>JAUPFT010000011.1:6189363-7404242 GCA_036936625.1 Parnassius smintheus behrii | reverse complement strand
AAAGGGGCTCATAGAAAAGAAAAGAGAACTATCGTAGCAAGAACCATCGACGACCTGAAGCTGTCTGAACAATGCATAAACAAGGACACCGTGAGAAACTGTGAGCACCTGAAGGGCAATTGAAAATCAACTCCTTACCTCTCCGAGAGGCCCAAGCTACTGATAGGCCAAGACAATTGGGGACTGATAGTGACAAGAAAGCCTGAAGAAGGGCAACCATCAGATCCTGTAGCTTCCCTCCACGAATTTAGGGTGGGTGTTACACGGAAGTGAAACAGGAACAACTGCCACAGTACACTTCACTCATTATGGCAGAGCGACCACTGGCAAGGAAGACATAGAAGACCTCGTCCGAGAACACTTCCAATTAGAGTCTCTAGGGATCCAAAATCGTTCACCATCTAACGACAGCGACAGAAGAGCATTAGAAACCCTCGAGAAAAACAACCAAGAAACTGCCAAGCGGTCACTATGAACGGGACTCCTGTGGAAAAAGAAGATGAACACCTGCCCAACAACTACAATCAAGCTGTTCGACGCCTGGTTAGCATCGAGAAAAAATTGGATCGTGATCAAGAAGCAAGAAAGCACTACGAGGAGCAGATTCTGAGTCTAATCGAAAAAGGATACGCAGAGAAGGCTCCAGAAAACTCTAACGAAGGAAGGACATTCTACCTACCCCACTTCGCTGTTGTACACCCAGTCAAGAGAAGCTAAGAATAGTGTTCGACGCAGCTGCCAAATATGAAGGAAAGAGCCTCAAACGACGCCTTGCTCTCGGGCCCGGACTTGCTACAATCATTATTCGGAGTACTGCTGCGTTTCAGAGAGGGACCAGTAGCCGTCATGGCAGACATACAAGACATGTTTCTTCGAGTAAAAAGTCAGAGAAGACGACCGAGACAGTCTCAGGTTCCTGTGGCGCGGAAAACCGAAGAACGGCAAGCGGAAGAGTATAGAATGTCCTCAATCATCTTCGGGGCAGCGTCATCACCTGCAACAGCCATATACGTAATGAACAAGATGCAGAGGAATTTAAGAACACTCATCCTGAAGCAGTGAAAGCAATTAAGAAACCCACTACATGGACGACTACTGCAGAGCTTCGCATCTACACCGAAGCAAAGAAAATATCCAAAGAAGTGAAAGACATTCACGCAAGAGCAAACTTTCATCTGAAGGGATGGGCCAGCAACAACTCGGGGGTAATATCAGAGGTAGAAGACGCAAACAAAGAAAACTCCTTACAACTGACCAAGGAAGAGAAGACTCTGGGACTAAGATGGCTGGTGAAAGAAGATACATTAGCCTTCAACGTCGGGCTACGCAACACGCCGGAGGACCTGCAAGACGGCAGAAGGACTCCAACAAAAAGAGAAGTCACAAGCGCAGTAATGTCCACCTTCGATCCAATGGGTTTTGCTACACCAGTTCTAATACAAGGAAAGAAACTAATCCAAGACATCTGGCGAAAGAAAATAGACTGGGATGAACCAATCAACGAACATCAAAAGGAAGTCTGGATGAAATACCTGGAAGAAGTGTCAACATTAACGAGGCTGAAGATCCCGAGGTGCGTCTCACCCAAAGGCAGAAAAGGACAGCTACACACATTCTCCGATGCGAGTGAAGAAGCCTATGTAGCAGTAGTCCTCAACGAGAAGAGCCCGCCCGAGGAAGTACTCCATACGCTAATGACTGAGGTTGAACACATCGTCAACTCGAGACCTCTCACCCCGATCAGCATGGACCCAGGAGACGAGGAGAGCCTAACACCGAACCACTTTCTGCTGGGAAGATCATGCGGAGCTATGGCGCCGGGAGAGTTCAGCGACACGGAGCTCATCGGAAAGGCAAGCTGGAGAACCACCCAGAGACTCGCAGACCACTTCTGGAAAAGGTGGATTAAAGAATACTTACCTCTCCTGATGCCAAGGAAACTCGAGGGGAAAGAAACCAGAGACCCAAGGGAAGGAGACATCGTGCTAATAGTGGACGCCACACTACCGCGAAACTCATGACCTCGCGGTGAAATCGTCAAAACCTATCCCGGACCAGACGGAAGAACCAGGGTGCTGGACGTGCGGACATCAGGCGGAATACTTCGCCGTCCAACTCGACGCGTCATCGTGCTGGTGCCAGCGGAGTCGTCGCCTCCAGAGGATGCAGTGCTACGCACCGTGGGGGAGAATGTTAGCGACGACAAAGTGAATTCGAACATTTAATATTAATTATTTATTATCAGTGAATTAAAAACTAAGTGTTAGCATTTAATCATAATTATTTCTTATCAGTGATTTAAAATTAGGTGATGGTATTAATCTTAACTGTTTCCTATTTATAAAATAAAGCTAAGTGTAAAGACTGATTAGTGCTGAAAAAAACAGGAAAGTAAATTAAACACTTCTATTTTTATCTTAAAGTGACTTATATGAATCTATTTAATATTATTTAGGTCTGATTAGAACATTAGACGCAAGTATAAGCTTATTTTCTAGTAAGATTTCTTTTATCATAACTTTAAGAGCTATTTAACATATAAGTGATTAATATAATTCTTTTTCCTTTAAAGTACTTCAAAAGAAACATTAATATGTCAACTAATCGCTGTATAATGTTATTTCATTATGAGAAAGATTTAAATTTCATGAAAAAATATTGTATAGATTCTTAAGCATAATTCCTGAAAAAGTGTTGTACATTCCTACCTCTTGGCGGCGCCACTTGTATGTTCAGCAAAAAATATAGTCCTACTACGGAGCTAAACCGTGAGGCGACCGCGAAACTATTTTTATTTTTTATAAATGTAAAATAAAGGTTTATTGAATGATTTATGTTTAGAATAATAGAAATAAGTTGTATCTATCGTTAGGAATAAATATAAATATTGTAAGGAATGTTTTACCACGTTTATTAAGGAAATTGTGAATCTCTCTTAGAAAAGGTTACTCGGCGCTCTGATTGGTCAATAGATTCACTAATGCCGTATGCGATTTTTTCTTAAATATGATTGGTTACAGCCGCTTATAAAAAAGGGGCGTTTTTCGTGGTAAATTATTCCAAATCCGGCAATGTAATAATAAGGAATCAAGAAATAAAACAAGAAGAAATTCTCAAGAAGTGTTATTTATTGCTCATCTAACTGCTACTGTATGCTCTCCAGTTAACATCCCGCCAGCAAACCCGCTCTATTTATCAACGCTCCCTTATACGAGCATTTACACCGACATCTTTCTTCTATTACGCCATTAGCTCTTGATAAAAAAAAATGAAGCCGAAACTTAAGATATTTCATAATAAGTAAATTGCAATTTATTTAAATTTTTGCTAATATTTTGATACAGTTTATAACAATATAGTAACATGTTGTACTGTATATGTATTCATCCGAAAATAATAATCATCTCCTATTTTAATAATGGTGAAATAAAAAAAGTGATCTTTTTGACATTAACATTTATTAATTTTTTAACAATATTTTTGATTTTTTGATACATTTATATAAACATTTACCTACATTTTATTAAAAAAATTGACATGTAATATTTATTGTAATCTAAAAACTTGACGCTAAAATATTTTTGGATGGGTACATACTTAATTCATTTTCTTCAATAAGTTACTTAACTAAATTGTATTAATATTTTTTTGTTTACTGTAAAAGATTGCACGCCATTACCATGGTAGAATGTAAGGTCTCGTTAATAACTAATAACATCATATTATTATGTACTACATTCTAGCAATAAATAAATTTGAATTTTAAAGTCATACACATACATCTTTGATAAATAAGGAAAATAAACAGGTCCTAGAAAAGATAGGAATTGAAGAGAGTGAACTCTTAAGGAGACAATTACTTAAAGGTAAGACTGGAAAACTGCCCAGAACTAAATATTCCCCAGAGTTAAGATGTTTTGCCCTAACACTTAATTATTACTCACCATAAGCCTATCGCTATGTACGTACAACTTGGAACTTGGAACATGTTTGCTTGCATCACGGACATTGATTAAGTGGTACAGGACCATCAATGGCCGACCAGGGTTTACTCAAGAAGCGCTGACGGCATTAAAATTGGAGCGGAGACGGAGAATAACCCTGATAAATAAAGATATTAATATTTAATTTGCAACAATCCGCCCATTAAATACAATGATGTGTCTTACCTAGATTGAAGAGCACCTCCCACCCTCCCTCAATTGCGTGCACTAATCCCGTCACCACTAATCCCAGTACCACTACTCCCAACACCACTATTCCAGGAAAGACACACCATCGACACATTCTATCAATTAACTCTGATAAAAAATGTTTTGTATCTTAGTTATGGATGAAATGAAATTTAAGCAATTGACGGAATACTCAGCTAGCAGCCAAAGGCATTATGGCTATGTCGATTACGGGTTCGATTTTATATCCGATAATTCCGATGAAGCTACTGACGATTAATGTTTTTATTTGTCGGTATAAGCACAACATGGAAAGTATCCATAGCCAACTTTTTGATTAAGGGTACGAGTGCTGAATTAAAAGCACGGCTAGTAACACAGGATTTCTATCATGTTCAAGAAACAGGCATCGAAATAAAGGCGTTTTTTGAACTTAGACTAGAGAGTAACCCTGACAAGAAATTGTCAGGGTTACTCTCTAGTCTAAGTTAGTCTAGTCTAGTCTAGTCTAAATAGAATGTGTCGATGGTGTGTCTTTCCTGGAATAGTGGTGTTGGGAGTAGTGGTACTGGGATTAGTGGTGACGGGATTAGTGCACGCAATTGAGGGAGGGTGGGAGGTGCTCTTCAATCTAGGTAAGACACATCATTGTATTTAATGGGCGGATTGTTGCAAATTAAATATTAATATCTTTATTTATCAGGGTTATTCTCCGTCTCCGCTCCAATTTTAATGCCGTCAGCGCTTCTTGAGTAAACCCTGGTCGGCCATTGATGGTCCTGTACCACTTAATCAATGTCCGTGATGCAAGCAAACATGTTCCAAGTTCCAAGTTGTACGTACATAGCGATAGGCTTATGGTGAGTAATAATTAAGTGTTAGGGCAAAACATCTTAACTCTGGGGAATATTTAGTTCTGGGCAGTTTTCCAGTCTTACCTTTAAGTAATTGTCTCCTTAAGAGTTCACTCTCTTCAATTCCTATCTTTTCTAGGACCTGTTTATTTTCCTTATTTATCAAAGATGTATGTGTATGACTTTAAAATTCAAATTTATTTATTGCTAGAATGTAGTACATAATAATATGATGTTATTAGTTATTAACGAGACCTTACATTCTACCATGGTAATGGCGTGCAATCTTTTACAGTAAACAAAAAAATATTAATACAATTTAGTTAAGTAACTTATTGAAGAAAATGAATTAAGTATGTACCCATCCAAAAATATTTTAGCGTCAAGTTTTTAGATTACAATAAATATTACATGTCAATTTTTTTAATAAAATGTAGGTAAATGTTTATATAAATGTATCAAAAAATCAAAAATATTGTTAAAAAATTAATAAATGTTAATGTCAAAAAGATCACTTTTTTTATTTCACCATTATTAAAATAGGAGATGATTATTATTTTCGGATGAATACATATACAGTACAACATGTTACTATATTGTTATAAACTGTATCAAAATATTAGCAAAAATTTAAATAAATTGCAATTTACTTATTATGAAATATCTTAAGTTTCGGCTTCATTTTTTTTTATCAAGAGCTAATGGCGTAATAGAAGAAAGATGTCGGTGTAAATGCTCGTATAAGGGAGCGTTGATAAATAGAGCGGGTTTGCTGGCGGGATGTTAACTGGAGAGCATACAGTAGCAGTTAGATGAGCAATAAATAACACTTCTTGAGAATTTCTTCTTGTTTTATTTCTTGATTCCTTATTATTACATTGCCGGATTTGGAATAATTTACCACGAAAAACGCCCCTTTTTTATAAGCGGCTGTAACCAATCATATTTAAGAAAAAATCGCATACGGCATTAGTGAATCTATTGACCAATCAGAGCGCCGAGTAACCTTTTCTAAGAGAGATTCACAATTTCCTTAATAAACGTGGTAAAACATTCCTTACAATATTTATATTTATTCCTAACGATAGATACAACTTATTTCTATTATTCTAAACATAAATCATTCAATAAACCTTTATTTTACATTTATAAAAAATAAAAATAGTTTCGCGGTCGCCTCACGGTTTAGCTCCGTAGTAGGACTATATTTTTTGCTGAACATACAAGTGGCGCCGCCAAGAGGTAGGAATGTACAACACTTTTTCAGGAATTATGCTTAAGAATCTATACAATATTTTTTCATGAAATTTAAATCTTTCTCATAATGAAATAACATTATACAGCGATTAGTTGACATATTAATGTTTCTTTTGAAGTACTTTAAAGGAAAAAGAATTATATTAATCACTTATATGTTAAATAGCTCTTAAAGTTATGATAAAAGAAATCTTACTAGAAAATAAGCTTATACTTGCGTCTAATGTTCTAATCAGACCTAAATAATATTAAATAGATTCATATAAGTCACTTTAAGATAAAAATAGAAGTGTTTAATTTACTTTCCTGTTTTTTTCAGCACTAATCAGTCTTTACACTTAGCTTTATTTTATAAATAGGAAACAGTTAAGATTAATACCATCACCTAATTTTAAATCACTGATAAGAAATAATTATGATTAAATGCTAACACTTAGTTTTTAATTCACTGATAATAAATAATTAATATTAAATGTTCGAATTCACTTTGTCGTCGCTAACATTCTCCCCCACGGTGCGTAGCACTGCATCCTCTGGAGGCGACGACTCCGCTGGCACCAGCACGATGACGCGTCGAGTTGGACGGCGAAGTATTCCGCCTGATGTCCGCACGTCCAGCACCCTGGTTCTTCCGTCTGGTCCGGGATAGGTTTTGACGATTTCACCGCGAGGTCATGAGTTTCGCGGTAGTGTGGCGTCCACTATTAGCACGATGTCTCCTTCCCTTGGGTCTCTGGTTTCTTTCCCCTCGAGTTTCCTTGGCATCAGGAGAGGTAAGTATTCTTTAATCCACCTTTTCCAGAAGTGGTCTGCGAGTCTCTGGGTGGTTCTCCAGCTTGCCTTTCCGATGAGCTCCGTGTCGCTGAACTCTCCCGGCGCCATAGCTCCGCATGATCTTCCCAGCAGAAAGTGGTTCGGTGTTAGGCTCTCCTCGTCTCCTGGGTCCATGCTGATCGGGGTGAGAGGTCTCGAGTTGACGATGTGTTCAACCTCAGTCATTAGCGTATGGAGTACTTCCTCGGGCGGGCTCTTCTCGTTGAGGACTACTGCTACATAGGCTTCTTCACTCGCATCGGAGAATGTGTGTAGCTGTCCTTTTCTGCCTTTGGGTGAGACGCACCTCGGGATCTTCAGCCTCGTTAATGTTGACACTTCTTCCAGGTATTTCATCCAGACTTCCTTTTGATGTTCGTTGATTGGTTCATCCCAGTCTATTTTCTTTCGCCAGATGTCTTGGATTAGTTTCTTTCCTTGTATTAGAACTGGTGTAGCAAAACCCATTGGATCGAAGGTGGACATTACTGCGCTTGTGACTTCTCTTTTTGTTGGAGTCCTTCTGCCGTCTTGCAGGTCCTCCGGCGTGTTGCGTAGCCCGACGTTGAAGGCTAATGTATCTTCTTTCACCAGCCATCTTAGTCCCAGAGTCTTCTCTTCCTTGGTCAGTTGTAAGGAGTTTTCTTTGTTTGCGTCTTCTACCTCTGATATTACCCCCGAGTTGTTGCTGGCCCATCCCTTCAGATGAAAGTTTGCTCTTGCGTGAATGTCTTTCACTTCTTTGGATATTTTCTTTGCTTCGGTTGTAGATGCGAAGCTCTGCAGGTAGTCGTCCATGTAGTGGTTTCTCTTAATTGCTTTCACTGCTTCAGGATGAGTGTTCTTAAATTCCTCTGCATTCTTGTTCATTACGTATATGGCTGTTGCAGGTGATGACGCTGCCCCGAAGATGATTGAGGACATTCTATACTCTTCCGGCTTGCCGGTTCTTCGGTTTCCGCGCCACAGGAACCTGAGACTGTCTCGGTCGTCTTCTCTGACTTTTACTCGAAGAAACATGTCTTGTATGTCTGCCATGACGGCTACTGGTCCCTCTCTGAAACGCAGCAGTACTCCGAATAATGATTGTAGCAAGTCCGGGCCCGAGAGCAAGGCGTCGTTGAGGCTCTTTCCTTCATATTTGGCAGCTGCGTCGAACACTATTCTTAGCTTCTTCTTGACTGGGTGTACAACAGCGAAGTGGGGTAGGTAGAATGTCCTTCCTTCGTTAGAGTTTTCTGGAGCCTTCTCTGCGTATCCTTTTTCGATTAGACTCAGAATCTGCTCCTCGTAGTGCTTTCTTGCTTCTTGATCACGATCCAATTTTTTCTCGATGCTAACCAGGCGTCGAACAGCTTGATTGTAGTTGTTGGGCAGGTGTTCATCTTCTTTTTTCCACAGGAGTCCCGTTTCATATTGACCGCTTGGCAGTTTCTTGGTAGTTTTCTCGAGGGTTTCTAATGCTCTTCTGTCGCTGTCGTTAGATGGTGAACGATTTTGGATCCCTAGAGACTCTAATTGGAAGTGTTCTCGGACGAGGTCTTCTATGTCTTCCTTGCCAGTGGTCGCTCTGCCATAATGAGTGAAGTGTACTGTGGCAGTTGTTCCTGTTTCACATCCGTGTAACACCCACCCTAAATTCGTGAGGGAAGCTACAGGATCTGATGGTTTGCCCTTCTTCAGCTTTCTTGTCACTATCAGTCCCCAATTGTCTTGGCCTATCAGTAGCTTGGGCCTCTCGGAGAGGTAGAGGAGTTGATTTTCAATTGCCTTCAGGTGCTCACAGTTTCTCACGGTGTCCTTGTTTATGCATTGTTCAGACAGCTTCAGGTCGTCGATGGTTCTTGCTACGATAGTTCTCTTTTCTTTTCTATGAGCCCCTTTTATTTTGAACTCGATCTTCTGTGAACTATCTTTTCTTAACACCTTTCCGCCAACGGTTTCGATCGTGAGTTTTTCTTTCTTTCCTTCGACTCCGATTTTTTCAGCAATTGATGCGTCTAAGAGTGTGACCGTTGACCCTTCGTCTAGTAGTGCTAATACGCGAACTTGTCCTTTTGGGCCATAGAGGTTCACGGGGATCATCTTTAGGTAGGCCTTTTCTTCTCCTTTGGCGTTATGGATTGAGGCGACCTTTTCTTCTGAGATGCTATTGGTGTCTTTTGCTTCTTTTTCTATCGACGCCGGTGGTTTGTCAGAATGTAAGATGGTATGATGCCATCTTTTACACAGTTTGCAGACTGGTGCTTTACAGTTGATTCTTGAGTGTCTGAATCGAAGGCACTTGAAGCATATCTTTGCCTTCTTGGTCATATCCCATTTTCCATTCAGGTTGGCTTCTTTGAACCTTTTACATTCTAATGCGAAGTGTTCTTCCCCACAGAACGGACACGACTTCTTATATTTCTCTTTTGACGCTTCTTGAACCAAATGAACGGGTTTTCTTATTCCTCTTCTTTGTTCTGAGGGCGCTTCGGGCGGGGCGAAGTCTCCGCACATGTCGGCTTCTGTTTCTAGGAACGCTTCGATGAGTAATAGCTCCTGAATTTCCTCGTCTCTTCTGCTTCTGTGGTAGGCGAACCAACGGAACTTCATTGACGTCGGCATCTTGTCTACTATAACTCTCAGCGTTTCAGGTGAACTGAGATACTGTGGTTTCTTCAGGGCTTTGATTGTTTCGACTGCGTTCTTTACTTTGCTTGCAAATATGCATATGTCGCTCGGGTTTTCGCCGACTCTTGGGAGGTTCTTCATTTTTTCTAGTTCTGCTAATGCTAGTGCTCCAGGTCTTCCGAATCTTGCTTCTAGTCCCTTGATCACCTCGCGTGGGTCTTCGGCGGTGAATAGCAGGCTTTGGACGGCTTCTCTAGCTTTTCCTTGGATCGCTATTCTGAGGCGTGCTAGGTTTTGATTGCTACTGAAAGAAGCAGCCGTATCCTCGTATGATCTTTTGAAGGCTAACCATTCTTCGCAGGCCCCGTTGAAGTGAGGTAGTTCTAGGTGCTTCGGTGAAACGGTGTCACGTGATTTTTCTGATAGCTTTAGTATGACTGAAGCTAGTTCCTGGATGTCACTTTTCTTTTCTTCTGCCTCTATTGGTTTGTGGTTCTTATTAGGCATGTCTCCGGTCTGGATGAACCAGCGTTCGACTTCTCGAGTTCGCTCGAACAGCTCTTCTCCGGCACCATCTTCATCTTCTGATTCCGCGGTGAGAAGTTCTAATTCCGCTTGAGCAACTTTTGACCGCGCTTCTGCCAATTCTAGTTCCCTTAATGCCATTGTCATCTTTGCTTGCGCTTCTGCTCTCTTCCTATGCGACGAGCGAACGGAAAGCGTGTCTGGATCGCGGGTCGTCTTCTTAGGGTGAGGCTGCTGCAGAGTCTTCATTGCGACACTTCTTTCTTGAATCTGCGGCGTTGGATGACTTCCTTCTTGGTGTGGAACTGACGCTTCGACGGTGCGTGACGGGGGGGTGGTATGGGTTACGTCCCCCGGTGTTGATTCTTCTCCGGCAATGTTTTTGTTAAGAAGTACGGGTTGTCTGTGTACGCTTCTGGGCGATGCTCTTGTAAGCGTCGATCGATCTGAAGTTGACGTGTTGGTAGCCGTCGTGTTTGTAGAATCACTCGGCGTATTCATGCTCCAATCCGTCGTACTGGTACCCGTAGTGGCGTTGCTTTCACTCGTAGTCTTCGACTGCACTGATTTTGATCTTGTATTTGAAGGCATCTTCCTAGTTTTCCTTAAACCCGATCCGGCTTCTCGAAGGACCAATGTAAATGCTCGTATAAGGGAGCGTTGATAAATAGAGCGGGTTTGCTGGCGGGATGTTAACTGGAGAGCATACAGTAGCAGTTAGATGAGCAATAAATAACACTTCTTGAGAATTTCTTCTTGTTTTATTTCTTGATTCCTTATTATTACATTGCCGGATTTGGAATAATTTACCACGAAAAACGCCCCTTTTTTATAAGCGGCTGTAACCAATCATATTTAAGAAAAAATCGCATACGGCATTAGTGAATCTATTGACCAATCAGAGCGCCGAGTAACCTTTTCTAAGAGAGATTCACAATTTCCTTAATAAACGTGGTAAAACATTCCTTACAATATTTATATTTATTCCTAACGATAGATACAACTTATTTCTATTATTCTAAACATAAATCATTCAATAAACCTTTATTTTACATTTATAAAAAATAAAAATAGTTTCGCGGTCGCCTCACGGTTTAGCTCCGTAGTAGGACTATATTTTTTGCTGAACATACAAGTGGCGCCGCCAAGAGGTAGGAATGTACAACACTTTTTCAGGAATTATGCTTAAGAATCTATACAATATTTTTTCATGAAATTTAAATCTTTCTCATAATGAAATAACATTATACAGCGATTAGTTGACATATTAATGTTTCTTTTGAAGTACTTTAAAGGAAAAAGAATTATATTAATCACTTATATGTTAAATAGCTCTTAAAGTTATGATAAAAGAAATCTTACTAGAAAATAAGCTTATACTTGCGTCTAATGTTCTAATCAGACCTAAATAATATTAAATAGATTCATATAAGTCACTTTAAGATAAAAATAGAAGTGTTTAATTTACTTTCCTGTTTTTTTCAGCACTAATCAGTCTTTACACTTAGCTTTATTTTATAAATAGGAAACAGTTAAGATTAATACCATCACCTAATTTTAAATCACTGATAAGAAATAATTATGATTAAATGCTAACACTTAGTTTTTAATTCACTGATAATAAATAATTAATATTAAATGTTCGAATTCACTTTGTCGTCGCTAACAGTCGGATAATTATTAATTATTTTTAAATAGAATAAAATATCAATGCTCAGTGAAATTACAGCAGTTCATTCGTTAAATTTACAATCTGGAAATTCTTTGACGCTATAAAAGGTACTTTCTGCAAGAAAATCATTGAGGCTTTTTTTAAATCTTGGTAAAAAAGTGCTTTAATATGCTGAGGAATTTTGTTATATATTTTGACACACATATATAGACAGCTTTTATTATACTTAGATAATCTAGGAAGTGTGTCGATTACAAGTTTTTCATGGTATCTATGCCTTCGAGAAGATATACCTTTTGCTTTAGTAAACAGATGGTTGTGTTGTTTAACGAACATACAAATTTCATATATGTAGAGCGAGGGCAATGTAAATAACTTAAGGTTTTTGAATAAAGGTTTACATGAATCAAATGGCGCTTTAAGAGTCAATGCTCGTAGACATTTTTTTTTGAGTGATAAAGGCTTTATTTAATTGAGAACCATTTCCCCAGATAATTAACATGTAACGCAGAATTGAAACTACATAAGCATGATAAACCGAGAGGGCTATATTTATGTTAGTGACTTTTCTAATATACCTTAAAGCATATACAAATTTATTTAGTCTATTTCACACTGACTTAATATGAGCCTCCCAATTAAGGTTTCTATCAATTACTAAGCCAAGAAATTTAGTTTGCGTCATTTCTTCAATTTTGGTTTCGTTGTAATATATATCAAGCTTATTCGTTTTCAAATTATCAAATTTAATATAATGAGTTTTGGTAAGATTAACTTTTAAATTATTTAGGTTTAACCATTCTATTACTGATTTGATTGTGTCATTTATGTCAGATTCATGTTTTTTAAATGAATGTTTCCTTGGGTTAGTAACAATTGTTATTGAAATATCGTCTGCAAACCTAGTACATTTAAATGTAGTCATATTTGGAATATCATTTATATATAAAATAAATGGCCCAAGAATGCTTCCTTGTGGGACGCCAAAGTTGTTGTTCCTAAAATCCGAATAATAAGAAGTCAGTTCATTTTGGTTATTGAGATTTTTTATTTCAACTTTTTGTTTTCTGCTTGACAAATAAGATTCGAGCCACTGCAAAGGAATTCCTCGAATGCCCATATTTTCCAGTTTTTTAAGGAGATTTTTATGGTCTACGAAATCGAAGGCCTTACTTAGATCAAAAAACAATACAGTGGTTAGATATGAATTATTTACACTTTCTAAGATAGATTTAATTAATGTATACGTGGCCAAAGAAGTAGATTTATTTTTCTGAAAACCAAATTGTTGTGGACTGATGACACTAATTTTATTACAATATTCAGAAAGGCGCAAAAACATGCACTTCTCGAATATTTTTGAGAAAATTGATATTAATGCAATAGGTCTGTAATTATTAACATCATCTTTTTCACCTTTCTTAAACAACGGTTTAATTACTGATACTTTAGGTTTTTCTGGGAAAGTATCTGTTGAAAAGGATAAATTTATAAGATGTGTAAGTATTTTTATAAAATTATCGATGGAAAGTTTAATAATATTGGTACATATTCCGTCATAGCCAGTTGTTTTTGTGTTATTAAGAGATATGACTGCATTTCTAACTTCTTTTTCTGACATTTCTCTTAGAAACATTGACTTGAGCTGTGTAGAATCAGTTTTAAGTTTATTATTATTAGTTATATTATTATTGATGTTATTGTTGTGAGTCATGTTAATAAAAAAGTTGTTGAGGTTATTTGCTATATCAGTTGGGTCAGTTAAAATAGTATTGTTATCTTTTATATTAATAATGTCAATATTTTTTGAATTATTACCTATTTCGTTATTTAAAATTGTCCACGAAGTTTTGCACTTATTAATACTCGTGTTAATCAAATATATATTTCTAATTTTTTTTTGATAAGTAAATACATTTTTTAAGATTTTTGAATCATTTGTATATATATGTTTACTAAAGATGTCTTTCTTCGTATAATATTTATATCTAAGTAATCTTTTCCGTTTGCAGCTAATCCTTAGTCCTTTAGTTATCCATTTGGCTTTGTTGTATGTGTTGTTTATCTTTATTTTCATTTGCGGGAAACATAGATTGTAAAGTAGGAGAAATAAGTCATGAAATTTTTTAAATGCTCTATTTGTATCAGTTTCTCCTAAAATATCATTAAATGTAAGACTGCCAAGATAGCCATTAAATTTTTCTATATTTTCAGAGCAGTAATCTTTGGAACATGTTTGCTTGCATCACGGACATTGATTAAGTGGTACAGGACCATCAATGGCCGACCAGGGTTTACTCAAGAAGCGCTGACGGCATTAAAATTGGAGCGGAGACGGAGAATAACCCTGATAAATAAAGATATTAATATTTAATTTGCAACAATCCGCCCATTAAATACAATGATGTGTCTTACCTAGATTGAAGAGCACCTCCCACCCTCCCTCAATTGCGTGCACTAATCCCGTCACCACTAATCCCGTCACCACTAATCCCAGTACCACTACTCCCAACACCACTATTCCAGGAAAGACACACCATCGACACATTCTATCAATTAACTCTGATAAAAAATGTTTTGTATCTTAGTTATGGATGAAATGAAATTTAAGCAATTGACGGAATACTCAGCTAGCAGCCAAAGGCATTATGGCTATGTCGATTACGGGTTCGATTTTATATCCGATAATTCCGATGAAGCTACTGACGATTAATGTTTTTATTTGTCGGTATAAGCACAACATGGAAAGTATCCATAGCCAACTTTTTGATTAAGGGTACGAGTGCTGAATTAAAAGCACGGCTAGTAACACAGGATTTCTATCATGTTCAAGAAACAGGCATCGAAATAAAGGCGTTTTTTGAACTTAGACTAGAGAGTAACCCTGACAATTTCTTGTCAGGGTTACTCTCTAGTCTAAGTTTTAAAACAGTTAAAGCTTTTTTGGTGTAGCCAAGTCAGCCATCAATTGTACTATACCACTTTGTTATACTACGTGTTGAAGGCAGACAATTTACAAAACTTTTGATATTTCGCACATATCGTTAATCTTTCGTTGAATAGTAATGTAAAGTTAAAGCAAAACATCTTTCTGTGGAATACTTAGCCCTAGGTCAATGTCACATTTTATTTTTAAGCAGTTGTCTGTTTAGAGTTCACTTTGTTCAACTATTATATTTCGTCAAACTACTTTATTTTCCTAACTTTTGTGATGTGAAGCCTTCGAATAAAAACGATAAAGTGATACGACTTTTCCTTTTACAAACCTGATTATTAAAATAAATTTAACTAAACCTCCCATTTAAATTTATTACATGTTTTAAATGTTATCCTGCATGATGTAAAATAAACCTGTAGCAAAATCGTGAACTTACTTTCAATAGTTTTAAAGTTTTTCTCCGAAGATCATTTTAAATATTAAAAAAATAATTTCAAATAACACCTTGGTATTATTTATTTATGTATTACTTATAATCAAATAAAAACATATGCGGACTATGGTGATTTGATTATCGATAAAAAATATCAACATAGTCCACGCCCTACGTCGCTTACGCATTTGGACAGCGGCAACCAAGAAGGTTAGAGAACAGGAGAACGATCGCCGTAGAAAATAGTGTCCCAAAATATGGACACCATAAGTGAGACGGTACGATCACTAAGTTCTGTCAATAAAAGTCATTTTCAGTCTATTTTTCCGATCAGATGCTAAACCACTTGCTCATCCACGCACAATAAAATATTTTTCCATTTTTTAATGTTTCTTTTTGTCAAAAATTACAAAATTACGGAACATGAAAATTTTCTCACCAAAGCCGCGGAGAGTACATTATTCAACTAACTTCATATACTTGTACTCATAAACAGCTAACTTCGCAGTCAATACTCACCGACGTCAGCGCTGCTATAAATTTTACAATTTTCAAGGACAGGCGAGCTTATGCTTTAGTACGTAGTGATCGTTCTCCTGTTCTCTAACCTTCATGGCGGCAACAGTGTATCTACACGTGTACAATGTGATGGTATGCGTAAATGCAATGAACACAAACAAAAATGCTGTAGTGTGCGTTTTTTGGTAACGCGATTTAATTTTTCATTTGTATTTAAGTATATAGTTGTGTGTTTTTCTTGCGCACCCCTGATGTTGACAGAATTTTTGTTTAGGAATAAACGCGTATAGCCTCTCCAGTTGGTTGAATACTCAAAGCCCGTGTACTATTAAAAATACCTTAAAAATAAAATTTTGTGTCATATTTATTAATCTGTGGTTTGATTCGTACTTCATTGTTTATGCGAGTTTTGGCGGGAACTAGTCCATGAAGTGGATTTTGTTACGTAAAAGTGTATGTATGCGCATGTGAACTATTGGAAATAAATACGAATCAAGTGAATATTGATACAAACCTCAAGTTATTTTGACCGCTCGGGTGCCTTGTGAACTTAAAAAAATGTCATCATCGACTGTCCACTGGATTGAGCTGTCGTCAAAATCTCACAAAAACTTCGCAATGTGACGCACCTACACATTGTGAAGAAAAAATCTATAAAAACGAGATTCCAAATGAAATGAAAACATGGCTTAAAAGACAAGCATACAAGCCTAAAATCATAATAAAAATGTATTGTCTATGGTAGAGATGCAATCGTAGACAGAGAAAAGGTTTCTCTGTCTACGGATTAGGCATGTCGATTCTCTCTTAAAAAAATCGATCTCTGAATCGATTTGAATTGAAGACACTAGAATCGATTCTAGATTAAATCGAAGATTAAAAGATCTATTTTCGATTAATCGCGACATTTTTAAACATGAAATTTCAAGTATTTGCGATTTTTTTCTTTAATTGAACTTTAATAGCTTTTTTTAAATAAAATAATAGTAGATAATCTTATTAATTAACATTACTAATATTCCTTTTAACCACTCCTGGTAAGCTTGAAACACTTTTGTTAGGAGTGGTTCGCACATACGCCACTCGATCCTTTTTTTTGCAGAGTGATTCCATGTATCACTTTTATTTGACATTTTAGGCTTAAAAGAACAACAATACTTTAACAAAAGTGCAAACTGCAACGTACATTTCTCGATAAATCTGTTTCAATCTAATAACTCACTATTTATCAAATTGAAATGAATGCTACACGAACACAATACTGGTTATTTCCTTACTATAAATCTCTATAAACTTCAACATATAATATTTATTTACAGTACCTAGGTATTCAAAAAGTAATCTGTCTGTACATACAGCTCACAGTATGTTTTTAATAATAAATAAAGTAAATTCACAAGTTCACAGTTCAAACAGATTCACAGCTATAATGTTATATTGTAGTATGTATAAATTATAGTCTTTGTTCACAGCACAGATTAAGTTAGACCAACATTCCATAGGTAGGATTAGAATTAGAATTTTGGTACCGAAAATGAAATGACAACTTTTCGATATAGTTGGATGCGTTAATAACTATTTACTTTATTCAAATATATATTGTGTTCAAATTATCAACCAAGTACGACTGGTTGTTTTTGCGTCTCCCAACAGCAAAAAATTTAAAAACTGCGGTATCTTACCTCAGCCAGTTTGGGAATTTTATCGCTAGTTCTTGAATCAGATGAATCAGTCCGATTCGAGGGGTTTTTGGATCGATTCAGTGAATCGATGCAGTGCTCCGAATCGATCGATTATTTTACTCCAAAGAATCGATTTTTCGATTAATCGATTTTAGATCGACATGCCTACTACGGATGCATTTATAAACGCATATAAATATAACCACACACAGGTACCGTTGTGGCTTATTTGTAATTATAAAGGTTTTAATATTTTTATTTAAAATTATTATAAATTTTATATTAAAAATCGATTCTGCAAGCCTACATATTATTAAAGTAAGTGTTTGATGAGTTTAAACTAAACATTAATTTAATCGTTCGATTGTCTGCATTATGCATATGTAATTACCCACTGCGACGCCTTATTTTCGAAAACGTTAATCATTAATTTGGTTATTCAACTTTAAAATATGGTTCTGTGGATATCCTTATCCTTAAACAATCAATATGGATGATTTAAGTGCTGGTAATAGTAGTTCTTTGAAGAAAATGGTAATCACGAAATCAAATGATGAGTGGGTATCAACAATAAAATCTGAGAAAGAAAGTAAAATGATTTCTACGAACTTTTCTATTACTGAACAACAAACACCATTTGTAAACATAAAAGTAGAACAGGATGATGAAATTCAAACTGTCTTATCAGATACTGAAGAACAGTTCTCTTTTAATCACGACGAAGATCCCTTGACTGACGAGTTGAAGAAGAAACGACGTCGAAGAGGATCAGCACAGAAACATGAAACGCCAGAAGAACGAGCGTTAAGACTTGCAAAAATGTCTGCATATGCATCACAAAGGCTTGCTAATGAAACTCCAGAGCAACGAGCTGTGCGTCTTAAACGTATGTCTGACTATGCATCAAGAAGATTGGCACAAGAATCACCGGAGCAGAGGGCAAAGCGCTTAGCTCGTATGTCAGCATATGCTGCCAAAAGACTGGCTAATGAAACAACTGATCAAAGGCAAGCACGCTTGGCTAGAATGTCTGCCTACTCAGCAAGAAGAAATGCCAAGAAAAAAGTTACTAATTCTAGCCTTTCAAATGATTCTAACTATATAACATGATAGTTGTGTATATAAGACTAAATTTTTTATTGGATATGTATTTTGTGAAGTGTATGTTTTATTTTTTAAATACAATAACTTACATAACAACATTAGTACAAAATTAAACCTTTCTTGTGTTTTAAAAAAGTTGTGTAATTTGTGCAGAAGTTTGAGTATATTTAGATAATAATTTTTTTTTCATATATGAGTAATTTAAATTTATAATATTGATTAAAATATTACATATCTATATTTTTGTCATGAACCAAAACTTTGGTGTGCCTGTAATAATAACTAAGTTTATAGTTAAAACCACAAACTAGTTTCAATTTTGTGCATATATTACTTCAAAATGACTTTTTAGTTTGACAGGTAAGATAGTTGAGAAAGAGGCATTCTAACTATCTGACTCATGACAGTCATAAAAAGCATAAAATTGACTACCAAGTTTCATATTCTACCATTTGTCAGTAAAATTGAAAACTTTGGAATATGTACAAAAAAAGAACAAATAATAATTATTTAAGAATACATGTGTATGAATTTAAATTAAGCTTTTGTTTGTATTTGTTGCTTTGGAAGAATTAGGTTGGTATATATACATACATATACATATATACGTATATATAATATTCACATATTGAATTCCGCCTTTCAACATACTTTTTAGATAATGATTTCTTAACTTTATTCAATACTTATTAGATCTTTGCTGCACTGCCTCTTATATGTTTATCTCTGTTTAGCCAAATGGTTGACTGGGAGTCTGAGAGAATGGTCTATGCCATAGGCTGTAATGCATTAAGTCCTATGCCATAGGCCGTAATGCATTAAGTCCGCCATTGTACTACTTTGGGCATTGAAGTATATACTTTTGGAAATAATGGGATTTCAAGTCATGAAACTAGAGCTTATTTTATCAGGTCGAAAAATAATAAAAAAATTATTCTGCTTACAGATTTTTTTTAAAGATATTTTAATTTTTTTCCATAAAAATAACATTATAATTCGTTTAATTAAAATTGTTTTAAAGTTTGATGCCGAAAAAAAATAAAAAAGTGTTTTGAATGCACTGTGAACCTTTTTAATAGAAAATCATAAATAACATGATAACAGATTGGTAACTTTAGCAAAAATTAAAAATTTTGTGGTAAAAATTAAAAAAATATACGTTTTTGTCAGTTAAGTATTTCAAGTTTGAAGAAAAAAACTTGCCCCTTAACATATTATTTTCATTACTAACATTTTAAGTTTATTCTATCAGCTACAAAATTATACCAAAATATTATTTGTTTAGGAGCTATTTTTGATTGACAACGACCCCCGAGCAAGTACTATGGAATAGGGAGAGCAGGTAAGACTGGTAGAGATTAAGTATGTCGTAATCGTATCTTTGTGTTCCTTGTGTTGTGCTACGTAGTGCTAAAATGCCACGTGTCTCATATACAAATGAACATATCGTCGACAGCCATTTTGTTTATGGCCTGTGTGATGGAAATGCTGAAGCTTCCATCAGGGAGTATCATAACAGGCACCCCAATCGGTGAGTACCAAATTATCGCACATTTATTAACGTTCATTTACGCATTTGTCGACATGGCCTACATCAACCGGCTCCTGAACGAGTTAAGCGTATTTCTGCGGAAAACGAAGAACAAGTTTTAGCAGAAATTGAACAAGACCCACGAACAAGTACTCATCGCATCGCTTTGGGCCTAGGTAATATTGAGAAGACTTTATCACCACACGACAAAATTATCAAAACGAATCAAAAGTCAAAAATTATTTAATTACATTTCTAATTTTTAGGTATGTCACAGTCATCTGTTTGGAGAATCTTGAATAGGGAAGGGCTGCATCCGCATCACTTCAGAAAGGTGCACCATATCAGGGAACCTGATTATGCGGGAAGATCCGTCTTCTTGCAATAGAAAAATAATTTTTTATCGCCTTCCCCTGTCCACTTTTGCCGTGTAGTGGCGGTTGAGAATATCCACTACCCCATATCTTCCCGTGGGTGTCGTAAGAGGCGACAGAGGGACACAGAAAGGAGATCTTCCTAATAACAACAATAACATAATAAAAAAATTGCGGTTGCCAACCCGCTCGCCAAGCGTGGCAACTATGGCAAATATCCCCCCATGAGCAACGACGCAAATAAACGGCCCCCAGTCCCCGGCGGCCCCGCTATTCCTGGCTACGGTGGCGACCATGGTAACGACGGGGCAGGGGGTGCTAAGAATCTCTGGTGGAGGTTCGGTTGCCACCGACGACTCGACCTGGCAACGTATAACGCACGCACCCTGAGGACTGACGAGAAGATACTGGAGCTGGAAGACGAGGTAGACAAGTTGCGCTGGCATATTATTGGATTACCTGAGGTCCGAAGAGAGGGGGAGGACACGGTAATGCTCGAGTCTGGCAACTTATTCTATCACCGGGAGGGCGACCATCTGTCCCAAGGAGGTGTCTGATTTATCGTCCACAAGTCTCTCGTCAACAACGTTGTAAAGATTGGGAGTGTGTCGACGAGGGTCGCGTACCTGATACTCAGAATCACCAAACGGTATTCGCTGAAGGTCATACAGGTCTACGCACCAACCTCGGCACATACCGATGAGGAGGTGGAGGAAATGTATGAGGATATTTCTAGAGCCATGCATTCCTCCAAAACCCACTACACGGTGTTGATGGGAGACTTCAACGCAAAACTAGGCACAAGAGAAGGCGGTGAGCTGAAGGTAGGGAAATTTGGAGTAGGGCAACGGAACCGTAGGGGCCAGCAGCTGGCTGACTTTATGGAGAAGGAGGGACTCTTTATGATGAACTCTTTCTTCCAGAAGCGGCCCCACAGGAAGTGGACCTGGTCGAGCCCTGCCGGTTTGACAAAAAATGAGATTGACTTCATTATGACGACCAGACGCCAACTGTTCAGTGATGTCTCAGTGATCGCAAGGGTGAAAACCGGCAGCGATCACCGAATGGTTAGAGGCACACTAAACCCAAACGTTAAGTTGAAGAGGTCTCGACTAATGAAGTCAACGCTCCGTACCCCTCGTGCTCTAGTCCAGAATCCCGTGACTTTTCAGCTCGAGTTACGTAACCGCTTTCAGTGTGACTCAGATATGAATCACAAGCTCGTGGAAACTGTCCATGCGGTCGGAGCTAAGTTCTGCAAGACCCGGCGCAGAAGAACACAAAAACTCTCCGACCACACTCTTAATCTCATGGCTGTTAGACGGGAGATGAGGCTGCAATCGTCAACAAATTTGACAGCATACAGGCAACTGAACAGACAGATCTCCAAATGCGTGCGGCGAGACTTACGCAACTTTAATACCGCTCGTATTAAAGAAGCGATCGAGCGGAACCAGGGCTCCAGAGATCTGTCTGCCAGAAAGAGCCAACTGTCAAAGCTGAAGACTGAGTGTGGCAGCATCGTTTCCGAGACACCTGAGATTTTGAGTGAGATTGAGAGGTTCTATGGGCAGCTGTACACATCATCGTTGGAGCCACACGCAAGTGTGAGTAACGATCCAAGAGCAAATCTTACCCGACACTACTCCGATAATATACCGGACGTCAGTCTGAGCGAGATTAGAATGGCTCTCCAGCACCTTAAAAACGGCAGGGCCCCAGGCGAGGATGGAATTACAACGGAGCTTCTGAAAGCGGGTGGAACACCGGTACTTGAAGTTCTTCGGAAGCTCTTCAATTCCGTCCTCCATGGTGGCACTACTCCGGAGGCGTGGAGCAGAAGTGCGGTCGTCTTATTCTTTAAGAAAGGCGACAATGCTCTCTTGAAGAACTACAGACCGATTTCCCTTCTGAGCCGCGTCTACGTGCTGTTTTCGAGTCATTACGAATCGTCTCGCACGCAGACTCGACGACTTCCAGCCTCCCGAACAAGCCGGTTTCCGAAAAGGCTTCAGTACCATAGACCACATACATACCCTGCGGCAGATTGCACAGAAGACCGAAGAGTACAATCTGCCACTTTGCCTAGCGTATGTGGACTATGAGAATGCCTTTGATTCCGTCGAAATTTGGGCGGTGCTACAGTCCCTTCAGCGGTGCCAAGTTGACTGTCGGTATATCGAAGTGCTGAAGTGTTTGTACAGTAGGGCTACGATGGCTGTCCGAGTACAGAATCAGAGCTCGAAACCTATCCAACTGCAGAGAATTGTAAGACAGGGTGACGTTATATCCCCGAAACTTCACCGCTGCATTGGAAGACGTTTTCAAGCTACTGGACTGGAAAGGATACGGTATTAACATTAATGGCGAGTACATCACTCACCTTCGATTTGCCGACGATATAGTCCTTATGGCAGAATCGCTGGAGGACCTTAGCACTATGCTTAATGGCCTCAATGGTGTCTCCCAGCGGATAGGTCTTAAGATGAACATGGACAAAAGAAAAATCATGTTTAATGTTCATGTCTCACCTATGCCGGTGGTTGTTGGGAGCATTGCTCGAAGTTGTTGACGAGTACGTTTACCTGGGACAAATAGTCCGACTAGGTAAGTCCAACTTCGACCAAGAGGTCAATCGACGGATTCAACTCGGCTGGGCAGCGTTCGGGAAATTACGACACATCTTCTCGTAAGGTGTACCTCAATCTCTGAAAACTAAAGTGTACAACCAGTGCGTGTTGCCAGTGATAACTTACGGATCAGAGACGTGGTCCTTCACTGCTGGCCGTATGAGGACGCTCAAGGTCGCTCAGCGAGCTATGGAGAGGGTTATGCTCGGAGTTTCTTTGCGTGATAGACTCAGAAATGAGGATATCCGCAGTAAAACCAGAGTGACCGACATAGCCCAACGGATTAGTAAGCTGAAGTGGCAACGGGCCGGCCATATAGCTCGAAGAACCGATAACCGATGGGGAAGAAAGGTTCTCGAGTGGCAGCCTCGTACCGGTAGCCGTAGTGTAGGGCGACCCCCCACTAGATGGAGTGACGACCTGGTAAGATATGCAGGAAGTCGATGGATGCAGGTGGCTCAGGACCGTGCTTTGTGGCATTACTTGGAGGAGGCCTATGTTCTGCAGTGGACTTGTGAAGGGCTGTAATGATGATGATGATGATGTCGCTAAAAAGACCGCTACCTGCTCTCCATACTCCAAAGTACTTACGTGGGGTCATTTTCAATAAACAGTAGCTCCCAAACAATTCAACTTAGATATGTGATTTTGATATCATTTTGTAGCTGATAAAATAGGCTTATGATATAATTTATAAAAAAATATGTTAATAGGCGAGTTGTTTTATACTTGAAATAACTGACGAAAATGGTAATTTTCGTTAGTTATTTTAAGTATAAATGGTAATTTTTTATTGTTACCACAAAATGTTTAATTTTTGCTAAAGTTATCAATCTGTTATCATGTAATTTATCATTTTCTATTAAAAAGGTCCACAGTGCATTCAAAACACTTTTTTTTCGGTGTCAAACTTTAAAACAATCTTAATTAAACGAATTATAATTTTATTTTTATGAAAAGAAAAATTAAAATATCTGTAAAATATCTGTTAGCAGAATAATTTTTTTTATTATTTTTTTACCCGATAAAATAAGCTCTAGTTTCATGACATAAAATTCCGTTATTTCAAAAAGAGTCATATTGTATAAGTAAAAATCAATAGATATTATGTAAAGCAAAGCAGTTTTTGGACGTGGTGCCTTTGGATATCCGGTACTTGATTTTAATAATGTTTTTAGTCTAGGACGCTTGTTAGGGTTAAGCTTGAACCTATTACACTGTTTTTAGATGTCGGAAATGCATTTATAATTAATAACGATAAAAATAAATTTCACTAAAAATTGCTTATAACGACACAAATATGTCAATTTGGACATGTATTTTGAATTAGACTTCCGGTACTTGATTTTTTAATTTTGTTTTAAATTTAGGAGGTTTTTCAGGGTTAAACCCGAACCTTTTACATTGTTTTTGGATTTTGGAAATGCCTTTTGAATTAATTTCTACAAAAATAAATTTCACTAAGTAATAATTGCATATAATGAAAGCAAACATGTCAATTTGTTTTTTAACACAGATACACCCATAAAAAAAGTTATTCACTCGGACCCAGACAATCCATTTGTGTCTGAAGAAGGGACTCATATATACAACAAATTGAGTCACAGTGGAGAGCAGTCAAGAGGTTTTTCAGAAAAAAAAATTATTACAATTCACATTACATTGATTTAATTTACCACTATCACAGCAGAGTTTAGGGCAACCTGACTTTATAGAAAAGATTGGTCGAATCTGTTATAAAACCAAAACAGCACACCTCTACTCCACGTAGTCTTGTCTGCCCTACCCGTATTGTACCCGTGCTTTTGTAAAGCCGCAGGCGCGAAGAGAGAGTAGCCCCCGCCCGCCGCAGCGCCGAAGCTGTTGCTGAGGTAATTTTAGGTCAATATTTCTGTGTAAAAGTGAGGTTATGATTTTACAAAAAAAAAATCATTACTCATAAACTATACATTTCTCGCAAGTACCGGATGTCTATAGTTTTACCGAAGAATTTGTTGCCATTCCATGTGCATAAAGAACATATTTATGGAATATCTATTAGTACGAGTCAACTAATTGGAAACATAGAGAAACCATGTCTTAAGATGGCCCTTGCCGGCCCGTCTTTCGTCAACGCGAGTATGGTTGAAAAGCTTGTTGTTTCATCCAGCGCAATGTTAGAAAAAGAGGCAAAGCGAAAAGAGAGAGATAGCGCTTGAGCGCTTGGTTAGCATTCAGTAACTTCTAACTTATTTGCCGCTCACTCGCGAGCGGTAGACCGCTATAGTCCGTTCGCGTTAAGAAAATAGTGAGTGCAAAAAAAGTAAAAATTCTTTTTTTTTTCAAACATTTAATTAAGTAATTTAATTAATTAAAATTACTTAAATCACTAATCAGTATCGCTAAATTCACCAGTTACATTAATTATGAAAGAATTTTGTGTGATTTTAATGTGTTAGTATCCTTTTGTTCTTTAATAATTTTATAAACAGTATTTTCGGACACACCACATGCACTTGCTGTTTTTTATTACTGTGCTCTCCACAGTCGTATTTAAATCACACTGTTTAAAGTACTTATAAACATTGTAAATTACGCATCACTCTCCGCTATGGATTATTGATACACTTTTATTGTTTCGAATAGGTGAGGTATTCATTTTCAAAATTTAATGTTGAACGAGTAACACACAAAATACATAACCGTTTTGTTCGAAGGCCTGACTTCAACTCACAGATTACTGACTTCAACTGGTCACTGTGAACTCGACTTTCTAATTTCTTGCATTTTAATTGGCTGGGGGGCGTGGCCAGGCCGGCGCACAACGATGACTCACTATTTTCATAACGCATGACAATAATATTGAATCGCACGCGCGCGTCTCGCAACTATGTCCTGGTGTGCGCAAAGCCATAGTTTTGTAAATTTCTCTGCATACAGAACAGGTGTATACATTTAGTAACCTATTACTTTATTATATTACATGCTTTGTCTAGTACGGACGTAACGCTTGGCCTCGGAAATTTATTTGTGTTGTATTTTTACCAATCTATGTACCGTGCGTGTGTTATTTTTGACGATATGGAAATTATTTATAATATACATTAGCTTTTTCTTATTTCATGTATACAAGTACCTCATGGACGAACAAAGAAAGTCAGACAGATTTTCGCTAGTAAAAAACTGTAAACACATAAAGCTAGACATTTCCAGTATACAATGGTCTCGCTTTGCATCAATTTCCCGTACAATGAGAGATCCGTCTAAACTGTTTTTTTAATGGTCGTCGTGCGTACAAGCCCGGACACATTCACACATTAGCCAGCCATTACACGCGCAAACGTCAATACTCACACATAGACCAGACTCAGTTTTATTTCAGCAGGGAGTTCCGTTCGACTTTTTTGTGCGTCCATCATATACCTAAATACAGCACGAAAAAGTAAAGGTAAATGATTTATTCTGCTTAGGACTAGTAGTAGGAGCAGAATAAATTCTTTATCTATCCAGTTTGTCTGTATTAGTATTGTATTAGAGGATGCGGAAATTAGGTAACGTAACTAATTATTTAAAATGTATGTACCGTATGTAAATGACTACAAATGTATGTATAATATATGTATAGGTACTAATTTGTACTGTGTATGACTGCCTCGTTGGTCTAGTCTAGTGGTTGTAGTAGTGCGACTGCTGATCATGAGGTCCTGGGTTCGAATCCCGGGTCGGGCCAAAAAAAATCAGTTATTGAGTTTTTCTGTCCAGAAATACTCAGTAGCTGCCCGGAGTCAGGAAGTTGGCGGTGTCTCACCCCCGTGCCTCGGAAAGCACGTTAAGCAGTTGGTCCTGCGCCTGATCTCTATCCGGTCGTATCGGTTTACCGTCCCATCGGAGTATGAGAGTGAGGGAATAGAGAGTGCACCTGTGCTTGTGCATACACTTCAACACTATAATCCTGTCCTGCGCCGATGGCTAGTCTCCGTTGAGACAGGCCGCCGTGGCCGAAATTCAGTCTGGAGGACATTATTATTATTATTATTTGTACCGTAGTACAGGCGGTTGATCAAATAAAGTAGTCTAAATACAGTTGGCTGAATATCAATTTTTATTCTAAAAAACTTTGTCACATTTTATAAACAATACATAAAACAACCCAGTTGTTGAGGAGATTCCGTTTTCCGAACACAAACAGTTTTTAAACTGTCAGAGGTGATTGAAAATTTAGAAAAAATTTAATTATTATCATCTAATACGGTCAATCATCGAGTCTATCTCTCATTGGCAGTTTGCGTGGGAAACGTGAGTCAATAATTTCTGTTGTTCACAACACTAAACCTTTCGCAAGCCAAGCCAAAGCAGTGTCCGATTAAAAAAAAAACAAGACCGTTGTAATAGGTAAAACAGAAATCACTAAAATTAAAATACAATAGCACATTCGCGTACGCGCGGTCAACAAATTCTATACCTGCTAAGAACTCCGAGAGGCCCGAGAGCCGACCATCATTCAACTCCCCCGTCTAACCCCGTACGACTAGTCCCCACGCATACCTCACCGCCACTTGACTAACAAGCAAGTGAGAACGCGATAACATTGAACGAAAAATAGTGTGCGGAAATTTCATAAAACTTGTTCCAGGAAATACGTGTTTTTCAGTAAGCCTTACAAGTTTGTGAAGTAAATGTATGTCATTTAGAAACTCGATTACATTTGCAAGGATTCTATCAAAATATTTTCATTGGTTTTCCTATTAATGAGTACATTATGAACGGCCAAAATTCAGGTAATTTTGTCCAAAAAAGCAGATTTTTGGAGACTTATACTGAATTGTTTCTACAAATTTTGATTCTTTGTTTTGATAGAAACCTAGCTATAGTGCACAAGATACCTATTAGTTCAAAAATTTCAAAGAAAGATCTATTACAACGCAACATAATCAAGTATGAGCGTTTGTATGAAAAGTAAGACGGGTTGGCCGCTCTTAATATCTATGCTTTGTCTGTTCACTGTTAACCCATTCACTGTCTTCCTGAGAAATTATAACATTACCCCCATGCCGTCTTATACTAGTATTCAGCCCACCCATCGGGGGGCCCGGCATCTCGATAAAGTATCTTGGCCCACCAGATGGGTGGGCCAAGACACTTTACTTTACTTTTACAGTTTCGGCAAGAGGCCTTAGATTTCGACATAAGATATTTTTAATGTCTAACTTACATGTTTTGTGCGTTATTTAGAGCGTGTTTGCATACATTTTTGTGTTATTTGAGAAAAAATTGTGCCAGTTTCATTTGTTATTGTTGTTGTTAACCTAATTATTAATGGAGTGTGAAGGTAAAGCTAATCTTTCAGCTAATTCAATTAAGACGAAGCAAATGTATCCTAATCTGCGTATTAGACAGATTTAAGCTCATATTAGTGCAAGGAAATCTAAATGAAATATAAAAGCATACATTTTAGGGCTATTTTTTCAAGTCATGCGTAGTCAACCTTTTTGTATGTTTAATTTTTTTCCACGTCTTACCTCTTGCATTAACTTTGGTAGGAATTAGGCAGAGGAGATAGTCTCAACTCGATACACTAAGTCAAACAGCAAACGAACTTACAAAACACTCAGCAAAACTCAAGTTGTGAAAACCACGAGCGTCAAGATGCGATTGAAAGCTTTTTTCGTAGACAATTTTTTTCTCTAATATGATACTTAAATAATGAATTATGCAAGTTTTAAAATTGTTGGTGTCCATAACAAAAGGGGTCGGCCCTTCTTTTGTTTTCAAAATGACTATTACCGACCGGCTCCTTTGTTCAGATCACCATGTGCATTTTTATTTTGTTTCCTATTTACCGACGGTTTATGATCTTATCTGTATTAAACCACAATCTGAAATAGGTCATTAGCCAAAATTAAAACATAAATCATACCGAAAAATTGTATATGATCGGTGACCAAAACATAGTGTTGCGCGGCTAAGTTGACATCTGGCACTAGCGCCATCTAGTGTCAGGTAACGGAGCGAGGGGAGAGCTTTCCAGAAAATGGCATCACTAATCTTTCAACCGACAGCGCCATTTTTTGTCGAAACGAAGAACTAAGCTTCTGGAAGCTGACTCTCGAACTTTCGGCGCTTTGTCGATTGGTGCGCGTATTTACTTGAATGTTCTGGATGATTCGGTACTAATGTGTATTTATAGGCCCTGCAAGGTGCGATCGGCAGTATTGAATTCGGCGAGACAAGCGAAGCTTCGGAGCAGAATAAAGTGAATTAGTTTGCTTAATTATTAGTGTTTTAAGTCTTAATTTGTGTAAAGAAAATTAAAGTGTTAATTTAGGTAATTTTATCGGCAATTTTTATTGTCACGAACCTCAAGGTATCGGCACTTTGTCTGTTTTCAAAATGACGAATACCGATCAGCTCCTATTATGTAGATCGTCGTCGGCATTCTTATATTGCTTCATAATAACCGACAGTATGTTGTCTTATCTGCAAGGTGTTACAAAAAAGCGAGTAATTCTCTTAGGAAGTGATTCTATTGCTCAAAAAACAAAAACTTCTTCCATGGGACCAATATCGAAATCTCAAAAAAAAAAATACTTCTCTACACAAACTCGTCTCAGCTGATCGGTGGTTTAGTATGGGGAAGCTATTTTGAGATTTCGATGTAGGTCCCATAGAAGAAGTTGTTGCATTTGAGCAATAAAATCACTCCCTAAAACGATTAGCCGCTTTTTAGTAACACCTAATTATGCATCCCGGTATTCACGGAACTGCACCGGAGACCATAACAATTCAGGCCTAAACGTGGGCGTAGATTGCTGAATTGCGTCTGGAAGACGGGTGGTCTTTCCTGTCAATACTGATAACTGTTCTTTAGCTTAAAGATCTAGAATAAGAATTAGGATAATCTTAGTTTGGCTCGCACATGTATCGGACATGTAGCCTTAGGTTAGAATCCTTCGCGGATTAATTAAGTAGTATATAAGTAATGTATCGCACATTAATAGTTATAAGTTTATTAATAAAGTCTTTTTAAAAACGTCCTGAGTCAATTTCGAATCTTGACTACCTTGTATATTGTTATGGTTTTACAGTTTTAATAATAAGCAAAGAACAATAAAGTTGATATTTAATTATCACTACCTACATGTAAGTATACTTCATTTGTTATTATTTCTACTAAAATTCTAGTTTTTCATTAAAATTTTAACAAAAGGTTTGTTAACTCTGAATACGCGTACTGCCCGCCCATGGGAGGGGTCGGCATGACAGGTCAGAATTGTCATTTTCTAAAATCTAAGATATCCGCAGGCCGTTTTAATCATAATCATAATAAAACGAGTTATTAGACAAAATCTTTGTTTCGGACGGCAGAGACACGTCCAGTGCCCGCACAGTCGCCCTGGGACAATCTCCCACTTGATGACGTACGTTCCTTGCTTAGTGCTGGTGACGCACGTCCCACGCACCCCTGAATGCGTATGTATAGTACGACCTTATTGGAACCTCGAGAGAGAGATAGACGAGTAGCCGGGAGGAGGCAATTAAAACACTTTTTTCCTAGGCAGCTTCATGTTCCTTAGGTTTCGGCTTCCTTTTTCCTTGTTGTTGCCTCTTCGACGGCTGTGCTGCGACTGCGATTTGAGCGTGAGTTGTCATATATATGACATGTGTATGTCATGCAGGTCTCGGGCCTCGGGGTATGCCCCCATTGCCCGGATCTTCCTCATGGCCCACGACTATGCGCCAGTCCAGGGAGCCTTTTCTAGGCATCGTAAATCATAGTGAATTAATCCGCAGTCAGAGAAAAATTTTTCCGTAGTCGGTTAACTACGGAAAAAAGGAGGTTGTCCGGTAAAAGTCAGAGTTGGCCTATCAGCGGCGTTGTGGGTTGTTACTCGACTCTCTAATGGATATAGAGAGGAGTTCTCTTGGAAGAGGTCGCCCGTCCGGGGGCCGTGTGTGCAACGGCGCGAAGCCGTTGAGGTGTTCATGTGGCCCGTTGTCGGCACGGTCGAACATGCCGCGCGGCAGCCGGGCCACGAAGTCTGTGATGGTCTCGACTTTCAGATCGGCCGCTATGACGTCGTTCCGGACGTAGCGACCTGCTCCGACGATCGTCCTTAATGACAGGTTCTGCTGGGCCTGCAGTTGCCGCCTCAGAGGGTCGCTCAGAAGCGCGTACCAGGCCGGAGCAGTGTAGGTGATAATGGTCCGGATATACATCTTGCGTATCCGGAGCTTGGTTTTAATTTGCAGCTTGGATGCCAGGACTGGCAAGAGCGTCGCCCGCGCACATCTGGCTCTATGGACGACAAAGTCGATGTGCGCGGTCATGTGCAGCGTCCTGTCAATCCGGCACCCAAGGTAGGTCACGGCCTTCTCGTACGCGATCTTCTGGCCATTGAGGATCAGTGGAGGTGGTAGATTTCTGAGACGGCGAGTGAGCAGAGCGGTCGTCCTATCAACGTTGACGACCATCCTCCACTCGTCCAGCCATGGTGGCAACAGGTCCAGCAGACGCTGCATCCTGGCAGTGGCTATATGGGCTCTTCTGGACGAGGTGAAATAGGCGCTATCGTCCGCATATAGCGCCAGCTCTACGTCGTCCTCTCACTCTTGCAGCCTACCTGCCAGTGTTGGGATGACGTTAGTGTAAGCCGCGTACAGGACCGGAGACAAACAGCTGCCCTGTAGAACGCCGGCTCTGATGGATCTTGTTGCGGACTCAGCGTCCTCTACGCAGACGTAGAACTTCCTGGAATCTTCCAGGAAAGATGCCACTAGCCGCAACATAGCAAGAGGGACACCGGGCTGTTCACGCAGTTTATAAAGCAATCCTGAGTGCCCCATCCCGAATGCGTGCTACTCCGCCCGAAGTTGGATGCACGGACGGAGACGTCTTAGCAGCAATCTTTCTAGCAGTTTAGCTATGTGCGGTAATAGCGTGATCGGCCTGTAGCTGGCAGCTCTACGCCTGTCCTTCCCGGGTTTCGGCAAGACGATGATTCTGTCTTTCTTCCAGTCCTCCGGGAAGTTGGATGTCTGCAATATCTGCAATATTGTAGAGTCGACCAAGCTCTACCAGGACTCTATTGGGCAGCTGTCGGAGTGCAGCGTTGGTAAACCCATCGTGCCCCGGCGCCTTCCTCGGTTGCAGGCGGGTTACTGTCCTCCGCAATTCAGCGGCGGAGATGAACCACTCCCCTGCAAGCGATGGCGCGGTCGACGACAGGAACTCCTGTACGCGACTCTCCTTCCGGGCATGAAGCTCCATGAACTCCGCACTTGCTGGGTTCGGCATAAATTACTCCTCGAAGTGCTCAACTAGGATATCCGCTCTGCCCTTGGCATCGTAGCATCGTTCACCCGCGCTGTTGGTCAGCGGGCAAACGGGAGGTCTGGCTTTGATCAACTGTCGGTTCAGTTTGTAAAGCGACGCGTCATGCTCTTCTGCTTTCCATATGCGCCGCCCCCAGGCCTCTCCTCTGTAGGCCTGGACTGCAACCGACAGTTCCTCTGACAAGGTGTTCAATTGTGTCTTAGTCTCAATCTAGGGCAGCGAGCACGCGCCCAGAGCTTCCTCAACGCTCTCTTGCGCCTGATCTGCACGCATATCTCTCGCGGCAGATCGTCTCGCCTTGCAGTGGTCGGGAAAATCGCAGAGGCCGCGTGGCGGGCCTCCTGGATTTTCTTGGTGATTCTAGTAGCAGCGGCCTCTACGTCGTTCGCTGTGCTTATGGGATGGTGGACTGGAGGTCTCTCCTGCAGATGTTGACAGTAGAGCCTCCAGTCGACACGTGTCTTGTATGCTCTGGGCGGCGTAGTCACCGCCTTTAGGCTAAGAGTGATCAGAATCGGGAGGTGCTGTGAGTTCAGGTCGTACAGCACCTCTACCACTATCGGGTAGATGACGTTCCTAGAGAGCACGATGTCCAATACATCCGGACGTTGAATACAGAATGGAGTCCCTGGCGGGCGGTATGCTGCGTAGATCCTTAGTTCCTCGCCCACCGCCTCCATTTTTATACCAATAGAGCGCATTGTGTGGTATACAGGTAGTTCCAGTTCTTGATAGACGATGTCCCTCCTCACTAGAACCGCCGTCCCTCTATAGGTGGCCCCTTGAGAAGTGACCTCGTCCCTTCTGTATACATGGTAGTTCGGCAGCTTTATGTGCATATATGTGGGTTCAGCTTCGTCTCACCCAGCAAAATGACTTGTATGTCTTGTTGTTGGGTGACTGTGCGGAGTTCATGCAGCTTCTGCTGTATTCCGTCCGGGTTCCAATAGAGGAAGCGCAAGTTACTCTCCTCTGTAATGCCGGGCCGGGAGGTTTGCCAGCGCCTTCATGACCGCTGTGATGGGGTCTGTCCCGGCTCTTATGTCGGCCAGGACTTGACTGCCGACTTCGATAGCAATGCCAACCAAACGTTGGATGGCTTCTGCTGTCTCGAAGCCGGCTGTAGGTATTCTCCTTTCTGAAGGCGTTGGCACTGGTCTCGGGCGTTGGTCTTGCACTCTTTACTTGTGGGTAGAGCGCGCTCTATGTGTAGAGCGGGCTCTATTTTCTGATAGAGCCTTTCTGGCACTCTACCCACTTCTTGGGTATTCCGCTAGTAACCTGCGCCTGTGAGGCTACCGGTCCTGCTGGTGTCGGAGCAGAGGTAACAGCCTCAGGAGGCTGCGACTTCTTTCTGCTCCTCGTCCGCTTCCTCCTTCTAGAGGTCTGCCGCTCTGTGGCGGCATTAGCGGCGGGCTGTAGAGTCGCCCCGGTGGTTGCCCTTACTTCTGCGGGTTCCACCGTTTCCATAGGTGTTGCGGGTGGGGGGGGGGGGCTGGTTGCCTACCCTTTCCTGTTACGGTAGCCCACCCATCCTCCTGGATAGTTACCGCTCTTGGGCGACTGGGGGATCTTTTTCGGGTCCTCCGGGAGTAGTCCCGGCAAGGTGATCCCCTGCCTCCTAGCAGTCCACCTCAGGACTGGGCAGTGGCGATCATTTGCCGTGTGGTTTTTGCCACAGATGGCACATTTAGGTTTCTCCTCCCTACCCCGGCAAAGGCTTGCTATGTGCTCCCCGGCACAGCGCACACGCCTAACTGGCCTGAAGCAGTTGGCGGAGGCGTGCCTGGCAGCGGTGGCATTGTGCTGGCCCTGCTTTTCTCTGCCAGGCCTCGATGACGACCCCTCTCATATAGAGGAGTTCGTTGATTTAGTAGAGTTCCTGGAGCTGCTCCAGGCTCACGTGGTCTAGTTGGGCAAAGTAGAGGCAGTCAGGTCTGCCCCTACGTGGTGGAATTGCCTTAACATATTTAATTGGGAAGCCTTTTGCCCTTATAGCCTCCTTTATTGATTTGGTATCCGTGCCCATTGGTATACCCCGGATGCCCACTTTAGTGGGCTTGTCCTTTTCCGGGGTGTAGCAGTACCACGACAATGATGGTGTCTCCTTCGAGAGTTTGACAATGTATCGCTGGATGGTTCTGAACTCTTCGGCGTTCTGCGGTGTGAAACGTACTCCTCTCCCGAACGGATGGGCATTTGGAAGGTGGCCCAACTTTCTATTGAGCTCCTTCAAATGCCTCGTCCAATCCGGGAGACATTCAGCTACTATGGGCGGGTATCTGGCCTTGTGCTGGTCGGCAGGCCTGTCAGCAGGCTCTGCCGCCGCTTGTGGTCGTGGTACTGCTGGTGCTGCTACCATATGGGCATAACTAGTAGATGGCCATTGACGATCGTCCTGTGGGAGCCCGGACGGATTGGTTGTCTGCACCGACGATGATCGGCCGGCGGATACTGCAAGGGTCACATACGTGTTGAATCTCAGCTGTAAGAATCTCTTCACCCTCCTGCTCGTACTGTGCCGAGTCGTGGCTACGCCGGTCCGGTGACATAGAGCGGGGAGGTTGTGGTGGTGAGGGCGACTTCAGCGGTGACTTGTGCACCCTCTTCGTTGCCGCTTGGTGGTGATCTTCATCTTCCGATGAGGATGTTGGAACATCGGAAGACTGACAAATTCGAGCCGATTCGTTGCCTCTTTTCAAATAAAGAGGTCTCACTCTCGGTGGCGTATGGCGTCTGGCCGTTTTCTTCGCCCGCTGCTGCTGGGGCGAAGAAAGACGGAAGACCGAAAGAAATGGATGTTATATTTACAAACACTGCAAAGATACCTTCATTTTACTGAAGAGGATCGTCAACCACTCAGATTACCAATTTATTCTGATACATCTAATGAAGATTCAAATGAGTCTAAAATTGGTTTTAAAAATAAAGATAGAGATCTAAAAACTTCAGTTGATGCTGAATTTTTGTTGGAGGAGAATCGATCCATTAAAAGTAAAGAAAATGATGAAAATCCACTCTACACGCCAGCTCAAATACTCAGTTTAATACCAAAAACTTATAATAAAAAAGGACAGTTATTATTAAACTTAGTTGAAACAAGTAAAAGTAAAATACATTGGGATAATGAAGGTACAGTCATAATTGACAATGAAAAAATTCCTGGAAGTAATATTGTTGATTTAATAAATAATTCACTAAGACCCTTAAAAAGAAGTGATCCAGTAGGGTGGGATAGATTTGCTGAAGCATTAAAAGATATTAAAGTACCACTTACTTATATTGGAAAGGAGATGTGAGTTTATTAAACAACTTAAAGCAAAAGATCTGAACAAACCCTCTGAGATTGAAGTTCAAGAGTTTTTTACACCGAGTAGAGGAGATACAAAATCTATAACTAAAATAGAGTTTTCTACACCGAGCCGTAGAGATAAAAAGTCTACAACTAAAATACGTAAAAGGCTTGAGTCGGAAAAATGGACCCCGTACTAGAAGAAATTAACAGGATTTATTATGATCCATCTAATCCCGCTGGTTTTGGTAGTATTGATAATATATCAAAAGCCATGAAGGGTAAAATGAATAAAAAGCAAGTAAAGGAATGGTTAAAATCACAAGAAACATACACATTACATAAACCCATTCGAAAAAAATTCCCGCGTAATAGTTACATTCTATCAAATATTAATGAACTGTGGCAAGCTGATTTACGTGATATGCGAACTTATTCTCAATATAATGTTGGTTTCAAGTATATACTTTGTGTTATTGATGTATTTAGTAAATATGCTTTTGCAAGACCAATGAAAAAGAAAAACTCAGAAACAACTAAAGAATGTTTTGAAAGTATATTTACTGAAAGTAATTTAACACCTCCTCACATACAATCTGATAGAGGTACAGAATTTGTTTCAAAAGATGTACAAAAATACTTTAAATCCAAAAGATTAATTACTATACCACTAACAATCCTGAATTGTTGAACGATTTCAAAGAACACTAAAAATGAAAATGTGGCGTTATTTCACTCATAATAATACTTATAGATATATAGATGTTTTACAAGATTTAATATACTCTTATAATCACAGCTTTCACTCTAGTATTAAGATGTGCCCATGTGATGTAAATTCCAACAATATTATAGCAGTTTGGACTAATCTTTATGATAGACGGTCACAAACTTTCTTTAGAAAATCCAAAACCAAATTTCAATGTTCGAATAACTAAATATAAACATGTTTTCCAAAAAGAATATGAATCAAATTAGAGTGATGAAATATTTATTATATCTTCAATAATTGATAGATCTCCATGGGATGTTTATATAATAACAGATTTACAAAATGAACCAATAGTTGGTACTTTTTATGAAGGAAAATTACAGAAAATCACTTACAACCCCACCTCACAATATAAAATAGATAAAATAATTGACACTCGTTACTCAGGTAACAGAAAAGATGTATTAGTGAAGTGAAAAGGTTATCCAGATAAATTTAACAGTTGGATTTTAGCTTCTAGTTTAAAAGAAATATGAATAAAGAAAGTTTATACTTAACTTTGCTCAGCAATAGTTCAATGTAAAATTTTCCTGATAACAAGACCACAAATTTTTCAACGAAATTACCGAAAGCTATTAAATTAGAAGGTGAATGGTCGGTTGGAGTTATCGAGTTTCAATATCCATGTACCATGTTTACTGTTCAAGATCATGAAAATGTTATATACATTACAAAATCTATGTTAATGCCTAATGAAGATAAACCATCCACAGTGTACTACAAAAAACATATTCCAGCTACCAACTATGATAACGTTGAGCATATTTTAAGTGTTAAATGGTATCGGAGAGAACTTGAAATTTCGCTATGATGAAATAACAAAATTTGTGTCTATTTCTGTTTTGGATAAAAATATAACATCCGTAACATTATCACCCAAATTAAGTTTACAACTAAGTTAAAGTGAACCAAATAAAAATCTCCTAGAGAGAAATTTTGGAAAGTGTCCTGCTAATTTACACTTAGGGTTACCATCTCAACTCTTTCTATATTGCGACATTATCGATCCTCAGATTGTTGGTTGGGTGATGTTATGACTCCTTTACTAAGAGTCATTTCATTAGATCCTACAAAATACATTTATGGTGCAAATAAAATGCACGTTTTCTCTCAACCTCACTACTTACCTGTTACGCGAAGAGAGTTCGATACGCTGAAAATAGTTATAAGATCGAGCACAGGACAAAAAAATACCATTCCAGTTTGGAACCGTGTGTATTAAACTACATTTCCGAAAATTATAATAATGAATTCTCTTCGTGATCATCATAAATGTCCATATGAAAATTATTATACACATCAAGCTGGGTCAGGAGTTGGAGTAATTTATAAGGGTGCACCATACCAACGCGGTCATGGTATTGGGAGCTTCTTAGGGGGGTTATTTAGATCAGTTTTACCTTTACTTTCAAGTGGTGCTCGAGTGATTGGTAAGGAGGCATTAAGCGTTGAAGTAGGACTTTTATCGGATATGGTTCAAGCGCGTCCTATGGAAGCCTCAATAAAAGATCGTCTAAAGCAAGTTAGTACGAATTTAAAACGTAAGGCTGATGAGAAAATTGATCAATTTAACATGACGGGATCTGGGTATAAAACTAAAAGAAAACGATTGACCTCGTTCATTCCACCATTAACTGCTAAAGTGAAAGCTGCGAAAAAACTTGGTCTAAAACCAAAAAATATTAAAGATATATTTTAAAATTAAATATGTCTTTCCTTCATAAACATTCTTGCGAGTGCGTTAAGTCAGAATTGGATTTGTTTGCACTACCGTCTACACAAACTAGCATTGAAAATGGATTGTGGATTAATTATAAACCAATTTCATCTCTTGGCGATGATGGACCTATAGAGTTTCAAGTTTCTGGGACAGGCGATGACTACATAGATTTGTCTCATACATTACTCCACATAAAGGCAAAAGTATTAAATCAAGATTCAACTAACTTGATATCTACTACAATAGTAGCACCTGTAAATAATTGGCTGCATTTACTTTTTAGTCAACTTGATGTTTATTTAAACCAAAAACTTGTATCACCACCTAATAATACCTATGCATATCGAGCGTACATGGAAACTCCTTTTAAAGCTAAACAATCTCATCTTACTTGTAGTCTTTGGTATGATGATACAGCAGGAAAAATGGATTCTACGGATGGTAAAAACATAGGATTTGTTAAAAGACAGGAATTGATTAGTGAAAGTAAGGAAATTGAAATGATTGGTCATCTTCACGGTGACATTTTCAACCAAGATAAATTTTTAATTAATGGTGTTGAAATGAGTGTTAAATTGGTTCGATCAAGAGAGAGCTTTAATTTAATTGCTGGGTCAAACGATGTAAAGTTTAAAGTTTGCATTACGGACGCAACTTTTATTGTTCGACGAGCACGAATTAATCCAAGTGTATTACTCGCACATCAAAAAGTTTTAGCTTCTACCACTGCTAAATATCCTATTACTCGAGCTGAAGTAAAAGTTTTAACAATTCCATCGGGTGTTCAAGGAAAAACTCTTGATTATATATTTTTAGGGCAGGTATCCAAAAGATGTATAATTGGATTTATGAACAATTCTGCATTTAATGGTTCCCTTACTAAAAATCCATTTAACTTTGAAAACTATGGTATTAATTCTTTCAGCTTATATATTGATGGTCAACAAATACCTTCAAAAGCTTTGCAACCATCTTTTAATAATAGCATATTTACATCAGCATATCATACTCTATTCTCGGGAACTGGTATTCACTTTCTTAATGAAGGAAATGGAATCTCTTGTGAACAGTATGCCAAAGGTTACTGTCTATTAGCATTTGACTTAACTCCTGATTTATCAGCCAACTCATCAGCTCATTGGAATCTCATAAAGCATGGTAGTGTAAGATTAGAAGTACGATTTGAATCCTCACTAATACAAACAATTAACTGTATAGTTTATGCTGAGTTTGATAATATTGTTACGAGCTTGCGGTTCGTGACAATAAAAATTGCCGATAGAATTACCTAAATTAACACTTTAATTTACTTTATACAAATTAAAGTTAAAAACACTAATAATTAAACACACTAATTCACTTAATTCCGCTCCGAAGCTTCGCTTGTGTCGCCGAGTTCAACTCTGCCCCGATCGCATCTTGCAGCGCCTATTTATTTAAATTAGCAAAGAAACATCCCGAATATTCAGGTAAATGCGCGCAAAGCGACGAGTGTTCGAGTGTAGATTTTCCAGAAACTTGGCGCTGTCGGATGAGAGATTTGTGATGTCATTCTCTGCAAAGCTCCCCTCGCTCTCGTTCCTGACACTATATGGCGCTAGTTGACTTATTCACACAACACTGCCCCCTCCTAAGACATGCTCGTCCCGAGCATTATCGGTCCCATAATAACGCGCCAAGCGATCCACAAGGACGATCTTAGGAGTCCCTCTTGCGCCTTTCTGTATCCGGTAGGTCACATCGTTGATCCTGGTTACAATCCGGTACGGGCCGTCCCATTTAGCTTGAAGCTTAGGAGATTTCCCTTTGCTGCGGACTGGATTGTGCAACCACACTAATGAACCTTCGTTGAACCCTTTATTGTTCATTTTGCGGTCATACCGGGTTTTCATTTTCTCAGATATTTGCTGGCCCGATTGTCTGACGTGCTCATAAATGTCATTCATTTTGTTCCGCAAGTCATTTGCATAATCGGTTATACTGCGTGGGGCATCAGGTGGTATCCCGGTGATCAGGTCTGCAGGCAGCCGTAATTCTCTTCCAAAGTTTGCGAAAGCTGGTGTCACTGCTGTACTTTCGTGAACAGAACTTCGATATGACAACAAAAACGGTTGTATGTGCTTGTCCCAATCTCGTTGCCGATTGTCTACAACTTTTGCTAGGTACCTCTCCAATGTCTGATTAAATCGTTCCACCATTCCATCAGATTGCGGGTGATAAGAAGTCGTTCTTGTTTTATGAGTACCCATAACTCGGCAAGTTTCCTGGAATATTTGAGACTCAAAATTCCTTCCTTGATCGCTGTGAATCTCTAAAGGTACTCCAAAACGACAGAAGACTTCATGGACTAGTTTATCTGCAACTGTTGAAGCTTCTTGATTTGGAATGGAAAAACTTCTGGCCACTTTGTGAAGTAATCCATCACAACCATGAAATACTTGTTACCGCTTTCACTCTCCGGAAACGGCCCCGCCACGTCAATGGCTATTCTCTCCCATGGTGCACCAACATTGTACAACTTCAATGCACCTCTACTACGAGTCTGAGGTCCCTTTACAGTCGCACAACTTGTACATTTGCGACACCAGTCCTCGACATCGTTTCGACAGTGGACCCAGTAAAACCGTTCTCGGATCTTCAGTAGAGTTCGTTTAACTCCCAGATGGCCTCCTGAATAATCATTATGGTACAGCTGTAGAACATCCGGTACTTTAGCTTTAGGGACAACCATTTGTAAATGACAGCTGTCTCCCCGAACATTTTCCCATTTACGGCACAGAACTCCATCCTGAAGCAGCAAGCTGTCCCACTGGGCCCAATAGCTTTTAGTGGTCGAACTCATCGCTGAGACGTCGCTCCACTTGGGCTTGGGAGCACGGGCCTTCATCCATCCCAGAATCGGCTTGATGTCCGGATCTTCCTGCTGTGCATGTCGTAGGCTGTCCTTCCACCCGTTGCTGAGGTGGTCTGTCCTGAGCATCCTCACGGATACCACTTCCTTACTCTCTTGCCTACTACAATGGTTGCAATCTTCAGGACAAGGTCTTCTTGACAATGCATCTGCGTTGCCGTGAGATTTTCCGCTGCGATGTTCGATCTCAAAGTCGTATTCCTGCTGCTGCTGGGCGGTGCTGTTAGCCGCACTTCCTTTCTGAGACCGTTCACCTTCCCTTCCTAGGGTGTGCTTAGGGCCCCTTTCCCCACAGCCATAGCACCTAGGGCTGTATCTTTTATTGTGGTCGCGAACCGTAACTGCTGTAACCTCCCTAGCGTGAGGTGAACGATGATCCTGTCGCCGCCAGGCAGTGCCGTTAGCTGCACTACCCTCTCGAGATCGATCAACCTCCCTTTCTTCAGTTCGCTTAGGGCAGCTGGATCGTAGATGGCCCTTTTCCCCACAGCCATAGCACCTAGGGCTGAATCCTTTGTTGCGGTCGCGAACTGTAGCTGCTGCAACCTCCCTGACGCGATGGGAACGATGATCCTGCCGCACGGCTTCCACTTCCAGTGCATGGGCCAAGGCGTCCTTAAGCGTCTCGTGGTGCCCGAGCCTCACAGCAGCTCTGACTTCCAGGTCGCGGATGCCGTCGATGAATGTCTGCACCAGGTTCCCTTCAATGAGCGCAGGTACAGACCGGTATGCTTTTCGCACCAGCTTCTCCACTTCTAGAGCCCACTGCTGCAGGTTTTCGTTGATGCGCTGCACACGATCTTTAAGCTGCGCACGAAAGACGTGTTCCAGGTGAGCGTTGCCATATCTCGCCTCCAATGCCTCAAGGAGTTGCTCATAAGTCACTTCCTCACCGAGAGCTTCCAGAACTGTTAAGGCCTGGTCGCGCAGGCCTAGTGTGAGAGCAGTCATGGCCTGACTTTTATTCCAGCCGTTCGCTTTCATAACAGCCTCGAACTGGATTTTGTAGGCTGACCAGGAAGAAGTCCCGTCGAACGGTGGCACCTTGAACCCACGTAGCGAAGGTGCTGAAGCTACTACGGGAGCTGTAGTTCCATCCCCAAGTTTGAGTTCGTTCAGCGTTTTCTTCACGTCAGCCATCACGTTGTCAACCCGATTGTTCACATGGTTGATTCGGGTTTCATGTTCTTCGATTCGGGTTTCAGCTTCCGACAGACGGTTGTCGTGTTGAGCAACCCTATCCTTCACCTGCCTTATCTCTTTCCCAAAGGTAGCGTGAAGGTCCTTCATGAGGAGCATCTGTTCTTCCGACCGACGAGCCTGTTCCTCCTGTCTGCCCCGCAGCTGCTGCAGCATCACCATCAGAGCACCTAAGTCAGGTGCCACAGACGTAGAAGCTGCTGACGGACCGGCTTCCGTGACTGGCGGCTGGCCCTCAGACATCTGCGGCGTTGCACCACCAAATCTCCTCTGGTCCGTCTCCTGCTGGCGTTGACTTCGGGTACGAACACCCTCCGTTTCCTCCTTAGGTAAAATCGGCATTATTTTATCCCACTTCTTACACCAATTGTTACGAGCTTGCGGTTCGTGACAATAAAAATTGCCGATAGAATTACCTAAATTAACACTTTAATTTACTTTATACAAATTAAAGTTAAAAACACTAATAATTAAACACACTAATTCACTTAATTCCGCTCCGAAGCTTCGCTTGTGTCGCCGAGTTCAACTCTGCCCCGATCGCATCTTGCAGCGCCTATTTATTTAAATTAGCAAAGAAACATCCCGAATATTCAGGTAAATGCGCGCAAAGGGACGAGTGTGCGAGTATAGACTTTCCAGAAACTTGGCGCTGTCGGTTGAGAGATTTGCGATGTCATTCTCTGCAAAGCTCCCCTCGCTCTCGTTCCTGACACTAGATGGCCCTAGTTGACTTATTCACACAACAATATTATTGAGATAGATAAAAACAGAAATGTTACTGTAGACTATAGTAGTTAAGGTTATAATATGTGTTGTGTCTTAGATTTTATGAGTTATGTGTAATGCATTTTGTGTGTATGTAACTATGTAAAACGTTATAAAATTAAATAAAACAAAATGTATGCAATATATTGTAATGTGGGGAGATTCGGGGAATAAATAATAATACGTCTAGTGGTCTTGACCGTAGGTTTATTACTAACTCTCTTATTCTATCCTACATATATATAAGCACACACTACACCCCCATTGGCAAAAGAAAAAAATAGAATAAAAAATATTTTTTTTCAAGAATTAAAACTTGGTGCAAAAAAATGTACATTATTTCAAAATATTAAAATTCTTATACCTACTCTATCATATTTATAACATAATAAAATAAAAATAAAATATCGCAAACACCGTAATTTAAAAAAAATAACTTTCTATCTCTGTATTCAAATTTATTAAACAATCATCAAATTCCTTACTTAATTGTATTGAATCTTTAAGTTTTTGTTGTGAAATAGTTTTAGTTCGGCTATCATTACTACATAACTTTTAAAATATTTATATATAACTATTAATTCACTAGACTGAAAATACAGTTTTTAAAACAAAATAGTTATCAAAAATATTATAAGGTGTTTACAATTTTTTTATATTCTTAAACTTAAACTATATTATCTTCTATATCTATACATATAATAAAACAGTAACGAAAAAAAAACTGTACATTGAGTATTTTCAAGAAAAAATAAGTGGCTTTTGTTAGAAAAACGTAACTGATGACAAAAAGTGACTTTTTAGAATTTTTGTCTGTTTGTCTGTGTGTATGGTACGGCTTCACGCCAAAACTACTGAATAGATTGATTTGAAATTCAGCAAAAATGTTCTTTGTAAACCAAGGAAGGCTTTAGGCTACATATTATCACGCCATATGTTAAGCTTAGGGGGTAAGCAGTATTTATTGATTTTGAAAGGTTTTTCTCTGTAATTGAATGCACAAAATAATTGAATGCACAAAATGATATGTTATTAGTTAAAAGAAAAATAAAAATTTAACTCTGGGAACATAATAATCACGCTATTTTTATAAAGGAGCGGGGCAGTAATGTTATAAATTGCAAGGGAACAGCTGTTTAACAATATGTCGACCGTCAAAAATGTTTACCGCATTAAATGGTGCAAGTTTAAATCCCATAATATTGTTTTGAAAAATCGTAATTTTTGTTTAATTTTTGCACTTTTTATGTGTTACTTCACTTATTAGGAAATCCGGGAACTTTACATGTCCTATCTGATTGTATGGAGAGTTTCACACCAATATTACTAAACAGATTGATTGGTGGTACAACAAGTTACACTATCATGAAGTCAAGTCAAACTTTTGGTTCTAAGTTATCATCCTATAGAAACGGGGGTTACCTTTGTTGTCTGTGTTGGTTGATGTGTTTAATTTTCCTACGAATAATTATTATTTTTCTACTATTACGTACTTATTCGATAACTTTTCATTATTTTGAATATTGTTAGATTAAGAAGGAATCTGTCTATGCCTTTTATAAAAATATCAAATCTGTCTCGAAACTCAAGGGTTTTTAAGATGCGCAGGATAGTTAGTAGTAGCAGTAGTTTCTCTCGAACCCACGCAGAGCTTTAACAACGGCTGGGTGCTAACCGTGAGCGTAATGCACTAAGTTTGTCCGCAGAAACTAGCACGCAGCGCCAATTACGACTAGAATTTAAACGAGTCCGCACTATTGCTTCGCGATCTCAGGAAAGTGTGGAACAACGAGAAATGCTTTTAGCTATCGATCGGGATCATCATTCTTTGTCTCGCGTATCCGAAATGGTTACACAGAGGGATCAGAGGTTAAGTTTTCAGAATATCCGCTCTGAGACTGCTTGATCACTTGAGAGCAGTCAGGAGCGTGAGATATGACTTGCGCGTGACCGAGAACATGGGCAAAGCCAAGGGTACAGCTATAGTTATTTAAAGATTTGGAACACCTGTTGTGGAACTCCAAAACCCAGCGACATTATAACATATATAGGAATGACGTCTTAGCAAAAGTTGTTTAATCTGATGGGCATTTAGTGTTGACTTACAAAAATGAAAGATCTGGAACGTCTCGAATCGTCTCGCACATCACGTTGTTTTCCCGTCCCCGGGCTCTTAGAATTCGAAAACAGACGTTTTAGATCTTCAATTTTGACGACCCCGTTGTCGCTGGCGTAAGCAACATCATCCGCGTACAAAGTCGCGGGCAGCAGCTAGTTGATTTTAAATCTTAACAAATCTAAAAGAAGCTAATGCCATTGAAATAGTATCCTTACTTTTAAGTGGATAAACTTCAGCACACCTACTTATTTAAATCACACTGTAGTGTGAGTATATATAAACATTATTAAAACTATTCTTATATTAGGGCCCTACTAAATCTAAATAAACTCTATGAAAAGTGGAATATCCTATAAATCGGTTATAACCATTGGCACAACCATATTGTTGCAAAACAAATATTATTATAATCATTATTAAGTAGTTATTTGCCGATTAATTGTTGCGGTACAATACATAATTTTGAATTTTTCTATTAATAGTACTAATGTTTTTCCTATTTTTAATGAATGATTTAAAAAATTTCTTTCCCCAGTTCTGTGTATAACATTATATAAGTAATAATATAATTTGACAATAGACATCGACACCATTATTATATAATAATGGTACACCACTCACCATTCGACACCATTATTATATAATAATGGTACACCACTCACCATTCGACACCATTATTATATAATAATGGTGTCGAAAAACTTACATTCGATGCTTTCGAGACGTCTTGTACCTGCTACAGAACTTGGCTAGTCGCTCGTTGTACCCCTAACTTCTTTCTGCTGCTCTGGCACTCGAAGATGTTCTTAGCTCCTCGATGTGGTTGGGCCTGGACTTCCTCGTACTCTTCTTTTTTATTGCATATTTATTTTTGATAAAGTTGGTACTCTTCTCTTGAGGGAATTTTGATTAAGGTGTTTTCTGTGTATTGGAATCTTCTTTCTTGGAAATTTTCTCTCTTGTCTTCTTGATTTAATAACAATGTTACTGGAGTACTTGTATACTTGTATAATTTATTTTTCAGGTCTTTTCTTCATTTCTTCTATAACATCTTTTCTTTAAGTGTATAATCGACTTCGATTTCTCAAAAAAAAATTGTAGTCTCTTCTTATATTCGTATTTAAAAAATTACGTCACGTCCGGTATTATGTTCATTTTATTATTACATTATTTTCATATATTCATTTTGATTAATTTATTTTCTTCAATAAATTACTCTATTTTCTATGCAGGGCCCGGCGGTGCGCTTGCATTGTAGCAGCGCACCGCCTGGCAGGGTCGCCATGTAATGTGGGGAGATTCGGGGAATAAATAATAATACGTCTAGTGGTCTTGACCGTTGGTTTATTACTAACTCTCTCTTATTCTATCCTACATATATATAAGCACACACTACAATATTATTTTTTATTTCTTTATAAATATTCTATTTAATCTAATACAAAACTCTGTTCGAGTTTAAATTTTACATAAGCACACTGACTAAACCACTGAACATGCTGCTGCCAAGGATCATCATCATCTTCCCAATCTTTTAAACCACCACCAAAATGGAAACACTTGGTCCTGACTGCATGGCCGGTATAAAAGAAACCGGATTCTGCAAGATCTTCAGGTTTCTGTCGCATAACGAGAGGCCAGTTTTCGAAACTGAGCAACCGGCTAGATTTTGAACTGAGGAATGGATATTCAGCTCTTGAGTACTGCATATTCTTCTCGTTTTCATCTCCACTCAGTGTTGTAGTTTTGTTATTCAATGATGTGTTCTGTACACGTATGCCACACTCATCTCTTTCTTCTGCTCTTGTCTTCCTGTAATTTAAGTAAACAGAATCACATTCACTAATGATCAGCTAATGACTGTCATTGTTAAAAAAGTATTTTTTAACTTTTTCACTTTCTGCTACTGTCTTTGTAATATTGTATACGAGGGCGTATGTGTTGTCGTAGATGCTATCCTTATTAGTCTTTACGTAATATTTAATCCATCTCATTTAATGTGATAACTTTTCCACCGAAACATTCAGAATATTCCAGCAAATACCGCGTAATAAATAAAGATCGAGTGTGGGGCTTCTAGAAAGCTTAATTCTTCTGTTCGATACTAGATGGTGCTGTTGGTCGAAATTTCAAGACTGACATTTTCTAGGAAGCCCTCCTCGCTCTGGTCCCCGACACTAGACGGCGCTAGTGCCAGGTACCTGACGTCAACTTAGGCTCTCAACACTACCCTCTCCTAAGACATGCTCGTCCCGAGCATTATCGACCCCATAGTAACGCACCAGTCGATCCACATGGACGATCTTAGGAGTATTGCGCCTTTCTGTATCCGGTAGGTTACGTCTTTTTTTTTTATAGAAGAGGGGGCAAACGAGCATGCGGCTCACCTGATGTTAAGTGACTACCGCCGCCCATGATCAACCGCAACACCAGGAGAATTGCGGGTGCGTTGCCGGCCCTTTAGAAAGGAGTAAGCTCTTTTCTTGAAGGTCCCCAGGTCGTATCGGTCCGGAAAAATCGCCGGTGATAAACTATTCCACAGAGAGGTTGTACGTGGAAGAAAACTCCTTGTGAAACGTACAGTGGTGGACCGCCAAGCATCCAGATGGTGTGGATGGTATCGGGACGTTTGCCGTGTCGTGCGTTCACGAAATTTGGCGGCTGGGATTAATCCGAACAATTCCTCAGAGCACTCCCCGTGATAGATGCGATATAATACGCAAAGAGATGCAACATCTCTTCGCAACGCCAGTGAATCGAGCCGATCGGAAAGCACTCGGTCGTCGACGATTCGAGCCGCTCTGCGCTGGATGCGGTCAAGTGGAAGGAGCTGGTACTGGGGAGCCCCAGCCCAGAGATGGGAACAGTATTCCATGTGCGGCCGAACCTGCGCCTTGTAAAGTTGCAGGCGGTGTGCCGGCGTGAAATACTGTCCCGCTCTGCTGAGCACGCCAAGCTTTTTAGAGGCCAATTTGGCCTTCCCTTCCAAGTGACCACGAAACTGCACGTCACTCGATATGTCGACGCCGAGGATTCCGATACTGGCTGAGGCAACAAGGGGAGTGCCTTGAAACTGAGGGGATACGACAAAGGGGTTCTTTTTAGCGGTTAACGCGCAAACTTGTGTCTTCTGGGGGTTAAACTGGACTAGATTTAGTCGTCCCCAATCCGAGACTCTGTTCAGCAAAGACTCGACTTCAGACACAAGTTTGTCCCGGCACTCGGAGACGTTTTCCCGAGAAATATTGGTTCGGCCGGTGTAAAGAGCATCACCAGTGCTGTCATCTGCATAGCAATGAATGTTACGGGTATGCAACATATCATTGATATGCAGAAGAAACAGCGTTGGCGATAGCAAGCAGCCCTGTGGAACACCAGCATTAATAGGCTTGCAATCGGAGCTTGCACCGTCTACAACGACCTTGATGCTCCGATCTGCAAGAAAGCTGGTGATCCAATCGCACAATTTCTCGGGAAGCCCATAGGAAGGGAGCTTCGAAAGAAGCGCTTTGTGCCAAACCCGATCGAAGGCCTTCGCAATGTCCAAACTAACGGCCAATGCCTCCCCCTTGAACTCTACTGCCTCCGCCCATCTGTGAGTGAGGTAGACCAGAAGATCACCAGCTGACCGACCACGGCGAAAACCGTATTGGCGGTCACTAATCAGCTGGTGATCCTCAAGGTACCTCATGAGCTGGCAGTTTACAATGGATTCCATTGTTTTGGAGAACAAGGAGGTGATGGCGATTGGCCGGTAGTTGGACGGGTCTGAGCGGTCGCCTTTTTTAGGGATCGGGTGGACGAAAGCCGTCTTCCATGATTTTGGGACTACGCCTAGGGAGTAGGAGTACCGGAAAAGACGCGTTAAAACCGGTGCCAACTCTGGAGCACACGTCCTCAGCACAATTGGGGGGATTCCGTCAGGCCCACTCGACTTGTGGATGTCCAGGGAGAGGAGTGCTTTGCGAACCGAGCGCTGTGTGAACTGTACTTCCGGCATGGAGCACTCACACCGCGGGATGGTCGGCGGCGTACTCCCCCCGTCATCGAGAGTCGAGTTAGTCGCAAAGAAGGAGCCTAGAAGATCGGCTTTCTCCTTTGCAGTATGGGCCAGTGAGTCGTCCTCCCTGTGCAGAGATGGAAGAGATGGCTGACAGAAATTCCCCTGGACAGCCTTGGCGAGAGACCAGAATGCACGGGTTCCAGAAGGAAGGCGAACTAGTTTCTCGCCAATTCTGCCTATGTGCTCTGACTTTGCCTTGGCAATGACTCTTTTGAAGGACCTAGAGGCGGAATTATACTTCTCTTTTAGAGCGCTGGTGTTTACATCCCGGGACGCTGATGCATCAACCCAGGCTTGATAGCACTCCTGCTTATAGCATGATGCTATTTTACAGGAGCGACCAAACCATGGCTGTTGTTTGCCAACGTCGTTGATCCTGGTCACAATCCTGTACGGGTCATCCCATTTAGCTTGAAACTTAGGAGATTTCCCTTTACTGCGGACTCGATTGTGCAACCACACTAGTGAACCTTCGTCGAACCCTTTGTTGTTCATTTTGCGGTCGTACCGGGTTTCATCTTTTCGGACATTTGCTGGCCCGATTGTCTGAAGTGCTCATAAATGTCATTCATTTTGTTCCGCAAGTCATTTGCATAATCGATTATGCTGCGTGGGGCATCAGGTGGTATCCCGGTGATCAGGTATGCAGGCAGCCGTAATTCTCTTCCGAAGTTTGCGAAAGCTTTTGTCGCTGATGTACTTTCATGAACAGCGCTTCGATATGACAACAAAAACGGTTGTATGTGCTTGTCCCAATCTCGTTGCCGATTGTCTACAACTTTTTCTGGGTACCTTTCCAATGTCTGATTAAATCGTTCTACCATTCCATCGGATTGCGGGTGTTTTGTTTTATGAGCACCCATAACTCGGCAAGTTTCCTGGAATATTTGAGACTCAAAATTCCGTCCTTGATCGTTGTGAATCTCTAAATGTACTCCAAAACCACAGAAGACTTCATGAACTAGTTTATCTGCAACTGTTGAAGCTTCTTGATTTGGACTGGCGAATACTTCTGGCCACTTAGTGAAGTAATCCATCACAACCATGAAATACTTGTTACCACTTTCTCTCTCCGGAAACGACCCCGCCACTTCAATGGCTCTCCCATGGTGCATCAACATTGTAAAACTTCAGTGCACCTCTACTACGAGTCTGAGGACCCTTTACAGCCGCACAACTTGTACATTTGTTACACCAGTCCTCGACATCGTTTCGACAGTGGACCCAGTAAAACCGTTCTCGGATCTTCAGTAGAGTTCGTTTAACTCCCAGATGGCCTCCTGAACAATCATTATAGTACAGCTATAGAACATCCGGTACTTTAGCTTTAGGGACAACCATTTGCAAATGACAGCTGTCTCCCCGACCATTTTCCCATTTACGGCACAGAACTCCATCCTGAAGCAGCAAGCTGTCCCATTGAGCCCAATAGCTTTTAGTGGTCGAACTCATCGCTGAGACGTCGCTCTACTTGGGCCTGGGATCACTGGCCTTCATCCATACCAGAATCGGCTTGATGTCCGGATCTTCCTGCTGTGCATGTCGTAGGCTGTCCTTCCATTCGTTGCTGAGGTGGTCTGTCCTGAGAATCTTCACAGATACTACTTCCTTACCCTTTTGCCTAGTACAATGCTTGCAATCTTCAGGACAAGGTCTTCTTGACAATGCATCTGCGTTGCCATGAGTTTACCCGCTGCGATATTCGATCTCAAAGTAGTTCAATCCACTTCGCAAATTGTCCTTCTGGATTTTTGAACTGAAATAGCCATTTCAGTGCAGCATGGTCAATTTGCAAGTGAAATTTCTGCCCCAGAAGATATTTGCTAAAATACCACTGCTAGAAATTCGCATCTTGTGACACAATAGTTCCTTTCCAGTTTTGACAATGACTTGCTGAAGTACGCTATCACAACCTCTCGAACACGGTCCGTTGAGACAATACACTGCCGAGCCCTGTATCACTTGCGTCTGTGTCAACTATAAATTCCTTGCCTGCATCGGGGTACCTCAAAATAGGTGTTTTACAAAGACGGTCCTTGAGCTCCTGGAATGCGATATCGCAACTTTCATCCCAGCAGAAATGTCGCATCTTCTCCGTTAGTTTGTGCAGAGGTTTGGCTATATCTGCAAAGTTCTTCACAAATCGCCGATAGTAGGAGCACAAACCCAAAAATGCTCTAACCTGCGTCTTGTCTTTTAGAACCGGCCAATCCTTGACAGCCGCGATTTTCTCTGGATCCGTGCGGATACCTTCTTCCGACACTACATACACCAAAAAGTTAACTTGCCGTTTGATTAGTGAACATGTCTTCGGACTCAACTTGAGGTTGGCACTCTGAATCATGAGCAAGAGTTCCAGGTTTTGAAGATGTTCCTCAAACGTACGGTCTACGATGATGATATCATCCAAGTAGACTAGACAGGCATCGCTAATTAGCCCGGTAAGAACAAGTTCCATCAGCCTTTTAAACGCTGCTGGAGCATTGCACAATCCAAACGGCATTACTTTAAATTGCCACAGATCCTTTCCCGTCGAGGACATAGTTTTCTCCTTGTCCTTAGAGTCAATTTCAACTTGCCAGTAGCCACTTTTTAGATCCAGCGTGCTAAACCATTTTACTCCTGTGAGCATGCCAGCGTGTCATCAATTCTTGGCAAGGGATAGCTGTCCTTCTTTGTAACGTCGTTCAGACAGCGGTAGTCAACACAAAACCGCATGCTGCCGTCCTTCTTCTTTACCAGCACCACGGGTGAACACCATGGACTAGATGAAGGTTCAATAACACCATCCTTCACCATTCCCTCAATCACGGTGTCCACTTCCTTTTCACGTGCTACCATCTTCTTGGCCGCTGACGGATAGTGTCAGCATCGTTTGACGAGAATACATCGGCGTACTTGAGTAACAACTTCTTCGCCTTGACCATTTCGTTCGGGGAGAGAACGCTGCGACAGTCTTCTAAAAGTATGTTTACTCTCGTTTCTGCATCTTTGCGGGGGGACGCAACCAATCCACTTCCTCACAAGTACCAACCAGTGTGCCTTTTTCTATAGACTGTTTTTGGTTAAGGTTCTGCACACATACTCCTAAGATGTTAGTGGTTCTGACCAAGGTTCGAGCCACTTTCCATGGAAGTTCATTGTCTACCCTCTCCACGAGTACACAGTGATGAGCTTGTCCAGGATTCCGAGGAAGACTAACCGGCACAATCAATTCCGATCTCGGCGGAAGAACAATCTTCTTAAGGCTGTACACGTTCCCTGGTAACGCCCCTTCCACGAAAAGTTCCTCTTGTCTACATTTCAAAACACCGTGCTTAACGTCGATCTCACAACAATTATTTTTCATAAAATCTATGCCCAGGATGCAGTCGTCCATTATATCAGGCACGATGACATTATGCAGGTAGATCATGTTGCCTAGCTTTAACTCCATCCCCATCTCTCCACGGACGGGTATGCGCTAACCGGTGGCTGTTACCAAATTAACGCGTTCTTGGTTGTATGCGGATTTCCCGAGGAACTGACTTATAAATTGGGTACTGACAACCATGCGAGAGGCTCCAGTGTCTATGGTCAGTTTACACGGTGTTCCATTGATCTCGCCCGTGATGATTAAGCTGTTCCCATCACGGATTTGTGAGATTGAAATCCTTGGGGCTCTTTTAACATCAGCCAGCACCCGCCAGTTTCCCTGTTGCTGCTGGGCGGTGCTGTTAGCCGCACTACCCTCTAGAGATCATTCACCTTCCCTTTCTACGGTTCTTTTAGGGAAGCTGGATCGAAGATGGCCCCTTTCTCCACAGCCATAGAACCTAGGGCTGTATCCATTATTGCGATCGCTAACTGTAGCTGCTGCAACCTCCCTGACGCGATGGGAACGATGATCAAACTCAAGTGCGTGGGTCAAGGCTTCCTTAAGCGTCACGTGGTGCCCAGGCCACACAGTAGCTCTGACTTCAAGGAAGACGTAAAAGACGTGTTTCAGGTGAGCGTTGCCGTATCTCGCCTCCAATGCCTCAAGGCGCTTTCACTTCCTTACCGAGAGCTTCTAGAACAGTTAAGGCCTGGTCGCGCAGGCCTAGTGTGAGTGCAGTCATGGCCTGACTTTTATTCCAGCCGTTCGTCTTCATAACAGATTCGAACTGGATTTTGTAGGCTGACCAGGAAGAAATCCCGTCGAACTGCGGAACTTTGAACCCACGTAGCGAAGGTGTAGTAGCTACCACAGGAGCTGTTATTCCATTCCCAAGTTTGAGGTCGTCCAGCGTTTTCTTCATGTCAGCCAACACTTTGTTCACTTGGTCGATTCGGGTTTTAGCTTCCTCGATTCGGGTTTCAGTTTCCGACAGGCGGTTGTCATGTTTAACAACCCTATTCTTAACTTCCCTTATCTCTTTCCCGAAGTTAACGTGAATGTCCTTCACGAGAAGCATCTGCTCTTCCTGTCGGTAGGCCTGTTCCTCCTGTCAGCGAGCCTATTCCTCCTGTCGGCGAGCCTGCTCCTGCAGCATCACCATCAGAGCAACTAAGTCAGGTGCTGCAGATGTAGAAGCTACTGACGGGCCAGCCTCCGTGGCCGGCAGCTAGCCCTCCGACATCTGCGGCGTTGCACCTTCAAATCGTCTCTACTTGAGTCTTTACTTGAATATTACGGATGCTTCATTGCTAATTTGTATATATAGGCGCTGCAAGATGCGATCGGGGCAGTATTGGATTTGGGCGATACAAGCGAAGCTTCGGAGCGGGATAAAGTGAATTAGCGTGTTTAATTATTAGTGTTTTAAGTTTTAATTTGTGTAAAGTAAATTAAAGTGTTAATTTAGGTAATTTTATCGGCAATTTTTATTGTCACGAACCTCAAGCTCGTAACAATTGGTGTCAGAAGTGGGATAAAATCATGCCGATTTTACCTAAGGAGGAAACGGAGGGTGCCCGTACCCGAAGTCAACGCCAGCAGGAGACGGACCAACGAAGATTTGGTGGTGCAACGCCGCAGACGTCGGAGGGCCAGCCACCAGCTGCAGGCCCGTCGGTAGCTCCTACATCTGCAGCACCTGACTTAGGTGCTCTGATGGTGATGCTGCAGGAGCAGGCTCGCCGACAGGAGGAGCAGGCTCGCCGACAGGAGGAGCAGGCCCGTCAGTTGAAAGAGCAGCTGCAGAGCGGACAAGAGGAACAGGCCCGCCGGCAGGAGGAACAGGCCCGTCGTTTAGAAAAGCAACTACAACGCGATAAGGAAGAGCAGATGCTCCTCATGAAGGACCTTCACGCTATCTTCGGAAAAGAGATACGGGAGGTGAAGGATAAGGTTGCTCAACATGACAACCGCCTGTCGGAGGCCGAAACCCGAATCGACCAAGTAAACAATCGGGTTGACAACGTAATGGCTGACGTGAAGAAAACGCTGGACGATCTCAAACTTGGGGATGGAACTACAGCTCCCGTAGTAGCTACTACACCTTCGCTACGTGGGTTCAAAGTGCCACCGTTCGACGGGACTTCGTCTTGGTCAGCCTACAAAATCCAGTTCGAGGCTGTTATGAAGGCGAACGGCTGGAATAAAAGTCAGGCCATGACTGCTCTCACACTAGGCCTGCGCGACCAGGCCTTAACAGTTCTGGAAGCTCTCGGTGAGGAAGTGACTTATGAGCAACTCCTTGAGGCATTGGAGGCGAGATATGGCGACGCTCACCTGGAACACGTCTTTCGTGCGCAGCTTAAAGATTGTGTGCAGCGCATCAACGAAAACCTGCAGCAGTGGGCTCTAGAAGTGAAGAAGCTGGTGCGAAAAGCATACCGGTCTGTACCTGCGCTCATTGAAGGGAACCTGGTGCAGACATTCATCGACGGCATCCGCGACCTGGAAGTCAGAGCTGCTGTGAGGCTCGGGCACCACGAGACGCTTAAGGACGCCTTGGCCCATGCACTGGAAGTGGAAGCCGAGCGGCAGGATCATCGTTCCCATCGCGTCAGGGAGGTTGCAGCAGCTACAGTTCGCGACCGCAACAAAGGATACAGCCCAAGGTGTAATGGCTGTGGGGAAAGGGGCCATTTTCGATCCAGCTGCCCTAAGCGAACCGCAGAAAGGGAAAGTGAACGATGTCAAGAGGGTAGTGCAGCTAACGGCACTGCCTGGCGGCGACAGGATCATCGTTCACCTCACGCTAGGGAGGTTGCAGCAGTTACGGTTCGCGACCACAATAAAGGATACAGCCCTAGGTGCTATGGCTGTGGGGAAAAGGGGCGATCTTCGGTCCAGCTGCCCTCAGCACACCCTAGGAAGGGAATGTGAACGGTCTCAGAAAGGAAGTGCGGCTAACAGCACCGCCCAGCAGCAGCAGGAATACGACTTTACTATCAGACACTGCAGCGGGAAATCTCACGGCAACGCAGATGCATTGTCAAGAAGACCTTTTGCTAAAGATTGCAACCATTGTAGTAGGCAAGAGAGTAAGGAAGTGGTATCCGTGAGGATGCTCAGGACGGACCACCTCAGCAACGAATGGAAGGACAGCTTACAACATGCACAGCAGAAAGATCCGGACATCAAGCCGATTCTGGAATGGATAAAGGCCAGTGCTCCCAAGCCTAAGTAGAGCGACGTCTCAGCAATGAGTTCGACCACTAAAAGCTATTGGGCCCAGTGGGACAGCTTGCTGCTTCAGGATGGAGTTCTGTGCCGTAAATGGGAAAATGTTAGGGGAGACAGCTGTCATTTGCAAATGGTTGTCCCTAAAGCTAAAGTACCGTTGTTCTACAGCTGTACCATAATGATTGTTCCGGAGGCCATCTGGGAGTTAAACGAACTCTACTGAAGATCCGAGAACGGTTTTATTGGGTCCACTGTCGAAACGATGTCGAGGACTGGTGTCCCTAATGTACAAGTTGTGCGGCTGTAAAGGGACCTCAGACTCGTAGTAGAGGTGCATTGAAGTTCTACAATGTTGGTGCACCATGGGAGAGAATAGCCATTGACGTGGCGGGGCCGTTTCCGGAGAGTGAAAGCGGTAACAAGTATTTCATGGTTGTGATGGATTACTTCACAAAGTGGCCAGAAGTTTTTCCATTCCAAATCAAGAAGCTTCAACAGTTGCAGATAAACTAGTTCATGAAGTCTTCTGTCGTTTTGGAGTACCTTTAGAGATTCACAGCGATCAAGGAAGGAATTTTGAGTCTCAAATATTCCAGGAAACTTGCCGAGTTATGGGTACTCATAAAACGAGAACGACTTCTTATCACCCGCAATCTGATGGAATGGTGGAACGATTTAATCAGACATTGGAGAGGTACCTAGCAAAAGTTGTAGACAATCGGCAACGAGATTGGGACAAGCACATACAACCGTTTTTGTTGTCATATCGAAGTTCTGTTCACGAAAGTACAGCAGTGACACCAGCTTTCGCAAACTTTAGAAGAGAATTACGGCTGCCTGCAGACCTGATCACCGGGATACCACCTGATGCCCCACGCAGTATAACCGATTATGCAAATGACTTGCGCAACAAAATGAATGACATTTATGAGCACGTCAGACAATCGGGCCAGCAAATGTCTGAGAAAATGAAAACCCGGTACGACCGCAAAATGAACAATAAAGGGTTCAACGAAGGTTCATTAGTGTGGTTGCACAATCCAGTCCGCAGCAAAGGGAAATCTCCTAAGCTTCAAGCTAAATGGGACTGTCCGTACCGGATTGTAACCAGGATCAACGATGTGACCTACCGGATACAGAAAGGCGCAAGAGGGACTCCTAAGATCGTCCATGTGGATCGCTTGGCGCGTTATTATGGGACCGATAATGCTCGGGACGAGCATGTTTTAGGAGGGGGCAGTGTTGCGTGAATAAGTCAACGCCATACACTAGCGCCATCTAGTGTCAGGAACGAGAGCGAGGGGAGCTTTGCAGAAAATGACATCACAAATCTTTCAACCGACAGCGCCATCCGAAGAACTAAGTTTCTAGAAAATCTACACTCGAACACTCGTCGCTTTGCGCGCATTTACTTGAATATTCCGGATGCTTCATTGCTAATTTGTATATATAGGCGCTGCAAGATGCGATCGGGGCAGTATTGGATTTGGGCGAGACAAGCGAAGCTTCGGAGCGGAATAAAGTGAATTAGTGTGTTTAATTATTAGTGTTTTAATTTGTGTAAAGTAAATTAAAGTGTTAATTTACGTAATTTTATCGGCAATTTTTATTGTCACGAACCTCAAGCTCGTAACAATATTATCATTAAATGTAATGAAACTTTGAAAAAAAAAATGTTTGGAATTTGTATACAAAAATACGAAGAAACTTTTTCCCCGACCTTATATAAATGTGAAAGTTTGTTCTTTATTATGCTTACGCTTTCACGTCAAAACTGCTGTATGGATGTGTGAAATTTTGCACACGGGTAGAGCTCAACTTGGGTAGGAGTAGGACATATGAGGGCGACACTGAAAATTTTTAGAATTGGCCACCTGTAAACGATATAATCAAAAAAATAAGTTCTTTGAAAATGAAACTCTGCCAATATTATTATGTATGTATTTTATTAATTTGTCATTTTACAATATTTACAATTAATATTCATAACACACAATATAAAATAAAAAAGCTATAATACAGAAAAACTAAAACACTGAATTTAAATTGGCATAAAGACGTGGTATCGTGCCAAGAACGCTGGCTGCGTTTCCTCGCTGAAAACCACCAACCAGTCGTGGATACAGTTCCTTTAGGAACTTCACTGTTCGTGGACCCCACGGACCGATAGTCTCTACAGCAAATGTGTAGTAATTTCTCAAAGACTCATATTTGCGCCATTTACTTAATTCAGCCGCCTCTGAAGCTGCCCCTGCTCTAAAAGAGGTACCCTTGAGATGAGAGGCCGCCAAAGTGTTATTGCAAGTAGCATCCAACACGAAAACGAATAAAATCCTACGCTTTATCTCACTCCCAAGGGACCAAAGTCATATCGTCGGGTCTCCTGCCATCGTCTCTAAATATTCCGCAAGGCTCTAACACCAAAGGGAATATTTACGGAGACAAGAGCCCTTCGGATGACTTCGTTAAAAGAACCGTGATGGGAAAACCTATCTGTACTTTTCTTACATGAAATTCCGTGGAGCCCAAACTTATTGATGCTGCTACCACAGGGTGTCATTTGTTAACGATTTGACAGCAAATTGAAAATTGTCTGTGTTACGTCAGCACGAATTTAACGCGAGAAAATTTTCGTACAATGATTTTTTATGACTCGATGTTATTTAAGTCAACAAGAAAGTTGTGATAGACTTCGATTGGCCTTTACAACTGGTTTAATTAATTTAAACGTGGTCGCTCTAATCTCACCAATGATCTGCGTGAGGGAAGGCCTACGGCTGCGACTGGAGATAACGTCAGTGTTGTGCGGCGTATGATAGAGACTGACAAAAGAGTGACTTATCAGCAGATTCGGACAAGCTTAGGCATCGGTATGAGTCAAATGCACAAAATCCTCCATGAACATTTAGCGGTTTGGAAGGATATTTGTATCCGGTGGATACCTCGTAATTCGACAGAGGCCCAAAAACTCCGTCGTGTTGATTGGTGTCGCGAAATGGTTCAGAGATTTAATGGAGGTGACTCAAATGATGTGTTCGACATACTTACCGGTGACGAAAGCTGGATTTATTGTTATGATCCTGAAACTAAGAGACAGTCTGCTGTCTGGGTGTTTCCTTCCGCGGAGTTGCCAACTAAAGTGAAGAGAGGTCGAAGCGTGGGAAAAAAGATGGTGGCCTCGTTCTTCGGAAGGACAGGTCATTACGCAACAATTGTTTTAGAGGATCGAAAACAGTTACTGCAGAGTGGTACACTAGCAATTGTTTGCCACTTGTCATGGAAAAAGTTCGGGAGAAACGACCTCGCAGTCGGATCCTCCTTCACCACGACAACCCCTTGTCGCACATCGCCAAGCAAACAATCGAATACTTGGCGACGTCAGACGTGGAATTACTGGGTCACCCGCCCTATAGCACCGACCTCCCTTGAGATTCCTATTTATTTCCGAAAATAAAAGAAAAACTTCTAGGAAAACGTTTTATGGACGCCGAGGAAGCAGCGGCTGCGTTTCAAAATGTCGTCGAAGAGACCCCTAACGACGAGTGGGCAAAGTGCTTTTCTCAGTAGTTCCATCGGATGCAGCGATGTATTGATGTATATGGACACTATTTTGAAAAGATATAATAAAACTAATAACTTGCTAATTTATTCAGTTTTTGATTTTCTAAGAACTTTCAGTATCAACCTCGTAATAGGCTTTTCTTACACTAACTGTGCGATTTACCATCTGTCTTAAAAGTTTGAAAAAAAAGTCTAGCCGTGGACACAATAACCATAGACTGATGATAACATTTTGTTGTAAGAGTCAGTGTAGATTTAATATGTCGAGGATGGATGGAAGGAGGCTCATAAATGTTTAGAGGGATTGGTTATATTTATTTTACAGTAATTGAGAAGTTGACACCACAAAATTCTTTATTTTACTTAATAATTTGAATTTTCCGCTTTTAGTGTCTCAGAACTTGGTCGGTTACACAAACTAATAAGAGTACTATGTCGGTTATCAGAATTAGTTACATTTAAATATTTAAAAAAAAATAGATGTTTATTTGACAATAAAAAATCACGACATAATTAATTTTTATCAACATAAAATTTCTATTGATGATATGATTGATTTGTGTGTCAACAAACACTTATGTTCCCATCAACGACTACACAGCCCGAATAGACGCCTCAGGAAAGGCGACCACTTTCTGTCAACACATCAGACAAATACGTCTTATATAAGAAAACGATCGCGCGATCTACTTTAGTAGCAACCACTTCCCTCACCCGGGAACATATTGCATGTGACTCATGAATTTTCGACAAAATAAAATACAACAGACGCGCAACATGGTTCCCTGTACAATAAAATAGTGCGGAAATAGTAGCCAAATGTGTAATTTAAAAAAATGGCATCACTTTTCATAGATAAGTGAATTTTAATTTCCAAAATCGTTAATTAAAATTGAATCAGAGCTCAACCTATATTTGTCACAAGCAACTCGAGTAAATTTATTCGGACATCTTCGGATATTTTCGGACTATGCATCCCTTTCTTTTCAATGAAGTTCATTGTTGCTATACTTTTCTTTAATTACCGGCACGTGTAACTATTGCTGTACTAGTTAAACAATAATATTGGTACAAGTAAATATTATACATGTTACCGTGAATGTTTTACAGACTATGTAAGCTGAATTTTTTAGTGAATGTACGTTAATCCATATTTGAATTAATTGATTTAATAATTAAATCAAATTATTCAAAACTTCTTAAAAATAATTCATACTCCGCTCTCTTTACTGCTAAGACGCCATGTCAAGACAAGTAGGAAACGGAAGTGAACTTGACAGTATTATATAACTGTTGCTATTTTATTTTTAAAAGTATTCTAATATTATTTCAATATTGTAAAGAAAGCTTGTTTTAATAAAAAATATTCTTTAAAACAAAAAATTATAGGTATTTTACTAAATACGATACCTACTTAAATAAAACTCCTTTTTTAATTTTGTACTATTTTATAGTAGAATATTATAATTCTGGTACTGATTAAGTGTAGACTTGGTACCAAATTTATTAGTTAAAGTTCCCATCACTATTTGCTAATTACGAGTGTCGCAACCCTTATTTTAACCAATGAGGATCAGTAAAGTTATAGAAAATTCAATAAAACTAGTATCCACGTTATTCTTTATAACATAAGAATTATATATCTTTTTGAATTAGCCAAATCGGACCATTACTTACGAAGATATTAAGTAATAAACATAGGCCGTTCCTGTCGCTAAAAGTCAATGCACGGAGGTCCGCGTGACGTCACTGTGACGGAACCGAACGCATCATAGTAGTTCAATACATGTATTCTGTGGTAGTCAAGGAACATACTACTCTCTAACGAGAGGTGGTAATTCACGATTCGACGGAGCGCGGAGACGCGGTTGGGCACTATATTTGGCAATTTATTTAAATAAAGTGTTGTTACAGTGTAATTTTGTGATTGTTTAAGTATTAAAGATACATAATATGAGTGCTAATAAAGTAGAAGCTGGTTTTGTGCAAGCTCAATCAGATAACCTTCCAAAAGTGGATTCTTTCATGGTATTTGATTATCTAAGTAATCATTCTAAGTTCACCAGCGCTGAAGTCCGTGGTTGGAAACTACAAAGGTAAGGGTGCTGCTTATTTATCTACGTTCATAGGTACTTATTAGTAATCTTTAGGAATAAGCTGTATAGGTAAATAAATGAAAGAATGAATGTTGTAAAGTATAGTTACGGGCAAAGATGTATAAACATCTTAGGTTACAGGGACGTATTCATAACTTATGAATAGTGTTTATAGTATCTTGATAAAAGGAATGTTTTTTTCGTTCATTCATATGTAGATCATTTTGCAGATGATTTTTAACTTACTTGCACTTTATTTATTGCATGGTTCCCTACACTTGCTGATCTATGACAGAAACCTTAATATTGATTGTAAATGGCAGATTTTTTTTCCATATTGCTCATTGTTACAAATCATTCGTTCAGTATGTATTTAAGTAGGATGACTTGTTTTGTATAAAAAATATATAATACTAGCGAACGCCCGTGACTTCGCCCGCATAGACTACTATTTATTTATCGTAGAGGAACCGTGTATTTTTCCGAGATAAAGCACTTTTTATACCAGAAAAAATGCACGGTTCCTGTAAAATTTCATCCATATCTGTTCAGCAGTTTTTGCTTGAAAGAGGAACAAAGATACATTCATCCTCACAAACTTTCACATTTATAATATTAGTCGGAAGTAAAATATAGTAGTAGGATAGAATTTTGTTATTTGTATATATTTTTTAATTCGTTTTATCTATTTATTACAGATCGGCACGTGAAACCTATGGAGATGATGCTGTAGGATTTGTTCAAGTCCAGAGGTCGGGACGTGTTTGTACGGTAAAAGCAAAAATAACTCCTGAACATAGAATAAAAAGTAAAGCGTATAGCTGTACATTTACATGTGATGAAAAAGAGGAAACGGTTTTGAACGTGGACTGTCATGACTGTGCTGCTCAAAAGGGAGGTTGCAAACATAGCGTAGCGTTTTTGATGTGGCTTCATAGACGCAGCGAGGAGCCATCTCCTACTGAAAAAAAATGTTACTGGGCCAAACCAAAGCTGGCTACCATAGGTACTAAATTTATAAAAGCTAAAGATATGGGTCCCAGTTCAGTTACTACTGAAGATAAAAATACTGATCAGTTTTTCCTAGCAGTTGTGCAAAGCCTAAAGGAACATTCTATTAAAAATCAGTTATCAGTATACGTAACAAAGAATGAGTATAAAAAATTGTCTTTGCATAACCTCATTCATCAATACAAAAATGAAGGCAATAATATAAATAGTGCAGATGATTTTATTGATTATTGCTCTACTAAAATCACCGTAGAAAAATGTCACAAAGCAGAGGAAGCAACAGTTTGTCAAGCTAGTTCACCGTTATGGCATGAGTTAAGGTATTGTAGAATAACCGCGTCTAAAGTTCACGAAGCTGCACATTGCAAGACTCCTGATGTTGCTTTGATTGAACAAATATTTGGTGCCTCTGTACCCGAGACTCTGTCTATGAAAAGAGGCAAACGATTGGAATCCAATGTCAGAGCAGAAGTAGCCAAAACAAGGAAAATAGTTATTGAAAATTGTGGTTATTTTTTAAAACCTGATTGGCCTCATTTAGGTGCTTCTCCAGATGGATTGACAAGTGAATACGTAGTAGAAATAAAATGTCCCTCGACAAAGAAAGGAAAGGAAAGTTTTGTAAAGAATAGTGTTATCGGCAGCAAATGGAAAGCTCAAATTCAGCTACAAATGTTTTTATGCAATAAAGTCAAGGGATTGTTTTGTGTAGCTAATGAAAATTTTGAAAGCAATAAAAAAGTAGAAATATTTGAAGAATATTATGATGAAAACTATTGTACTGATCTTTTAGAGAAGTCCACGCATTTTTGGAAAACATCAGTGTTTCCAAAACTAGTTGAGACTTAAAATTATTCTTTTATTAATAATATGACATGTGCTTTTGATGTTGCGAGGTTGTCGAAATAAAACTATAAAAGAAACGAAAGCATTTTTTTTTACACTTGACTACTAAATAGACAATTCTGTAAATTAACTAAACCACAGGCTATTGTTACAATATTATCTAAAAAATGTACGTATGAAATATCGACACATGCGTGAGGTCCGATCATTTTAAAGTCTCTCAACTTCCCTATGCTTCTTTCAACGTGAACCCTTATAGCAGCGATTCTCTTTGTTTGCAAGACTTCCTCTGCTGTAAGTTTTGAGTTGGAACTCACACTAGGCGGCCTCAGGAGTGTACAACCACGTTGTTCCAGTAAATGGGAAATATTTTTGAAACCCCTATCAGCTAACACAATACTTCCTTGTGCCAATTTGTCAAGAAATCCGCTGTCTTCAAATATTGTTGAGTCTGGAGTCCTCCCTCCATATCCCTCAGAGATAAAGTTTATCAAACCGTCAGGTGTAATTGAAATCAAGTACTTAATGGTATTGCAGCTTTTATATTGAGACCATGTAGCCGCTTGGTGCGAAGCGTTACTAGGTTTCTCGATTTGAATTTCAAAACAATCGATTATTGAAATCGCTTTAGAATAGCGCTTCCTAAAAGCTATCGGCAAGTTTTCTCTGACATCATCTGCTGATGGCCAGATAATAAGTCGATTCAGGCACAGTGCAATTTTTGGGAGAGTTTTATTAAAATATTTAGTCACAGAACTCTCAGAGAGGCCAAAATGTATTGCAAGCATTGAATTTGGGTCATGCCATCGGATTTTTCGTAAAGTCACTAGGATTTCAATAGATGATATTTCCGTGAAGTTTTCTAAATGTTTAATACAAAAATATGAATGGGCAGGAATGCCTATCAGTAATTTTGGATCTCGAGATATAGACATTAGAGCGCCCTTTTGCATATGCTCATGGAAGAAATTTTTGTGCATTGTTTTTGTTATTTCTGTTACGAGCTTGAGGTTCGTGACAATAAAAATTGCCGATAAAATTACCTAAATTAACACTTTAATTTACTTTACACAAACTAAAGTTAAAAACACTAATAATTAAAAACACTAATTCACTTAATTTCGCTCCGAAGCTTCGCTTGTGTCGCCGAGTTAAACTCTGTGCCCCGATCGCATATTGCAGCGCCTATTTATTTAAATTAGCAAAGAAACATCCCGAATCTTCAGGTAAATGCGCGCAAAGGGACGAGTTTGCGAGTATAGATTTTCTAGAAACTTAGTTCTTCGGGTGGCGCTGTGGGTCGAAAGATCTGTGATGTCATTCTTTACACGCTCTACTCGCTCTCGTTCCTGACACTAGATGGCGCTAGTATATCGTCGATTGGAGCGCGTAACACTGCCCCCTCCTAAGACATGCTCGTCCCGAGCATTATCGGTCCCATAATAACGCGCCAAGCGATCCACATGGACGATCTTAGGAGTCCCTCTTACGCCTTTCTGTAACGGCTCCGCAATGTCAAGGGCTGTCCTATCCCGTGGTGCACCAATATTGTACAATTTCGGTGCTCCTCTACTACGTGTCTGAGGTCCCCGCACAGCCGCACAACTTGTACATGTACGACACCAATCCTCGACATCGTCACGATAATGGACCCAGTAAAACTGTTCTCGGACCTTCAGCAGAGTTCGTTTAACTCTCAGGTGGACTCTTGAACGACCATTATGGCACAGCTGTAGAACATTCGGCACTTTAGCTTTAGGGACAACCATTTGCAAACGACAGCTGTCTCCTCGACCATTGTCCCATTTACGGCACAGGACTCCATCCTGAAGCAGCAAGCTGTCCCATTGGGCCCAATAGCTTTTCGTGGTTGAACTCATCGCTGAGACGTCCCTCCACTTAGGCTTGGTAGCACGGGCCTTCATCCATCCCAGAATCGGTGGAGAATCGGAATCCATGGAGGCGGTGCAGCAATAATCAAATAGAGAGGATAAAAGAAATAATAATATATATAATTAACAATACATACATATTATATATATACATATACACATATATACATACATACATAATATATAATATAATATATATACATACATACATACATACATACACTTTATACACATAAATATATATCTATTTATATATATATATATATATATATATATATATATATATATATATATATATATATATATATATATATACACAATAGGTTCGTATAAATATTAAATATGTCAGAACAAATATGAAATATATACGAAAAAGAGAGCTTAGTCAATTCAAACTTGCAACGAATCATATACCTACGGACTTGATTTTTAAAGACGAATTTGTTGGGAGCTTTTTTAATGTCAAGAGGGATGTCGTTCCAGAGTCTGATGGCCACGAGGGCGAAAGAGTGAGATAAATAACCAGTACGGTGTAAAGGAGTGAGCAACTTAAGATTGGCCGAGGAACGGAGAGAAATATTATGAGAATCTCCCATGTATTGAAATTTAGATTTCAGATACTCGGGAGCACATGGATCGTTCAAAATTGAGAAAAGGGTGCAGAGTATTCTAACATATCTGCGCTGACGGATAGGCAACCAGTTTAACTGTGTACGAAAGGAAGATACATGGTCGTATTTACGAAGACCATAAATGTATCTGACGTTAGTACGTAGGTTTATCAACAAAACTTAGAAAAAGTAAATAGGTATGTTTTTATTAATACAGCAGGCTTAAAATAAGAGAATACACAGGTACACTACACGTAACATAAGGTACCAACGTATTTCCATATCAACTAAATAATAAGTATAATAGATATGTAGGTACGTACATCGAAGTGATCTTCACAGCAATGTCTTGTAGCTTGGGCAGAGGGTGTAGTTTTATCATCTCTTTTTGCAATGGAATACCATTTTTTACGAATTTTTGGGTCTTTCGGTACGTTAAAAAATAGTTTTTCTGGTGTTTTAATAGAAGTGTTTGTACATTTCGGCACTATACAATATTTATACATAGTTAAAAAGGTGAATTAGACACAAATCGGACACTTAACTTGTTTCAAAGTTACAATTAACCAAACAAAACACTGCGCGCCTTATCGCTGCCAACGGCTAACTGGCGAAGACCGTCATAGTGACGTCACAGGTACCGCGCCGGGCCGTCAGTGAACTTCGCTAGTAATTTGGCCATAACTTCGTCATACTTTGTCGTAGAACAAAAATTTTTGCACTGTATGTTAAGGATTTCTTAGATCTATAAATCTGCATTCTCAACTAAAAACGTTACGGATCCTCATTAGCGTGCATTTCAACCCACTTCCCCCGTACCGCTTACCTCAGACTTTTGACAGACAGGTTTGGATGCAGAATGCAGTCGTTGGTTCCCATTTTGTTAGAATATAGTACTTATAAAGGAATTGAGTAGGTACAAAAAAAACATTTCATAACCCACATACATTTTAATAAAGTTAGTGTTACATATATTTTCTTAAAATTTGCATACCTATTGCTTACACGAGAGGCTATAATACAATAAATAATTTCTTACATAACTAGAATACAAAATACATACAATGTGAGATTCAAATACCAGTCAAATATACAGTCGATTAAAACTACTTTTACGGATTTTATTGCTGCTGAAGCTACTCCGGGTTTAACAATGACATCGGGACGTCAGTCATCTCAGTCCCCCGTGACCATGGGTGCTGGAAAGCGCCCGAAACGTCGGGAATTAAAAGTAAAAGCAATTAAAAGTAAAAATAAACGCGATAAAATCCGTAAAAGTAGTTTTAATCATGTGTAGTGTTCGCGTAAATATAAGAAATCATTATCAAATATACAGTCATAAAGAAGGAATTTTTATAAAACAATACTGATGAATTATCATTCATTAATTTGTTTAATACTGCATTGAATGTACATACATAAGCAATTTATTAAATGTACTCCCCATGCGGTCAAAGAATGGGATTGAAAGTGGCGTTGCTTCTATTCACCTCTCGCTCGCACACTAGCTAACTTTACCCACACCCGCCGCTAGACTGCTTGAAACGTTGCGATATGCGTTTTTCGTACGTTTTATAACTACACTCCAATTTGCCATTGGAGTTAATGATATATGAATAACAAAATGCCAAAACACTACAAAAAAGTCGGTCTGGTTTTGCTAATTTTGAGCTACAACGCGTTCTGTGAGTTTTTTTCATAACTATTGTTGATTTTATTTGTAAATACTTTTATAAAATATATACTTTTTATTGAAACATGAGTAACCATTTTTAAAATTTTGTTTTGCCTTTCTGACCGTCCGAGCTAATTTTCGTAATCGCTGAACCGATTGTAATAACACTTCGCTAACAATCAAGAAGTAGTACCAGGAGTGATGTAGACTAAATTTTTTCCGAAAAATTTAGAGATTTTGTTAAGATATAAATATTGATAAGATAAAATAAATGGTCTAAATAACGAAACTTTAACAGATCCCAGGCGACGCCGGATCGGGTCGAGAGTTATTAATGTTATTTTAAAATTGATGTACCTACCTACTTGCGTATGCAATTATTTTCAACTATTTTCCAGTTATTAGCGGGTTTTCGCTATTGGTACTGTGCATGTTGATGGTACGGGCAGGCTTCTGTCACTACTATACTTGCTTGAAATAATTACATGTAATCACGAGGCGCCCTGGGCGTTATACGCAGTCGGGGTTAGCGCGTTGTAGGCGATTGAATGTTTTTAATATTGTTTACGTAAATACTTTTATGTAAATACTTGTTGAAATAGTTTTTGTTTAGTCTTTTGTGTCGTAAAAGTCTTAATGTTGTTGTAATGATTCTATTGTTAAATTTTTATAACACTTATAACTCTCAGCAATACTGATTTAATCAATATTTTTAGTAATACTAGTCTTAACTAGTCGTAAATAAAACCACGAAGCTATATTTTTTCTTTTTACAATAACAATCCAACGCGTTTACGTAAGAAACCCACATTTTGAAAAATCTTACGTGAGATTAGGAGATGGGGAGGGGGTTGAATAAAATCTCACGGTATCTTACCAGGGGGGAGGGATACAGAAAATTTAAAAAAACACCTTACGTAATTTATGAACGCCCTCCTACAGACGAAATACCTAAGTACTTTATTGCAAAATTTTGTTAAAACTTACTTCACTAACCAAGTATATACTTACATACCTATACTTGTCTTTCGTAATTAAAACATTTTAAGTTATAATAATACAAAATGTTGAAATTAAAACTTTGTATACTAACAAGATTTTAACTTAGTAGAATAGATCACATTTCTGTTAGGAATCGTATTTCAAGTTTATTTGTTGTTTACACTATCTACCAATTTCTTGCGAACCAAGCATCGCGATTCCCGACGAATGACCTTGTAATTTGCTTGCGTTAGGCATCGCAGAACTCACATAGGGGCGAAAATGTGGTCAGTCGATTATAGTCAGAATAGGTACTTCACCTAAGTAACTTAATTAACATTTCGCAATGTATGTTTTTACTTTTTATTGACATCCCTTAGTAACCAGCGCACGCAGCGATAAAGTTTTGTTTAGCTTTCGTGCGCGATTTATCCAATTAATAATAATTATGTAGGCTATTAAAAGTCGGCAAGCAATCAACATCAAAAAAGTGTAACTTCTGTACGTAGTACTATTATTTATCCTGTGGTACGGGCTCGAAGAGCCGCCATTTCTAATCCCATTCATTATCCGCACGGACTGCGTACTTTACATTCAATACTTATTTGATCAATAAAATAAATGACAAACTTAAATTGCCGCTACTCCTGCGTTCTGTATTTGCTAACATTTAATGTTTTTGTTTAACATGTTAAGCTTTTGTTTAAGCTAATGTTGAAGAATCTAACTGTGCAATTACTTGCAGTTCTTAATATAACAATTTTATAGAAATAGTCAATATCATAATTATTTTATATTCCTTTTATCATTACTAAACAATATCCAAAATCTATATTATAACTTAAGCTACTTGTCTTATTCATAATGTTACATCTTAAACTATTACACGGGAAAATATTTCAGTTACTTGAAGTTGTTTGCTCATAACTCATCTTATGATTATAAGATATACGATGCAGTAGACTTATAATAAACCCTAATAATAATATTGGATCATTAAATTTTAAGTTATTTGGAATTGGGTCGATTATTGCAATTAAAATTTACTTTCCACATTTTAATGTAGTCTATATGACTGAAATCCTAATGTTTTTAAAAGGGTCAAACTAAATATATGAAGACTTTTTTTAATTAACTGGCTTTACGGCTCTGGGTTCTAGCCCTTCTGAGCCCTATATAAAGACATAGTGTACTTCTGTGTGTACGATCGTACAGACAGAAAGACACTATTGTTTTTATTGAACTTTTCGTCTCGCCGGTTTCGATAACGAAATGACAATATTGAGTGCAAAGCCAAGGTCATCTGATTATGAATTTGATTTAGAACAAAAAAAACGAGAAATTATTGCGTAGACTAAATCACACCTACCTCTTTTTTATTAAGTCACTTACTTGTTTTATTGCTATAAGCGAGGTCTCTAAAGAAAGCTCGCGCAGCAGTGAATTGATGCAGGCTGAAGATATATATAGTAACATTAAAATGTCTTTATTATCTTTATTATATATAATAGTTAATATTTAATTAATTTACCATGATTAATAGGTTTTTTTACCAGTAATGTTATTCATCTTTTAAAATTTGAAATAAATGTTTTAATTTAATCACTAACAAACAAATGAATAAATTTAGATAGTAAAATTTTTGTCGGTAATATAATATACAGAATACAGCAGAAAAGTATGTAAAAATTGAAAGGAATGTTCATGAAGTATTGAAAGGAATGTTCATGAAGTACTGCAAATAATGATGTTGACAAAAGCATAAATATTAGTAGAATAAAGTAAATATATCCACACATATTATCCTTCCACTATTATTGGTTTTAATAATTTAGTACAATATTGCCAATATTGTCGTGGAAGATTACTAAGAAAACATGTAGCTTATTTATATACAAACATATTTGAATATGATGTTTGTTCTGATAAAAATATAAGCATAGCAATACATAAACTATGTTCCATTTTACCAGTAGTTAATTCGACAAATCCTTTACAATTATACAGTGTGAAACTAACTTTGTATTCAATAACATGGGATTAAAGTGATTTTTAGGCCTAATCATATTTAAAAGTCATAACAACACCATCGATGAACAAGAAAAATTGTAAAATACTATGCGCGCACGTTAAGAACATGCCTCTCAAAATGACAATCCGCTTCACATTGTACACTAACTCCACGTGATTTGTAAGATGTGCAAAAATTAAACTAAAATATGTTAAAAGGAATTATATTTCTAATGGTTTATGTTCTGAATTACTATCGAAAAGATTTGGCTGTATTGTCTTAAAAATAAACAAAATAGTACTCTCAATATGACACCCTGTCAAGACAGTGTCACGAAAATTGACGTTTAGAGAGTGGATTTGTCGGCAAATCCAATCCTGTTGTTATCCTGCGCGTATAGTGTTTTAAAGTTCGCTGAACCACCCCGGTGCGGAGGCTTAAGTTCGAGGGGCGGTAGTTTTGTGGCTGTGTGGAGTGTATATTGCGTATGGAGGAGTTGGGGAGTGTGGGTGTGTGCTGGAGTGGGGGAGTGTTGGTGTGTGCTGGTGGGTGGGGGGAGGTGCTGGTGGGAGTTGGGGTGAGATGTGCGCTAGACGGGTGCAGCGGGCGGCAAGGCCGCGGCCAGCAGCTGTCGCGAGGAGGACGTGGAGCTGTACGACTCGCCCGACGAGCGCGCGCTCCACTGGCTCAAGGGTGTGCCTGTGCCAAGGATACAGAAGTTCTTCATTGCGTAGTTCACTCTATGACCGTCGTCGTAGGAAGGATAAGCCGTAATCACCGATGACGATTACAGACGTTTCGAACCTTATGTTGTGCGCATCGACAGTCAGATTATTGAATCTGGTATAAACAAGACTATATCGAATAGCGATTAACCGTTTTTTAATACATGGCGGTACAAAAATATCCAATATCCCTTTTCAACCCGCGGGTGGCGACAGAGGGAAACAATTCAGGAGATGGGCAGCAGCGGCTTCCTAATATGAACTAAAAAAAACTGCGGCTGCCAAGCGTGGCAACTATGGCAAATATCCCCCTTTGAAGCAATATGGTCTATGTTCAGCAGTGGACTTGAATGAGCTGTAGCGGTTACGGCATTGTAAACGAACAATCATATGTACCTGGTAGAGAAGTGACGTGATTAGGTAAGGCCCATCGCTGTGGCGCACACTCCACCGTCACACCGCCCGCCTCCTGTAAGGAAACCCACTATATAGAAGTGGAACAGCTTACAATGTCCTAAACTACGATGCTTATGTAGTTGGTGAGCGTAGCAAGGAATTTCGTCTATGTTATTTAAAATACTTGAACCATACCTAATTATTTCATTGATATTATTCCGAACTGGAACTATTTTGTTGAATTTCTTTCTATTTCTACTTTCTTATGTAGGTACTTACAAGAAAACAAAATTTCAAAGATAGCATTTCATTCTATATTTCAAATTGAATTCATTGAGTTTGCGTAGGCGATAAAATATTTTAAATATGAATGCAGCATAGGCACGACACTAGCGCCAAGTCGACAGACGGTGTTTTTTTTTAATCTAAATTACATAAAAACCTGGCCTGCACACAAACCTAAGTTAGTCGCCAAACCCAACAGAATATCGTATTTAAAGAGTGATTGTGATATTGTGACAGTAGGCTGTAAAGAGTCAAATAATATATTTTTCATTCTAGTTCAAGTAAGTAAGTTCAAGTAAGTAAGTAAGTAAGTTCATTCTTATTTGTGCCAAATTCTTGTAAATAAACAAACTATTATAATACTTTCTAAAGATGTCACAATGTAAGGTAAAATAAATTTAACAATTTTAAAATTAACTAAATATCAATCATGCTAAAACACCGAATACGCCAATCACAGTGCAGTCTTTACTTAAAAATAAAAACCTCAAGAATACGCTCCCGGCTACGCTCGAACCATAAAAGAACAAACGAGAACACCAAATGACAAAATGGATGCAACAAATAATAAACCACAATGCACGGAACGCAACACAAAGATAGCGTGTAGGGAAAGCGGTACGAGATGTGAGGCGATGTGAGGCGATACGAGGCGATGTGGGCTGACTTACGGGCCTGGAGGGGCGCGGGCCGGTGAGGAGGGTGGTGGCAGGCTCCTCTGGCGTGAAATAGTCCGACTCGTCACCCGGCGACCCGCCCGCCGCCCGCCCCGCCGCTCGCCCCGCTGCAGCCCGGCGGACACCAAACGTTACCAATACGCCCCCAAAGCCCTCTCCCTCGTTAACAGAAGGCTTATGAGCGACTAACAACTCTTTCCGATGCTTTTAGAAAAAACCTTTTACATTATTGGAATTTATAAAATTCCAATAGGAAACCACTTTTCGCCCAAAGTTCTCCAGCTCTCTACTTTATTAACAGAGGACTTATAAACGAAGTAAAAACCAATTTTGAACTTTTAAATTAATTCACTAAATCATCTTACAATTCAACTATTTCGCTAAGAATAATATACCATCAAAACGTAACTTGTAAAAAGAAAACAAAGTCTCGCAATACAGTTCTACCGTAAAAAGTTGTGAGATCCACGTAATACCAAGTCGGTTAATTTATTAAGTCCCTACTTAAGTTATTACGTAATAAGCTAACCTCACAACATCTTATAGTGATCATATCAATATTAAAAATGTTTTATGTTTTAAATCCGCTAAAGGGACAGTTTCGCCCAAAGTTCGACGGAATGAAAGGCTATACGAGGGCGACACTGAAAGTTTTTAGAACTGGCCACTTGTAAACGATATAATAAAAAAATAAGTTCAAATCCTGAAAACGCATTAAGTCCGCCATATGTGCTATGTGCATGAAAGCATAAATAAATAAAATGGAACTCTGGCAAAGAGTATATTATTGTGTATGTACTTTATTAATTCGTCATTTGTTTACAATTTGGCGGCAAACTGAAAAATGTCTGTCACGTCAGCATGAATTTAACGCGAGAAAATTTTCGTACAATGATTTTTGTTTATTAAAGTCTTAAAGACTTTCGATGTCATTTAAGTCAATAAGAAAGTTATGATAGACTTCGATTGGCCTTTCACCGTGAAGCCCCATCTCGTGCCACTGTAATCTCACCGATGATCTGCGTGAGGGACGGCCTTCTACGACGACGACTGAAGATAACATCAGTGTTCTGCGATGTATGATAGAGACTGACAAAAGAGTGACTTATCAACAGATTATTATTATTATCTGACGACTCCGTGGCGCAGTGGCTTAGCAATGTGTGGCTGCGCTGGGGGTCGCGGGTTCGAATCCCGCACGGAACAAGTATTTGTATGGCCTATAAATAATTGTTCCGGATCTGGATGTTTGTCTTTATGCAATTTATGTTTGTAAACTGCCCCTACGATACAGGAAAAAATCTTAGTGTAGGGGTAACGTTTAAAAAAAAATTAAAAAAAGATTCGGACACGCTTAGGCATTGGTATGAGTCAAGTGCACAAAATCCTGTATGAACATTTAGCGGTCAGGAAGCTTTGTGCCCGGTGGATACCTCATAATTCGACAAAGGCCCAAAAACTCCGTCGTGTTGATTGGTGTCGTGAAATGGTTCAAAGATTTAACGGAGGTGACTCAAATGCTGTGTTCGACATATCTAAAGGTGACGAAAGCTGGATTTATTGTTATGATCCTGAAACTAAAAGACAGTCTGCTCTCTGGGTGTTTCCTTCCGAGGATTTGCCAACTAAAGTGAAGAGAAGTCGAAGCGTGAAATAAAATATGGTGACCTCGTTGTTTGGAAGGATAGGTCATTACGCAATAATTGTTTTAGAGGATCGAAAAACAGTTATTGCAGAGTGGTACACTAACAATTGTTTGCCCCTTGTCTTGAAAAAGTTCGGGAGAAACGAACTCGCAGTAGGATCCTCCTTCACCACGACAACGCCTCGTCGTACACCGCCAAGCATACAATCGACTACTTGGCGACGTTAGACGTGGAATTACCGGATCACCCGCCCTTTAGCCCCAACTTCGCACCTTGCGATTTTTATATATTTCCGAAAATAAAAGAAAAACTTCGAGGAAAACGTTTTATGTACGGCGAGAAAGCAGTGGCTGCATTTAAAAATGCCGTTGAAGGGGGTCTCTTCTCTTCTAAGGGCGAGGGGGCAAAGTGCTTTTTTCAGTGGCTCCATCGGATGCAGCGATGTATTGATGTATATGGACACTATTTTGAAAAGATATAATAAAACTAATAACTTGCTAGTTTGTTCAGTTTTTGATTTTCTAAGAAATTTCAGTGTCACCCTCGTAAAAGGGCATTATAAAGTCCACACATGCAAGGCAATGTGGCAGATTGTATTCTTCGACCTTCTGTACAATTTGCCGAAGGGTATGTATTTGGTTTATGGTACTAGTATGTGGTCTATGGTACTAAAGCCTTTTCGGTAACTTAACGGTAAAAAGTTCGGGAGGCTGAAAGTCGTCGAAGCTGCGTCCGAGACCATTCATAATGACTTGAAAACAGCACGTAGATGCGGTTCAGAAGGGAAATCGGTCTGTAGTTCATCAAGAGAGCGTAGTCGCCTTTCTTGAAGAACAAGACCACCATACTTCTGTTCCACCAGCTTTCAGGAGCTCCTCTGTAATTCCATTTTCGCCGAGGGTCTTGCCGTTTTTTAGGTGCTGGAGAGTCATTCTAACCTCGTTCAGACTGATGTCCGAGACATCATCGGAATAGTGACGATTAGACTTGCTCTTGGATCGTTACTCACTCTTGCGTGTGGCTCCAACGATGATGTGTACAGCTGCCCATAGAACCTCTCAATCTCACTAGAAAACTAAGGTGTCTCGGAAACGATGCTGCCACACTCGGTCTTCAGCATCGACAGTTGATTATTTCTAGCAGACAGATCTCTGGCAAAGACTTTGGAGCCCTGGTTCCACTCGATCGCTTCTTCAATACAAGCAGTATTAAAGTTGCGTAAGTCCCACCGCATGCATTTGGAGATCTGTCTGTTTAGTTACCTGTGTGCTGTCAAATCTGCTGATGACTGCAGCTTCATCTCGCGTCTACCATCCATGAGATTAAGAGTGTGATCGGAGAGTCTTTGTGTTCTTTTGCGACGGGTCTTATGGAACTTAGCTCCGACCGCATAGGCAGTTTCCACGAGCTTGTCATTCAATCGTCCACTGCATTGCAATCCTCTAGGCACTGGAAACGGTTTTGTAACTCGAGCTGAAAAGTTTCGGGACTTTGAAACAGAGCATGCAGTGGACGGAGCGTTGACTGCATTATACGAGACCTCTCCAACTTAATGTTAAGGTTCAGTGTGCTTCTAACCATTCGGTGATCGCTACCAGTTTTTTCCCTCGTGATCACTGACACATCACTGAACAACTGCCGTCTAGTCGTCATAATGAAGTCAATCTAATTTTTTGTCCAACCAGCGGGACTCAACCAGGTCCACTTACTGTGGGGCCGCTTCTGGAAGAAAGAGTTCATCATGAGAGTCCCTCTTTCTCTATGAAGTTGGCCAGCTGCTGCCCCCTTGGGTTCTGTTGCCCTATTTATTCTCTTATGCCTAGTTTTCCATGCCATGTAATCCACCAAAACCCGTATAGTGGGTTTTGGTGGATTACATGGCTTTAGAGATACCCTTATACATTTCCTCTATCTCCTCAACGGGATGTGCCGAGGTTGGTGCGCAAACCTGTATGACCTTCAACGAATATCGTCTGGTTGTGTGGCTTGGTCATGAGGGATATCTCATCAGAGTATGTGTTAGGGTTAACACTCCCGAAAACGAAGACAGAAATCAGTATTAAGGATACCTCTGATAATGGGATAAAAACAAAATCGACCCCGATGAAAAAACCATTTTGTTAAAACGTTTAATTAGCTTTATTCACCCTGTATCATGTTAGTACAGCTATTTCATTTAAAAAAATCACGAAAATACCTAAACATAAAACTGATAAAGAGTCAAAAGCACGCGCGCAAGCTAAGATCTTTTTACCGAGCTCAGTACGAAACAATACATTAGGTATTACCGTATTTACGGTCAGTCTACCCTTCCCTTTCACACACATGTTGCGGCGTTGCCAAACCGAAATTTACTTACTAAAATTTGCAGGCGAAATAAGAATTAGAGGCGGCAATCACAATAAAACTTGGAATTAATTTTAATAGTTTTGACTTAGCTCTTTTTAAATTCAAAGTATTGGCCGAATTAAAAAAGGACAGTCAATTAAAATAAAGTGAAATAATTATTTTTTAGATTTAGATTAGTTAACTATCGATCATAATTACAATTGATTTTAACTATTAAATTATTCAGTACCATTTCGTTTCTGTTTTCTTGTACAAAATCGTAGATAACGACGAGTTTGTTTATAATTGTGTAAGTGAGTACCCAATTAGGTACGTTTATTAAAGTCAATATCATTCTTGCAGTAACGAACTGCTTGTTGCGTACAATTGATTGTCTAATTAAATTAAAAAAGATAACTATAACTTCTAAATTCCATATTATAAAGACTAGTCGTAGGTATTAAACTTATAAAATTAAAGTTGGGAATGTCGTAACGGTTTAATGATCTGTGGAAAGGTCAAAGTGCTAACCGCAAGGACGACATACGAAAGTAGCGGTGGGAAAAACCAAGCGAGATTTATTATTAATTTTAGTTTTTGAGACAGTTCCGTGTTGACGTGCGCGTGAACGACAGATACAACGTTTTGTGTATGACATTTTAATAAAGTTTTGTATTTCTTGTTTTGTTTTAATAGTGCCTAACACGTACGTTTACAGTGCTCGTGAATACTGCGACATGTTAATGTGCCTTGGAAAAGCTCGGGGAAATGCTTCGCGTTCATTATGAATTCACAATTTTATAAAGTACCGCTAAATTGTTAAGGCATCGGTATGGAACAAGTTTGTCATACTAGACAATTTACAAGGTGTTAAAATGTAACCGAATGCGCCCATACAAAGTGCACAAAGTGCGAACTTTAGTTCCCGGTGATCACGACTGCCGGCAAGAATTCCGCCGTTGGTTATTAGACCAGCAACAACGTGTGCTTGGTTTCATTGAGCAAGCCATCTGGACGGACGGAGTTGACATTTACCAGAAACGGCCAGTGGAACCTAAGAAATACACCACGTGCATTCCAAGGTTAACACGCACTCTGATCGACAAACCGAGCAATAAACCCAATGGTCGGTTAACTTATGGTCAGGTTTATTTAAGGATTTAATTCGGTAAGCTGATTCATACCTAATTTTTTAAATAACTTAGTACTGATCTGATCTAAATAGGTACATAACTGAATATATCAGAATAATAAACATACCTACACGATAGATAATTTAAGTAAATTTTTCATAAGCGGGTTCGAGTCGAACCAGCTATTTGGTTTATTTAACCGGTGAATTCGAATGAAAGTGGTAAGGTGGAGACTAGCTAAGTGGCAAAATAGTAGATTAAGTAGATAAGTTAGGTATATAGACAAGTGTTGGTATTGGTAATGATTAGGTATTGGTACAATCGCGGGCGGCACATGAGTATATAATTCCATTTATCTACTTTATGTAGCTGCGTGCCGAGCGGATTCAGCCTCGCGCGTACAATGACCCATGTCAGCTAGATTTTAGGTATTTAAATTTCACTGTTGATTTGATGTTTAAGTATTCTCATAATTTTTTTACGAAACTATCGTTTCATTTAGCTGTGCCAACATTATAGAGCGTGAATGAAGCTAATTCGTAAAAATATATTTTCATCGGGATCGATTTTTTTTTGTCTCATCATCAAATGTATCCTTAACACTAACGTCTGTCTTTGTTTTCGGGAGCGTTTCAAAAATACCCGTTATAGTCTTCAATATCTTGTGCAATAATAGCTTTAGTTTTAATTTTATGTGATAGTTCAAATAGTTTTTATATATTAACTAATGATCCGCCCCGGTTTCGCACGGGTGATTTCTGGATCTTGACAACAGCGCCACCTACCGGGTCCAAATGTAAATCTAAACTATCTAGGGACCCATTCATTACACGCACAAAAAATTATCAAAATTAGTTGAGCCGTTTTTAATCTTTAGCGAAACTAGCGGACGGCAATTGATTTTTATATATGGAGATAATTGTTTTCGTTGTTTTTTATTATTTTCTTATTAAAAAAATCTCTTTGATGACATAAAATAATTAAATATGGCAATTAAGTTCGAATAAGCAAATTTGAATAATAAATGCAGCGGTGGCGTATTTTCCATTTTTTGTATGACAAAAGACCAGAAATAAAATTTCAAACGCCAGCAGAAATGAAGTCGCTCTGATTGTAACCTGTTAGAAAAGCCGATCTCGATAACGTATTTATGCGACATGCGACGCAACAGCTTTGACGGCGGAAAGCACTTTGGGCACGAGTCTAAACTGTTCAACTGTTTTATCTGCATTTGTAATAACATAATTAACATCACATTATTTAACATAACACAAATATTTGTAATAATATAACATCATTATTTGTAATAAAATGGGCCTATATTTTCAATCCAATTCTTACGTCCCGTACACGATTGGACGAGGGCCTCACCCATTTCCGAGAGGATTAAGAAATTACTAAGATAATGACATTTAAGTGTAAGCTCCTAAATCTAAATTTTTTACTTGTAAAATAGTAGGTTTCTGTATAATTTGTGCAAAAACGCGCGTACAAAATGTTTGTTGTTCATTTCACGTTTCCCATATAAATAAATTAATATACCTCCGTTTTTTGTTTTAGATTTTGTACTTTTTCTTCTTTATACTGAACTATAATAGCGTATGTGGGACCATCATGACCATTAAGGCCCAACTTTTCCGCCGCCAACGCATATTGTACAGAACATGCGACGGGATAGCTGCGACCGGGTCGATCAAAAGACACGAAGACATGAAATAGGGCTACTGACAGTTGTGCGCGGCGTCGGGCTCGTCGGTGTCCGTGTCGTCGATGTGCGCGAGCGCGGGCGCCGCCAGCCGCAATGCTGCACCACTATTCTTCAGCACCTATGAAAGTATAATTGATACAATGACTTAAACGTACATTAAAATTAAAACTGTGTGTTTAAAAAGGTAAAGTCTACATTCGTATGACTCAGAAAAGAAACTACGTGTGTTTATGTTATGTAAGTTTAACAAAAACTAAAATGCACAATATACAGTTTCAGTCACTTTGCGACCTTAACACACAAGACAAGGAACTCCTCGAAAAGTAGAACTAGGTGTGCCGAGTTTGGCTTCGTTTTGTTACTTGCTAGTGACCTGATGGTGTACTTTGGTGAAAACTTAATTAAAATACTGGTTATGACTAGATGAAAAACATTTGGAAACCAAATAGTTTTGGAAACAAAGACTAGTTTTTACGATAATGCCTAAAAATTAAAGTAATATTAACATTGATTTCTGATTGTTTTATGATAATTTTGTTAAAAGTTTTTATAATTAATAATAATAATAAAAAATCAATAATAATATACATAGTAAATTAAAAAAGTATTTTCTATTGTTGAATGAGAATTTTTTCTGAATTTGTTTACGATCATATGAGCATTATGAGTCGTGCACTTTTGGATTTTCCAAACTTTTTTTATTGACGTGTGACATAAAATTATCGGAAAATTAGAAGTATAGTAATAAGGTTATTAGTGAAAACTTGTGTTTATTTAAAATAATTTACAAAATGGACGTATAACACGAACGCTTAATGCATGCACATTTCGATTTACCAAAAGTTATTAATAATTATCAGAAACATTTACAATTTTTTAACAAATTTAAGTAAATTTGGAAAATCACGTCAGAACTGCAGCGAGTGTGTATGTATACCGTTGAGTGTAGCAGGTGCGCTTGGATGTTGCGTTTGCGACAGCACGGTGTCGCCTCCTTGGTCGTAATTGTGGAAAAAAAGCAGCGAGTGCGAACGTACCCCGTTGGGTGCGGGCGCGTGTGCGGCGGGTGTGTGGTGCGGGTGCTGCGGCGCCAGCAGCGGCGAACGGCGCTCGGCGTCGCTGTCGGGCTCAGCGACCGCCGCCGCCTCCTCGTCCGACGCGCTGCCCGCCCGCGACCCCGCGCGCGACCCCGCACGCGACTCCGCACGCGAGCCCGCACGAGACCCCGCCTCTGATGTCGGCCGCGAGTTCAACGAGCTCTGAACACAGCGAAACAAATCATTTTAACTAATATTTTCAAAGTAACTGCCACAGAAACTTGCAAGCAGAGATGGAGGCATATGATCACTTTGTAATTTATATACATACTAGCTTGCTAGGCAGACGTTGTTCTGCCCTTTTCGACGACAATTTGTCATATCCTATTATTCGCAAAAAAAAATTGTAAGCAAGAAAGTATCCTATCTCTCAAGTTGGACCAAACTGCACATGGTGTGCAAATTTGATTAAAACCGGTTAAGTAGTTTAGGAGTCCATCGCGGACAAACAACGTGACACGTAATTTATATATATATATATATATATATATATATATATATATATATATATATATATATATATATATATATATATATATATATTAAGATAAATAAAATAAATGTATGTATAAAATAGAAAAATAACTGCCTTTTATGCAAGTAAGGGCGTCATTTGAATTCCATTAAGACATGAATGCTATGGCCGTTGTAGCTCAAATGTTAAGCACTCGGTGTAAATTTCAATTTTAAGTAATTCGTGAGGAAACCGGCAGTCTGAGAAATAAGTAAAATATATTTCAGACTTGTAAAATTCGCCAACACGCATTGGAGCAGTACGACAGACATTTCCTTGCCCTAAAACCCTCTTAAAAGTTAAAGAAGACCTGTGCCCTAATATGTGACATATATAGGTATTAACTTTAAGACATGAATAACCATTTTTGTTTACCTGGCTATCCGGACTAATCTTCGGAACAGCCGAACTGATTGTATTACAACTATATGAACAAATAGAGCGGGATCCCAGAAGAGATATAAGCCATATTTAATTGAAAACAATTGAGGTCTATTTTTGTGAAATGAAGAAATTATCTGCGTGGTCGAACAACCGTCTCGTAGTAAAGTAAAGTAAAGTAAAGTTACAGCCTATATACGTCCCACTGCTGGGCACAGGCCTCCCCTCATTTCTGAGAGAGTTTTTAGGGCAAGGAAGTGTCCGCCGCGCTGCCCCAATGCGTGTTGGCGAACTTTACATGTCTTCGAAATATTTTTTTTCTTATTCCTCAGACATGCAGGTTTCCTCACGATGTTTTCCTTCACCGCCGAGCACGTGGTAAATCAGCACTTAAAATTGCAATTAACAATTTCATTGGTGCCGGCGGGGATCGAACCCGGGTTACTCGCGTTCTGTTATATTTAAAGCGAGCGTTAACCATCTGAGTTACCACGGCACTCCTCCGTCTCGCAGTACGGGCCGCAAATTTATGTATCGACTCGATCTTGAGGTCACTGGCTATCATGTCATTTCTGACGTATCGGCCAGCTCGCACGATCACTCGAAGATTCTACTGCAGCCTCTTGCGGTGAGTGGCCGATGTCAGCGCGTATCAGGCTGGCGCTGCTTATGTCAGCCGTGAGCGGACGTAGGTCTTGTAGATGGTAGAGATTTTAGTTTTTAAGGGGAGTTTGGATGTCAGTATAGGGTACAGTTTCGCTCGCTCGACTCTGGCCTGAGCCACGACGCAGTCGACCATCGGGGTTATGCGCAGCGAGCGATCTATCTAGCGTCCTCGGTATGTGACAGTTCTTTTCCAATCTATGTCCTGCCTACGGAGTCGCAGAATTGGTGGAATGCGTGTCAGCCTGGTCATGAAGGCGGCGGTCTTCCCGAAGTTGACCACATCCTCCATCTGTCCAGCCACTCAGGTAACAAGTTCAGCAGTCGCTGCAACTTCCTTGACGCGATGTCTACCTAACGAGATGACGTGATACGTGGCCTTGGAGTGTGGGGATGTCGTTTGTGTAAACCTCGTACAGGTGGGGTAATAGGCAGCTGCCCTGTGGCACTCCCGTTTCGATTGTTCGTGCTACTGAGCTTCGCCTCTCCAGGAACGACGCTATTAGCCGCACAAGCATAGGCGGTAAGGTGGTATTTTCTATAAGTTTGCACAGTAGCCCTACGTGCCACACTCTGTCGAAGGCCTTCTCCATATCGAGGAAGACCCCTACACAGATGCGGCCGCGGTTATGCTCGTGGTTGAATGTGCTCTGCGAAAGCCAATCTGCTCCTCTCGCAGAGCAACGTGCGGCAGTCATCTGTTTGGGGCGGTAGCTAGCCGGGTGCCTCCTGTCCTTACCTGGTTTTAGTAGCAAGACGATCTTCCCTGCTTCCAGATGGTCGAGAAGTAGCCAGTTCTTAATATGCCGTTATATAGCCTGGTGAGTTCCACAATCCCCCTTCTGGGCAGCTGCTTTATAGGCATGGTAGTGATACCGTCACATCCCGGCGCTTTGCAGTTAAGTAGGCGCATGGTGGTTCCTCTTAACTGTACTGGAGAGATGAAATCGCCGCCCAGCAGTGGCAGCGCTGGATTCTACAGGTATTCCCGTATGAGGTTTGCTATGCTCTCTGCATGCTCTGGGTACCCCTTTGTTACTGTATTAGGTTTAAACTGTGTTTCTAGGTGTTGTGCCATCATTTTCACCCTCTTTCGGGCATTTTAGATCCTTTTTCCCGTGTTGTCCACAAGTGGGCAAACAGGTGGTGGAGTTTTAGTGAGCTGCCGGTTAAGAAGATGCAGGGAGGCGGGTATATCCGAGGCTTCGTCGTCTCGTCTCTCCCATGCTCTCCCCTGTGCGCTCTTATCGCCGCCGTCAGTTCTCCGGTCATTTTCTTCAGTTTCTTTTTGATTATAGGGCACCGTGTCCATGCCCAGAGCTTTCTTAGCTTCCGCTTCTCGGATAGCTGCTGTTGTAGATTTCGAGGTAGTTCCTCCCCACGGCGCCCCATGGAGACAGGGTGAGCATGTGAGAAGAGTCCAAGTTGGTTTTGAAGTTTAATATGGAGACGCAAGGTATGTTCCGAAATACAACACAGTACACTGTCGAATGCGAATGACGTCATAAATCGACGCCATATTGGTGATTCGTTGTATCGAATATGGTGGAATACGACGTCAATTAATGACGTCATTCGCATTCGACAGTGTACTGTGTTGTATTTCGGAACATACCCGTAGTGTCGCTGTCTCCACATCATCTTGGGTGGTGATGGATGCGCCGAGACGGGGATCCTCCATCACTCTGCGGAAGCGTGTTTAGTTTGTCCGCATTTTCGGGCTTCTGGGCACTACGACGTCCGCACTGGTATCTATGGTGGACAACACGGGGAGGTGCTGCGTGTCCAGATCATACACCTCCAGCCGTATTCGTTACGGCATTTGGTGGCACAACATTATGTCGAGGACATCTGCTGGTGGTTGCGATTTGAGGCGATATGAGGGGTGGGTTCGTCTGAGCCCAGTACCTCGTATCCCCACTCTTCTGCGTCATCACAAAGTTTCCTTCCAGGAGGAGTGATTATCGCGGAGCCCAAAGCAGGATGTTTTCCGTTGAGGTCCGGACAATAATTGCAGGTGTAGTTGCGTCGAAAATTATCCTTAGATCCTGTGGGGTTAACGAGGTACCGGGAGGTTTATAAGCGATTCTACTGCTGAGCTTCTTCTGCTACACCCAAGTTTCACTGGCACACCTTAAAGGAGGGACTAACAGCATTGTAAATTGCCATACGTGCCTCTTTTGACACATTCTGATACCCAAAGCCCCATTTACTTTGTTTCCTGTATTCACTCGTCGTTCTATATCCTTACCATATCTCTCATCCTTGCTGAATAAACATACCAAATATACAAACTCATCTACTTGCTCGACCCACTTCCCTTCTATTCTTATTTCAAATATTGTTTTAATTTCTTCTCTTTCAAAAACCATAACTTTCGTCTTACTTGCGTTCACTTTCATTCCCCTTTCTTTTAATAACTTGTTCATTAATGTAACCATCAATTGCAACTCAGCCGTCGACGAAGCAAATATGACCTGCCCAAATTAGTTCCGTGTTTGTCATATCACATCCCTGTCCACTCTGTCATAAGCCTTATCCAAGTCCGTGAACACACAAAAATCTTTTTGGTATTTGGCTAAAAACTTCTCGATCATAGGCGGCATCAGACTATTACGGCTTTGCACCAGTCTCCCGGTACCCGCTTCAGTTCCCAAGATATATTAAACAAGGCATACAGCAGGTTCGCCACCACTTCCACTCCAGCCTTTAACATTTCGAGTGATACTCTACCATATCCAGCCGCCTTTCTGCTTTAATGCTTTTCCTTGCTTTCATTATTTCATCTATACTTATCTTCCTATATCTTTCTTCTTCTTTCGAAATTTCTATTCCATTGAGTTCACACATTTTCTCACTCATAAATACGCTTTCAAGATATTCCTTACATCTCTTTAAACTCAAAACTTCATCATTTAGAATACAGCCATCCTTGTCTCATATAGCATTCTTCTAGGCTGTTATAAATGTCCCCTCGCAGTTCTTACGAGTTTTCAGAACATTTCAATATTTGCCTGGAAGTTATCCGATATTCTTTTATCGTTATTACCCTTTCTTTCTTGCTTTTTCCTTTCAACTACTTCTTTTACTCTCTTATTTAGAAGTCTGAAGAATGCCTTTTTTTCTTTAAATATCATCATTCGTACCGACAGAATTAAGAGCCTTGGTTGCTAGTAAATCTAGTCATGCTTTCTTTTTTACTTCAACTTCCATACGTAACTCATCATCCCACCATAACGTATTATTTTTTTCCTTTCATTCGTTATAGGTAGAGTAGAGTTTACTAAGTATGAGATATGTCATTATATTTATTTTAAAGACTTACCTTAGAAAGTTTTTCGGAGGAACTAATTCCATTGTGATTGTAAAGCAGGGGACTGCTTGCTGCTGCTTTTTCTTCAACGCGCTTTGCTTCCTCTTCTCGTGCCAGTAACACGGACATACGGAACTGTAACAATTACAACAAAGCAAATTAATAAATTATTACATTAAGGTTCATGTCTAACAGAACTATTATGAACTGATAAAGTAGAAGATGAAGAACAAAAAGTAATTTTTTCCTACCCATTTTGTTAATATATAAATGATTATACTTAACCAAACCTAAGAAATGTCTTTTAACGTTTCATATTAATCATTCCGCAATAACTTTGTACAAGCATATTCACACAATTTAACCTTACTTACATTATACGTAAATTCAAAGAATAATGAAATTATCTATATTTTGTTACCATATAGATAGTTCTTTATCACTAATTTATCTTTCAAACAAAGCAAAATATAAAAAAAATTACCAGAATCAACTTTTACGCTTGACATTGTTTTAATGACATGTCGTTATGCACATTACCTGTTTGAATGATTCGATTTCATGCTAATACGAATAATCGGTAACAATATTAAAATAATTGAATCTTTACATTATAAGTTTATTATTCGCTTCCTTATTTCTTTTTTATTTTGTGATTGCACACCTACTTACGCAGGTGCAAGGGGGTCGAGTTGTATGGCGACAATGAATGCCTAATGAAAGAAATGCCTAAAAAAGCATGCATCTCGCTTGCGCTTACAACTTTCATTCAATAGCAATCGTAGCCTAAGCCGTTTAAAATAACATCGTTTATTTTTAGCTTTACGTAAATGTCGTAGGATGAAATAATGTTATTATGTATTTTGTTGGATATTCAGAAATTTTGTCTATCGGTTATATTTTACAAATAATTTCGAGGATAGTACACAACTACTACCGCGACGCAAAGCACCGTATTATTTTCCAGACTACAAAAAAAGTCACCCAGTATAATGGTGAATTACTTTTATAGTTATATGGGTTACTAAGTTGAATTATGAATTCAAATGACGGCCATGCTTATGTTTCCCCCATGTTTTTATAAAATTGTTTATCCTAATGCGAATTACACTACATAATTTAGTTTAACAATTTAAAACATCTATAAAAAGAAAGTGTGACGAAAATATTTGGCAGTGCAACACTTTTAAATGTATTTTTCTGGTAGTAATAAAAAATGATGTTGTTCAATAAACGTTTTTAGCTTATAAGTATGTACATAATGTTAATAAATGATAATAGAGTATTATAATATCAAAAAATATTTTATTCCCATTTTTGTTGTGACAACCCCAGCCACCGCAATACCTACGCGGGCAGCGGCATCGCATCACATCAAAGGCGTTTCACAACTGTGGTCTTTAGACTGCGGTAGCGTGATGTGATCTAATGTAGGTAATGTTATATTATGAATTATGACATTTTGATTTTATATGTACAATTTTTTTTTATTTAATGTATATTATCTTGCATGTATGAGGCAAAATACAGAAGAACTTAATATATAATATTATTCGCAAATAAAAAATGAATAATTGATTGAAAAAATGATTGGTACCTCTGGCGTGAGTGGCGGATGCGGCGGGTGCGGCTGGAGCGGCGCGCGCGCGTCCTTGGAGCCACGGCGCGCCTTGCGGCTGCCGCCGCTACCCAGGCTCGTCGACGAGCTCCGCTCTACGTTGCACCGATTCAACATCTCTGCCGCCTGTATTGAAACTTCACCATTTCACATTTGCCCGACAAGAAAATTATATTTTTTACATTGCTTATGTTAAAACATAGTATCTAATGTGGGCTAATAATCTGACGCTCACCAGATGTCGCTAGTGGGGACTACGGTGAACTATTTATTACGCAGATAATCACACAGTGTCATCATCATTCAAAAGTTGCGTTTTATATAAAGCTTTCTCGGTTTCTAGTGTATGTATATAGAGTATGTACACAAAACAATACACTCTACAGTTTAACCTTTTTAATAATTCTTTTACTTTAATTAATATCCGTAGTTTGACATATATCCATCTAATCTAATTAATATATAAAATATAACTAATATTTTTAAAAAAACATTATCTCTACACTTATCTAACTAATTAACTTCCCTACCAGGTAATCTGCCGAATAATTCACCTCTTTCCAGAGTGGCACCAACATGGTGGCAGAAAAAGTTGTGGATGCCCACATTAAAGGCTTGTACACACGTGATACTACGCACCTGCGAGGCGGTGTCGGTGTCTGGGCTGGCGATAGTGGGCGTAGGGGCAGGTGGAGGTCGCGCGCGAGCCGAGGGGCCATTGAGCGCTTCCAGCAGCGACACCGGCTCGTATCCCGCTGGAATGTTTTCCATGCTTCCCTGCGGAAATTACAGTAAAAATAATGTGTGCAAATTACAGCCAAAATAGTTGATTAAAAAACATGAATATTTAAAATAAAAACAATTCTTCTCACATCTGGTGGATTAGCGGCAGGGGGCATTAAGGCTGGTGTAGTCAAACGCTGCAATGCTCTAATTTGTAGCAAGGCCCGGAAAGGTGCACGGCAGATGGGACAATTGTTAGCCTGGTACCGCAAGGAGTCAGCACAGGAGTTACACAAACACAGATGCCTGCAAGGCAGTATGAGTGTGTCTCGTACATCGCACATACAGATCACGCATTCCGAACCACCATCTTCAGTCTCTTCATCTGAACTTGGCTGTAATTAGAAACAAAATTTGGATTACTAATGCTAATTGAAATACTGTATTCACAGCATCAGCCGTAGCATACCTTTGTGTCCAAATTCTTATTCTCTATGCCATATATTTCCTGCAGTAAGTAACATAAACCATCAACAAACAATTTTTGCTTCAGAGCCTTTAATACATAAGTCCCATCTGAGTGTTTCTCTACCACAGCTATAGTTGTGTGCGATTGTCTTATTTCTATAATTAAAAAAACACATTTACAAAGTTAAACTTCTTTACAATTCACCATTCTTATGTTATATTTATATTAGTTTTAGTAGGTTAAATATTTACTCTAGCAGCCCCGATGGTGAAACATTACAAGAAAATGTGACGTTTTTTTTAAATACTATGTACTACAACTTCAAAATGATAAAAAATATTTATTAGTCCACAATGCAATTTATATAAAAATAGCTATTGACAAATTCTTACCTTCCTGTCCTTCATCCACAACACAATAAATGGTAACAGGAATTATTTCACGCTCAGCATTATACACCAAATCCTCCTCAGGGTATTTCGAAGGATCAAAAACATGTGAGATCTGACAGAATTGCTGATTGGCACCTTTTTTATAATGATATGTCTGTGAACTTATTGTGGGATCTCTGGGATAATAGCTGTAATAAAATAGGAGGTATAATAATTATTGTGTCTGTTTTTCAAACTAAGGCCAGAATTAACACACAACCTCAAGTTTCAACTCAAACTTTACAATGTCAAAAACTATACTAACTAAATATACTAATGTATATTATACTCCTCTACACACACACACACACACATATATATATATATATATATATATATATATATATATATATATATATATATATATATATATATATATATATATATATATATATATATATATATATATACATATATAGAGTCTCTACATATAGAGTCGTGGTAGCTCAGATGGTTAGCGCTCGCTGTAAATTTCACAGTACGCGAGCAAACCGGGTTCGACCCCGCTGGCACCAATGAAATCGTTAATTGCAATTTTAAGTGCTGATTTACCACGTGCTCGGCGTTGAAGGAAAACATCATAAGGAAACCTGCATGTCAGAGAAATAAATAAAAAAATATATTTCGAAGACATGTGAAGTTCGCCAACACGCATTGGGGCAGCGCGGCGGACAATTCCTTGCCCTAAAACCCTCTCAGAATTGAGCGGAGGCCTGTGCCCAGCAATAGGACGTATATAGGCTGTAACTTTACTACATATACTAGTATGCTAGGGGTCAACGACTATACTCCACAAATGTTGGCATTGTGTAGTTTGAGTCTAGACTTGAGATTGTCTTTTGAATACCGCCTTATGCTATTAAAAAGTCGTGAGAAGAAGAGTGAACTTATAGTTTCCTGTTAATATTAATTAGCAAAATACCATAAAAGCGAAGGCTCCAAAATGCTGCCTTGTGGACACATGCAATTTTTTTTCAGGTAGTTAAATATGTTTATTGTTACTGTTACCATTATAGCCTTTCAAAAGTCCACAGCTGAACAAAGGCCTCCCCCATAGATTTCCACACAAGGGATATTTGCCACATAGCTGCCACTCTTGACGGGTAGTTGGCAGTCACAGTTTTGTTTAGTTCTTATTATGAACATGTTGCTGACCATCTCCTGCATTGCTTTCTTATATCACCTCTAACAACACCCACGGAACTACATGGGATAGTGGATACTGGATAATAAAATTATGTTTAAACAACTTACACCACACCACCAGGAGTCACTTCTTCCGTACAGAAGTAGAATATTGTGATGGCAATTCTTGCATCACAGTCAAATGTAAATTCTATGTTGTAATAGGTTCCCTTGCCATTAGAGTCAACAGATTTTATCATTCCATCTCCAATTTTGTTATTATCCACCAGTTTTCCCACAGGCTCTGGACATCTTACAAACCGCAAGGACTCTTTTCTAATGTTGACTAAGCTTTTCAAGGTTTTTGTGGGCTCATTTGATTGTGGTGGAGGATATGGAAACTGATGAAAATTTTAATGATTAGAAAAGATGATTTTATAATAAATGTAAAGATATGAATCCATAAATTAAGTACAAAGTAAATATGTATATAATAATATTTTAAATACCCGCATAATTATTGCTAATTAAAAAGACTATCATTTTGGGTATTATATGTTCACTGTTTGTATTATGATTAGAATTGTCTGGACCAGTGTAGACTATGTTTATTTTATTATTTGTTCTGGATTTGAATAGCAGATATAGCAAACATTATTTGCTAAAAGAATGAAATAAATAATACTAACAGTAAGCATAGTGTTAAATATTGTATCCACATTAAACAATTGTTAAATAAATCACCATCTAATGATTGTTCCGGATAGGTACGTAATTCTTTTCATATTATGTAGCCCAGATTTTAATAACTTTTCTTTGATAACCAATAACAATATTATGTTGACTCATTCTTTATTTCTTTTGTATAATAGTTATAGTCAGCTTAACTGGAAAAGGACTTTCCTCTTACAAAATACAATGCATAAAATAAGAGCATTACGGTGTTTAGTTTAGGAAGGGGCATGAAACAGGGAGCCTTTTCTCTTTCTTAGCCCTTATTAAGTATTTTCATTTTTAACTAAGGATTTATGTAGGTGTATATAGACCACTGGATTACTCATCATCAGGTGGTACAGGTGCTTGTTTATCAGTTTTACTTGTATAAAAAACTACTTACAGGAGTAGGCCTGCTCCCAAGAAAATTCAGATCTGCATTTTCTCCAAATAAATAGGCCTCAGGTTGAGGTGTGTCAAATCTTTCTCCACCCATGATAAAATGGCTTCCAAAGTAATTACCTATATTTAATAAAAGTAGGGTTATTTAAACATTTTATCCATACTAATGAGTCTGTACAGATGTTTAATTTTTTTTGCAAATAAACAAAATTGAAATGTCTGTTTGTAATGTTAAAATAACAAGTTTTTACTAAATGCATTTGAAAGTGTATATGATACTTATAACAAACAAACAGTTTTTAAAAGTGTTGTCTGTCTGTGTATGTGTTACAGCTAATCTTCGAAATGGCTGGACCTATTTTAATGGGAATTTTACAGACAGCTGATGATATAAGGAGTATTTTAGTCAACTTTTATTTCAGAAGAAGAAATAGAGTTCTACCCAAAGAAATGAAAACTCTAAATTACACACAGGCAAAGTTGCAGGTAAAATATAGTTTAAAATAAGAGATAAATAGCACCATAATTTTAACAATATGTAAAGAATCACTTAAGTAATAAAACAAACTGAAATATCTAAATAAGGGGTATTTTCTATATTCTTTTAAATATGTACTTCATTACTTTATATTCATAACATGGTACTATATTACTATATACTATATTAAAAAAAATTAGCAGTCCTGTATTCACAAATATAACTTAAGTATTGGAGCAACACTATAATAAGATGCTTCTCAGTGCATTTTGAATGGCAAGCTATTCAATTCACAAACAATACCAAAAGAACTCCCTGTAGTGCACATGAATTACCATGTAATTCTAATTCAGAGGTTAATTTCTAAAGATCAAATACTCAAATGCTAATCAATTTGAAGATGATGAGACGATGTCTCATGGTGCCTCAATCACTTTTACACAAAGTTATAGAGACAGCACTAGACGTAATGGCGGCATCTTAAATTTGAGTAGCATTTGAGTATTTGAGCATAAGACATATTACATAGAAGAATTGAATGCACAACTTAAGAATGTAAAATTGTTATTTTTGTTACAGTTGTATGAAGTCCAATGTTTTGAAAAGAATGACCAGGATGGCGTCAATTTATGACGTCATTTGCATTGGCCAGTATACTGGGTTCTATTTCGGACACACCCAGGGTATGTTCCAAAATAGAACCCAGTGTACTGTCCAAAACAAATGACGTCATGAATCGACGCTATACTGGTGATTCGTTCCAAAACATAGGACAGTATATGACGTCATACATTTACGCCATATTGGAAAAGCGTAATTTGCGATTATTTTGTCATTTTGTGTTCCAAAAATCATTATCTCATCCTAATGGAGATACCAGTAATTATTCTATAATTTTTTGTATTTGAATAAATAAAAACAAATTCTGGCATGCTTCATTCAGCGCACACACAATTAAAAATTGTTTTATCCGAGTGTCAATTGATGACGTCATTTGCATTTGCCAGTGTACTGGGTTGTATTTCGGAACATACCCCCAATAATCTCAAGGTAACAACTAGAATGTCAACAATTACATAAAAAAATGACATCCCCTTATTCCTCCTTTAAAAAAAAGGTACGACTTTCCATTGACGTCCGTCGAATTTAGGGTGGGAGGAGAGTGGGGATGGGTGTACTACCCCTCTTAAAAAGAAAAAATACGGAGTCCTCCTATTTTAGACTTTTTCATCTTTAATTATGAGACAATTTTCCTCATTTTATGGATTAATATAAAGTCTAAAAAACCAGGAAGACCCCTTGGGGGAAAATGAAAAAATAGGGGGAATGATTCAGAAGGATTTCCATATCATTTTTAAAAATCTTCTTCTGAGGTAATGTTTATGACAATATAAACCTGATTTAGGGGGAGTGAGAGTTGGGGAATGGAAGCTCCACACCACTCAACATGGCATAGTCGAGGGAACCCCGGTCGACGGAGCCCCGCTTCAGTTCGGGTCTCCTACTTCTATGTGGTTAACCACAAAGAGGATGGTGGGATCAATTCACTCGCTTTGCTCGCTCACTCACTCGACCTGGCCATCACCTTCTAACCTAATCTGTCCGAGTCGGGGTGCCCTAAGTCCCGAGCTCGCTTCGCTTGCTCTTACACTCAATAAAACACCAAAATATTAACTTTGATAATTACCCTTAATTATAAACATAATTTATAGCTACCACCATTTGTTAAAAAAGGATAAAGAGGGGTCGCAAATTCGTCGCAAAACAGGTAAAGGCAGATAACGTTAGGGAGCACATTCACGTAAACTCGGAAGAACGAAATGCGGTAAAGTCTATCTGTCACTGTCAACAAAATCGTAGGCCTCGCGATTCCTTTTACGCATTTTGAGATGACTTTGACAGATGCAATGTCAAAAACTCTAGAATTTAGTTGAATGTACGTTCTATTCCTTAAAAATACCCCAACACTGCTCCTGCATGGTGCTTCAGATAAATCCCTTGAACCCCTCACAGTGACAGAATCCTCAAATTTAGGTGACTTACTTTCAAACCCAACCATATGAAAACTATTGAAATGAGTACAAAATATAATTATTTACATAAATTTATATAAAATAAAATGTTACCGAACATACCGACAACTTAACCGTACGTAAAACGGAACATTCAATGGCGATAATTCAATATAATCTGTGGTAGGGATTTACATAAATATTACACGGGCGGGGTAGGCGGGAACTTGGCCGTCGACGGATTGTTGCTCCTGTTTTATGCTTAAATAATGGTTTGAAGTGGATTTTGATTCGTAAAAGTGATGCGATTTCGTAAATTAAGTGTCTGCGCGTGTAAATTATTAGAGGAAACGACGAAACAAGTGCTTTGATGTTGATATAAAGCTCAAGTTATTTGATCACTTAGGCGGTTTATGACCTTGAGTGACTATCGTCATCAACAATCCGGTGGGTTGAGTTGTCGTCAAAATCTCCCAAACACTTCACTATGTGGTGCATCAGCATATTGTGAAGAAAAAACCTATAAAAATGAAGATCCCGAAAGATAAGATAGGCTCAGAAGGTCTAGAACCCAGAGCCGTAAAGCCAGTTAAATAACTAAATATTACACAAATAATTGATTTTCAATATTTTTTTTCTCAAAAAGTATGCATCTCTACATGTTGAAACTTTGCGTGTTTGCTAATAATAATGTAACCTTTCTGTAAAAAATATCAACCCCCAACTTGACGGACATCAATGGAAAGCTAAGCCTAAAAAAAATTAAAGAAATCTTCCTTCTAAACATTTGTAAAATTAAACTTAATTGTAGTCATAATATTCAGTAAAAACTGTATACAAGAATTTCAAGTTTTCTGCAGTTTATAAGTACATCAAATTTGAACAAGATTAAAGATAGGAACTTCAATAAAGCATATAAACAGCTCTATGAAACATACAAAAAGTCAGCTACTAGGAATTTGAATATCAATTATGCTATTAATTTTAAAAAGTCTTATATTTGCCTTACAGATAGTTAAAGGAGAAGCAAATATTTTTATATCTTTAGATGGTAGAGCCCCGCTGCATCTATATTGTAGTTGTAGCACAAATGATGGTATGCTCTACCAGGGCAGAATACCAGCGTAATGCTGCTGTGTTTCGTATGGTGAATGTAGAGAGCCGAAAACCCTTTATATTAGATTCAAGTCATTCCATCTTAGTCCTTAGGGGAGACAACGCATTTGCATTTTGATCATTCATTGAAGATAAATGTGGATATCTATGGGCCACAGCATCCACTTACCATCAGGTGTACTGTGTGCTCTTTGTCACCAAATGCTATAAAATGTGAAAAAGAATCCAATCTATTTAATAAATATGCTACCCATTATTTATTTAGTAGCGACAGAAGTAATTCTAAGGCTTAGCAGATACCTTTTCTTTAATAAGCAATAATAAAGCATTACAATTTGGCACAATTAACTAAAATAATAAATAAAGGTCAAGCTAACCCGATCGCGGTGGATATTTGTATGCATGATTTGATACGATGTCTGCTTCTTCAACTCCATCATTTTGTCTGCTCGCAAAAGCACCCATGATTTGATGTTTTTAACAAACACTAGAAAACAAAACGTATAACGAATAATTTTAACATTCTAGTTTATAAATAAAATCAATGTTCAAGTTATAGTGATTTTTTTCCACTCCGCTAATTATGCTCTATGCTGACACTTGACAGGCCAGAAAAAAGAAAAGCAGAAAAACACAGAATACATTTACCCTGACGGGAAAATAACATTGGGTGCGTTTGGCAGGAAAAAGCGCTAGCAAGCGCTTATAAGCGCTAAAATAGTTTTCGGCCAGGACACGATTGCTACTTCAGTAGCGCTGACACAATCCGCCATTTTGCTTATTTAATTTGTTTGTTTTGAAGTAGAGTTTATAAGTTGTTTTGTGCAATATTAGTTTTAAGTAATATAATGACATGAATAAACATATACATTCTATTAAAAATTCATGATTGGTAAGTTTTTAATATGAATACTTTACAAACATATATTTAAATTAGGTTGGATTCCCCGGTTAAAACTAACATCGTGTCCTGGAGGAAAATAGCTACTTACGACTTACGATTTGACAGCGCTTACCGCTTACGATCGCTTCGCGCTTTCTTCTGCCGAACGCACCCTTTGACATTAAGCCAGTGTTCTTATCAAAAAATTCTGAACTGCTGTCACAGTCCGGTTTGCCGTATCTTTAGGAAATAATTAGTATAAATTGCCTTATTTCATTATTTATTTTATAAATATCTATTCCTTATTTGTTTCTCCAGCGTAAAGGTTTCTTTTTTATTGGTTGTTTGTCATATGCCGTCGCAAAGTTGATTGTTCACACCCCGTCGGGGTAAATGTATTCTGTGGTTCACACGACAGATAATTATCCACAGGAGCCATCTAGTTTATTATTCTTAGTAGTCTGTGTATTCAATCCTCCATCTCCCAACGTTGTCGATAGGTACTTCTGTTTCATATGTATCCCCTTTTTTTTTTGTGAAGTAGGACCTTCTGGGTGGCTAGCGTTGTTATTGATACGATAATTGCTGTACTATACAGCAATCCACGATTTTTATTTCGGCGGGCCTCCTCGGAGTAATCACTAGCAGAGAGAGATTCCTAAAATAAGAACAAGGTTCTTAGGCGTACATTACACGCTCATGCAGGATGTCAGTTTTACAACAATCACGGTTGTGATTGATGAACAACCACGGACTACTAAGAGGATACTACGTGAACAACCTACGCCTATCAGTCACCATCCGTTTTTTATCAATTATGTAAATTGATGGAATTGATTGACGCCTGCATGAGCGTGTAATGTACGCCATAGAGTGGAAATCTTTATACAAATGACGTTTAACATGGTAGTTATGAAATCCTCACCTTCTTTCTTTCACAAGGTTTGTTGTGTTTTGTTGTAGTTCGCGAACGATGAACGAATAGGAAACGAATCTTAGTACTGTACTAGAAGAAACGTTTCCGAACGCTGATTGTTAATTGCTCTGACAGCGCTTTTCGTATATAAGCTAGACCGCGCGTGCGAGCAAGCTCAGCCAGGGCCAGCCCCTACCTCAGCCCCCTCAGGGCTCATCTCACCCCGCACAGGGCATCTACCGGCCCCCACAGGGCCCCTATCGGCCACCTCAGGGCCCTCCTCGGCCCCTTATGAGCCTTCCGCTCTCTCAGCCTGCGCCGCTCCCAATAAACCCCTGGTTCCAAAAGGAAACAAATATCCCGCGGCCCTCCGCCGACTCACAAAAACAGACAGATTCTGTAGTAGAATCTCTAAACCTAGTGTATAACACTCTCAATAGGATCAATTTAGATGAAATCCTTATCCTTGCGCGTACAGCTCAGTCCCCTCAGGACCGTCTCCTTGCTCTTACTGAGCACATCAACCTTCTAAGGTCCTTGTAAATAAAACTATGCTGGAGCCCTCTGCTCCCGCAATATCTCACGGTCGTATCAAACCAAAGGGTTTGTCGCTTGTTTCATTCAATATCCGCGGTCTGCAAAATAACCTCCCAGAGCTTAGGCTATTTCTTCGAGATCGTGAAGCCGATATCCTTCTTCTACAGGAGACCCATCTCAGCCCCAAGGTCTCTAAAGGCCTTACTATTAAAAATTATTCACTTCTACGTAACGATAGACCCGACCGCAAAGGCGGCGGTACTGCCATCTATTACAAAAAGTCCCTTCATTGCTCCCACATATCTACTCCGTCGCTTACCAGTATGGATGGCTCTATCACTAGATTAGCTATGACTGGACACCAGTCAATCATTATAGCCTCTTGCTATATCCCTAGCGGAACCCTCCCCGTTAAGAGTGACTTCGAAGCCATCCTTGCATTAGGCGACTCAGTCATTATGTTTGGAGACTTTAACTCCAAACATACTGAATGGACCTGCCGCACTACTACCAGTAGTGGCAGGGTGCTGCTCAATATCACTCAGTCTCTCGACCTGACTGTCTACAGCCCCCTCACTGCCACCCACTATCCCGACATTGTTACCTACGCTCCTGATGTGCTAGATTTTGCTCTAGTTAAAGGAGTTTCCCTTAACCTTAGAGCAATCGAGTCTCTCGATGATCTAGGATCCGACCACCGTCCTGTATCCCTCCTTCTTGGCCATCAACCATCTCCAACTCCCACTTCTAAAACCTACACCAACTGGAAGGGTTTCAAGAAGTCTCTAGCCTCGGCTATAGACTCTCCGGACCCTCCCATAACCCTTTCTTCCGACGCCCTCGACAGTACGGGGAAAATAGACACCGCGGTCGAAAATTTCACCTCACTTATAACATCCTCTCTTAAAGAGAATGAAAAAGTTGTCCCGGTTGCTAAAACTAGTCTTCCCCTAGATATTAGCAACCTGTTAAAAGCCAAAAAAGCTGCCCTCCGTAGAGCTGCACGCTATCCCACTCCCGAATATAGACTCGCGGCCCACCGCCTTCAACGCAAACTGCGTTACCGCCTCCAAGATTACAGAGACCATGAAAAGGGCAATCTCATGGAGAAAATCTCTCCCTCCCACACAGCGTACTACCGGATGGCGAGAGCCCTCCGGATAGACGCTATAACCCATACTCCCCCTCTGTCTCGTCCCGACGGCTCCATTGCCTTCGAAGACGAAGAAAAGGCTGAGTGTTTCGCTGACAGCGTCGCCGCTCAATGCTCTCCTAGCTCACAACCCACTGTCCCCTTACACATCCAACTAGTGGAGGACGAGGTCCGACGCAGGAACTCGCCCCCTACCGCCTCTGACCCTATCACTGTGTCCAAAGATGAGATCTCATCTACCATCAAAGGACTTAAGCCCAAAAAAGTACCGGGTGCGGATGGTATCTCCAACCAAGCCCTCAAACACTTCCCGGAGCAGGTAATCGCCTTACTGGCCATTATCTTTAACGCCTGCTTCGAATTCAGTTACTTTCCCACCTCTTGGAAAGAGGCAACTGTCATTGGCATTCCCAAGCCAGGCAAACCTCACCACCTCCCCTCCAATCACCGTCCCATCAGCCTCCTCAAGGCCATGGGCAAACTTTTCGAACGAGTCATTCTCGTGCGCTTGAGGCGCCATTTGTTTCCCACAGACGGCGACCCTCTTGTCATCCCACAACGATTCGGGTTTCGAGCCAAACACTCGTGCCCCCAACAAGTTCACCGCATAGTGGAATACATCCTCAGCGGTTTTTACCCTCGCCGTCAAAAAACCATCGCGGTCTTCTTTGACATTGCTAAGGCATTCGACAGAGTCTGGCACGAGGGCCTTATCTACAAACTGTACGACTTAGGCCTCCCAGACCGTCTCGTTCGCCTTGTAGCCTCCTATCTGAAGGATCGTACGTTTCGTTTTAGACACGAAGGCACGCTATCCTCTATCCGTCAAATAAAAGCCGGTGTCCCTCAAGGCTCTGTGCTTGCTCCCCTCCTATACATACTATTCACCAACGACATCCCTATCCCGTCGAATGGTGTAAAACTAGCCCTCTTTGCAGATGACACAGCCCTTTACTCTAAAAGCAACTCACTACCACAGATTCGGAACAAGATCCAAAAGTCAGTAAGCGACTTAGGAGCTTGGTTCCAAAAATGGCGTATCGACGTAAACCCGGAGAAAAGCTCCGCCGTTTGCTTCGAATATAAACGACGTCGTCTCACCACCACTCCGCCAATCAGGATATTAGAAACCCCTGTCCCATGGCAAACTAAAGCCAAATACCTAGGCGTCACCCTTGATGCAAGGCTCACTTTCGAGCCCCATATCAAGAAGGTTACTCGCACCGCACGTTTTTACATGGGTAGGCTCAACAGCATGTTGGGCAGACACAGTAAAATGTCCCTCCGCAACAAGCGAACCCTATATAAGGTCTGCATACGACCTGTCATGACCTACGCGGCCCCCATTTTCGCACATGCTAAGCCCAAAGCTATAAATGAACTTCAAATAGTTCAAAATCTATTCTGTCGTAGGGCCACTAACTCGCCCTATTATGTCCGTAATGCCGACCTACATCGAGACTTAGAGCTCCCAACAATCCAACAGTTTCTTAAATCACTCTCTGAGAGATTTTTCAAAGCCTCAGAGTCCCACCCAAATCACCTCATTCGTGAAACAGCTGCCTATGCAGCCCCTATCCACACTCGCTACAGTGTGCGCAGGCCGAGAAACTCTCTCTCGGACCCCCCCAACAAGCTTTCGGCCGACCTGAACTGCCTCCTGGCGGCTCAGGCCGAGCCTACATAACACATCCCTTAATCTGCCTTAGTTAGGCACTCTTCTAAGCGGCTTTTCGCCGCTTGCGCCCTCCTTTCTGCCAAGGAGGGTCGTGTTCGTATACGGCTTAGAGATCTCTAGTCAGATCGTTAAGCCAATTCCTAAAAGGTTGGGTTTAGTAGTGCGAGCGAGAACGTACCAGAGCAAGAGAACGAGTATCGTTATATGAATTGAGTATTGGTATATGAGTTGAGTATGTCATTTGGCAAAAGCCGACGAATGCCTATAATGGTACATTGATCAAATTCGTTCTAAAAAGATACATTTCAGGTCAATGCAATATAACGTAAACTAACGTCTAATTTAGCTTATCATCCAAAAAGACGCTAAACTCGCTGTGTTCGAAAATTATTGTACATATTATATTTAATAAATAGATACAAACATTTGCTAAACTTCGTTTTGGCACTTGCGATAGCGTAAAAATGTAATAAAATTGAAGTTATGTTATAAAATTTATTGAGAAGTATTTTTTGTGCTTTTTATTATTGTTTAATATTGATATTTCATTTCGCATGTTACGAGTATGGACATGGGATTTTATCGCACTAACGGGAATTACTTTTTCCACACTAATGTGCTTTACATTTTTATTTTAACAAAGAAATTATCAAGTGTGTGTACGACACATTACGATTCGAGCAGATATCGAACGACTGAGATTGCGATGCCACACAAATTTTACAGATGGATACAGTTTGAACTGCTTAGTAGTACTGATGACCGAATAAAGCTAGTAGATCTAATCGAACATCGAAAATTCAATGTCCGTAATGAACTAGTACGGAGAGATCTTTAAAATGACCGAAAGCCGAGAATGTGCCAGTAGCCTTTGAGTAATTACATACATACCTACGTATCACTCACTATATATCCAAATATGTATATATAGAGGTCAGTGATACGTATGCATAGAGAGAACCTGTAATTCAACATAAATTGAGTCAATATACTTGTCTCGCTTTTTCTTATTTAATTTTCGAATAAGGCAAAAATAGACAAATATATTGAAAGATGTTGCGTATAATTTAAGCGTGGAAATAAAAATGTCAAGTGGCCATCTTTGGTCTCTTTATACTATACCAAATATGAGAATAAGTACACTCGTATGTTTCGATTTACTAAAGAAATGAATCCCTATTGTAGTAGTATTATGTGTGACGTCAAGACATTACGTCTTGATTGAAAAGTGATTTCGTTCGCAATGTTAGCTACAATCGACATCGATATACTCGGTTTTGTATAGTTATTTATTTTTATTACTTTATATGCCTGAAAATATTTAAAAAAATAGGACTTGACTTATTATTATTTGAAAGATCAAGTAAATTATTTTCTAAATCAAGTGATGATTGAATAAAACTACATATACGGATTTTATCGCGTTTAATAAACTCATTTTAACTTACCATGGGGGGGACTGATATGAGGGAGATTATTTTTAATTCCCGAAATATCAGGAATTAAAAATAAGTTTATTAAACGCGAATAAATCGTCGTATGCGTACACGGACAAGCTCTTTCGTTACCAGTTTTTTTTAAATTGATTAAATGTGGTTAATGGTGTATTTTTAATGTGTCGAAGTTTAAAGAGCCTATAAACCTCTCTCTGCTTTAAAATTATGGACGTATTTGCAAAGTAAAATATGGTCTAAATACAGTGATAATTAATGTGTTTAATAAGTGTTGTGACGGTATTTGTGACTTATATGATCAAGTCTATCATATACCCGTCGACTCATATATTAATATCGTGACATCACATACAGGTGTAAAATTAAACAACTATTTAACGCAGCTAAGTGGTGGTGGATTGGTTTCACTCTCCCAAACGTTATCTTAGTGGTGCAAGATCAAAACTGCAACTCCTTGTTTTATATATATTTTAAATCCTTTGTTTTAATATATATATATATATATATATATATATATATATATATATATATATATATATATATATATATATATATATATATATATATATATATATATATATAAATTTTTGTTTCTATTTTATAAGAACTCTATTTCATTTTTGTGTGGGTAGTACCAACTACATTCAATTTTGTTATTATAGTTATATACTTTATAATTCGCGATGCCGAACACTCCCATTTCAAGTATTAAGTTGTCATGGAGTTGTTGTGATGGAGGATCTGCTCATGATGCATTCCTGCGTGGTACTAATTGTAAAAAAGTTTATGACAAAACTTGACTTGCCCTACCTGAAAATCAGGACATGACAGAGTGAAATGTCCATTATGTACAAGTAAAGCTCCGAAATCAGGGAAGGATGATAATACGCCAGTAAGGACTTCCTTTAAGAGGAAGTAAAAAACAAGCATATTCCCCCCATGCAAAAGCAGCGATACCCCAGTGACTAGAGATGAAGTAAAAGAAATAGTGCAGGCTGTGATACAGAAGGAAACGGAGAGCCTTTATAATAAAATAAGTAAAAGTGTATTTATTGGACACATTGAATAAGCAGCTAAAGGATGTAAGTGAAGAATTATCAAAAATAAAGGAATCTGTGGAGTTTATGAACACTGAGTTTGAAGAGTGTAAAATGGAAAGCATAGCTATGAAAAAAAAATTATAAAGGGCTTCAGGATAAAAATTGCAAAGTAAAATCTGTTGTTCATGAACTAACGATACACGTCAACCAACTGGAGCAAAGTGCCAGATCATCAAATGCAGAAATCCAATGTGTTCCAGAAAGGAATACGAAAATGTGTTAAATATTGTTAAGGATATATTTAAGGTAATTAACTGCAACATAAGTGAAGATAAAATTGTTAACTGTACACGCATTGCAAAAATAAATCGGAGCAGCCCCCGAACAAGTTCAATTATTGTTCAGTTTACAACACCTTTGCAAAATGAAATTCAGCTAAGTGGCGCCACCGTGATTCTACAAGACGGACGACGGTACGATGGACGAACACTGAAGGTCAGAATATCTGGATTATGATGTCTTTTTATCAAAATTAAGATAAATAATGTATGGATCTGTATTTTTCCACGCAGGACCGGGAAGAGAGCAATAAAAAACATAAAATTCACCAGCTGATTTTCTTCAAACGTTTTGATGCATTGTAATTCACAGAATAGGCGATAACCTCGCAGACGATATTAGGTAATTCGTTGATGCTCTGCCTACCCCGCAAGGGTTACAGGCGTGATTATAAGTGTGGATCAGAAATACTATCAACACCTGTCACGCTTTCACCCTTAACTATTACTTAACTGTGGTAGGAACAGTTCTTAGTAAGCCTTATTAATAAGCCTTAGTAATATTTATTGAACGGAAATGAATACAGTTCTTATATGTGGTTATGAATGAATCGGTATTACAATAGGAAAAATTGTGCAAAATAAAAAAAAATATATTTTTGAGTGTTCTTATTAACTAACGTATACATAGTTTAAATTGATTCCGCTAGATGTTACTAGGTTTTTAAAACGCGGTAACGAAATGTTTCCTGACATGTACTTAACTCCCGCCGTTGAGCCGCGCGTCAACTTATAGTGCATACGGTACCTATACGCTTTAATTGTTTCTATTTCGTAGCTTATTCGACTACCTGCTTTCGATGATGATGATTTGGTTAAGGTTGAATGGATTTATATTGGCTTTCATTTTCGGATTTGTGTATTTTCCTGGATCGGTTTTGTTGATTTGGTTGGTATTCCTTTATACATATTTAAACTCTGGCTTTGATTTGGTTTATTTAGAATCGTGAATTGGTTTTGGTTGTTTTAGGTTGTTTAACAATATTTCAAAGGAATATTAATAGCATAGATAGTGTATACGGTACCTATACACTTACTTCTTTTTTTCGTTGGTTATATTTATATTGACTAATGCTTTCGATTTCGGTTTTCTGCGATTTGTTTTGTGATTTGGTTGATGAAGTTGATTCAATTTTTTTTTTGGCTATCGTTTTCGGATTCGTGTTGCGTCTTGAATTGGTTTTGTTGTTTTGATTTTAAAAATATTTCAAAGGAATATTTATTCCTTTTAGATATTTTGGATTCGCTTTTAAAAAAATATTTAAAAGGAAATTTAATTCCTTTTAGGTATTTTAACGCTTTTTTTATAAATAGGTTTTTTGTTACTTCATAATGCCTCGCAAACGTACTCGTAAGTCCAGCCTTTCATGAGTATCTTCTCAAAGACAAGCGAAAAGATTAGCTCGATCGCTAGAATCTTTAGAAGATGCTGAACTGAGAAGGCAAGAACAAGCAGAGCGTCAGACTGCTTTTAGAGCATCTGAGACACCTTCGCAACGTCAGCAAAGGCGTCTTGAACAGACAGAGCGTCAGGCTGCTTTAAGAGCTTCCGAAACACCTTCTCAAAGTCAGGAAAGGCGTCTTGAACAGGCAGAGCGTCAAGCTACTTTAAGAGCTTCTGAAACACCTTCTCAAAGTCGGCGAAGGCGTCTTGAACAGGCAGAGCGTCAAGCTACTTTAAGAGCTACTGAAACACCTGCTCAAAGTTAGCAAAGGCGTCTTGAACAGGCAGAGCGTCAAGCTACTTTAAGAGCTACTGAAACACCTGATCAAAGTCAGCAAAGGCGTCTTGAACAGGCAGAGCGTCAATCTACTTTAGGAGCTACTGAAACACCTGCTCAAAGTCAGCAAAGGCTATTCGAACAAGCGGAACGTCAGGTCGCCTTAAGACCCGTGGAAACACCTGATGAAACTCAACACAGACTTATTGAACAAGTTGAACGTCAATCTACTATAGGGGCATCTGAAACACCAGAACAGACACAGGCGCGAAGAGATGCAAATGCACAGCTCCAAGCTGAACGTCGACAAAATTTTCAAAGAAACAATTGGTCGGTTTTTAATGACGCGGCATTCAATTATGATCCGTTGATTGATTATAAAAATCACAGGTTAGTTGTTATCGGACTGATGGACAAGGCGTGTCGATTTTGCAGCGCTTTAAAATGCAAAGATGAGACCGCAGGCATGTGCTGTTCCAATGGCAAAGTGTCTCTTCCGTTACTTGGGGAACCAGAATAATCTTTGAAAACTCTCTTTTTATATGATGCTAATGAGTCACGGCGCTTTTTAAACAGGATCCGGAAATATAACTCATGCTTTCAAATGACGTCCTTCGGAGTTGACCGGGAAATAATAATGCCGGGATTTTCGCCTACATTTATGATGCAAGGGAAAATTTATCATAGAATAAGTTCACTTTTTCCGGCTGAAAACGAACAGCATAAATTTCTACAAGTATATTTTATGGGTGACGAAGAAATTGAGGTAGACCGTCCTGCTAATTTATACAGGGAGTTGAGAGAGACACAGTGTTCAAAATTCAAAGATTCTTGCATGAACGTAACATTTTAGTCAAAACATTTATAACTGCTTCAGAAAACCTACCTGAAGAGGATTATAAAGTCGTCATTCACGCAGATCGGACCCCTCGAGAGGAGCATGAAAGGCGCTACAATGCACCTTTGATAAACGAAATAGCAGCCGTAATTATTGGTGATCAATTTTTTTCACGAGACATTGTCTTGCGAGCACGTGATGATACGTTGCAACGGGTAGCCGATACACACAAGTTTTATGACGCTCTGCAATACCCATTGATTTATTGCAAAGGACAAGAGGGTTATCATTTTCAAATTCCACTCATTAACCCGGTCACAAAGGAGCCTACTCCGAACAAAAAAGTATCATGTATGGTTTTTTATGCGTATCATATGATGTTGTAAGAAAATGATTTTAACCTCTTAGCCCGGTGTAGACAATTATTTCATTAATTTTTGGTAGACATGTATGTGAAGGTAGAAAGTGAACGTCTCCGTTATTATCTTTAAATCAAAAAAAGCTGCGCGTTGAGTTGAGTTATTAATGAATTATATACATTTACAAGATGCAGTTTCTAGCGACGCCAATGTCGGCTGACTGCCCTCATCATTCGTTAACAGTTCCCGCTACCTACATGAGTACACACAAGACGCATTCGCCTATGTACGAACTTACGGAAGACCTGATCTTTTTGTTACTTTCACTTGCAATCCCACATGGAAAGAAATAACCGAGGAGCTAATGCCGGGCCAAAAAAGTCCTGACAGACACGATTTAGTTGCTAGAGTATTTAGATTAAAAGTACAAAAATTACTGTATGTAATTAACAAAGGGAAAATTTTCGGAGAGGTGTAGTGAGATTCCGGATCCTGAGCAAGATAAAGAATTGTATGATACCATCGTCCGAAATATGATTCACGGTCCATGTGGAGCACGAAATTCAATATCGCCATGTATGAAAGAAGGAAAATGTACAAAGAAATTCCCTAAACAGCTATTAAAAGAAACAGTGCACAATGACAATGGCTACCCTTTATACAGACGCAAAGCTCCTGAAGATGGTGGCAGGAAAGTTACAATCAAATCTCGCTCTGAAGCGTTCGAAACCTTAGATAACAGCTGGATTGTCCCGTATTCGCCCATTCTATGTAAAATGTTTACATGCCCACATTAATGTAGAAGCATGTAGCTCTGTCCGCGCAATCAAGTATATCTGTAAGTACACAAATAAAGAAAGCGACCAAGCAATATTAAATCTCAGAAGTGAAGGTGAGGCAAATCCCGTTAATGAAGTTAAGTTAAGCAGGGCGTTATGTCAGCAGTAACGAGGCAGCATGGCGTCTTCTTGGCTTCCCTTTAAACGAAAGGCACCCAACAGTTACTCACTTTGCTGTGCACTTAGAAAATGGAGAGAGTGTATATTTCACCGAAAGAAATTTCCAAGAAAGAATTGCATCACCGCCAAAAACTACACTAACAGCCTTCTTTCAACTTTGTTAAACCGACCCTTTTGCAAAAACGTTGTTATATTCTGAAGTCCCCCGCTATCATACTTGGAACACATCTAGGAAGGAGTGGAAACGCCGTATTCAAGGCCCGCCTGTTGCAAATTGGCCCGGTGTAAAGTCATCAGATACTCTTGGTCGTGTGTATACCGTCCATGTAACTAATTTTGAATGTTTCTGTTTACGACTGCTGCTGCACCATGTTCGGGGTCCTACAGGACATAAAGACCTTAAAACTGTCAACGGTCAGGGATGCGCAACTTATAGAGAAGCATGTGAAGCTCTGCATCTTTTAGATAACGATAATCATTGGGATGATACCGTGGAGGAAGCTGTGCAGTGCCAGTCACCAGCCAAAATTAGGAATCTTTATGCAACTCTCATATCATCTTGCGGGCTATCTAATGCACATGAATTGTGGGACAGATATAAAGAGTACATGGCGGAAGATATTTTGCGAAGGTTACAGCAGACACACGCGAACATGACATACAATGAACTTATTTATAATGAAGCACTTGGAAAAATGAAGATAAAGTAATGGCAATGGTAGGCAAAAAATTAGGCGACTTTGGAATGATAAGCCCTCAGCGAACAACCGAAAATGAAATTATACGTGAAACAAACTACGATATACCAGCTTTGCAGCAGCAAGTAGCCGAATTTGTACCCCGCTTGCTTCCCGAACAAAAACGTGTTTTTGACAAAGTATTAGGGCAAATTGAATCTGGAAATGGTGCACTTTTCTTTTTAGATGCTCCTGGAGGAACTGGAAAGACATTTTTGTTAAATTTATTATTAGCACAAGTACGGAAAGATAAAAACATTGCTGTGGCCGTAGCTTCCTCCGGTATAGCCGCCACGCTGCTAAGCGGGAGCCGCACTGCACATTCTGTTTTAAAACTCCCTCTAAATTGGTGTTTCTCATTTTTCGTGCGCATGACACGTCCAGGAGAAAAGTCTTCATTTTTTTATTAAATATCTACATTTCTTATAAAGGAAATCAAATATAAAGTGGTTATGCTTACGTGCATGTAATATTTACGGATAAAAATAACGTAATAAATTAATGATAAATAAAAAACTTCAATAATTCCCATTATCTTCTGTGTCCTTTACTACTCTCCTAAAAAAATTTGTATTTTTAACCAAAAATATAAACATTACATATAAAAAATAACCATATTATGAAACTTTATTAAAAAACACAACGTTTACACTTAAAATAAATAACGATAACCCCACAATATAAAGAAATTTTATTTCATAAATGTTTATCAAAAAATTTTTCTGATTACCATCGGTTTTAGTGAAAATCTAAATTATAGTCCCCGTATTGGCGTAAATGTCACTATTCCACCATGCTTCGCTCCGCACAAGTCTCAGCCAGCAAACAAACGTCGTAGAAGGTTCACGCCTGTTCTTGGAAAAAAAATATTTACGTGTAAAGATTATTCTGAAATCGTCCTCTTTCCTCTCGTCCATATTATTAAGTGAGTATTAATGATTTTGTTTAATATGTAGTTAATTATCAATTCTAGTTATTACCGCCGTAATTTAAAGTAAGCACAAGATTCGTAATTTTTATTTTTTTATCGAAACAATTAGATAAGAATAAAAATCTCATTACCTACGTTCTCACTACCTTTGTTTACCGTCGTTTTTTTAGCGATGGTGACGAGGTCAAAGCGATGACAATTAGAATCAATTTTACGTCAATTTATTATTATTTATTACAGTGCATTATTACATTACAAACCGTGTGGTCGCGAGTTCTAGTCCAACCAGTAGTTGAGATTTTTTTTTCTACAATAATACTACTACGATACAGTTATAATAATAGTTTAATTCATATTAAAATAAAGAATTAATAGTTTTTACTTCGTTTCTTGATGTAGCTCTAGCTTTAAGTTTGTTTACAAATAGTAAATTCACAAGCTAACCTTGTGAGTGTACTTTTTATTACTTTAGTTATTAAGGATAAGCTTGATATGATGAATATGAGCAATATCATATAATGTGTTGTTACAGATTATTAAGAACTAATAATGCCAAAGAAAGCCAGACAAACATTAGAGCAGAAATGAGAGTGCGATCGATTACAAAAACAAAGAAAGTATGCAGATATTAAGGAAGATCCTGAAAAGTATGCAGATCTGAAAGCAAAAGAAAGAGCAAGATACCTTAAAAGAAAAGATCAGAAAAAAATAAGTAGCGCAAAAGATATGACACCTAGACAATTGAGAGTTCAGAGGAAGAAGTGAAGAGTTAATTCAAAACGTCATTATGAAAGAGAAAAGAAAGAAAAAGCTATTCAACAGATGTTAACCGATAATTCTCCACCAAATGTCACTATTAATGAAGTACATCCAGCTCAACAAGATCCTCTCACTCAATCAGCTCTAAGCCTCATACCTAATTCATAACTTAATCGTTCGGATTACGGTAATAGTAATGCTTGTCAAAGGTGTCTAAAGAAAATATTCTTCAGAGAAAGGTTCCCTACCTACATAAAAAAGAAATAGGCATTTTGAAACATGAAATAGAAAAAACGAAGAAACAGAAAGATGGCATTAGAAAAATGTTGTATAGAATAATGAAAAATAAGAAGAAAAATGAAAATATATCGACTGAAGAAAAAGTAGAACAACTAGTAGAAAATGTTAATACACAAAAGCGTGAAGAAATTAAAGAGCGACTTATGTTTGGTGAAATACTTTCAAGAAGTGTTGGAAGAAAAACAAGTGCTTGAGGAAAAAGGATAAGAAAGAATTCTCTAATGTGGTTATGACGGAAAAAGAAAAGTTTAAAAAATATAAACTCTTGACACAAACAAAAATATTTACAGTAAGAGATAAAAAAGAAAATAAGACAGCTAAAAATGAAAACTTGAAAGAGCAACTAATTTTGGAGTTTTTTGACGATGAGGGGGTGACTAGAATTGCAGCTGATAAAAAAAATATATATATAAAAATCAAATAAGGAAGCAGAAAAGATACTTGTCCGTTAAGTATCTTTTGACTAATTTGTACAAAAAATTTACGCATAATTCGAATGATAACGTATCAAAGATTTTGTAAATATCACCCATTATGGGTTTTATACCCAAAAGAGTCCAGTAGAAATACGTGTGCTTGCAAAGTTAATATGAAAAGAATGTCAATTTGTTGATAAAATGTCTTAATACAAATAAAATACTAAAACAATCTAACACGACGGGTGTTTTAGAAAGCTTAAGTTGTAACGTCTACGATGAAAATCTCTCATCATCCCTATCCTTTAACTTAACTACTCAATATCATTCCCCTCCTTGACGTTCTCATTACCGTTTCATTATGATTTTTGATATGATAATAATTTTATTGTTATCTATACAAGGAAGGTAGAAACCACAAAAAGTTGAAGGATTTTATGGATATTAAAGATATTGGGGGATATTTACAAATGTCGTGGAATTTGCACGAAATACGCGAAACACCCTACTAGCCCAGAAAGTATCGCCGATCTGCAACTTTAGCAAAAATAGTGCACGAGGTATAATGCTACGACAATGCAAACTTTTAGTGTGGAACGAAAGTACAATGTCGCATAAAAAGCTGTAGAAGCACTGAATCGAACGCTCCAGGAATTGTGCAGCAATACCGATGTAATGGGAGGAATGGTGGTTTTAGTGGCTGGTGACTTTCGCCAAACTTTACCTGTCATTCAAAAGGGCACACCTGCAGAAGAAATGAAAGCATGCTTCAAGTCGTCTATTTTGTGGAACAAGGTGACAAAATTCAGTTTAACTACGAATATGAGAGTGCATTTGTATAATAATATCAATGCTGGAAACTATGCTGACACACTATTAAAAATTGGCGATGGGCGGTTGGAAACGGATGCTGAGGCTGCGTTAAATTTACGAGAGATTTTGTAATTTAGTACAGAGTCATTCCGAATTAATTCCGAGCGTTTATTCAGATTTAACGAACAACATGCATGAAGACAAATGGCTATGTGAAAGGGCGATTCTTGCACCAAAAAACTAGAGCGTTAACAAAATAAATTCAGATATATTAAGCGAAGTAGCCGGAGAAATAACAGAGTATTTGTCAGTAGACACAGTTATGGACACAGAACAAAGCACTTCATATCCCGCAGAGTTCCTAAATTCTCTAGAGTTGTCAGGTGTGCCCATAAGTTTCAATTAAAATTAGGCGTCCGTAACGGGACAAGGCTGCGTGTGACACATCTTGGACGGAACATAATCGGTGCTACAATTTTGACAGGCGTAGGAAAAGGTGAAAATGTTATTATACCACGGATCCCTAGAATTCCCAGATCTTCCTTTTCAATTCAAAAGGTTGCAGTTCCCTATTAAGCTCAGTGTGGCAATGACAATTAATAAAGCGCTAGGGCAAACATGCGAATCGGACTTCCGAGCTTCCGTACCATTTTACAAGATTTAAATACCTATACATATTACTATCAATCAAGAAAGCCAAAAATACACGTTTCTTTTTCTAGTAGAAAATCCTTTCATTTCAAATTTATTTTTACTATTTGCTGTTATAGCGGCAACAGAAATACACGTTCTGTGAAAATTACAACCATCTACCTATTAAAAATCATGAGATACAGCCCGCTGACAGACAGACAGACACACGGACAGAGGAGGCTCCGTAATAGGGCCCTGCTGGGTACCCTTCGGGTACGGAACCCTAACAAGTACTTAGTTGTCTACTCACATCTGTATGATTCTTTCTTCAAAGGACCATATTAGCCTGGCTCTCGTATGACCTGACCAATGTAATACCTGGACTGAACTCTCTGAGTTTGTTTCGGCAGATCGGGTGCTTCTTCTCAGTTTCATGTTTTTGTTGTGTTAAAGTGTTTTTAAAAAAAAAACAACTTACAAAACAAATTTTATTTATCATTGACTGTCCTTCTTAGAATCTTATGTACTTACATAAATCACATTAGGTATATTAGGATATGAGATTCCTATACGTAAGCACGATTATCGAAAATCTAAGAATTACCTATTCTAATTAAATTAATAGATAATTTTAAGATTTTCGATAATCGTGCTTATCTATGAGATGTTTTCGTTAGTTAGCAAATTAAAGTAGTTAAGTACATAATGTACTACCTGTATCGAAAGTTCATTATTATGTACATACCTGTTTTCAATATTAACTAAATGTGCTTCAACAAACTTATGGGCACATTTTAGCAGCTATATTCATCCCGGCTTCAGCAATGGACACGAACAAAAGGAAGCAATTTTTCTAAATAAAGATGTAGATATGTAGGTATTACAACCATAAATAGATAGCAGCGCCTAACCTAGTGAGCATGTGTGAGTGCGCGCTGCGCCCTCCCTCCGTCCATCCCACTGATTGGGCAAACAATTCGTAGCGAAAGGCAAGATGATTTACAACAAAAAGGAGCGCGCGAAATTTTATAAACAGACCTTTGGGAGTCTGGATGTCATGAAAAATCTATTGAATGTATCTGTTTAAAATAAAATTATTTGCATTTTTGAACAACTAATCTCTCCCTGTATGGTAACTATTTTGCTATTTTCGTTGTTCTTATGGTATTTATTTCCGCCCAAAGATGTGTTAAAACTAGTGCTGAAATTTGGAATTTTCGACGCTTATATCTTTTAAACATACTCTTTTTTTACTTTTTTGTTTCCATACAGGGCTAGATAATGATGAGATAAATTTAAATCATTTTTTATTTTGAACGTACACCATCAAACAGTGGAGTAATCGCCAGACTACGTTTGTATGGAAGAATAAGTGACTAGTGTACCCTTAAGCGGCACAAATAACCGGCTTGGCAAGTGCAAGTCCGAACAAACATTAACACAATAAGGAAGGCGCGTAGGTCAGAGTTGCGTAGTAAATTTATGTCATAGCAAAATACAATAGCTAGTAATGCTAACACAATTAAGTTATATAAAAATAAGCCCCTCGGTGTTCTCACTCACTTTCCCGATAACACCGATCACGCCCCCGATGTACTAGATTTTGCGTTACTCCAAGGAGTTTCTCTCAACCTCAGAGCAATCGAAACTCTAGACGATCTAGGATCCGATCACCGACCGGTCTCCCTCATTCTTGGCCATCAGCCACCTCCCCCAACACATACGAAAACCTTCACTAACTGGAAGGGATTCAAGGAGTCCCTAGCTAAAGCTCTGGACTCACGGGACTCTACCATCTCTCTACCGTCGGACTTAGACAGTCCCGAAAAAATCGACACCGCGGTTGACTCACTCTCCACTCTTATTAAATCCTCCCTTAAGGAGAACGAAAGGGTCGTCCCAGTTGCTAACAATAGTGGGCTTCCCCTACATATTAGCAACCTATTAAAAGCCAAGAAAGCTGCATTCCGGAGAGCAGCAAAATATCCCACCCCCGATTATAGGCGCGCGGCCAATCGTCTTCAACGAGAACTCCGCTTCCGCCTCTCTGAATTTCGAGACTTCGAAAAGAGTGAACTCATGGAGAATATCTCTCCATCTCATACAGCGTACTATCAGATGGCCAGAGCCCTCCGCATAGACACTATCACCCACACTCCCCCTCTCTCTCGTCCCGACGGCACGGTTGCCTTCGAGGACGAGGAAAAGGCTGAGTGATTTGCAGATAGCATTGCCGCTCAATGCTCGCCTAGCTCTCAACCCGTCGACCCCTCACACGTCCAGGCAGTGGAGGATGAGGTCCGCCGCCGGAACTCACCCCCCACGACCTCCGAACCTATCTCTGTGTCCAATGATGAGATTTCATCCCTTATCAGAGGACTTAAGCCTAAAAAGGCTCCGGGCGCGGATGGCATCTCCAACCAAGCCCTGAAACACTTTCCTAAGCAGGTGTTAACCTTTTTATCTATTATCTTCAACGCCTGCTTCAACCTTTGTTACTTTCCCACTACGTGGAAAGAGGCAACTGTGATTGGAATTCCCAAGCCAGGCAAGCCTCTCAACCTCCCCTCCAGCCATCGCCCCATTAGCCTCCTCAAGGCAATGGGAAAGCTCTTCGAAAGAGTCATCCAAACTCGTATGAGGCGCTATCTGTTTCCCACAGACGGTGACCCTCTTATCATTCCCCATCAATTCGGCTTCCGAGCCCAACACTCATGTCCCCAACAAGTTCACCGCATTGTGGAATACATCCTCAGCGGTTTCTATCCTCGTCGTCATAAGACCATCGCGGTCTTTTTCGACATAGCTAAAGCTTTCGATAGAGTCTGGCATACAGGCCTTATCTACAAGCTCTACAAAATAGGTCTCCCTGATCGTCTAGTACGTCTCGTGGCCTCCTACTTAAAACATCGTACCTTTCGTTTTAGACACGAAGGCACGCTATCTTCACAGCGAACTATCAAAGCTGGTGTCCCTCAGGGCTCAGTACTTGCTCCTCTGCTGTACATCCTGTTCACCAACGACATTCCCATCCCGTCGAAAGGTGTTCAGCTCTCCCTCTTCGCAGATGACACTGCTATATACTGTAAAGGCATCTCACTACCCTTCATACGGAACAAGATCCAAAAGTCAGTCGATGACCTAGGAGCTTGGTTCAAAAAATGGCGCATCGATGTGAACCCGGAGAAGAGCTCCGCCGTTCACTTAGACTATAAACGACGCCGTCTTAAAAACACCCCACCAATACGTATGCTAGGGACCCCTGTCCCCTGGCATACGATCGCCAAATATTTAGGTGTCACTCTAGACACAGGGCTCACTTTTAGGCCCCACGTCAAAAGAGTAACCCGTCACGCACGGTTTTATCTGAGTAGGCTCAACAGTATGTTGGGCAGACACAGTAAAATGTCCCTCCGAAACAAGCGTACCCTTTATAAGGTATGTATACGACCAGTCATGTCCTACGCGGGCCCCGTCTTTGCCCACGCAAACCCTAATATTATTAATGAACTCCAAATAGTTCAAACCCTTTTCTGTCGTCGAGCTGCGAACGCACCTTGGTACGTCCGTAATGCCGACCTTCATCGGGACCTAGAGCTCCCAACAATTCAACAATTTCTTAAAAAACTCTCTGAGAACTTCTTCAAAGCCTCAGAGTCGCATCCTAACCAATTAATTCGTGAGGCAGCTACTTATGCAGCCCCACCCCCCTCTCGCTATCGAGTCCGCAGGCCGAGAAACTCTCTCTCGGACCCGCCTAATAAACTGACAAACGACCTGAACTGCCTCCTGGCGGCTCAGGCCAACTCTAATTAAATTAAATTATTGTATTATCCAATATTAATTTGCCTTCGTAGACACTCCCTCAGCGGCTCGTAGCCGCCTGCGCCCTCTTTTCCCAAAAGAGGGTCGCTCACGATAAGGCACAATACAGCTTAATCAGCCGGTTGCCCCCAAAGGCGGTTTTTAGAGGGTATCACTTAGGGTCCCCGGTAGGTCAGTGAGTCTCTCATAACCACGATGGACCGGCTATCGTGGTATGCGTAATGCATTTTCCGCCTCCCTACGTACAGGGTAGCCCTTTAATTGCTTCGGGCGCAAAAAAAAAATAAAAAATAAATAAAAATAAGGACTTAAAGTGGATTAGGAAATTTTGTTTAAATCACTTTCTTTTTGTACAATAAAAGTATGATTTTTGCGCACATGAATTTTGCCGAACTTCACCCACACATAGCTGTAGTTTTCCTCCTTATCGAGGGCCTTCACCTTTGTCAGCAATGATTTAAAGTGTGGTGTTAGGTGGTCGTTTACAAAGATGCGGTTCTTGCTTCCTGTGAATCCTATGTCCTTAGCATATAATTTCTTCTTAGCACGAGCTGTTGCAATGAAATCCTCTTCTGTGTATCGATTTATATATCGAACAATTATCAATTTATCTTTAGAGTTATGCGAGGGAACTCGGGCGATATAATCTATATGGGATTTGGGGACGTCGAAACCGATGGCTTTGCAGAGAGCTTCAAGAATCCCTTGATCTCGATATTGTTCAGCCGAGACCACTGCTCCTTAAGTAAGATTTCATGGTGGATGCGATCAAAATCAACGCGCGTTATGGCAAGCTTGTCCTTGATATGACTGATCTCTGATACGTTTCCCTCCATTGTTGCAATTCTGGCGTCAAACTTGTCCAATCGCTTGTTGTTTTCATTACAAGCATCTTTTAGCACCTCCAGTTCGCACTTGATGGTCTTGACATCTTCCAGCAATTCCGGTATAGAGTTAATCCTACTTTTAATGTCACGGATCTCTTTGAATATGACTTCGTTGATCGATAGTTCATTTTTGTATTCTTGCAATGAGCACACCTCCATGCTGATTTTTTGTCTTGATTGAATCTACGATAGCTTTTTTCTTCCAGGCCAGCGCAGTCGCATCATTAACAGTTTCTTGGCAAATTGCACACTGCATCATCATCATCATCATTACAGCTCTTTACAAGTCCACTGCTGAACATGCCTCCCCCAAGGTATGCCACAAAGCACGGTCCTGAGCCACCTGCATCCATCGACTTCCTGCATGTCTTACCAGGTCGTCACTCCATCTGGTGGGGGGTCGCCCTACACTTCGTCTACCGGTACGAGGCTGCCACTCGAGAACCTTTTTTCCCCAACGGTTGTCGGTTCTTCGAGCTATATGGCCGGCCCATTGCCACTTCAGCTTACTAATCCGTTGGCCTGTGTCGGGCACTCTGGTTCTACTGCGGATATCCTCTCCGGAAACTTCGAGCATAGCCCTCTCCATAGCTCGCTGAGCGACTTTGAGCGTCCTCATACGGCCAGCAGTGAAGGACCACGTCTCAGTTCCATATGTCATCACTGGCAACACGCACTGGTTGTACAACTTAGTTTTCAGGTTTTGAGGTATACCTGACGAGAAGATGCGTTGTAATTTCCCAAACGCTGCCCAGCCGAGCTCGGTCGAAGTTGGACTTACCTAGCCGGACTATTTGTCCCAGGTAAACGTACTCGTCAAACACTTCGAGCTTAGTGCTCCCAACAACTACCAGCATAGTTGTGACATGGACATTAAACATGATCTTTGTTTCGTCCATGTTCATCTTAAGACCTATCCGTTGGGAGGCACTATTGAGGTCGTTGAGCATAGTGCTTAAGTCCTCCAGCGATTCTGACATAAGGACTATATCGTCGGCAAATCGAAGGTGAGTGATGTACTCGCCATTGATGTTAATACCGTATCCTTTCCAGTCCAGTAGCTTGAAAACGTCTTCCAATGCAGCGGTGAAGAGTTTCGGGGAAATAACGTCACCCTGTCTTACACCTCTCTGCAGTTGGATAGGTTTCGAACTCTGGTTCTGTACTCGGATAGCCATCGTAGCCCTACTGTACAAACACTTCAGCACTTCGATATACCGACAGTCAACTTGGCACCGCTGAAGAGACTGTAGCACCGCCCAAATTTCGACGGAATCAAAGGCTTTCTCATAGTCCACATACGCCAGGCAAAGTGGCAGATTGTACTCTTCGGACTTCTGTACAATTTGACGAAGGGTATGTATGTGGTCTATGGTACTGAAGCCTTTTCGGAAACCGGCTTGTCGGGAGGCTGGAAGTCGTCGAGTCTGCGTGCGAGACGATTCGTAATGACTCTCGAAAACAGCACGTAAACGCGGCTCAGAAGGGAAATCGGTCTGTAGTTCTTCAAGAGAGCATTGTCGCCTTTCTTAAAGAATAAGACCACCGCACTTCTGCTCCACGCCTCCAGAGTAGTGGCACCATGGAGGACGGAATTGAAGAGCTTCTGAAGGACTTCAAGTACCGGTGGTCCACCCGCTTTCAGAATCTCAGTTGTAATTCCATCCTCGCCGGGGCCCTGCCGTTTTTAAGGTGCTGGAGAGCCATTCTAATCTCGCTCAGACTGACGTCCGGGATATCATCGGAGTAGTGTCGGGTAAGATTTGCTCTTGGATCGTTACTCACACTTGCGTGTGGCTCCAACGATGTGGCTCCAGCTGCCCATAGAACCTCTCAATCTCACTCAGAATCTCAGGTGTCCCGGAAACGATGCTGCCACACTCAGTCTTCAGCTTTGACAGTTGGCTCTTACTGGCAGACAGATCTCTGGTAAAGACTTTGGAGCCCTGGTTCCGATCAATCGCTTCTTCAATACAAGCAGTATTAAATTTACGTAAGTCTCGCCGCATACATTTGGAGCTCTGTCTGTTCAGTTGCCTGTATGCTGTCAAATCTGTTCACGATTGCAGCCTCATCTCCCGTCTAACAGCCATGAGATTAAAAGTGTGATCGGAGAGTTTTTGTGTTCTTCTACGGCGGGTCTTACAGAACTTAGCTCCGACCGCATGGACAGTTTCCACGAGCTTGTCATTCATATCGTCCACTGCATTGCAATCTTCTAGGCACTGAAAGCGGTTACGTAACTCGAGCTGAAAGGTTTCGGGATTGTGAATTAGAGCACGAGGGGGACGGAGCGTTGACTTCATTAGACGAGACCTCTCCAACTTAACGTTTAGGTTCAGTATGCCTCTAACCATTCGGTGATCGCTGCCAGTTTTCACCCTTGCGATCACTGAGACATCACGAACAGTTGGCGTCTGGTCGTCATAATGAAGTCAATCTCATTTTTTGTCGAACCGTCGGGACTCGACCAGGTCCACTTCCTGTGGGGCCGCTTCTGGAAGAAAGAGTTCATCATAAAGAGTCCCCCTTTCTCCATGAAGTCGGCCAGCTGCTGGCCCCTACGGTTTGGTTGCCCTACTCCAAATTTCCCTAACTTCAGCTCACCGCTTTCTCTTGTGCCTAGTTTTGCGTTGAAGTCTCTCATGAACACCGTGTAGTGGGTTTTGGAGGAATGCATGGCTCTGGAAATATCCTCATACATTTCCTCCACCTCCTCATCGGGGTGTGCCGAGGTTGGTACGTAAACCTGTATGACCTTCAGCGAATACCGTTTGGTGGTTCTGAGTATCAGGTACGCGACCCTCGTCGACACAACGTTGTTGACGAGAGACTTGTGGACGATAAATCCGACACCTCCTTGGGACAGATGGTCGCCCTCCCGGCGATAGAACAAGTTGCCGGACTCAAGGATTACCGTGTCCTCCCCCTCTCTTCGGACCTTAGATAATCCAATAATATGTCAGCGCAACTTGTCTACCTTTTCTTCCAGCTCCAGTATTGTAGTGTTATGCTACTTACATATCATTTTACACTATTTTAAATTCTGTTTTTGATTTTCTGCATTCGCCTCAAAACTGGATATTTTGTATCACCTTTATTTCCATAGGATCCTGTAACGTTTTTAAACCATAAGAACACAATAACAAATCATTTTCACTTCGTATTTTCACGTTATCAGCACTTTTTAAATCGGTGTCAATGGAGTCTACCTTTTTCGGTCTTTTATTTAGTTCTCCGTAACTCTGCAATTTCGGGCTTCGTGCGCGCTGTTGCGCTACCTTTTTTCCTATATCAATAATATCTCATTTTTCACTTAAATCTTGCCGTTTCTCTGTTACGAGCATAAAACCAAAATTTGACATGTTTTGACATCGTTGTTTATCTGGTTGTCATGGCAATTTTTATTCAAATTCGTTACCGGCCTGATGGAAATAAAGGTGATGCAAAATATCCAGTTTTGAGGTGAATGCAGAAAATCAAAAACAGAATGGAAAAATAGTGTAAAATGATATGTAAGTAGCATAACACTACAGTATCTTCTCGTCAGTCCTCAGGGTGAGTGCGTTATACGTTGCCAGGTCGAGTCGTCGTAGGTGGCAATCGAACCTCCACTGGAGATTCTTAGCACCCCCTGCCCCGCCGTTAGCATGGTCGCCACCATAGCCAGGAAAAGCGGGGCCACCGGGGACTGGGGGCCGTTTGTTTGCGTCGTTGCTCATGGGGGGATATTTGCCATAGTTGCCACGCTTGGCGAGCGGGTTGGCAACCGCAGTTTTTTATTATATCATTGCTGTTATCAGGAAGATGCTGCTGCCCATCTCCTGCCTGTCTCCCTTTGTCGCCTCTTACGACACCCACGGGAAGATATGGGGTAGTGGATATTCTCAACCGCCACTACGCGGCACACTGCATAGTTATTTTGATTAGCAATATTAAAGATCTATTTTTAGGAACACAATTTTGAACGTAACACACTAGTTGATAATAAACCTTTACGCGTTAACTGCAATGATCGTGTCCACTTCGTGCGGCGACCGACCGCGAACTAATAGACTTCGCGAACTGTCACTTTGCATCGAATAGGTAACAGTATTAGACAATTCAACCCAATGGACGAGTAATGCTACTAACAAAAGTCTGTCACTTTTGGTGCGGGGAGTGGAAACACTACATAGTAAACAGTAAACAGTACTGCACACCTATTCAATAAAATTTTGTGTCATTATTGCACACACAAATCTAAATCTTCAACACTATTATTACATGTTATGCACACATGTAGGTTATATACATCAACATAGAAAAAGTTACAATATCGATAGTTTCCCTAAAAAAAAAAGAGAAAACTCACAAGCATTATCAAAATGCACTCGAACAATTAAAATCATCTCTTCAGTTGGTCAGCGTAGCAAGTCTTGTTAGGGTTCCGTAGTAGCACAATAAGAAACGCTTATATTTTTGTCAAGTCTGTCAGTCTGTCCGTCTGTCCACAGCTTTATGCAGAGACTATTTATAATTCTAAAGAGATCGCGTGGATTACAATAGTAACCACTGTAAAATAATCTCAAATTTACATATTTCTGAAACCAAATGGTTAGAAAAAATAATGTGAAATGATTTGTAATCTAACTTTGAAATTAATGTGTATCTTGACGTTTCGTCAAGATAGTAAATGGTTTTATTAGCGGCTCTGTATTCTTTTATTTGCCTCAGATATTTACGCCTCCATAAAACAATATCTTCTCTTTCGACTAACAATGTTCTGGTATCCTGTTTATTGAAATCGAAACCAAGCTCGTGCATTATTTTATGAAGTGTGGTACGTTTGAAAACAGGAATATCTTCGTCAGCTTCGCAAAGTGTCATAATTTTGTCCAATGTCGGTTAGTTGTTATTTAAATATATTGAGTGAACTTTTCTCCTTATTGCACATTTGTCTAGTTCATCTAATTTATCGACCGTCGATAGTCGAGCTCTTTTTTTCACGGGTGATTTTAATGTGTTAGTATCCTTTTGTTCTTTAATAATTTTATAAACAGTATTTTCGGACACACCACACGCACTTGCTGTTTTTATTACTGTGCTCTCCACAGTCGCAATTAAATCACACAGTTTGAAGTACTTATAAACATTGTAAATTACGCGTCTCTCTCCGCTATGGATTATTGATCCACTTTTATTCTTTCGAATAGGTGAGGTATTTATTTTATAAATTTAATGTTGAACGAGTAACACGCAAAATACACAACCGTATTGTTCGAAGGCCTGATTTCAACTGGTCACTGTGAACTCGACTTTCTAATTTCTTGCATTTTAATTGGCGGGGGGGGGGGGCGTGGCCAGGCCGGCGGACAGCGATGATTCACTATTTTCTTAACGCGAACGGACAATAATATGTAAAAGTTCTTTAAATATTATTATTTGAATAAAAAAGTACGTAGAAATGGTTTTTGTTTACTAAATATGATTAACCATTGACTAAATATTACCTTGTTTCATAGTCAAAATAAAATAAAAATACATTTTAGATGATATTTTAAAGTTTTCTTCTTATTTTAAATTGGACTACATACGTAAACCACGAAACAATTTACGTTTTTTTAAAAGGCGCGACCACTGCAGGGTTAAGTAGTCTCCTTACAGTTTTATTGTTTATATGTTGCAAATATAAACTATTCTCGTAGGGGATTCGGTTGTGCTTGCCTGTTCAATTTTATACCTCAATTGTAACATCTGAGGTTTGACTTTAAAAAAAATTATAACTAATCCCGTGGGAAGTGGACTGACAAGTCATTTCGATTATCACTACGATTTTTATGAAATATTATGTATTGAAATAATACCAGTTTTTACGGATTTTATCGCGTATATTTAACTATAAATACCCGACGTTTCGAGCACTTTACAGCACCCATGATTGCAATTACCAGTCCCTACTGGCTTACATAATGATTTCTTATATTTACGCGATCATTACACATTGAAATAATACTAGTTTTTACGGATTTTATCGCGTATATTTAACTATAAATACCCGGCGTTACGAGCGCTTTACCATGGGTGCTGTAAAGCGTTCGAAACGTTAGGTATTTGTAGTTAAATATACGCGATAAAATCCGTAAAAACTAGTATTATTTCAATGTGTAGTGTTCGCGTAAATATAAGAAAAAATATTATGTACTCGATTATCTTATCGGTATAGTTCTCGATTATTATTTATGATATAATTTTAAATGATAGTAAAAGAAAGAAAGCATATATCTCAATAAAATACTTACATATGGAATATAACTCCATCTTTTTGTAAATTTGAAGTATTAGAGTTCTTTTTTACACGTTAAGCGTACATATTGGTATTTTTCAAAGATCACTTACAACGACGGTAACGATTCTTGTAATTGTATATAATCTACTCTGTGCTTGTAATGACAAAATCGATTCCGTAAGCAATCTTAATAAACGCACAAGATTTTTAAATCCAATACCTGCGCAGAGGGGAATAGTCATGAGGCGAGAACATTAGGTTGAATGGTTCATAGATTACTATGAAATGGTCTAAGGTAAGAGTGAAGTTGTGCGTTATAACATACAACAGATAATATTTCATTATATATTTATAATCATACAACATATTAGAACAATCGAACATTGACTGTTATAATATATTGATTATTGTTGGAAATAGCCATCTAACAAAAGTAACAGTAACAACTATCATTTGTGTTTAGTTTACGGTCTAACCGTCATCGGCCGAGAAACAGCATAAGGATCACGTATGGTTTACACTAATTTAAACTCTAAAAAAAACACGCTAAGAGCTTATCTTACAAACACTAAAGTATAAAGATAAACAAATATATTTACTTGTATTTCGTTCATTGCTAGCTGTTGTTGTGCCTGTTGTTTAATTTTTTGGCTGTAATAATATATTATAGTATGTGCCAAATCGATAGAGAAAAACGGACAATGACCTTTCGGTCGTTTAACCAGGGATTACAAACCTTCAATATATAGGCACATTTTTTATATAGTACTATTGACTATTATAAAAAGTTATGTAAAAGATCGCTGTAGAAGAAAAATCATCTATTGTTATAAAGTACTTTATTCATTTAACAACCAAAAGCATTAATTTATAACTCATATAAAGATTCGAGTAATAACGACACCGAATAAGTACGTACTTATTCAAAAGATAAAACTTTATTTTCAATATTATACAGAATGGGTCCCACATATATGCAATAAATGAAACCATATACTTGTTATCGCCTTTGCTGACGATATACAAAAAATGAACGTAATCGGTCCAGTAATTAGGTCAAAAAGCAGAGTTTTAATTTTAAGCAAATTTGAACACTCTATAGAATTGGGTCACTAAGTCAATAATTCAATGAAGTTGAATGAATCCATGAACATTAAAGAGCGACGTTGCCACGCAGTGCAAACTATTGGTATTACGACTTATCGACAGCGGTGTCTTTTGTCGGCGTGCCAACCGCGTGCAACGTTGTCACTCTTCCAAGGGGTCAAGGTACGTTGTCTAAACAGAGTGTTCACTTTTACTGAATTTATTTTAATATTTATTTTGTTTGAAATTTTCACTTTTTTATTTTACGGGTTTTAATTTAATATTTAATTTTTCTACATTTCTACGGACTAGTATTACTTTCGGTTTCATTTATTGCATATATGTGGGACCCATTCTGTATAAGAACTTTATTTTTATTCAGTGCATGCGGATCGGCCCAAAAAAAGTGACGCATCTCTGGCTGCCATTGTCACGTTACTTTTAGAACGAACTGACGTAATGCGGGGTTTGGTTTATTTTAAGGGGATGAATTTGCAAAAGCTCAATATGGTGATTATATTGCTTCAAATATTTTTTTAAATATGAAACTGTTTTTAAATGAATTGCTGCGTTACCATAAATTGAAATATAAAATGTAATAAATTTTTCGCGATGTACCGTACGATTTCGCGATATTTATAGGAACCACAGACAATATTATTTAAGAAACAAAAAAACAAAACATATGTGCTGTGTTACAAAATCTCAATTTAAATGTGTTATCACATCTAAATTGAGATTTTGTAAGTTACGCCTTTTGACACTCGGCTTATATCTGAGGTCATTGTCCGTTTTTCTCAATCGATTTTGCACGTACTATAGTGTTTAGTTAGCAGTCTAGCTGAGATGACATTGACAGTGTTATCTGTTATATACGTAATGTGTTGGTAGCAGGTGCTACATATTACGTGACGAATCTATTGTTGTTTTTGTTTGTTTTTCGTAAAGATTTATACCTAAAATATAATAAAAGTAGAATATTTAGTGTAATATAGACAGGATTTTGCATGCTGTATATAAAAGTGCATAATAATGTCGCGCCAGTTAAAATCAAAATGTACATAACATCAATGAACTTCTAACTACGCATGAATGAGTTATTTTTTTAAATGTTTGAAAATATGAGTATGTAATTATACAGCTTAACATACACTCATATAGTCCTATGCCTATAAAAAGTCAGAAGGGAAGTTCATTGAATTTAACATACATATTTGAAATGATTCTCTTTTAAAACATGGAACACTCAAAGGATGCTAATACGACTAAAAAATATTTTTTAATCTTGGCCTGTGTGATATTATAACACCCATCATAATCATATTTATTATCGTTATAACTAGGGCCCGGATTAATATGTATATATAATATCAAAATATGTACATTTAATATGGACTTAAAATCCTAAAATATGGAAAAAATATGTGTAATAAAAGATAACGACATTGTACATTAAAACGATTTCCTATTAAGAAAAAACAAAAAAAATACGATTTTACTTAGCTTAGGTTCATTATTATTTAAATTACAGTATATAATTACGTGTTTCCTTAAATTTTCTGTTTGGACGAAATAATGCTTTATTCTAGCTGAATGATTTTTCATCATAGGATGTGATTGGAGCTTATTTAAATTTGCATAATTCTGCAAGTGAGTAGGGCACATCTATGGTGCCTTCTAATGTTCCACACAGCATGCTGTTGATTTTCTTTAGGATCCTTTCCTAAAGAAAATCAACAGCATGCTGTGTGGAAATCCTTTGTTTTTTTTTCAGTACATAGAGTAATTTTTGCCTCGCTACTTCAGCAACGGGACCTTCTGATTCTAAAAATATTTTCGATAGTCATCAAATTATCATTTAGAGAAGTGGAAGAATTTTCGAGTGCCTTTATATGGTATGATAAAAAGCAATAATTAGTGTTTATGTACATAAAGCAAATAGTTACGTAGGGTAATCTTGGAGAAGTTCTTTTGAGATTGAAATATCAGCAGCTTTATTCTCCAATTCAAAGATAATCATTTTGATTTCAGTGTAATACTGGGCATAGTATTCATTTGCTCTCAGCTAAGTTCCCCAGCGGTTCAGCACTGGCTCTAGCGGTAAAGAAATGTCGGGATACCAACTCTTTAAATTTTAAGATCCTGCTTGCTGCTTTCAAAAACTTTTTCTTTACGTTTCATACTAAACTGTCAGCCTTTTTAAACTGAGACCTTATTCATTCAGCAAATCTATTCATACCATGAGCCAAGCACTTCATATGAATAATTTTTGGATACAAAACTTGTAGGGAATCTACAGCTTTTACCATACAAGGAGCAGCATCACTAAGTAGCAAGACAACTTGGTCATGTTTAACTCCATAAGGCCACAAAACTCTCATTGCATCATTAAAAAGCTTTACTGACGTTTGGTGGTTGCATTAAAGAAGTTCTTCACACGCCAATAAAAAGGATTTGCTGGCATTTTCGTCATCTAAAACTAATTTTTAGTCATTTCACATACCTTCTCATCAACCTAACATAAAATAATGAAGATATGGATAAATTTATTTAATTTCTTGTGGAATATGGATTTATACTTGAAATATGGAAAAATATGGAAAATAGAAATTGCATTTTCTTGATCAAAATATCATAATATATGTAGAAAACATATTCAAGAACAAAAACCATTTCAATTAAAAATATGGATTTACATATTAATCCGGGCCCTAGTTATAACAACATACAACAAAACGCTAATACGGCCGACAACTGAACTGAACTAATCGCGTGTACAGTGTAATATTTGAAACTGTTACAATATATTGTAACAGTTTAAGACAACAGTTAGAAAAATATATTACATCTTATCGAATTAGGAAAACATAACAGTTTCAACAACAAGCGTACATAACTATAAAATCTTCGTATCTGATTTCAACAGCGTATCGGAGTAGAAAAAAATATAAACGCGTACGCAGAATATCTAGATATTTAAATATATCGTTTCGATATCAGATATTGACCTCGAAAATCTGATATGGATACGATTCTCGGAAAACGCGATAAAACCCTGGACCATAGATAAGCTAGCTGTATCTATATCTCTATCTCAAGTATATATACAGCAATCTGTGCTACCTCGTTTGACGGTTTGACGCATTGACGTCTTTCTTTCTCTGTAGTGTCACTTTGTGAAGGTACATTTTATTTTTCTGAAAATCTGATGTAATCGTGTTAAAATATTTTAATTTTCTTGATAAGTGTATAAATTGATCGTTGTTTACTATTACTGAACATAGTTTTTACTGTATTTCAGATCACAATGGGGCGCCGACCAGCGAGATGGTAATTTTGGTTAAAATAATTTAGTTGTTACACACTAGGCTACTAGGTTCTAAAGTAACCATTTTCTTGATTTCCAGCTACCGGTATTGTAAAAACAAACCGTATCCAAAGTCACGGTTTTGTCGTGGTGTACCAGACCCGAAGATTCGAATTTTCGATTTGGGCAAGAAGAAAGCTGCTGTGGATGACTTCCCGCTATGCGTGCACTTGGTGTCGGATGAATATGAGCAGCTTAGCTCGGAAGCACTTGAAGCGGGTCGTATTTGCTGCAACAAATACCTCGTCAAGAACTGTGGTAAAGACCAGTTCCACATCCGCATGAGACTGCATCCCTTCCATGTTATCCGCATTAATAAAATGTTATCGTGCGCTGGAGCTGATAGGTGAGTCTTTATGTCTATGTATTCTATCTTAAAATTTTGTGTTAATTCTTTAACACCTTTAAGTTATTAAGGCAGAGGCGAAATATGGGAAATTACATGAAAAAAATTAAACGACTATAAATTTTGGTCCCTCAAAGTTGGGCTTGACATTAAAAAGCTAGTAGTGGTTATGTCAATATCATGAATATGTTCACCAACAAGTCAATTAAGGAAACAATTTAAAATTTATTATCAAAAATTTACTATAATAATCTTTAACATGTCACAGCTGACGGTACCGTAGACGAAAAAAGTCATCATGTTTATGTTTTTTAGTATTCATATTTTCAATAAAGTTAAATAATAACGTGTTCGATGAAATAAAGTATTTTTTGAATGATGATGATGAAATAATAATGTGTTCGATAAAATAAAATATTTTTTTATAGTTTTATTTTACATTTTAAATATATCAAATTAAAGATTTTCGAAATTTACTCATTGTAACAGAACAAATTAACGAATATCAACAGAAACAAAAACAAAAAATCAACAGTAACAAAAACAACAGCAAAAACAGTAACAAACTAGAGAACGTACGGGAGCATATAAAACGGACGTAAGTACACTTCGATGTTGCTATCAGTACTAAAAGGGCGACGCTTGAGGCGCGGAATGAGGGGGCGCGGGGGGAGGTAACGGCATTCTTGAAGTGAACGACTAGTAGGCAGGAATAATGCAATTATTGCAACAGTCCTTTGATGTTGTGAGCAACTTTGTGGAGTAATACCCGCATACAGAATTGTTCAGCCCTCTATGCAGCAACCTTCAGAGATGTGAGCATCAATTGAGCTGCCGTTTCTTCCTCCCCCATACATGCCCTGCACAAAGGACTATCTGTAACACCTATGGTAAATAAATGTTTGTTAATGGTGCCTGTGATAACACTTGTTACTATTTTAATCATAGGCTTGTTTAATCTCATTAGAACCTTGTTTAAACAACTATTTATTTCAGGCAGGCATCCCTAGCTTGTCTACAGTCTACAAAATTTTCCAAAGTTGTGTGTGTTGGTTAGTGTAGTTTTTACGTACAAGTGCACAAACGTTAGCTAAGGGGATTAGGTATGATTGGTTCTGGCCCCATAGTGGCCAGAGCCAATCCTCTCCTAGCCCAGTTTGTCTGCGGCATCATTGCCCCTGGATCCACTGTGTCCCTTTATCCATTGCAGAGTCACATTGTTGTTGTTTACATACCTTGTTTAGTTGTTAATGGCATTGATGTTTTAGTCCCATGTTTATCACATTGCAGCTCTGCTTGTAGAACTGCCATGATGTCAGGCAGTATTCTGATGGAGGAGTCTTTTACTTAGCATCTATTGCTATGGCCGCTTGGATGATCCCATACACTGTGGCTGAAAGGCTATGTTTTGGGTACATAACGGTGTACATATGTTGATATTGAGGTTTTCGGAGAAAGTTTCAGATCCTGTACCCTAATTTGTTATGGAATCATCTGTGAAAATTCTGAGTTCTTTTGGGTTTAAATCCACCAGCTGGTTAGTTTAATTTAATTGTATCTTGTATTTATTATCAAAAACAAATTGTTTAGGGATCTTATCATATGGCTTGTAAGATGGGAATTTTAGAGTAAATTCTGTCAACTATACCTGTATGGAGGGCGGACTAAGGCCCGGTTTACATTTTGAGAAGTGGCTAGTGCGAGTGACAACTGACAAATGGCAAATGAAAAGTGACAAGTGTGTATTTTATTCCCACTTATCACTTGGCACTGCCTGTTCACATGCACTAAGCACTTGTAATTTGTCAGTTGCACTTGCCACTCGCACTTGTCACTTCGCAAAATGTAAACTGGGCCTTATACACTTATTCCATTGATTTAGGGTCTTGAAAAATCAAATTGATTTGTTTTCAATGGCCTCTTCAATCTTTGTTATTACCTGGTAACATGCCGATTCTGTCAATTTACCTAAGCTGTAGGCATGATGCTTATTGTGTAGCGGTAACTTCATTAGTTCCTTAATTTCCTTTCACACATTCCTTTCCATCGTCTTTAGGAGAAAGGATGTGAGGATGGGTCTATAAGATTTTTGAGTCTGTATAATTACCTGGTGAAGTGTAGATTCTAACGATTTACCTAAGCTATAGGTATGTTGCTTATCATGTAGCAGCAGGCCTCTGTCACTCTTGCTTCCTGAGTGAAATAATTACCTAAAATCGCGACGCACCCAGTGCTAGTGTGTTGTAGGCAGTTAAATGTTAAAGTATTTAATGCTATTTATGCAAATAATTTTTTGTAAATACTTGTTGAAATAGTTTTTGTTTAGTGTTTATATATTTAATTGTGGGATAAAATAGTTAAAAAGTTTTAATATAATTTAAAAATTATATTTATTATGTATATTATCCACCTATTTGATAAATTTTAATGGCAAAATTTCATTCCTACTAGAGATGGGCCGAATATTCGTTTTATATTCGGTATTCGGCAGCTTACTGAATATTTGGCTAAATCATTGAACATTTGTTAAAGTGGTCTTCAAAGTGTCCACTGTATTGAAATGTACGAATTGAGTAATGCCATGTCTTTCTTAATTTTACTGTTGTAAAGTATATTTTATTTATTGGTTAAATCTACTTGTATAGCATTATGTTTTAGAGGCACTGTAGATTTATTTCTAATTATAGCTAGTAAAAAGCAATTTTTTTTTGTAATCAAACAAATAAATATTACATCATATTAGTACATTTCACTTTGGTTATCAGTTTCTCTAAAAATAGGTCCAAATGGTTTTGTTTGTTATAGGATAGGGTGAAAAACGAGCACACAGTCCACCTGATGAAGTTGCTGTGGCTCATAGACATCTACATCTATCCTCGATTATGAATCAAAACGCAGATGTGTTGTCACCTGTGAGGACTTAGATGGAATGCCTTGTTTCCAGTAGAAAGGGTCTCCAGTTATTTACACTCACCATAATATGTAACACGGCAGCATTATGCTACTATTTGACAGATATATCTCCTGTCACTCATGAAATGAAATATTTTTTTTCCTCACAAAAATAGTCAAAACATAAGCATGTACCGGTAATTTGCTCAGTACTAAATAATGCAATAAAATGTCAGGTGTGGCGGGGAGCGAGAGGCAAGGTCCGGCGCTAATCCCGCGCATTTTATGGTATCAAGTTTCGACATAAATTGGTTAAATACCGAGGAGATCCTTCCGAATAAAGTTTGTCCGAATATTCGGTTCGGTAAAGGTTTTTCCGAACCTTCGGCCGAATATTCGTATTCGGTTAAATCCATATGCGGCCCATCTCTAGTTCCTACTATAATTGTTGCGTGGATAAACGCTAAATGACCAACACATTTTGTTGATATATCTGAGCTAACCGAGGAGAAGCGACATTTCTGCTGGGATGAAAGTTGCAATATCACATTCCAGGAGCTCAAGGACTGTCTGTGCAAAACACCTATTTTAGGACACCCTGATGCAAGCAAAGAATTTATAGTTGACACAGATGCAAGTGATATAGGACTTGGCGGTGTTTTGTCTCAACAGAATGGTGATCAAGAAGTTGTGATAGCGTACTTCAGCAAGTCATTGTCAAAACCGGAATGGAACTATTGTGTCACAAGACGCGAATTGCTGTGCAGCTGTGGTAAAGTTGTTGCAGCATCTTAGCAAATATCTTCTAGGGCGGAAATTTCACTTACGAACTGACCATGCTACACTAAAATAGCTATTGCAGTTTAAAAATCCAGAAGGACAAGTTGCGAGGTGGATTGAACTACTGCAGGAATACGACTTTGAGATCGAACATCGCAGCGGGAAATCTCATGGCAACGCAGATGCATTGTCAAGAAGACCTTGTCCTGAAGATTGCAAACATTGTACTAGGCAAGAGAGTAAGGAAGTGGTATCCGTGAGGATGCTCAGGACCGACCACCTCAGCAACGAGTTGAAGGACAGCTTACAATGTGCACAGCAGGAAGATCTGGACATTAAGCCGATTCTGCAATGGATGAACGCCAGTGCTCCCAAGCCCAAGTGGAGCGACGTCTCAGTGATGAGTTCGACCACTAAAAGATATTGGGCCCAGTGGGACGGCTGAAGTTGTACAATGTTGGTGCACCATGGGAGAGAATAGCCATTGACGTGGCGGGGCCATTTCCGGAGAGTGAAAGCGGTAACAAGTATTTCATGGTTGTGATGGATTACTTCATTAAGTGGCCAGAAGTCTTCGCCATTCCAAATCAAGAAGCTTCAACAGTTGCAGATAAACTAGTTCATGAAGTCTTCTGTCGTTTTGGAGTACCTTTAGAGATTCACAGCGTTCAAGGAAGGAATTTTGAGTCTCAAATATTCCAGGAAACTTGTCGAGTTATGGGTACTCATAAAACAAGAATTATTTCTTATCACCTGCAATCTGATGGAATGGTAGAATGATTTAATCAGACATTGGAGAGGTACCGCGTTATTATTAGTTATAGGGCCGATAATGCTCGGGACGAGCATGTCTTAGGAGGGGGCAGTGCTGTGTGCCTAAGTTGACGTCTGGCACTAGCGCCATCTAGTGTCGGGTAACAGCGAGGAGAGCTATCCAGAAAATGACATGACTAATCTTTCAACCAACAGCGCCATCTAGTATCGAATTGAATAAACTAAGCTTTCTAGAAGCCCTACACTTGAACTTTCGGCGCCTGGTCGGTTGGCGCGCGTATTTACTTGAATATTCTGGATGTTTCGGTGGAAAAGGTGTTTTTAAAGGCTCTGCAATACGCGATCGGGGCAGTATTGAATTTGGCGAGACAAGCGAAGCGAGCGAAATAAAGTGAATCAGTGTGGTTAATTATTAGTGTTTTAACTTTTAATTAGTGTAAACTGAATTAGTGTAAATTTTGGTAATTCAATCGGCAGTTTTATTGTCACAAACCTCAAGCTCGTAACAATTGTTGAATGTTGTTTCAGATATATCCTATACTATTAAACGAGCAATTCTTGTATATATAATCGGGATCTCGGAAACGGCTCCAATGATTTTCATAGTGTCCAGGGAGTTTCGGGGATAAAAAATCGATCTAGCTAGGATTTATTTTTAGAAAATGTCTTTTTGTCCGTGGTTTTAGGCAATATTGTTAGAATAAGAAGGTAAATTTTGACAAATTGTCATTATTTTAAATAGCTTAATTGGTATAATGGGCAGTCACAGAATCGTAAAACCCCGGTTCGAGCCCAGACCGACCGACCGACTTTTTTAATTTTTTTTTCATTTATAATTTCCAAAACACACGAATTAAAAAAAAATCGAGCGAAAAATACCGAGCAAAGCTCAGTCAACCAGGTACTCATGCATTAAGTTACCAAAGGGTTTTAGTAGGAAGTTAATTTTTATTGTTAGATAGGTGCTTATAGCAAAAAAGAATTAAGTAATAATTTATCTAATACCTACGAACTTTCTTTGAAATTTACTTCACTGTTCAAGAGTCTACTTAAATACTTATAATTTTTTTTGTATTTAAAATATTTTAAGTTATAAAAACACAAAACAATGAAATTAAAACTTTGTTTATTAAAAAAAAATTTTACTGTGTGGAATACAATTACATTTCTGTTAGAAATCGTATTTTAAGTTTATTTGATTTTTAATATTGATATGGTCACTATAAGGTAGGTTAGCTTCATCATCATCATCATCATTACAGCCCTTCACAAGTCCACTGCTGAACATGGGCCTCCCCCAAGTAATGCCACAAAGCATGCTCCTGAGCCACCTGCATCCATCGACTTCCTGCATGTCTTACCAGGTCGTCACTCCATCTAGTGGGGGGTCGCCCTACACTACGCCTACCAGTACGAGGCTGCCACTCGAGAACCTTTCTTCCCCATCGGTTATCGGTTCTTCGAGCTATATGGCCGGCCCATTGCCACTTCAGCATAGTAAGTATACGGATTAGTAAGGTTAGCTTACTACGTAATAACTTTAGACAGAAGGACCCCTAAGTAGGGACTGAATAAATTCTTTTTGTAGATAGTCTTACTTTTTTCCTTTCCCGGTACCTGGTACTTCTTGAATACCAACAATGTACCTATCTACACCTATTATTCCATTATATTATACATATACAGATACTCTGATTCAATCACTGCAAATGTAACTTTGTAATCCTATATATTTATATGGGATTACAAAGTTATTTATGTAGTTGGTGTATCTAGAAAACTGGACCGAAATTGCAAAATATTTTAGTTTTTCCTTGATTTATACACTAAACACTAATTCTATTCTAAATTTGAAACTTCTACTAGAAGTGCCTTAGAGTTTAGATGATCGGTCAGTCAGTCAGTCAGTCAGTGAGTGACAAAATAAGAAAATTTGACTAGTTATAATGGCGGGGGCACTGCCGTGCCCCCAGATAAGGTATTCAACATCATCACATTCTGAATCCATACTAAAATGGTATTTTTGTTACTGGTCCACTCAAAATTTCATCTTGAGACAGCAACATTTTCTATGTGGCTTAGCAGTCAACAAAAGCTACCTTTCACTACGGCGCTTCGTTTTATAATCCCACATTTTCCTGCGGTTGTAGGCCATGTGCGTCGACCTTAGATGTCACGGTGACGCTTTTGACGAAATCCGGCACCTGCCGAGGCGGCGCGTCACAAGAGCGACCGTACCGTCTGAGCGAACACACTGTAAACTGAAACCTGATAGTCCACGTATTCGCAAAGGACACCTCCCGCCGTGGCGGATTCATAACGCGACTCGATTGTACATGCATGTTAAAGACATCGAATTACTAGGGAGAGCGGATTGGCCAGAAATCGAATCACTGGGGTCTACTGTATAGTTAATATTGAAATTTTCAGAAAAACTTAACAAATTTTTCTGACTTACAGGCTCCAGACTGGGATGCGTGGTGCCTTTGGTAAGCCGCAAGGCACTGTAGCCCGTGTTCGTATTGGCCAGCCTATCATGTCGGTGCGCTCCAGTGACCGTTGGAAGGCGCAAGTAATTGAAGCTCTACGTCGTGCTAAATTTAAGTTCCCTGGTCGCCAAAAGGTATGACATAACAACCCTTTATATATCGCTGTTTTTTCTGGTTAAAATAATATATGTATTTTTTTCTCATGATAACAAGTAAATTCTAATGTTCAATTATTGTAAACAGATCTATGTGTCCAAGAAATGGGGCTTCACAAAGTACGAGCGCGAGGAGTTTGAGAAGCTGCGTGAAGAAGGTCGTTTAGCCAACGATGGGTGCAACGTCAAGTACCGCCCAGAGCATGGACCACTTGACTCATGGAGGAAGGTGCAAAATGAAATCTATGCAGTTTAATTTTATGTTATGCATAAATAAACAAGATTTCTAAAATTGTAGTATTATTTACATTGTGTATAATAAATTATTGAATTCTACACACACTACATTACTTACACCTATGTTACATAATATACCAACAGTTAAGCATAACATTAAGCATTAAGCTGCGACTACACGCAATGACTTGTATGCGCAGGTATTCGCAAAGAACATGCGTGGCGTTCACACGCCGTCTTTCCATGCTTGCTTTGTGCAACTTTAGTTCGAGCAAATTAAACAATTGTGCAAGCCATTCGTACGGTATACCGTTTTGCCGGCACGCACATGCTTGTGCAAATTAGAATTTGCCGCAGCTTTTAACAGAGTGGGGTCTGCGTAGAGAGGGAACAAGATAAACGGCTCACCTGATGGCTAAAGCCGCATTTCAATGGAGTTGATAACGGTATTCAACGTAAGGTCGAACAGACGGCACGGTGTGTCAGTTTTCATGGAAAAAAGATTTCGACTTTAATAATAATCATTGCACTGATATTCCTTTATTTCAATACTAATCGACCGACGCGTCTCGCGTGACACCGCGGCACACGGCCTTACAAGGGATGCCGTTGCCCCACGCGAAACGCATAAGTTACTTTATGTTGTTAAAGGATTGGAGTGCTAAGTAATTGAAACAAGGTTAAATCTAGCCCTTCGCGCCAGCAATCTCAGTGACTCGCGAGCGCCCTGCACACGAGCGTGTTTTAATTTGTTTGGCATACCGCGGGATGCCACAGGATCCTTAGACATGCCGAAATATCCCTTCCCACACCGTGTCGTCCGTGAACGCAGGCCCTAAAACTCACTAAGGTTTTTAGTGACCCCATTTCACCCAAAGGTAGACGGGATTATTCTTAATGCAGAGATAACTGCCTTGTAACATGGTTACGGCAGGTCAGGAGCACTACCCCTGAACGAGTTTTCGCCTTTTGGTGGAAGAGCTTAATTAGTAGCCGTGGCTTGGTTCATTGATTATTTTATATACAGGCGAAAGATTGGTCACCCACGGTGAACTAGAGGAACCCACGTAGCAGCTGCCTTGACCTATTCGAGGCAGCTCAAAAATCGTCTTTATTACGTAGGGGCGGGCGGTTTTAAGGACTGACGCTGATAAACGTCGGACGCATCTCATACACATATTTAAACGCTGACGCCGATCGGCGTTTTCCGCACAAGAATATGATTTCTTGCTTCTCTAGACAGAATTTTCAGTATTATTGAAATATGACCAGGGATCGCAAACCTTTTTTCAGATTTTTTAAAGTTAAAAATACTTAACAGTATTTATTCTACAAACTTTTTTATATGTACTAAGTATAATAAGTAGTGTTTTCAATTACATAATATATTGGACTTACATACTATTTTTAGTGCATCGTATTTTTTTTTCAATTAATAATGACTATCTCTTGAAGGAGAGGCTCGACTATCGTAACCGTGTTTACTGAGTGACGGTGTGAGACAATTTGGTTTATAAAACTCTCCATTGTTCCCTGGGAAACTCGCCTCATAGCATGCGTTGCGAGGCACCTTCAGCCTTGGGTTGTGACATGGATCCTTTAGAAGAAAGCTTTACTTCTGTTTTAGTCTCTATGGTTAATAGGGGTGCGCCTTTGCTATGCGTTATTTTTATATTTCCCAACGACTTCTGCATTCGTATTCCGGACTTTATGATTTCTTACTCTTATGACAACTTTGGCTAAGTGTGATCGGACTATAAACTATAAGAGTGTAAGCTACGTACCTACATACACATCGTAAACCATTCTGCGACAATCACTGATTGACTTCTGAATACTGATTACAAATAATAATCATATTAACGCAGCTAAAAATGTTTAACTATCAACTATGAAATCAAGATCACTCATAGTATGAACTTATAACTGATTTTTAACCCTTCAAGCGCCATAAAAATCCAATGCAGTCGCATGCGACCGCACCCACCCACAGCACTTAAAACCATTAAAACTTATATTTAGAGACTACTTTTCTATGAAGAAGCTTATTATAAAATCTATACAAAATTCTCTATCTTGTGGTCTAAACAAGTCAGGTTACTTCTACTACAAGTTACTTCATTACAAAAAGGTTTTATTGTATTTTGATAACAAAAAAAAACATACCAAGCGAATGTCGGCAGCGTGAAAATCACAATTATTTCAATATATATTACTCAAAATTATTTACATAAAAAGATAAATTATATTCACACACAAAACTTTCATTATAATTTCATAATAAAACACTAGAAAAATCCAAAAATCAACACAATAACATTCACACGAAAATGGCGTACGAAATGAACGTAGATTATAAATAAATATTCATAGGATAACAGTTTTTTTTATTGCGCAAGAGGATAGAGTATTTCATATTGCTTATATAATGCCAAACTTCTTCATAGAAAAGTAGTCTATATATATATATATAAGTTTTTATAGGTTAAAGTGCTGTGGGTGGGTGCAACCTCATGAGGCCGCTAGGGATTAGACGGAATATGGCCGCGGTCTCATGAGACCGCTAGGGGGTTGAGATGTTAATTCCATAAAATAAAATAGCTAAAATAAATATTTAATCAAAATGCTGATAACTTCTGGAAGACGCCGTTCGGCGTTTTCCGCCCCTGAGATGTTTTGTAGTTTTTCTAAAATCATTATTTACAGAGATGGCGACAGTAAAAATGTTGAATGTATGTTAAATACGCACATATAAAAAGTATATCCCTTTAGAATAGAAATTGGCCAATTTATGGCCAAAATATAATTTGCTCCGATCGGTTTCATCCGCATAAGAATGACAATTTAAATGAAACCGCACTGCAACGAATGGGTTGAGGTAAAGGTCCGGTCTGCGGTGTCCTCTTCGAGTGGGCTAGCCGAGCCTGCTCCTTGTTTCACGAGTCTATTTCCGATGTGTCTTGCGGCGTGAGATGAGTGTCCTGTCTCCTTATCGACACAGCCAAAGTGGAAAAGCGGGGAACAGGTTAGTGGATATTGCGATGCGTCACTCTGGCTATCAAAAAGGCTGGTGCTTCTGAGTCCTCGCTTTTTATGGAATCTCTGCGTATCAGATTCGGTGGGGATCCGCTACGCAGGTAGAGGTGGAGGCCGCGGATAGAAGGCGCGCCTTGTGTTATGGTGCATCTTACATGAAAAGAAGTTTTCCTCATCCGAGTAAAGGCTGCCACAGGGCGGCCGGTGTAGGTAAGTAGTCTTTTCGTAAGTTTTAGTCGGATTCCGTCCTTGCACCCGCAATGCGGGTATGCGTAGACATTTCTCTATGAAAAAAGTCTATGCGCCTTTAGGTGCGAAACTACAAGTTTATCGGCGGATCACAGCAGGGCAGTCAAGCGCTGCTCGGAATCCACGTAATCTCGTTGTTCACTAGCCACATTGTCTCTAAGTTATTGTGTTTCTTAAGTCGTACGTCACTTATATTCATATGCGTAGACAAAATATTAACACACAGGGTTATTTTGCAATAAACGGCCAAATTTACAGAGAAGGTTCTGAATAAGTAAGTATAGCCAAATGTTGAAGAAAAATGAATAAAAAATCTCAATAATTCTGTCCTTTTTTACTTTTGAATGCAAAATGCGTGGCAACGCATTAGTTTACTGATTTTATTGCGCACACACATTTGTAAGTAGGGTTGCCACCTTTTTTTGACTAAAGTATACACCTATGCTTTTCTAAGATATAAAATAAAGTACAACAAGTGAAAATAAAGTATTATTTGTTAGACATGCTATTTTATACATACAACATCTTTATATTCTATGTCTAAGTTAAGATTATACTGCGTTCCTTTCATTCCATCACCTATATATTATAGCTAGCATTCATCAAACGTTACTTCGTCACCGTCACAATATCCATAGAGATAAAAGATATCTGCGTATTCCTCGTTGAAAATGATTGCCTTGCATGATCTCCGCGTCTTGGTGGTTCCGCCGCCATAAAACTTTGAAACACAACTTCTTTAAGTGTAACAGGGAGGGATATGCGCGCGTGTGTACGATGCCTGTAATACTGATGACTGATTGAACAGTTTCTTCTTGTTTAACTTGTTTCTAATTTCACACTAAATGTCAACAACAGCGTAAGTTCAAACGCACAATCTTTTACGAGCATTCCCGCAGGTGTTGATAAGGTTCCGAGAAGCGATTGTTTGGGATTACCCAAAACATTGCTACTCGGAACTTGTCTACCTGGCCCCTTTTTTTCAAGTTTTTCCAGTACTATTTAAGTTACAAGCTAAATTGATACTTCGTTGGGTAGCTAGATAAGTAGGGATGTTTTTAACATGATTTGCACAATTGGTCACATAACAGTTGGGCTGAAAAGTTCGTATCGTTTTATAGAAACACATTTTTTTGGCAAAATTCGATTTTATTATTCAACATAGTTGCCATCGAGGGCGATACACCGATTATAGCGATCTTCCAACTTTTCAATACCATTTTTGTAGTACGATTTGTGTTTAGCCTCAAAATAGGCCTCTGTTTCGGCGATTACTTCCTCATCGGCTTTAAATTTCTTTCCAGCGAGCATTCTCTTGAGATCTGAGAACAGGAAAAGTCTCTGGGGGCCAAATCTGGAGAATACGGTGGATGCGGAAGCAATTCGAAGCCCAATTCATGCAATTTTTCCATCGTTTTCATCGATTTGTGACACGGCGCATTGTCTTGATGAAACAACACTTTCTTCTTCTTCAAATGGGGCCGTTTTTTCGCGATTTCGTCCTTCAAATGCTCCAATAACGCTATATAATAGTCGCTGTTGATGGTTTTTCCCTTTCCAAGATAGTCGATGAAAATTATTCCATGTGCATCCCAAAATACGGACGCCATAACCTTACCGGCCGACTGTTAGTTTTTCCACGCTTTGGATTCGGTTCATCGCGTGCAATCCATTCAGATGACTGCCGACTGGACTCCGGAGTGTAGTGGTGGATCCATGTTTCATCGATTGTCACATATCGACGCAAAAATTCACTTCTATTGCGGTTGAACAGCTCCAAACATTGCTCTGAAGCATCGACACGTTCTTGTTTTTGGTCGATTGTGAGCTCGCGCGGCACCCACTTTGCACATAGCTTTCGCATACCCAAATATTCATGAACGATATGTCCAACACATTCCTTTGATATCTTTAGAGTGCCAGCTATACAAATCAACCTCAATTTACGATCTTCCAAAATCATTTTGTGGATTTTTTTTATGTTTTCGTCCGTAACAGCCTCTTTTGGACGTCCACTGCGTTCATAGTCTTCGGTGCTCATATGGCCTGTACGGAATTTGGCAAACCACTTACGAATGGTTGCTTCGCCCGGCGCAGAGTCGGGATAACACTCATCAAGCCACTTTTTGGTATCAGCAGCACTTTTTTTCATCAAAAAATAGTGTTTCATTAAAACACGAAATTCCTTTTTATCCATTTTTTTCAAAACAACAAAAGTTGCTTCACTCAAAATGCTGTATCTCACAAACTAATAATCAGACAGCTGTCAAATTTATACACGTTTCTTTTGAAGGTTGGTACTACCTAAAAATGATATGGATTTTATTCTAGTGGCGCCATCTCATAGAGACGATACGAACTTTTCAGCCCAACCAATACAATTATTTTTCACAAAATCATTTTTATTTTTAATTACTTATCTTCTGGAAAAAGTTGTATTTTAGTAGTGTTACTTCGAAAATGATGAGACTTTTTGCACACTGTAGTATTGATAAATAAGTATCCAGGTTTTTATTAAGTAAAAATAATAAAATGAAAATAATACAGCCGTAAGTTTCTTTTAGAAATTTTTGACACCAGACTTATGGGATTTTTGAAAAAAATAAACCTAAATATCTCGAAATTGGTCCACATTTGCATAATGCATTTTATGGTTCATTTGATAGGTTATGACCCCAACTATCACGCTTTGGCGGGAATACGTCGAGTTACCAGTAACCCTGTATAAACTCACAAAATCTTTATTACATGGAAAAATATTTTGCCTGTATAAAATTATGGGCAAAATATTTTCACGTACTTTTTTGATCTTATAAAGTACTTGAAGTACCTTTGACCGAAATAACGTTCAATACTTTATTATAAAATACGGGTGGCAACCTTAATCGTAAGGGTCGATCGGTAGGCAAAAACGTTGTTGCCAAAAAATCACATTCAATTTGGAAAAATTGCAAATAAAAGTACCAAGCCTTATTTACTCGTATTTTCAAAAACTACAATAACGGTATATCATTACTAATGTATTTTAATTAAGTTTAAAGTTTGGCTACTCTTTAAAAATAACCCTGTATAAGTACTTAGTTTAAAATTTTAAATTATGCAGTCATTAAGTTTTATGATCCAATACTAGGTAACATTTTAGGATATGATGACAATTGTTCGTCATCATATCCTAAAATGTTACCACTTACCATCAAGTGGACTGTGCTTGTGCACCTGATGGTAAGTGGTTGCTGTGGCCCATAGACTCCTCCATAGACCATAGATCCTCGATTACGATTCAAAATGCAGATGTCTTGTCACCCGTGAAGACTAAGATGGAATGCCTCGTTTCCAGTTAAAAGGGTATCTGGTTCTATACACTCACCATACATAACACAGCAGCATTAAGCTACTATAACGCTGGTATTCCGCGTGTGTAATAGGTAAATAACTGGTAAGTAAATATTTAAATCAATTATTCGTCATAGGAAGTCTACCCTAAAGTTGCACGTGCCACGTCAGAAGGGATAAAAGCTTAGAGTAATTACATACATACGTAAGTTATGCGATAGAAGCAGGGAACACCTTGTAAGTGAATATTATAGGCGCTCCCCGCTGTGCTTAATTGCACATTGTTGCGGCGTGGCAAGAGTCGCTATTTATTTAAATGGTTTTACGGAGTGACCCTTCTGTACCTTGTACGATTACATTCTGTGGTTACAGCTTTGCAATATGTATATTGATGTACCTACATCAATAATAGTATCTTGAATTAGTATTTAACACATTCCTAGAAATAATTATTCGATTATAAAGTAAAAAATGCAACATTTGTAATTAAGATATGCGCTTTGGTATTGTGTAAGAGCCGTGGTAGCTCAGGGAGTAAGCGCTTGCTGTAATTTTCACAGTATTCGACCAACGCGGGTTTCGTCCCCGCCGGCACCAAATTGTTGATTGCAATTTTAAGTGCTGATTTAACACATGCTCGGCGATGAAGAATAACATTGCGAGGTAACCTGATGTCTATGAAATACAAATTTCGGAAGTTTCGGAAACATGTTGTAAATTCCGCCAACAAACACTAGGGCAGTGCAGCGGCAGACACTACTTCCTTGCCTTAAAACCTAAACTTAAACTTGAACCTAAATTTATTCTCAGATCAAAAATGATTAATTAAAATAAAGGAACATTTTAAAATAAGCAAAATCATTAAAAATAAATAGATAATTTATTTACAAAGTTCATGAGTACATATATATTCAATACGCTACCTGAAAAAGAGATCTATGGATTTACATGGCACTTTAGACTTTTTCACTGGAGATGCCGATTTTCTTTTTCTCTTTACACTATTCCCTTGAATGGGGCGGTTATTCAATTCTCTACTCAGCTTCTGAGCTTCGTGGAAATCTAAATGTTCACTAAACTTTTCCAGGGGAACTCTTTTTCCACATTCAGAGCATGTTTCAGTTGGAACTGATCCATCGATTTTCATAAAATAATTAGCTATAGATACACTATCTTTTTTTGCTACTGCCTCTTCTTGTCTGGTTTTCGTCGCTTTTGGTTCCTGATTACCATTCATCTCTTTATCTTTGTTCTTGTCTACAACTTCTTTCCGCCTTATTTCTCTTTCTTCTTCTCTCAACTTTAAAGCGAAATGATAATCAGCGTGGGTGTCAAACATGTTAACGCTTACTGTTTTACCACATTCAGGGCATTTAAATGTTCCTGATACTTGGACTTGTACGTTTTCTTGAACATCGAGACTTTTAGACTCGACTTGCAGTTCTTCCCGCTCAGTTTCTTCCAAATCTTCTTCCAACAACTTGGATTTATTAAGCAGCTGTCTCATATTACCGACACGGTCTATATCCACTGGGTCCTCTTCGAATAAGGAAATGCTTTTATTTATTTCCACATCTATCGTAGAGCCTGAATATTCTGTATCGTTACTGGCTTCTCCTATATTTACAATATTACAATCAGGTGTTGTGGGACGTTTTGATTCTTCTTTAATTTTTACAGGTTCAGACTGAGTATCCGAAGCATTTTTGCCAATTTCGGATTTAAGGAACTTAGCAAAAAAAGACTCTTGCTTATCCAAAGAGGATTCTAACATATTTTCGCCATTTTGTCTTGTTTCCGCTTTTTCATTAACTTCGCGTGACTGTAATTTATCAGGTATGTCATTACTTTGAAAGAATTTCCGGAATAAGTGAGCTTTGCCTTCGTTCTTATCTTCGGTTTTATCATTATTGTTAATACTTTTAGTTATGACTTTATCGCTCGAGATGTCTCTTGAACATGAAGCACCCAAAAAATAATCATTAATCTTCCTTGTTTTCTTATTTTCAGAGTGTTCTTCAAATTTTCCTACACTGATACCCAAAAATTTTATAGGTGCTCTTAAATGTCTGTTTCCTTCTCCCTCTGCAAACCAATTATATTAAATGAGTGTGGGTGTCATTTGGCCTACCCTCGCTATCAAGTTCCTATTTTGTAGCTCATTCCACTTAGTTTAAATTCCACTACTGGACATCAGTATCTCCAATCATAAGAAGAATTTGCCTTAATTGTCATCCTTGATAGGGAATAATGATCGTAGTACCTAGACTTTTTCTTATAGTACTTATGACAAAAGACCTTACAGTTCAGCTGTTGATAAGTGGCTATGGAAGTCCATGGATACCCTTAGCCAACTTCAAGTAAAAGAAGTGCGTTGTCACATCTGAGGATTAAGGTGGAATACCTCACAAATTGAAATAATACAGGCTCTCTTTACACTTTGGAACGGAATACGTTAAAATGGTGATGTCTACTGAAACAGACTCCTAGACAACTTACACTTTTGACACTGTTGCCAATCGCCGGTTTAGGTAATTCACGTCTAGCGTAAGAGAGTTGATATGAAGCCATCTGTCGGAAGCCATTAGATTTATCTGGCATATTCCATAGTCGCCTTTTACGATATTCACTAGATGAAACGTACTTTTTTTAGGAGTTAGATTAAGGATTAAATATCCAAAGACAATAAAGATAAGTTGAAATTTGACCTTTTAAATATTTGACCCATTAAAATAACCTAAATTGGTAGCAAAACCTAAAAATCAGAGCAAGTCTGAATTTGGTCGATACATTATGCATGATGACCCATAATTAGCAAGCTACATTAATCTCGAATATTATAACTGTGTAATATCCGCGTAACAATCACTGTTTGACATAGGATTTTTAAATAATGTGCCAACCGGGAAGCATTTTTGAAAACCATAGCGCGCTAAGCAGGAAGTAGAAAAAATTGGAAGCAGTTGCATACAAAACCGGTACTATCGCAGTGGTATTATAGCTTCTTAATTTTAGTCTTGGTGATTTGGGCGAAGCGTTTTTAGATAGTCTTTACACCATTAGTTCAAAGCTAGAACCTCATTCCTCAGTCATGTGGGTGCACCGCGTGTGTATGATTGGCACTCGGAGAAAAAACTGACAATATTGACAATATTGAATATTGACAATGACTATACCGAATGCATATCAAATGTATATCATTACACGCACTCACAAGTCTACTGCTGAATTTAGAACTCTTAAGAAATACCACAAAAAACAGTCTTGAGTCACCATAATTTTACTGCATGTTATATGGTTTTTGGTTGTCACTCTTAATACAAAATGTAAACATAATTATTTCGTGTAAATGGTGGAGTTAATACCTTTAGGCTTAACGCCTTCTGCACTGTCCAAAAGCATTTCTAAAGCTTTCTTTGAGAACAATTCTCCGCACAGATCATCCTCATATGTAAAGTTGTAAGATCTAGAGCTGCTGACGTCACGTCCGTTGGGTTGCTGCGTTGAGAAACTCACTACCATCTGCCTCGGAGTCCTATTGTTCTCTAAGGCATCATTCTCCAGCCTTTCTTCAATCTCATCTCCGAGGTCTTTGAGCCATTTCTTCAAGCTTTCCAAGTCTACAAGAGCAGTTTTCCCTCGAAACTGCTTGCAACAGCCAATGCTCTTAGGATTGAATCTCGCTTGCACTGGTTCGAAGTCCATTCCTCGAGCTATGTTATATAACCAGGTACTGAAATTTAAGTGGTCATAAGTTAACAAAAGATATTAAGCAAATGGTATTATCCTGTGCAGTTGCACAACTACAACAGCTTCCTTTTACCACTCCCTTATGCTCATCAAACATACATTCATACAGTCTACTGGTGACATGGGTATGTTCTATAGCAGGTGGCAGGGTTTGCCGTAACCAATACGCTTGGCAGGAGTACTAATACCGTTACAGCACTATACCTTTCCCATTTTTGACGCTTTGACGTCACCGGTTTAGGTATTTCATGTCCAGCGTAAAAACAAAATGTTTTTAATGCTGTCTGTGTAAGGTAGATTTGAATATTTTATGAATTATGTCATTATATAATTAAAATTTATTACTTTTAGTAATCACTAAAGTAATTAATTCAAATTACATGATGTCGCCTTGAGATTTCAAGGCCTTGTTGGTTTTTCAATTAAAAATTTAACTTATTTGACTACAAAAAAATATTAAGTATCATTTAAATATAAATACTGATTTCTAGTGTTTACTTGAAAACTACACATTGAATGAAACTAGTTTAGGTACCCGGGGTCGGAGCTAACATCTGCTTGGGATTCTGTAATTAATAAAATTTAAATCTCAATCCAAGTATACAACCGTATGTAACCGTTGTCACTAAAACCATAGATAGTTGACTTTAATATTAAAATATTTATCCGAATTAAAAAAAGCTATTTTCTTTCATAAAATTTAAAAAGTTTCTGTCCGACACCGTCCGTAAATTCATGGATACCCTGTGCGCCCGAGTGACGTAATTACTGTAAAGATCACCGCCCGCGCTAGCTACCTACACAACATTCCAATAAAAACACAATAGGTACACATAACCTGTGATGTAACTTTTCCTTCATACTTTCAACCTGGCTTAGGACAGGCAAAAATTGAGGAATTAAAGAAAAATTGAGATTTTATTTTAAAAAAATGTTACTTTTCATTGAATTTACGTTCTATAAGTGAAACCAAACCACTGGTTTCAAGGATAACGGTGTTTACACTAACGCCATGTACAACTGCAAGACAATAAGAAACTATAAGCTCATTCTGTGTAGATCGGAACAAAAATTAATAATTATAAACTGATGCTAGCCGTGGTTTACAATGACACTAGGACGTCGAACACCTCAGTCTCCCTGTGATCATGTGTGCTGTACAGTAACTACTCGAAACGCCAGGAATAAACAAAAGTAATAAAACGCTATAAAATCTGTAAAAATTAGTTTCATTCAATATTGTCATTCACTTCTATATGCATACAATTGATATAAAAATTGTTTTTGATTGCCTTTTAAAAGCATTTATTTGTTTATTGAATCACCAACATAGCGTACACGTGTAAAACGAGGGTGACACTGAAAGTTCTTAGAAAATCGAATACTGAACAAACTAGCAAGTTATTAGTTTTATTATATCTTTTCAAAATAGTATCCATTTACATCAATACATCGATGCATCCGATGGAATCATCATACGCCGCTCAATATATCTCTATCATACGCCGCACAACAGTGATGTTATCTTCAGTCGTCGCCATAGATGGCCATCCATCACGTAGATCATCGGTGAAATTAGTGCGACCACGTTTAAACTCATTAAACCAGTAGTTGTAAACAGTGGCACGAGATGGGACTTCATTGTGAAAGGCCTTCATTGTTAAATGACATCGAGTCATAAAAAATCATTGTACTAAAATTTTCTCGCGTTAAATTCATGCTGACGTGACAGACAATTTTCAGTTTCCTGCCAAATCGTAAACAAATGACAAATTAATAAAATACATACACAATAATATTGACAGAGTTCTATATTCAAAATTTGATTTTATTTTTTTATTATATCATTTACAAGTGGCCAGTCCTGAAAACTTATAGTGTCACCCTCGTAGTATATACAGAAACACTTACAGCCAAGTTTAAACAAGTGTAGCCATAATTATACGCTACGATACCAATGATTTCAATTGACATGCGTGTCAACTACCCGACTGAAAACAATCAACACATTTTAGAAACATCAAAGAGTTAAACAATCAAAACATTAGAGTAAAAACAATCAAAACATTTACCCATTTTTCTCATCAAATTTCGTTTGGAGTTCTTTTTCTGTAAACTTTTGCAATTCGCCCATTTTACTTATTTTTAACGTTTCGCACACACTGTCGCCAAATTTACCTCCTAAGTGTTTCACTTTCTTAATTGACAATGATCTGCAAATAAAACATAATAATAATAATATTACACTAGAGATTTAATTTTGGAATTTCTCACTTTTCAACCTGATTGGCAAGACCCGGCCGACTGACAGATGTAAGAACTTGCACACAAAAATGCCAAACTCAAGGTCTTCAAAAAACGAGCAGCATCATCAACCTGTCCAGTGAAGTATGTGCAAATGTTTTGGGAAATGCTAGTCAGTTGATGCATTCATTGTAACGCCTGAATGATAACTATTCCAAAAAAGATGTGTGCACGAAAACAAAAGCTCAAAAACCAAAAACGGTATTTTAATCACTACTAATATAATATTTAATTACTTAACATAATAATATGCAATATTTATTACAATTCAGAAGTGACGCAACGAATACGAATATTAGTAGTGTAGTAGTGTAGTGGACATTTACCGAATATTCGTATTCAGCGAATACTAATCACGAATATTTAAAAACTTAATATTTTTAAGAATATTTTTGTACGCAACTCCAATTACTGGCAGACTTGGAAAACGCGCGTCGTCGGTGCGAAAAAATACGTATGCATAGGCGCTTAGCTGTAACAACGGGACTCCCATCCAAGGCGTCCATTTTCCAAGGCTGAAAAAACTCGCCCAGAAATATTTTTCATTGAAACCATGTATCGTCTAAGACCAGAAAATCTATAAATTTTATGTTTTTTAAATAAAAACTTGCCTATTGTAAAGTTTTATTATTAGAACAATAGAAAATCATCAAATGAATTAGTTATTTATTACCATGGCGAGATATTCGTATTCGTATTCTTTTTTTTTTTTTTATAGAATAGGCTGACAAACGAGCACACAGTCCACCTGATGGTAAGTGGTTGCTGCGGCCCATAGACATCTACATCTATCCTCCATTACAAATCAAAATGCAGATGCGTTGTCACCCGTAAGGACTGAGATGGAATGCCTCATTTCCAGTAAAAAGGGTCTCCGGTTCTCTACACTCACCATACGAAATACAGCAGCATTAAGCTACTATTTCACGCTGGTATTCTGTGAGAGCGTGGTCCTTCCCCGGTCGAGCCGACCCATTCGTGCTACAACTATACTACTAATATAACTGCAGCATGGCTCTACCACGTAAAATATTCGCCGAATAGTAGGTTTAATATTATTCGTATTCGCATTCGTATTCGTAAAAGTAGTATTTGTTGCATCACTACAATTCAGTCATTAATTACAGCCTAAAAGTGCAAAGTTAACTTAGGTCTCCCCTATAGATTGCCTCGTAGTGGGGATAGCTGTCCTGGTTGCCACGCTTGGCGGACGGGTTGGCAAACGGAATCATATTGTAGTTAGTTATCAGTAATAAGGAGTTTTTTTTTAATAGAATAGGGTGACAAACGAGCACACAGTCCACCTAATGGTAAGTGGTTGCTGTGACCCATGGACATGCGTTGTCACCCGAGAGGACTAAGACGGAATGCCTCGTTTCCAGTAAAAAGGGTCTCCGGTTCTCTACACTCACCATACGAAACACATCAGCATTAAGCTACTATTTTACACTGGTATTCACGAGTTGTCAAAATAGTTGTTATGAGGAAGATACTGTTGCACCTCCACTGTTTCTGTTTGCTTCTATCGTCTCTATGACGAGGTAGATTATTTTAGGCCGCCACTACACGGTAACTAAATTACTTAAAAAAAAGTAAAATTATCAAATAGTCCTTAACTCCACAGTAAATAAGGCCAACAACCCTGACTGCGTTTCCTCACTGAAAGGCTTTTGGGCTTGTGTAGACCCCACGAACTGATAGATTCCACAGTAAATGGCGCAATAAATATGATAATATATCTCTCAGACACTTATATTTGTGACATTTACTCAGTTCAACTGCGTTTGATGCCGCTTGGCCTTAATAAAGAACTCCTTAAGTTGAGAGGCCACCAGTGTAGGTAGATCCACGCCGTAGCTATGCTATAGTTGTAACACGAATGGGTTGGCTCGACCGGGGAAGGACCACGCCCTCACTGAATACCAGCGTAAAATAGCAGCTTAATATTGCTATGTTTCGTATGGTGAGTGTATAGATCCGGAGATCTTTTTTTACTGGAAACGGGGCAATCTATTTTAGTCCTCAGGGGTGACAACGCATCTACATTTTGATTCTTAATCGAGGATAAATGTAGATGTCTATGGGCCACAGCATCTACTTACCATCAGGTGGACTGTTTGCTCGTTTGTCACCCTTATTCTATAAAAAAACAACTCTAGAGCTTTACGTCTCCCCCAAGGGACTAAAGTCATACTGTCGAGTTTCCTACTGGTGGAGCCACGTGTTTAAGGCTGCCGAAGTCTAGTTCCCCGGTCGAACCTTAAACCTATTACGCGAGATATTAACTAAAGTGGACTGTATATGCGGTTGCTTCTACGCTTACGTAAAGGCGACTACTATAGCATGCGGTATAATGCACTCGCTCTTCCCTAAAACTAAACTATTATTGTGCCAAATCGCTGAAAGGGAATCCTGCCTTATTAGGAGAACAACAAAATTGGAGCGGGTTAAACTATCTAAGGCAGGAGCTAAATTAAGGAATGTTGACTCACCGGGGTTTCTTCTATCCTGTTGAGCACTATAGCTGCAACTTCTGAAACTTCTTCTGGAACACTCCGGAGAGAGGCGGTGCGCGACTATATCTCACACGAGGCGAGGCGGTTCTCCTGGAGCTCGACTGCTTCCAGGCTAAAGCGGTTTCTACTAGCGGTGTGGTTTCAACGACGACTGCGGTGGAAAGAGCTGTTGTTCCAATGACTGGCGCGGTAGGAAAGAGGACGCGCAACGGTCGCGCGTGCCTTATATGTCCTCGGCCCCGATGATTACGTGACATTCTAGAATCATCTTCTTGCCCCTCCCACCCCACCACCCCGATGTGTCGATGGAGGATCGAGGAGGGTATGAATGATATCGTTTTTTTCGGAAAGGAACAAGCGGCTCGGCACCTCTACCGTCAAATATAATAATCCAATGGTTTTTTCCGCGCAACCATCTCCCCCGCCCTTGAAGGATTTCCTTCAAAATTAACTAATACAACTAGAGCTAAGATCAACGAACAAAATAACTAACTAACGCTAAGATTACTTAAATTCAACTACAATTTAATCTAGAAAGCTAATTTAAATTATGGAAGAGGCCGGGGGCACAAACGGACAACCGGACGCAAGTAAGACCCAACCGTGGTCTTAACGCGAGCTATCCTAACTACTCCGTCGGAACCGGGAAAGACCTCTTCGACAATTCCTAACGGCCAGTGGAGAGGCGGTGTATTCTCTTTGGTGAGCACAACTACAGTTCCTACAGCTAAAGGCTCAGTTGCTGTGTTCCATTTTTGCCGAGACTGCAAGGTATGCAAGTATTCCATCCTCCATCGTTTCCAAAACGATTGCACTAACCGATCTAATAATTTGTGGCGTGCGGAAATGCTAAGTCTGTTCTCATCCATATCTGCGGCTGGCAAATACTTTAAAGGCGTTAAATTCAAAAAATGTGCTGGAGTTTAGAGCCAGCGGTTCCGAGGGGTCACTAGACAACGTACGACAAAGTGGGCGACTATTCATTACGCATTCAATTTGAGCGAGCACCGTACTTAGCTCTTCGAAGGACAAAATTTGATCTCCTATTACTCGGTATAAATGACTCTTTAGACTCTTGATATTAGTCTACCAATTGCCCCCAAAATGGCTCGCGGCTGGGACGTTCAGAGACCACTCAATGCGGTTCTCGGCTAGAATGTGAGCGAACTCCGAATTATAATATTTGCTAGCTAAGAGCTCATGTAGTTCCGATAGAATACGTTTTGCACCGACGTAGTTCGTACCGTTATCCGAATACAATTTACTTACAGGGCCTCTGCGGGATAGAAATCTTTTAAATGCACCCATAAAGTCTGCTGTGCTTAGATCACCAACGAGTTCTATATGCACCGCTCGAGTAGCTAGACATACGAAAATGCAGACGTAAGCCTTTGTGGATCTTATACCACGCCCGCGAGTGAGCGTGACCTTAAACGGACCAGCGAAATCAGACCCGGTGTGCGTGAAGGGCTTTACTGATTGTATTACTCTACAAGATCTAAGTTCCGCCATTTCCGGAAATGACGGCTTGGGGCGTGCCCGAAAGCAAGCTATACATCTGTGCACCCGATTGCGTATTAAACTACGTGCAGAAAGAATCCAATAATTCTGACGCAAAATCGACATCAACAAGTCGGGGCCAGCGTGCGAGTTCAATTTATGATGGTAATCGACTAATAAGTTCATGATATGGTCTTTACGCGGTAAAACAATAGGGTGCCGTTGGTCGAAACTCAATTGCGAGTTGGACAAGCGTCCACCTACCCTTACAATCCCATCCTGTAAAAATGGCTTAAGGCGTTGAAAGGCGCGACTACAAGCTCTATTCGATCTTCTAATTTCTTCAGAGAAGTGCGCACGTTGAAGTTCACGTAATACTAGCGACTCGGCATAGTTGTAAGCGGATGCTAAGACATACGAACAAACACTACTTATCGACTTTAAACTACAAAGGCTACACTGTAACGACAAAAATGATTTAAATATAACACAGCGTATTGCTGTGGCGCGGCTAAACTGTACTATTTTATTTTTTATTTTACGGAACACCAACAAGCTAAACAAACACTAAGGAAATACCAATATATAATTCTATCAACGACAAACTAATATTTAAATAATAAAACTATCCAATCACAAGTATGCAATTTCTAAGCGACTAAGCTATAAATATTAATAAGCGGTGAAACTATGCGATGAACGCTTCGGAACAACACTGCATATGGCTTGTTGCTCGCGAAGTCTCACTTCCTCCCGCCAAGCAAGATTGGCCTCAGCAGGTCTATTCCATAGCCTCCAGTGAGGCACGCTTTCTGTCGCAGCGGCTCGGTGTCTCCATGCGCCGCGACCGTGACCTCGATCCGCGCCGCGCGCGCTTCCGCTAACTAGATCGATTCGAGTCCCGCGTTGCGAAACGCGTGCACTGAATATGTCACCTGACGGGTTGCGGGGCGATCTAATCTTGCTAATATGGGCCTTATTCGCGGTGTCGGTAAACCTAGATCCAGGGCTATCCCTACTCGGCGTTCCCTTCGGCTGCGACGAAACTACAACAGGTTTACTAACAACAGACTCTAACGTCTTGCTTCTCGACCCTTCGCATAATTTATTACCCGAGCGCGGGATGTTCCCCTCCCCTATTTCCCGAAAATTGCGAGTCAATAATTCGGGAGGTTCGACAGCGACGGTGCAACAACAGGATGTTGCCGAAATGCTATCTATGATGGGGGCGGAGCCAAGGATAACATATCCCAATACGGTTTCCAGTGCGTAAGGCGCGGTATGCGAGGAGTTGCCCTTGACCTTATTGTTTAACAAAAGATGAGGAAAAAGCGATGCTCCAATGAGCATGTCTATTTTTCCAGGAACGGCGTAAGTGTCGTCCGCCAGAGTCAAATTCTTAAATTCAATCATTGCCGAGGTGTCAACCGAAACGGTTGGCAACCGTTCAGTGACCCTATCTACTACTAGTGCCTTCATATCAAAGTTAACATTACGATCTATCCGAGAATAAAATTTTAAATTTATATATCCCTGGGTCGTCTTACTGGTACCTCCGATGCCTTTAATTACAGGACATGAAAGTGACCTATTTATTACTAAGCCTAAGCGCTGACAACATTGTCGCGTTATAAAGCTATTTTGGGCTCCGCTGTCCAGCAGTGCACGGACGCTTTGTTCGTTTCCACGCGAATCCCTAACCAAAATACGTGCCGTACCCAGTAACACGGTTGAAGGAGGTTGTGCTCCCATATTTGCCAATGAGCACAGAGCGACATCACCAGGTCGACCGCTAGAATCGTTGACCTTAGTAGGGGCAAATTCCTTATCCGCTTTACTTGACGCCGCTATGTTGCTATTTTCAAAATGTAATAGCGTGTGATGTTTCCTGGCGCACTTGCTACATACGGAACTCGAATTGCATTTTGCAACTAAATGCTTATCGCTTAAGCAGTTCAAACATAGGTTGTTTGTCTTTACTAATTTATAACGCTCGCTTGGTGAATATTTACGAAAAGTCGCACAATTATATAAATTACCGTGTCTATCTTTACATACTAAACAAGTATGCTGGAGTGATGTTGGCGTAGCGGTTACGTAAGTTAACGACCCTGCTATTTTAGATGGTTGAGTCTGTCTACGGTCGACGCACCTTTTATTCTCCTGTTTAACGTTCGGAGAGCGCTGCATCACCTTTATTTGATCTCGCACGAACGATGCTAATGAATGAAAGGAAGGCATCTCCGAGCTACGATGCTCCATTTCAAACGCACGCACGGTGTCGGGGTCCAACTTCTTCAGTGCAATATGGAGAAACACCACGTCCATAAGATCATTAAATTTCAAATTCTTAAGTGCAGCCACCGATGCCACAAATTTATCTAGAAACTGCTCTAAGCCGTTGATGTTCGGGGATGATATAGGTTTAAGATCGAATATCTGGTTCAAATATTCGGAAGCTAACATTCTCCTATCTTCATATTTAGTTTTAAGCGTTTCGAATATTAATAAGTAATTGTTTGCTGTAGGTGTAAAACCAGAGCAGATCGACTGTGCCCTGCCACTAAGTTTACTGATTAAGTAATATAATTTTTCGGCGTCCGATAACGATGGTTATTGTGTATATTGTTTTGAAAACTACTGAAGAAGAAGGGCCACGTCTTAATATCACCATTAAATACCGGAATATCTATTGGCGGCAACCTAATCGAGTCGCTTGGACGTACCTGTTTTTCCGGCTTTGCTTCGCTTTGAGATAGTAGGGATCTCGCAATTCTTTTCACGCGACACAAAATATCTTCGAATGGCTGCAGCGGTTGGTAGTTCACTATGTATTTCGGGTCGATTTGTAATTCCAAATGATTAATTTGGTCTAATATTTTTTCGTAATCTATTCGTAGAGAATCTATCGTTTCGATTTCAGTCAAAAAGGTTTCCCGCACTGCTTCTATATGAATGTTCTTTATATAATCACTTATATTCTGCTTACGCGAAAAGAGTATGTCCCTCTTGGCATAAAGCGTTTTAATTTTGATTTCACTTCCACTAACTGCCATTTTAAACTATTATAATAAAGTTATATCAATCACAATTAATCTCACAACGCACAAACAATAAAGGATGGACACTCGGTATGCCGTATTACGTAATTAAATCGAACACCTGCGCAGCGAGTCGAGGTGACGCGTCATTTGCTAGACTCAATAATTTTATCAAGATTGAGGGTAAGCGTATCAAACGGTTCCTATTACACTGTTTCAATTATTTAATAGGCTTTAAATTTAATCAAATACGAGCGCTATAAAACGAATAATTCTGTTTGCGAGTACCTAATCAAAATTTAAATTTAAACGAACACTATTTAAGTCTATTCTATAAATTAGAGTGCATTATCTAATTAATTAATTCAACAATTCGACCAAAATCCTGCTCGAAGTGACCATAAAATGGTGGAGCCACGTGTTTAAGGCTGCCGAAGTCTAGTTCCCCGGTCGAACCTTAAACCTATTACGCGAGATATTAACTAAAGTGGACTGTATATGCGGTTGCTTCTACGCTTACGTAAAGGCGACTACTATAGCATGCGGTATAATGCACTCGCTCTTCCCTAAAACTAAACTATTATTGTGCCAAATCGCTGAAAGGGAATCCTGCCTTATTAGGAGAACAACAAAATTGGAGCGGGTTAAACTATCTAAGGCAGGAGCTAAATTAAGGAATGTTGACTCACCGGGGTTTCTTCTATCCTGTTGAGCACTATAGCTGCAACTTCTGGAACTTCTTCTGGAACACTCCGGAGAGAGGCGGTGCGCGACTATATCTCACACGAGGCGAGGCGGTTCTCCTGGAGCTCGACTGCTTCCAGGCTAAAGCGGTTTCTACTAGCGGTGTGGTTTCAACGACGACTGCGGTGGAAAGAGCTGTTGTTCCAATGACTGGCGCGGTAGGAAAGAGGACGCGCAACGGTCGCGCGTGCCTTATATGTCCTCGGCCCCGATGATTACGTGACATTCTAGAATCATCTTCTTGCCCCTCCCACCCCACCACCCCGATGTGTCGATGGAGGATCGAGGAGGGTATGAACGATATCGTTTTTTTCGGAAAGGAACAAGCGGCTTGGCACCTCTACCGTCAAATATAATAATCCAATGGTTTTTTCCGCGCAACCATTGTCTCGTAAATATTTAACACAACTCTAAAATCGAGGGGACAAGTATAGAGACAAGGGTCCTTGAAATAACACTGTTCAAAGAACCATAATCGCATAACAATTTACTTTAAATAAATGTTTGTTAATAATAATCGATGGAAAGGGTCTCGAATTAAAAAAGGTCTCGCCGTCTTATAAAACTCATCGATATAAGTAAGCAGCACAATTACTAGCCCACTAAATACAAAATGGTTAAGATGCGAGAATAGCCAGTGTTATACTCATAGAATACTATAATACATACATAACAGAACGGGGAGTGGGCGGAGCCCGCGTAGACACTTATTTGTCACTAACATGTCAATTCACACGTATAAATGGCAACACGAGATGTGTTTTGACGTAACAATCGTTTCTAAATTTCGCATGCAAATTATTTAGAAAATGCCAAATTGCACCCTACTTACAAATAAATATGTATTAAAATTTAAATGTTTTCTTTTAATGATGATCTTGAACATTAATAAAAGGTCTAAAATGTGTAAATTTACTCAGTCTGTCAACTAAGCGAATCGGGTTTGACGACGCCAATCCTCGTAAAAAATAAAGTTAACAACCATTCTATTAGGTATTATAGTGTTGTATGGCTATACTAATGTTAAGGACTCGCTGCGGGCGGTGCAATACAATGCAGAGCGCCGCCTGTTGCGCTTTGCGCTCTCTGTGATACTTATGGACCTTATGACAGGCCTGCCATAGGACCCGTAAATACATGGGCTACGAGTCTTTCACATTGGTATAATACTAGATTGTAGTGAAATCTAAATTTAAACTATATTTAATACACAGCGAATTCCAGATTTTTATACCATAGCCAAGAAGATCTGATAGATAATAGGGTGACAAACGAGCACACAGTCCACCTGATGGTAAGTGGTTGCTGCGGTCCATAGACATCCACATCTATCCTCGATTACAAATCAAAATGCAGATGCGTTGTCACCCGTGAGGACTAAGATGGATACTCAAAACGTAGGTTAATTACAGGCTAATTAATTCATACTCACTAGTGGGGCCCCACGGCCCACTCCCAAAATAAACTTACTGGTAGAGAACATTAATGCAGTGCTTAGGAAGGAGGGTTTGTTTGTTTGGTTTGTTCATACCACACACCAGCTTCGCAAGGATTTTGTTGTGCGCGATACCAGCTGAACATTGGTACCCTGAAAGTATAGTTATACAGTTTTCAAATATTAAATATAGAAAATGCTAAGTTGATTGTGTAACTAAAGTAATATTTTAAAAAATTTTTAGCTTTTACATCTATTGCAAAATCTATAATATTAGGTTGACTGCCTCGTTGGTCTATTAGTTGTATTAGTGCGACTGCTAATCATGAGGTCCTGGGTTCGAATCCCGGGTCAGGCCAAAAAATCGATTACTGAGTTTTACCATCAGGAAATTCTCAGTAGTTGCTCGAAGTCAGGACGTTGGCGGTGTCTCAACTCCGTGCCTCGAAGAGCACGTAAAGCCGTTAGTCCTGCGCTTGATCTCTCTCCGGTTGTGTCGATTTAACATTCCATCGGATTATGAGAGTGAAGGAATAATGAGTTCATTGAGCTTGTGCATACACTTGGGCACTATAATCCTGCACTGCGCCGATGGCTAGTCTCTTTCGTCACTAGTGGCTAGTGACCGAAATTCGGTCTGGGCACATTAATATTAATATTAGGTTTCTGCCTCATTAGCTTAGTATCGTGATAGCGATTGCTGATCATGAGGTTCTAAGATCGAATCCTGGGTCAGACCAAAGTCAGCTATTGGATTTTTTGTAAAGGAATTCTCAGTAGTAGCCCGGAGGCGGTGTTTCATCCTCGTGCCTCGGAAAGTATTAAAGCCTGCACCTAGTCTCTCTCCGGTCGTGTCGGTTTGCCGTCCCATCGGACTACGAAAGTGAGGAAACAGAGAGCGCACCTGTGCTTGCGTGTACACTCGGGTATTGTATCCTAAGCAGATGGCTAGTTTCGATTTAGACTGGCCACCGTGACCGAAATTTTATCTGGAGGACATTATTATTAAGTTAACATATTCTATATTTATATCCATGTATTAAAAACAATTCTTGCTCGTTAGTTTCGCTAGTGGTCCTTCACTGCTGGCCGTATGAGGATAATCAAGGTCGCTCAGCGAGCTATGGAGAGGGCTATGCTCAGGGATTCTCTGCGTTATAAGATTAGAAATGAGGATATTAGCAGTAGAACCGTATGTAACCGTATGTAGAACCGGAGTGTTCGACATAACCCAACGGATTAGTAAGCTGAAGTGGCAATGGGCCGGCCATATAGCTCGAAGAACCGATAACCGATGGGGGGGGGGGGGGAGTTTTCGAGTGGCAGCCTCATACTGATAGGCGTAGTATAAGGCGACCATCAACTAGATGGAGTGACGATCTGGTAAGACATGCAGGAAGTCGATGGATGCAGGTGGCTCAGAACCGTGCTTTGTGGCATTCCTTGGGGAAGGCCTATGTTCAGCAGTGGACTTGTGAAGGACTGTAATGATGAAGTCTCGCTAAAACTCAAATATGGATCGAACGATTTGAATGAATTTGTTTGTGTGTTGTAGAATGGGTCCCTAGATGGCTTAGATTCACATTTAAACTCGGTAGGTGGCGCTGTCCGAGATTCAGAAATCACTCGTGAGAAGTCGGAGCATATCGTTAGTAAACAATTAAATATGATCATATATTTCTTCATTACCAGTTTCATTATAGACAGCAGCTCGCATCTCGCTGACAAGAACAGCCCCTACGAGCAACTGTCGCGCGTGCTCATATTCAAAGTCTATGTTGTCACTGCCATCATTCTGCACATCAGCCACAAACTCATATACAGAGTCATAGCCCAGTGCAAATGTGTTCGGCAACACGTCTATTGTTATTGTGTTCACATTCAATGTTTTTAATCTTTGTTGTACCTAAAATAAATTTGTTTGTGGGTGAGTACATGAGGTGAGTACAATGAGGTTTACTAGCTGTTTTTTATAGGATAAGGTTGACAAACGAACATGTAACCAATGATAAGTGGTTGCTGTGGCCCACAGACATCTACATCTATTCTTGATAATGAATCAAAATGCGTTGTCACCTCTGAGGACTTAGATGGAATGCTTCGTTTCCAATAAAAAGGGTCTCCAGTTCTCTACATTCACCATACGAAACACAGCAACGTTAAGCTATTTCACGCTGGTATTCTGGAAGAATGTGGTGATCCCCAGTCGAGTCAACCCATTCGTGCTACATCTACTTCTAATATAGATGCAGCATGGCTCTACCACATTAGGGCTTTGCATAGTCTGTCTGGTATCTTCTTTTGTACCTTTGAAGCTAAGCAGCAGGTTTCAATATATTGTGTCTTAGTAACAGACCATGAGACATTCTATCATAGTCCTAACAAATGATAATGCATCTGTGTAGATTTAATATAAAAAGTTGACCTGCTCAAAGTTCAAAAACTTTATTAAGCTAAGTTTGTATAAAAGGGTTATTATAACATTAAGGAATTAATGGATGATAATAACCCCTGGGAATGAGGTGATCCCTATCAAGCTATTTCTAATTTATTTTGTGTTGTTAATTGTGTAACATACATGATTGTAAGCTGTTTTTTTTAAGTCCCCCTGGGTTTCTTGCTGGTTCTTAAGATTTTTCTAGCATTTCCCAGTCTCCTCTGACATCCGCAATGTTTAAATGATATAAATTCAATAAATTACTTTTAATAAAGGCTCAAAATGCTGTTGCTATTGTTTGTTTCAGTTAACATTTTTGTTATGTTTATTTGTCTTAATGACTACAAGAAATTGTGATATTTTTCTGTCGTTTTTTCGAGCTCTATCGTGAATTGAAGCCACTATTAATAAAAAACTACATTATTAATAATTTTAATTTCTTAATCATAGAAGTGTCTCAAAATATGGTTGATATTCAAAAAAAATTGAATATTTAGTATTTAAAAATAAACCTATGATGGTCATAATTTGACTACAAAACTATTTCCTATATAATTCCATTGAAATGTTAGCATAAACAACTCATAAAAAGCATTTCAATTGCCCTTTTTTGAGAGTTGCCCACTCTTACAAGTAATGTCTTTGGTGCTGGCAATCACAAATCTGCCTACTGAATATGCACCCAACTGAGACTGTATCTGTGTATGTGAGATCTTTATGGACTTATGGTGATCGTAATTGCAGACAAAAAAGTAACAATTGGAATTGGATGTTTTTAAATCACACTAATTAAAATTTTTATATTTATATAAATAAATTCTTACAGGAATTGTTATGTCCAAGTAGGCTTCATCTATAGATGCCCTTTCTAACAATGGTGTAAATCTTTGCAGAACTTTTGCTACTTCTTTCCCAGCATCTCGATATCTTAGAACAAACAAATAGTAAAATTAAAAATTTTGTACAACTGACTTCAATATAAATAAAATGAGAACATCATGAATATAGTTGAAGTTGATTAAATATGCACTATTAATGATAACTCAAAAACTACTGCTCAGTTTGATGAAGTTTACAGTGAGCCACATGCTTCATCAGCTTTAAAATAAAAATATAATGAATCATTCAAATTTGTTCACCTAGAAAAAAGTTCTGAGATTTGTCTTTTTTTTTTGATTTGAGATTTGTTTGAAAAATTGTCTATTTGAGAATCTTCTCCTTTTTTGAAGTTGGTTGGAAAGGGTTTCCAATTATTAAATTGAAATTAAATTAGACAGTGGAAGCAAATAATGTTTCCCGTACCTCAGCTATAATTTTAAAGTTACTCAAACCTCTTATCACTAAGAATGAAATGTAATATCAATGTAGGTGATTATCTGAATATTGTGTTGTCAATGACAGTGGCAACACTACAAGTTTTGTATCATGAAATCTAATACTTGATTTAAATAAATGCATTATTATTTGATAAGTATATTAAATATTAATGAACATTGTGTGTAATTACATTATAAAATAACATTTTGTATGTAATAAATAATATAAGATAGGATAATATATTGTAATGTATTATATATTAGGGATAATATATTAGAGTACAACATATAATAGTTTTATTTAAAAATCAATAACCACACTCTATCACAATTATTCAAGTTTTGTATTAATGTACATGTTCTTTCTCATCATCAGCAGTAAACATCCACTGCTGGAGATGAGCCTCCTCCATTGTAAAGAGGATTTGTCTTAATTGTCATGTTTGGCAAAAGGATAATATTCTGCAGTACCTGATGTTAGCATCCTTGAAGCTACTTTCCATCGCCCGTCTGGGGATTTTAAGCCTTGCGTAAATGAGATGTTTTTACACCCGATATGGCTTCAAATAGGTGGAAGATTCCTTAATGAAAGTGGAATTGTAATATATAAGAAATATTTTACCTATACCACAACATAAGCCTCCCTCCAGACAGGCCGGCATGTAAGTTACAAACACAGTTCTGAGCCACCTGCACTGATCAACTTCTTGGATGTCTTACCAGTTTATCGCTCTATCTAGAAGAGAGGGGCCACCTTAAACTCTGCATAGTACTACAAGACTGCCAATGAAGAACCTTTCTTGCAGTTGGCCCATTGCTGTGCAGCTTTATATTATTTTGCTATATAATATATAATCAAATATAATACTGTTCTTGGCAGGAAATTGACAAATGCAAAAACACTTTCCAAATTAGCTGGGGTAATTTTCAAATGTATTCCTCAAAAAAAGACCGCAAAATCAGCTAAAAGATTTTGCTGGTGTAATATAATTCAATTGATTTTAGTAAGTACAGTAGAAGTCCAATAATCCGGCACGTTCTGGGACCGGCTCGGTGTCGGACTACCGAAAATTCCGGTCTATCGGGCGGTAATTATAAGAACAATTAGGTTAATAATTAAACTACAAATACAGTATGCGAATATGTATGTATGTACATACAACAAAGTTTATTTTACATTTCATATACATAATGTATGTACACATACTGTAAAACATATTTCACTTAGATTTAAAAAAGCGAAAAAGAGCTAACTAGCCGACCGCTAACTACGTAATTGTTTCCGAACAATACCGAGCGCTTCCGGATGATCCCGAACTGCCCCGAAAACTTCCGAATAGCTCTCGAGCGTTTTTATTTGCTTTAAAGACACACTTTTGGTGAGTACCAAAAACCAAAGAGCGATGCCGGACTATCGGGCATTCCGGACTGTTGGATACCAGACTAATGGACATCTACTGTAGTATAAGATAATGGAGTCTCATCATACCTCACTATATCATGTTATGGCATGAAATTTACATAAAATAATATATTATTACCAACTTTTTTAACTCTATAGATAAACTTGGTTGATTTTAAATGACTACATAACATTGTTACTTACTTGGTAATGTCAGCTTTGCCTCTCAGACATGGTACGGAAGGCAACTGAATCTCAGGGCATTTCTCCTTGGCTTCATCCCCTCTCATGTGTCGCGTCACTCCCATTGCTCTTGCAACATAGTTAACTGCAATAATCCTATAAAAATAATTCTTATTGAACAAAATATATGACAGATACAAAAATAATTTATCTTTTTTATGGTTTTTATTTTGTATACAAAAATGATCTTAAAGATAACTCACACACATATCTTAATACAGCATAACAAAGCAGAGAATTTTGGAGATCTTTTGTTTATATTAAATTCAATGAAGTACACCATGTGTGAGGTTAATTTAAATAATTGAACATAACATGAGTTTTCAAGTAGTGTAAAGTTGTTCAACCCTTTGGTCCAAAAATCTATATATAGATATGTGCGTGAATTGTCATGAGCATACATATATACACATATATACATACAGGATCCTAAGAATGAGTCAGCTACTCATTCTTAGGATCCTGTAGGGTGTAAAGGTCAACTGAAGTACACATTTTTCATGGAAAGGCACCGGTTTTCAATGCCCTACCTATAACCTTCGGGGAAGGGCAAGCAATGTGTTGACTAAATTCTACCGCAATCAATGAACAGTATGGCAGCACATAAAATATGAACAAATAAAAATTTATTTTTATATATTAGATTATTTATTTTATTATAGTGACAAAACAAATTTATGCTGCGTATGTGAGTGGTAGAGTAGGCAAGCATGCCCTAAAAGATAATTTAGTGACCAAATTGAAATATTTTGAAGATAGGCCATATTAAGAGCACCCTTAACTGACAAGCTAGTATGATTAGTAATTCGATGCGAAAGAAGAAAGAGAAGTGTTTGCCTGACCTTCTGGATGAGACAGAGCTGACTTCTGTCACTCCTGACATAGTTTCCAATTGCAGGCTATTGTGGAAAAACAGTCTACTTTAATCCTCATGGTTAACAAGTAATTTACAGCATATAATTACATTTAACAGGTGGCTCATTTGTTAGTCTTATGTTTTAAAAATTCCAAGTCACATGACATCACGGTGGATATCGAGGGTTCGTCTGGCTAGATAGTTAGCACTTTCTTACCTATTTCAGGCACTAAGCAGCACTGCACCTACCGTCGAGTCCTTAAAGGAGGGTTTTTTAAATTTTAATCCCATACATTAATAACTTTTACTATAGTAGTAAATAGGCAAGATTAATAACCCATACCAAGACAGCAGTTTCATAAGTTCGTTTCTGAAAATAATTGAACGATGAGATAAAAATAAGTGATTACCCGCCGCCTTTCCAAGGATTATACTGTACAACTGCTATAGGCTTCCCTTTCAATTCAGGGTTCAATTTTTCTTCTACTTGGCAGTAAAAACAATCCATATCAATCAAAACTACTATTCGATTTTCTTGATCCATAATTTCGTTGTTATTTATTTCATACGTTAAACATTGACAAAGCTATTCGATATAACGACTGCATAGAAAATCACAATATACATTTGTAATAATTCTTGAGTAATTTGATTTAAATTATATTTCATAATTTAAAATAAAATTAACAATGAATAATTTTGCATTGCGGTTGATTCGCGGTCATTTCGTTTTGCTTTTGACATTGATTTTTTTTGGAGTTTATGGCCTGGTATCTAGACCTTTAGGCCAAGTCTTGAGTATTTTTATTCGGTTTATTATAATTTCTCCACTGTATTTTTGATAAATTTATATAGAGGCACATAATAGGATTTATTTTTGGGGTTCCGTAGTCAACTAGGAACCCTTATAGTTTCGCCATGTCTGTCTGTCCGTCCTCGCTTAATCTCTGTGACCGTTAGCACTAGAAAGCTGAAATTTGGTACCAATATGTGTATTAATCTCGCCGACAAAGTGGTAAAACAAAAATTGGAAAAAAATGTTTTATTAGGGTAGCCCACCTATATGTAAAATGGGAAGTGATTTTTTTTAATTTCAACCCTAACGTGTGATATATTGTTGGAAAGGTATTTAAAAATGAATAGGGGTTTATTAAAATCATTTTTTGATAATGTCAATAATTTCGGAAATAATCGCTCCAAAAGTAAAAAACAATGTGTTCCCCCCTCTAACTTTTGAACCATAAGTTTAGAAAAAATGAAAAAAAATCTGAACAGTAGAACTTTATAACGACTTTCTAGGAAAATCATTTTAAACTTGGATGGAAACAACAGTACCCACTACCGGGATCAGTTGCAGGAGCGCGGAGCGCTGCTGCAGCGCGAACATAATGGATACCCACCTTTAAACTCATAAGTGGGAACACTTATTGTGACGGACGGGAAACTACGAAACCCTACACTGAGCGTGGCCCGACACGCTCTTGGTCGCTTTTTTTTTAAACATATCACTCAGGCGGAGGGATCTTGCACTGTCACTTGATTTTGCATCATGAAGGTTAAAGAACAGGAGAACGATTGCCGTAGAAGATAGTGTCCCAGAAATATGGACACTATAAGTGAGGCGTCATATCGACGATCACTAAGTGCAGTCAATAAAAGTCATTTTCAGTCTATTTTTCCGATTAGATGCTCAACCACTTGCACATCCACGCACAATAAAATATTTCTCCACTTTTTAATGTTTCTTTTTATCAAAATTACAAAGAATAGGTGACATTTGCACAGTCAAGTGCAGAATAACGCCAGAGCATAAGGTACGGGCAAAACCGTACCACTGTATTCTGGAATGTAATGAAAAGGAATAAAAAATTGAATTTATTACTTGCGAAGGCTGTGCAGCTAGCCAAGGCGGTTGCAAACATGCAGTTGCCTTCCTAATGTGGCTACACAGGCGCACAGGAGAGCCTTCTCCAACTGAAATAAAATGTTACTGGAAAAAAATCGAATCTTTCAGGTACGTACATACCACATCTATAGTAGAGCTTTTATTTAAAAACTAAAATTCTTTCGCGTATACGTATGGCAAAAAATTTTGTTATATCGTTTTCCCTATTTTCTACCACGGGATAAAAACTACTGTACCGATTGGGATGATTTTTTTTTACCGGTACAGGATTGCCTAGTTGGTGTTGGTTTGATACTTTTTATTTCATTAAGGGCCAACAAATCTACGATCATACTTGCCAACACGCCAACTCGAAGAAAAGCAATCTTCATTGGCCATATATCACAGAAGATTGTTTTTGTGTAGAATAGAATATTAATGTTACAGGAATCGCAACTAAGTCATGGAACAACCTCGTTTGTAGGTATATGGCTGAAAAAGTCGACTTTTGTGTATAAAAAAAATATTAATGTTACAGGAATCGGAACTACAAAGAAATTTATTAAAACTAAGGACTTTGGAGAAAACAAAGACAGTACGATATCCCAAGACTGCGGCGAAGACTTTTTGGTCAAAATAGTTCAGAAGATGAGTGATTTCAGTATTGATTGTCAGCTTTTTCCTTATTATAAAGAAAAATCAGACATAGAAAAATGTCTATGCATTACCTTGTATGTTTTTTCACACAAAATTTTAATTAATCAAGTCTGGAAAAGTTTTTGAGCTGTTGCACAACAGATGAATAAAGAAAAATGTAAACTTGTCGAAAAGTCTACTAGAACTCAAAGCAACTTTTTTTTAATTCATTTGGTACGAAATGCGTTATGGACGTGTGACCGCTTCGAAATCCCACGAAGCTGCACAGTGTCACACATGTGATGGTACTCCTGTAGAGGAAATATTTGGCGCCAAACTTGTAGTCGAAACCGAAGCTATGAAAAGAGGGAAGCTGATAGAAAACAGCGCCAAGAAAGAAGTGGAGAAACAAAAAAAAAATTTCTATCCAACCCTTTGGGCTTTTTCTTGATGGAACCTACCCATTTTTTGGAGCGTTACCCGACGGGATTACAGACACTCACGTGATTGAGATTAAGTGTCCATCAAAAAAAGGAGCATTCAGTTAGTATTACAAGAATGGACTCATAGGGAAAAAATATTTAGCTCAAATACAGACACAAATGCTTCTTACGGGAAAATTGAAAGGTTTTTTTTGCATTACACATCCTGATTTTGAGGTTTCCAAAAAAGTGGACATCATAGAAGTTCAGTTCAAAGAACATTATTGCCAGGAACTTCTGGACAAAATAAGAAAGTTTTGGGAACAATTTATTTTTACGAAACTTATTAAAATAGGTCAAAAAGAGGATCAATAAAAAAGTTTACTCTGCTAATATATTGTTTTATTTTCCTTTAAACTTATAGTGATAATCAATGGTATAAAAATTATTCGAAAACTCCCTACGTAAATTTTAACGGTATAACAAAATAAAACTAAACATTAAAACATTCAATGAAGCGGTAAGAGGAACTCATTGTTCTATCTTAAATAAAGAACTTTGTAAGTTAACTATTCCGCAAGCAGTGTTTACTATACTGGGTGGGGATTAGGTTATCACATTTTATAGCGCAGCAGTAAATGCAAGTTGATATATGTCTGTTGAAATAATAAAATAAACAATAATATAAAAAATAAAAAAGTGCATTTTTCAAATAAAATAAATAGCCTAAAATATTACACGATATAAATCATCCTGGATAATATGAGTTTTTTTGACCTGAAGTGACCTGTGAAAACGGCAAAGGCGCAGCGATACCTACACTTGCCCGTACATAAGGAATTAGGCACGCGTAGGGCGATGCCAGTGCGATATTATCAACAAATCATAAACTTTATGATATTGTTTTATCCAAATAATCACTCTAATCTTGTAATCACTAAAGTTTAATAATCAAATTTAATAATTAAATGTTATTTAATGCTAGAGCCGTGTTTTGGCGGCATTCTCCGTAAATCAAAATCATGTCGGTTTATTCCGACGACGTGAAATTGATACGAGGTATCTCAAAACTTAGAAAAAGTTAAAAAAGTAAATGTCACACCACTTCACTAAGTTATTAAATATGATTTTTATCTAGCGTATTATTAACGTGTCCCATCACAAACAAAAAATACAAAACAATAAAAGTAAGCGTCCAATTTCGCATCTATTATTATCCTATTAACGTAAACAAATCGAGAAACTTATCAGCGCGTAGTCCCTTTGTTTTTAATTTGGTGCATAAGAATTAAGTCTTAAATCGTTTGGCTTAAGATACATTTACATTTTTTGCTTGATCCTTTTTCTTTATTTGAGTTATTCAGATTGGCAACGTTTGAACTATAATTCGCCTTTGCCGGCCATGGGTCTTTGACCTTTTAGTATTTGTCAGGTGATAAATATATGCATTTACATGATGTTGTTTAATATTAAATCGAAAAAAATTATCACTGGGCATATGATGTTAATTTTTAAATTTTTTTGATTATATATGTTTAAAGAACGTTATTTAGGATACGTCTTTTCATTTAATGTGATATCTTCATCGTCACTCTGTATAGTCCAACAAACCCACATTTTTAAGATCTACGGTGGCATGTGGCTTCGAAAATCCAAAATTTCTTAATCTACCAATAGACCTTTCAACATGTATTCGTAGAGCAGCAATTTTTTTCGTTTCTAGAACCTCCTCTTTTGTTGGAGTGGTTTTCGAATTCACACTAGGTAGTTTGATTAAAGTACACTCTTTCTCACTAATGTGATGTGCCACATTTTTGAAACCACGGTCATACATGACTGCTGCATTTTTGGCAATAAATCCAAAATGCCACAGTCTTCATATATAACCGAGTCAGATGCTATTCCACCATATCCTTCCGAAATAAAATTTATTCTCCCTTCTGGAGTAATGGATATTAAATATTTTAAAGTGTTGCATGATTTGTACTCCGATCAAGTAAGAGCTTGTTTAACTGCATTAGTGGGTTTTTTTAATTTGAATCACTAAACAATCTATGATGCTCTGAACATCGCTGTAATTTTTTCGAAAAGGAATAGGCAGCAATGTTACTACTTGGGATGGTTTTGGGAAGAATATAAGCTTTTTCATACATGAAGAAATATTCGGCAACGTTTTTTTAAAAATGTTTCCAATAGCAACACTAGACATACCAAAATCAAGTCCTAGTAAAGCGTTGGACTGATACAATCTTATTTTCTTTAAAACTATCATTACGTCTCTAGGAGAGCATTTGCAAGACTCACTCAATAGTTGAATAGTACAATACCACTTTTTTGGAAGACCTAAAAGTAGCTGCGTTTCTCTGGACACGCACAGAAGAGTAGCTTTTTCCATGTACATTTTAAAAGAAACTTTTTCGAATTCGGACTCTGATTCTGTGTCATCTACGCAGATCAAATTGCAAGTTTCTCTATAAAGTGAAGATTTTTCTTCATAGCTTGAAGAACTTACTACATCAAATTGAAGAAGTTTCTTATTCTCTTGTACTGGCCGAACATATTTATCTTTGGTTTCTGTACTTTTATGTGAAACCTTTTTTAGGTTTACTTGAATTTTTTTGTTTTGTGTAGCGGGAGTATCAGCGTTGTTAGTTGTATATTCTTCTGGCAAGGGATCAATGTCAATATTATCAACTAGAGTAGTAACAGGATCGAGAACATATATATGCTCAATTTCTTGTGAAGTAGTGGTAATCGCATGTGCAACTGTTTCTGACCTAGATTTGGCATTTAGTTTTGATAGTAAAGATCTTTGTGGTTTTTCTGTACACCGATTTTGACAAGCAAACTTGTGAGGCAAAACATCTTTTTTAAGTTTGAGGGGAACACCAACTAGTTTGTACTTCACGTAGTTCTCCATATCATTTTCGACCTAGAACAAAATATAAACTTATTTTGTTCTAAGTCGGAAACGATATGGTACGTACGTCTGAGACCCAGCGGTACTAGTTGATGAGATCTGTCTGCGATCGAAACCTTTCTTAACTTCTTGTTTTACATTCGAGAAGCACTGTATCACTTTAATTTGATCTCGTACAAAGGATGCTAAGGAGTCGAATGACGGCAACTCAGAGCTACGACGCTCCATTTCAAACGCACGCACGGTGTCCGAGTCTAGTTTCTTTAAGGGATATGGAGAAACACCACGTCCATAAGGTCATTAAATGTCAGGTTATTGAGCGCAGCCACCGATGCTACAAATTTATCTAAAAACTGCTCTAAGCCAGTGATGTTCGCGGATGATATAGCTTTAAGATCGAACATCTGGTCTAAATATGAAGAGGCTAACATTCGCTTATCTTCATATTTGTTTTTAAGCGTTTCGAATATTAACGAATAATTGTTTGCTGTTGGTGTGAAACCCGGACAAATGGACTGTGCCCTACCACTCAATTTACTAATTAAATAATACAATCTGAACGTTACTCAACTTTATACATATAGCACATGCATACTAATATATAAAATAAAAAATAAATTAATCCACACACAACTCACGTTTTTAACAAAGAAGCAAACAAACAAATACATAACACGCCGAGCTAGTCACCTTGTATTGCCGCCTATAAGAACAAACTATGGTAAAAATAATATAACGTATAAAGGAGCACAGTTATACAACAAACTACCTAAATTTGTAAAGGAGGCGAAATCTTTGAATGTTTTCAAACAGAAGATACTTGCCTACCTATATTCACAACAGCTAAATACCTAACCTTAATCATCTTCATCATCAATCAATTTAAAAAAAAAACATTATTAAACTTGGACCACCACCTTATAGTTTGAATAAACAACAAAGATATTCGCTTCTTAAAAGCGACATCCAACAAAGTTATTTATGTACCCGCACTAAAATTGTTATTACTAAGTTCATATAGTTATTGTTCTCATGTAAGTGACTATTGTCTTATTGAGAAATAAAGATCTTTAAACCGAAACCGCAATCTTTTAGCGTCCGATAACGATGGATTATTATGTACGGTGTTTTGAAAGCTATTAATAAACAACGGCCAAGTTTTAATATCTCCATTGAATACCGGAATATCTATTGGGGGGGGGGGGGGGGGGGGCAAACTAAGTGATTCACGTGGGTGTACCTGAATTTCTGGTTTTGCTTCGCTTTGAGCTGGAGACTGTAAGAGCTTTGCCGTCCTTTTTATGTGACACAACATATCTTCAAATGATAGAAGTGGTTGATAGTTCACTGTATACTTAGGGTCGATTTGTAATTCTAAACTATTAATTTTGTCTAATATATTTTTGTAATCCGATCGCAAAGAGTCCACCGTTTCGATTTCACATAAAAACGTTTCCCGCACTGAATCTATGTTAATATTTTTTATGTGATTACTTATATATTGTATATGTGAAAAGAGTACGTCCCTTTTGGCGTAAAGAGTTTTAAGTTTAATTTCATTTCCACTAACTGCCATCTTGAATCGCTATAATTAATATAAGATTAATCACGAACAATATCGTACAACGTTGGAAGATGAACACAATGCCACAACTATATCTCACAACACGCTGTTGTCTTATCGTGCCGTATTACGTCTTTAAATTGAACACTTTGTTAGTAATTTTTTTTCTTGCGTGAAGGTAACGTTATCTCGTATGATTGCAAGAACTTTAAGGAAAAGGTTCTTGCAATCATACGAGATAACACGCGTCGACTAGGTAAGAATTTAGAACTCGTATAATGTTACAAATAGCGGTTAAGATAAATAAAATTAAGCCGGTCTAAATATTTAAATAAATAAGTATCTATTTACCTATGCGAATAAACTAACCAAAATTTAAATTTAAACTAAAACAAAAACTACATAAATCTATCCAATATTAAATTAGAGTGTATTGTCCAAGGAATTGGTTCAGCAGTTCGACTCGATGAGGCTACAGGGCACCAGTTCCAAATCCGCTCGAATGACCAGAAAATGGATGGGCGGCGGGCCTAAGGGTTCCCGAGTTCGATTCCTAGGTCGATCCTTGACCCTATTGTGCGAGATGTTATACTAGGTGGACTGTATATGCGGTTGGCTTCTTATGCCTCAACAAGATGGCGGACGTGGCACACATCTGCATCCTTGGATAATGCACTCGCTCTTCCAAATCTATTGCTTGCCAAGGTTAGGATTGAATTCTACTTGAGCACATTAGGAGAAACAAAATGGGGCGGGTTAACTAACAAACAAAATGCTCAAGTAGGAGCAAAATTACAGGAAACACACTTACCGGGGTGTGATTCTGATGCGGCGGACGACGCTTCCGTTGCGGTGATGCGACGTGAGGTGGGTTCTTAAAATTTATTTAAAAAAAGTCCCGCTGGGTTTGTTGCTGGTTCTCATCGATCACTAATATTAAACTAGATACACAATCTCATACAAAAGTTCTCTAAAAACTGTCCCCAACGGTTTGACGTAATTCTAGTCGAAATAAACATACATTAATGTAAATTCAACCTTAAATGCATGGTGTATAGTAGTATTCACAAAGCTACGTACAAAAAGCAATAAATTTTTATGACTATGCTTGCTGCTCAACCTATATCAAAACAAATTCATCCTTACACGCATGTTTTAAAGTCAGAATTACAAAGTGCCAATAAAAAGAAATTAAATTTTACGACCGAGGCTCGTCGCTTGGACAAGGAATAAGGGAGTCGAACGGCCCAATATTTTTGTTACTGTAATTTTAAAATTTTAATGTTGTTAATTTTTTTTAAAAAATTGGTGTAGTAATTGGTGTATTATGTGTAATGCTTATAATTAACCTGAATGTAAATATGTTTTGGTATAGGATACCACATACATTTAGAAATGAAAGTACTTAAAACAGTCATAATTATTTATTTAATTAAAAAAATTTAAAAGTACTGCTTAAATTATTATCTTATTATTAAATCTAAATTCCATGGTTACTAAATATAAAAAGTATGTACAGAAAGTTGTAAAATCTAAAAATATTATTGTGCAAAAGTTTTGACGTAATGTTCATATTTACAGAGGTTATTTTTATCCGTATCTTTTTTGCTATGTAATGTAATCTTACTTTAAGGTACCGTTCAGTAATCGATTTTATTGTAATAACTCTATGATTATTATCGTGACACTTGGATGAAAATATGTCGACACCTAAAAATGATGAAAATACCATGCTGCAAATTTGAGAAATATCAAAATTCTTGTCAGTACACATGTGGTAGTGTCTAATTGCAACTTCTGTTTTTTTGCAAACAAGAAATAAATCTAGAGATGAAAAAAACAGTCCCCCAAGGTTTCTTATATCAATAAGTTTGTGAAAAAAAAAGCCTATCTCGAGCTAATAAACTATTTACACATGCGTCACATTTCATAGTTTTTACTAAATGGCGTACCACGTTTCCAGCTATATATCCCACGATTTGATCGACATATTCGGATCTACATTCGGATTCATTGAGCTCCATCGATAATATGTCACAGTTATCTTGAATATGTGTGTCTTCTAAGTTATTACTGGAGTTATTGATTTCTATTTCATTTTCTGAGCGATATCCTATTGAAGTTATATTTAGAGCGGAAATTATATTGTTACCACTTAAAATTGGAATATTTTCCAGCGGTATAGGATTTCCTGTAAACTTATTACTTAGCTCTAAATACATTAGCATTTTCTTATAAGCGGACTTTAGCTGCACTGCATTAGGGTTATTATTATGACCACCATGACTTCGCAAATGACCGAAAAATAGTTCCACATGATCTTGGCTAAATTTGTAACTTAGAAGAAAAGAAAGGGTACCAGATTCGACCAGAGTCCTGCATAAATATGTTAAGCTTTCAATGCAGACTAAAAGTCCAATCACACCAGTATTCGCTTGGCACTTCCATAACGGAATATTTTCCGAAGTATAAACCACTCTTGTTTCATTTTTTCTTTTTATAGTTTTTTCCATCGAATATCCATACTTAAAGATATTAAATATTCTTTAGCTTTCACTAAATATGAAATTATTTGTTCAGCATTATTAACACTTAGTGGTTTTTTGTACCCGTGATCATTTAGGTTCCTAGTGTTTAATACGTCGAAAATATTATTTAAAATTAAAATGAAGTCTGCTGTTGCACTAGAATCTTTAAAATCGATAAGATGTAGTTGCTTTTCACAAAACTCGATAGCTCTAGCCACAGATCGACTCAAGAGTTGCGTTGCTAATTTCACCTTCATTATTTCATTTCTAAATGCTATGTGGCGGTGAGATAATTTGTTAGCAAGATGTAGTCCCTTATCTTCCTGTAAATTATGAAGATGACCTATGAGATCCCATCTTATAAGTTTTTGATTAGCATCCTTGATTATCTTTTTGGACTCAAATGTGTTACGCATAAGTTTAATCATGTGACATGCATCTAGAAACACAGTCACTTCGTAATTGTCTGTGGGGTATTTGAAATGAGTTTTCATGTTCATACAATCGTCAATGTTACAACCGAGGATTTTCATACAAGAAATATTTGATTTACACCCATCAAAAGTCAACGCTATCACTTTTACACCAACTGAATGACATTTTTCTAAAGCAATTTTAAGTAAATTGGCCTTTACTTCAGCTGTCTGACTTGTAATGAAAAAATAAGCTATAGGTATTTTAAATGAATCGTTTACACCCACTAACATAAAGGGTGCGTTTGGCAGAAAAAGGACTAGCAAGCGCTTGTAAGCAAAATGGCGATCGTAAGCGGTAAGCGCTGTCAAATCGTAAGTAGCTATTTTCCTCTAGGACACGATGTTAGTTTTAACCGGGGTACCTAACCTATTTTAAACATATGTTTGTAAAGTATTCATATTCAAAACTTACCAATCACGAATTTTTAATAACATGTATATGTTTATTCATGTCATTATATTACTTAAAACTAATATTGCACAAAACAACTTATAAACACTACTTCAAAACAAACAAATTAAATAAGCAAAATGGCGGATTGTGTCAGCGCTACTGAAGTAGCAATCGCGTCCTGACCGAAAACAATTTTAGCGCTTGTAAGCGCTTGCTAGCGCTTTTTCTGCCAAACGCACCCAATGACATATACTTGACTGGCAAGTGGCAATGTCATTTGTCACTTGCCAGTCAGTGTGTGTAAGTGCTGTTAAGTCCCATGCATAGAGGAAATGGTCCCATGTCAATTAAACCCTCATAACGTTTACCAGTCCATATTTTCTGTTGTCGTATTGACATTTCGTCAGCAATTATAGCACCTATTACTTCTTTTTTGGCTTTATCTGTTTTTTCTTTTAGTCTGTCAAACGCTTCTCCTGTAAAACCAGGTTCTGCATTTATACTTCTGTACCAGTTGCATAAAGTATTCGGGTGAGGTAGACAAGTGTCAAACATTTTTCGTATGTACTTATACGCGGCTGGTGAATAGAAGTGTAGCGTTTTGGCGAATTTTCTGGCACCTGGTGGATATTGAGAAAATGGCCGCTTTCTGCCTGTTATGTTCTTTAAATAAATAGCATTAAAAGTGTCTGTAACTTCTATATGTTTAGATAGGTCATAAAGTAATGACTGATCCACTATTTGACGTTTATTTAATAGAGACAGAACATCCTTTAAGTTATTGTATTTTTTCTTTAGTCTTTTATTTTGTTTGCGTAAGTTTGATAATTTGTGGTTCTTTACTGTTAAAAGCTTTTTGCAAGCAAAAAGTTCCTTCTTCAAAGCAACTTTTTTTGGTGTATCGAGAATTGAGCCAATACTAAGAGATGAAGTTGGGCTTTCAAGAACTTCAGAAACTCTTGGTTCAATATTTATCTGAAATGAAACAACAATAATAAAACACAAGATAATTTATAATTTTCTAATTATTTATATCGTCATATCACTTTTTAAAATAATCAAAAACTATCATGTAAGAAACAAAACAAAATAAATTTAAGGTTGTGCTTTCAAGCCCCTGAATTCATTACGCATTGAAGTTTGAATTGATAAACACATTGTGAAAATATTATTAAATAAAAATATCATTGTTATATTTACAACTACTTACTTGTGGTTGCAAGGAACATTGTTCAATCGCTTTTTTATTAAAAGAAGACTCATCTTCTACATCATGATCATTTGCTTCCTATAAACAAAACACATTAATAATAATTCATGTGCATAAATAACTCAACCAAATTTATTAAAATGCCACATACTATTCGCGGTTTAGCTGTTTTGTGTAGCCTTCTGATGCCTTTCGTAGTTACATATTCATCACTTTCTAAAAAAGGCTTTGAACATACAACGCTTCCTTGAGTCGGCTTGAAGAATTCTTCGGATCTCTGACGTGCTATGACTGATATCCATTCTCCACACCTAACTGGATCTCGAGGAAAGCTAAAAAATAAAAAATAAAATCTCACATCTTTAATTTTATTACATGCACATATTCAAAATTAAATCAATAAAATGTTATTATAATATTTAGAGAAACAATAAAGAAGTCTCATTAAACAAAAAAACAATCAAACTTAAATAATAAAAAAAATTAAAAACCATAACGTCTCCAACAAATGGAACAGAGTCAACGCACATAATTCTCGAACAATCATGACTTACTTATTATGACTTAATTTAAAAAATGTTTTAGGGATTTCTTGACAAATTATAAGTATTTACAATATATAAGTATTAACAATTAAATAACGATAATATTAATACATACCGAAAATAGGAAATTCCATCCTTTTTTAGGGTCCTGGATGTGCGATTTTTACACTTTTTAAACAAGCACTGAGGCATGTTTGGCGTCGGAGTATTCGAATGTAACCCAAATGTTCGAATGGGTGCTCATTTGGTGAGGTCACTTTTTGTCACTGATTGTGTATCTGGGTTTTTGTTAGTGATCGATGCTGGTTCTTCCCAGAACAGAGGTTTTTTTTCGAACCAGTGGTAACGTAAAATATTGACTTTCAATAAGAATTACTTGTAATCTATATTGAATAAAAAATTATTTTATTTTATTTTTATTTATTTTCTGACAATGGGGGTTTGATATGATGCTAATGCTACCAGAGGATTTTGAGATTGAGAAAGAAAATAGCATAACACAAAATGAAAAATTGCTCTTCATGCCTTAAGAAAAAAAATGAACATTTATTATTTGTAATTTTATATTATTAAAATAAAAAAAAATCATCATCATCGACGCTTTCCAAAATGCGAATGAGTTCTGAGGAATCGTTCATGTTGCACTGCACTACTTTTTCCGCTATTCGTTTATGACGTCATCAGGGTGTCCTTGACCACGGCGCTCAATGAACTGATAATCGATGACCTCTTCCATATTCACGCTGACATTGAGATGTTTTCTCTGTCACGGCAGATGAACTACTCATTCGGAGTTTTTCATGTTCACGTTGGTATGGAGTGTAATTCTCTACCACGGCAGGATAGATGGCCCAAAAGGGGTGCTGTCACGGTATACTAGTCACTACTAGTTTTGTAAGAGAAACGAATGTAATGTCATGAAGTATGAACCTTTGCTTTGTAAGGAGTATGCTTATTATGAACCTTAATGATAAATTCTAATGTGTTCAATTTATTTCCAACATTTAGTAGAGTCTGGTGACTCGTTACATGGTACTTCGGAGAAGGATGAGGCGAGATCTAACCTCGAACACATTAAGGTTGCGGACGAGGACGACCGCCCGTCAGGAGAGGCCGTGTTACGCGATGATGACTAGAAGGGGGCGTGGCTAATGATTGCGTCACCGCGGTGGTGGGGTTTTAAGCCCAGAAAGGCGGTCGCCGTAGCAGGTGGCAGGGTCACTTTGGCTCGAACGGTCGGAGAGAGTGGTTGTGCTAGGAATTAGATATTACCTTAAATCATTAGTTGCTGATTAATATTGTAAAAGTGTTATAAAAGATTTATATTACAAGTTTTGCTTTGAGTGCATTTTTATTAAGAATTTAACCACTAATCTGTAATAATATTTCATATTTTTGTGGGCCGGGTTTTTTATCAACTAAAGACGTCGTTGGCGCTCAGGGCCCGCAGGTGCTGGTCAAGTAGCGACTTTGGCGCTCAAAAGGTTAAATTAAATAATATTCAAAATCGTGTTGAAATTATGTATGTAATGATTATTATTCATCACAAGCTTATTTAGTTATTATAAAATACATTTTCGTTAATATATTTAAATTATGTAGTAGTGTAATGATTATTATTCATCACAAGCTTATTTAGTTATTAGGAAATACATTTTTCGTTAATATTGTTACGAGCTTGAGGTTCGTGATAATAAAAATTGCCGATAGAATTACCCAAATTAACACTTTAATTCACTTTACACTAATTAAAGTAAAAACAATAATAATTAATCACACTGATTCACTTTATTCCGCTCCGAAGCTTCGCTTGTCTCGCCAACTTCAACACTTCACCGATCGCATCTTGCAGCGCCTATAAATATAAATTAGCACCGAAATATCCAGAATATTCAAGTAAACACGCGCAAGGTACCGAGAGTTCGAGTTTCAACTTCTAGAAGTTTAGTTCTACGGTTCGAGACTAGATGGCGCTGTCGGTTGAAAGATTAGTGATGTCATTTTCTGGAAACCTCCCCTCGCTCTCGTCTCTGACACTAGATAACGCTAGTGCCGTCGACTTAGGCGCGTAACACTGCCCCCTCGTCATCAAGACATGCTCGTCCCGAGCATTATCGGCCCCATAATAACGCGCCAGGCGATCCACATGGACGATCTTAGGAGTCCCTCTTGCGCCTTTCTGTATCCGGTAGGTTACATCGTTGATCCTGGTCACAATCCGGTACGGGCCATCCCATTTAGCTTGAAGCTTAGAAAATTTCTTTTTGCTGCGGACTGGATTGTGCAACCACACTAGTGAACCTTCGTCGAACCCTTTGTTGTTCATTTTGCGGTCGTACCGGGTTTTCATCTTTTCAGACATTTGCTGGCCCGATTGTCTGACGTGCTCATAAACGTCATTCATTTTGTTTCGCAAGTCATTTGCATAATCGGTTATACTGCGTGGAGCATCAGGTGGTATCCCGGTGATCAGGTCTGCAGGCAGCCGTAATTCTCTTCCAAAGTTTGCGAAAGCTGGTGTCACTGCTGTACTTTCGTGAACAGCGCTTTGATATGACAACAAAAACGGTTGTATGTGCTTGTCCTAATCTTTTTGTTGATTGTGATTGTCTACAACTTTTGCTAGGTACCTCTCCAGTGTCTGATTAAATCATTCTACCATTCCATCAGATTGCGGGTGATAAGAAGTCGTTCTTGTTTTATGAGTACCCATAACTCGGCAAGTTTCCTGGAATATTTGAGACTCAAAATTCCTTCCCTGATCGCTGTGAATCTCTAAGGGTACTCCAAAACGACAGAAGACTTCATGAACTAGTTTATCTGCAACTGTTGAAGCTTCTTGATTTGGAATGGCGAAGACTTCTGGCCACTTAGGGAAGTAATCCATCACAACCATGAAATACTTGTTACCGCTTTCACTCTCCGGAAACGGCCCCGCCACCTCAATGGCTATTCTCTCCCATAGTGCACCAAAATTGTACAACTTCAATGCACCTCTACTACGAGTCTGAGGTCCCTTTACAGCCGCACAACTTGTACATTTGCGACACCAGTCCTTGACATCGTTTCTACAGTGGACCCAATAAAACCGTTCTCGGATCTTCAGTAGAGTTCGTTTAACTCCCAGATGGCCTCCGGAACAATCATTATGGTACAGCTGTAGAACATCCGGTACTTTAGCTTTAGGGACAACCATTTGCAAGTTACAGCTGTCTCCCCGAACATTTTCCCATTTACCGCACAGAACTCCATCCTGAAGCAGCAAGCTGTTCCATTGGGCCCAATAGCTTTTAGTGGTCAAACTCATCGTTGAGACGTCGCTCCACTTGGGCTTCTGAGCACTGGCCTTCATCCATTCCAGAATCGGCTTGATGTCCGGATCTTCCTGCTGTGCATGTTGTAAGCTGTCCTTCCACTCGTTGCTGAGGTGGTCTGTCCTGAGCATCCTCACGGATACCACTTCCTTACTCTCCTGCCTAGTACAATGTTTGTAATCTTCAGGACAAGGTCTTCGTGACAATGCATCTGCGTTGCCATGAGATTTCCCGCTGCGATGTTCGATCTCAAAGTCGTATTCTTGCAGTAGTTCAATCCACCTCGCAACTTGTCCTTCTGGATTTTTAAACTGCAATAGCCATTTTAGTGCAGCATGGTTAGTTCTTAAGCGAAATTTTCGTCCCAGAAGATATTTGCTAAAATGCTGCAACGACTTTACCACAGCTAGCAATTCGCGTCTTGTGGACACAATAGTTCCTTTCCGGTTTTGACAACGACTTGCTGAAGTACGCTATCACGACCTCTTGGTCACCATTCCGTTGAGACAACACACCGCCAAGTCCTATATCACTTGCGTCTGTGTCAACTATAAATTCTTTGCTTGCATCAGGGTATCCCAAAATAGGTGTTTTGTACAGACGGTCCTTGAGCTCCTGGAATGCGATATTGCAACTTTCATCCCAGCAGAAATGTTGCTTCTCCTCGGTTAGCTTGTGCAGAGGTTTGGCTGTATCTGCAAAGTTCTTCACAAATCGCCGGTAATAGGAGCACAAACACAAAAATGCTCTAACCTGCGTCTTGTCTTTTGGAACCGGCCAATCCTTGACAGCGGCGATTTTCTCTGGATCCGTGCGGATACCTTCTTCCGATACTACATACCCCAAAAAGTTGCCGTTTGAATAGTGAACATTTCTTCGGACTCAACTTGAGGTTGGCACTCTGAATCTTCATGAGCAAGCGTTCCAGGTTTTGAAGGTGTTCCTCAAACGTCCGGCCTACGATGATGATGTCATCCAAGTAGACCAGACAGGCATCGCCAATTAGCCCGGTAAGTACAAGTTCCATCAGCCTTTCAAACGTTGCTGGAGCATTGCACAACCCAAACGGCATTACTTTAAATTGCCGCAGACATTTTCCCGTCGAGAACTCATTTTTCTCCTTGTCCTTAGGGTCAATTTCAACTTGCCAGTAGCCACTTTTTAGATCCAGCGTGCTAAACCACTTTACTCCTGTAAGCATGTACAGCGTGTCATCAATTCTTGGCAAGGGATAGCTGTCCTTCTTTGTAACGTCGTTCAGACGGCGGTAATTAACACAGAACCGCATGCTTCCATCCTTCTTCTTTACCAGCACCACGGGTGAACACCATGGACTAGATGAAGGTTCAATAACACCATCCTTCACCATTCCCTCAATCATGGTTTCCACTTCCTTTTCACGTGCTACCGGCAATCTTCTTGGCCGCTGACGGATAGGCAATTCTTCTCCTGTGTTTATTTTGTGTTGAACTAAGTCAGTCTTTCCCATGTCAGCATCTTTTGATGAGAATACATCGGCGTACTTGAGTAACAACTTCTTCGCCTTGACCAATTCGTTCGGGGAGAGAACACTGCGAAAGTCCTCCAAAAGTGTGATCACTCTCGTTTCTGAATCCTTGCTGGGGGTCCCACTCGATATAATATATTGGCACCGGCGTAACCAATCCACTTCCTCACAAGTACCAACCAGTTTGCCTTTTTCTATAATCTGTTCCCGGTCACAAAGGTTCAGCACACGCACTCCTGAGATGTCAGTGATCCTGATCAAGGTTCGAGCTACTTTCCATGGAAGGTCATTGTTTACCCTTTCCACAAGTACACAACGGTGAGGTTTCCCAGCGTTTCGAGGAAGACTAACCGGAACAATCGTATCCGATCTCGGCGGAAGAACAATCTTCTTAATGCTGTACACGTTCCCTGGTAACGCACCTTCCATAAAAAGTTCCTCCTGTCCACATTTCAAAACACCTTGCTTAACGTCGATCTTACAACAATTATTCCTCATAAATCAAATCAAATCAAATAATTTATTTGTAAAACATAGGTAAAAAGTTACAAACTTGTTGGAAAAAGTTATAATACGTAACACTATGTTTCGCCTACAAAGGCATACAAATATTTGTTTATCACTATCACCTGGCAATATTAACATTAATTTTTAATAAAATAACAATTTCAATTATAATTAGTATGTTTAGAAATAACATTAATTATTATCTTAATTATCAATTACATAAATATAAACATATAATAAATAAATCGTCTGGTGGAGCCACGTGTCTAAGGCTGCCGAAAATCTAATTCCCCGGTCGAACCTTAAACCTATTACGCGAGATATTAACTAAAGTGGACTGTATATGCGATTGCTTCTACGCTTACGTAAAAGCGACTACTATAGCATGCGGTACAATGCACTCGCTCTTCCCTAAAAAACTAAAACTATTATTGTGCCAAACCGATGAAAGGGAATCCTGCCTGATTAGGAGAAAAACAAAATTGGAGCGGGTTAAAACAATTATATCAGGCAGGCAGTAATTAAAGGAATGTTGACTCACCGGGGTTTCTTCTACTTGTTGAGCACTATAGCTGCGACTTCCAGAACTTCTTCTGGACAGACACTTTGGGGCCCCAGGGGTACGTCGGGAGAGAAGCGTTGTGGTATCAACGACGAGCGCGGCGGGAAGGGACGTGTGGTTCCAATGACTAGCGCGACGGGAAGAGCGGTGTGGTTTCAATGACTGGCGCGGCGGGAAGAGGCCCGCGTCGGTCGCGCGTGCCTTATATATCCTCGGTTCCGATGATTACGTGACATTCTAGAATCATCTTCTTTCCCCTCCCACCCCACCACCGCGATGTGTCGATAGGAGGGTATGAACGATATCGTTTTGGAAAGGAATAAACGACTTGGCACCTACCGTCCAAATATAAATAATACGAATGGTTTTTCCGCGCAACCATCTCCCTCGCCCTTGAAGGATTTCCTTCAAAATTAACTAAAACAACTAGAGCTAAGATCAACTAACAAAATAACTAACTAACGCTAAGATTACCTAAATTCAACTACAATTTTAATCTAGAAAGCTAATTCAAATTATGGAAGAGGCAAGGGGCACAAACGGACAACCGGACGCAGGTAAGACCCAACCGTGGTCTTAACGCGAGCTATCCTAATTACTCCGTCGGAACCGGGAAAGACCTCTTCGACAATTCCTAACGGCCAGTGGAGAGGCGGCGTATTCTCTTTGGTGAGCACAACTACAGTTCCTACCGCTAAAGGCTCAGTTGCTGTGTTCCATTTTTGCCGAGACTGCAAAGTATGCAAGTATTCCATCCTCCATCGTTTCCAAAACGATTGCACTAACCGATCTAATAATTTGTGGCGTGCGGAAATGCTAAGTATGTTCTCATCCATATCTGCGGCGGGCAAATACTTTAAAGGCGTTAAATTCAAAAAATGTGCTGGAGTTAGAGCCAGCGGTTCCGAGGGGTCACTAGACAACGTACGACAAAGTGGGCGACTATTCATTACGCATTCAATTTGAGCGAGCACCGTAATTAGCTCTTCGAAGGACAAAATTTGATCTCCTATTACTCGGTATAAGTGACTCTTTAGACTCTTAATATTAGTCTCCCAATTGCCTCCAAAATGACTCGCGGCTGGGACGTTCAGAGACCACTCAATGCGGTTCTCGGCTAGAATGTGAGCGAACTCAGAATTATAATACCTGCTAGCTAAGAGCTCATGTAGTTCTGATAAAATACGTTTTGCACCGATGTAGTTCGTACCGTTATCCGAATATAATTTACTTACAGGGCCTCTGCGGGATAGAAATCTTTTAAATGCACCCATAAAGCCTGCTGTGCTTAGATCACCAACGAGTCCTATATGCACCGCTCGAGTAGTTAGACATACGAAAATGCAGACGTAAGCCTTTGTGGATCTTATACCACGCCCGCGAGTGAGCGTGACCTTAAACGGACCAGCGAAATCGGACCCGGTGTGCGTGAAGGGCTTTACCGATTGTATTTCTCCACAAGATCTAAGTTCCGCCATTTCCGGAAATGACGGCTTGGGGCGTGCCCGAAAGCAAGCTATACATCTGTGCACCCGATTGCGTATTAAACTACGTGCAGAAAGAATCCAATAATTCTGACGCAAAATCGACATCAACAAGTCGGGGCCAGCGTACGAGTTCAATTTATGATGGTAATCGACTAATAAGTTCATGGTATGGTCTTTACGCGGTAAAACTATAGGGTGCCGTTGGTCGAAACTCAATTGCGAGTTGGACAAGCGTCCACCTACCCTTACAATCCCATCCTGTAAAAATGGCTTAAGGCGTTGAAAGGCGCGACTACAAGCTCTATTCGATTGTAATCTTGTAATTTCTTCAGAGAAATGCGCACGTTGAAGTTCACGCACTACTAGCGACTCGACATAGTTGTAATCGGACGTAACGATATACGAACAAACACTACTTATCGACTTTTAAACTACAAAGGCTACACTGTAACGACAAAAATGATTTAAATATAACACAGCGTATTGCTGTGGCGCGGCTAAACTATACTATTTTATTTTTAATTTTACGGAACACCAACAAGCTAAACAAACACTAAGGAAATACCAATATATAATTCTATCAACGACAAACTAATATTTAAATAATAAAACTATCCAATCACAAGTATGCAATTTCTAAGCGACTAAGCTATAAATATTAATAAGCGGTAAAACTATACGATGAACGCTTCGGAACAACACTGCATATGGCTTGTTGCTCGCGAAGTCTCACTTCCTCCCGCCAAGCAAGATTGGCCTCAGAAGGTCTATTCCATAGCCTCCAGTGAGGCACGCTTTCTGTCGCAGCGGCTCGGTGTCTCCATGCGCCGCGACCGTGACCTCGATCCGCGCCGCGCGCGCTTCCGCTAACTAGATCGATTCGAGTCCCGCGTTGCGAAACGCGTGCACTGAATATGTCACCTGACGGGTTGCGGGGCGATCTAATCTTGCTAATATGGGCCTTATTCGCGGTGTCGGTAAACCTAGATCCAGGGCTATCCCTACTCGGCGTTCCCTTCGGCTGCGACGAAACTACAACAGGTTTACTAACAACAGACTCTAACGTCTTGCTTCTCGACCCTTCGCATAATTTATTACCCGAGCTAAGTAAAAGCGGGATGTTCCCCTTCCCTATTTCCCGAAAATTGCGAGTCAATAATTCGGGAGGTTCTACAGCGACGGTGCAACAACAGGATGTTGCCGAAATGCTATCTATGATGGGGGCGGAGCCAAGGATAACATAGCCCAATACGGTTTCCAGTGCGTAAGGCGCGGTATGCGAGGAGTTGCCCCTGACCTTATTGTTTAACAAAAGATGAGGGAAAAGCGATGCTCCAATGAGCATGTCTATGTTTCCAGGAACGGCGTAAGTTTCGTCTGCTAGAGTCTAATTCTTAAATTCAATCATTGCCGAGGTGTCAACCGAAACGGTTGGCAACCGTTCAGTGACCCTATCTACTACTAGTGCATTTATATCAAAGTTAACATTACGATCTATCCGAGAATAAAATTTTAAATTTATATATCCCTGGCTAGCTTTACTAGTACCTCCGATGCCTTTAACTACAGGACATGAAAGTGACCTATTTATTACTAAGCCTAAGCGCTGACAACATTGTCGCGTTATAAAGCTATTTTGGGCTCCGCTGTCCAGCAGTACACGGACGCTTTGTTCGTTTCCACGCGAATCCCTAACCAAAATACGTGCCGTACCCAGTAACACGGTTGAAGGAGGTTGTGCTCCCATATTTGCCAATGAGCACAGAGCGACATCACCAGGTCGACCGCTAGCATCGTTGACCTTAGTAGGGGTGAGTTCCTTGTCCGCTTTACTTGACGCCGCTATGTTGCTATTTTCAAAATGTAATAGCGTGTGATGTTTCCTGGCGCACTTGCTACATACGGAACTCGAATTGCATTTTGCAACTAAATGCTTATCGCTTAAGCAGTTCAAACATAGGTTGTTTGTCTTTACTAATTTATAACGTTCGCTTGGTGAATATTTACGAAAAGTCGCACAATTTTATAAATTACCGTGTTTATCTTTACATACAATACAAGCATGCTGGAGTGATGTTAACGTAGCGGTTACGTAAGTTAACGACCCTGCTATTTTAGATGGTTGAGTCTGTCTACGGTCGACGCACCTTTTAATCTCCTGTTTAACGTTCGGAGAGCGCTGCATCACCTTTATTTGATCTCGCACGAACGATGCTAATGAATGAAAGGAAGGCATCTCCGAGCTACGATGCTCCATTTCAAATGCACGCACGGTGTCGGGGTCTAATTTCTTTAGTGCAATATGGAGAAACACCACGTCCATAAGGTCATTAAATTTCAAATTCTTAAGTGCAGCCACCGATGCCACAAATTTATCTAGAAACTGCTCTAAGCCGTTGATGTTCGCGGATGATATAGGTTTAAGATCGAATATCTGGTTCAAATATTCGGAAGCTAACATTCTCCTATTTTCATATTTAGTTTTAAGCGTTTCGAATATTAATAAGTAATTGTTTGCTGTAGGTGTAAAACCAGAGCAGATCGACTGTGCCCTGCCACTAAGTTTACTAATTAAGTAATATAATTTTTCAGCGTCCGATAACGATGGGTTATTGTGTATATTGTTTTGAAAACTACTGAAGAAGAAGGGCCACGTCTTAATATCACCATTGAATACCGGAATATCTATTGGCGGCAACCTAATTGAGTCACGTGGACGTACCTGTGTTTCCGGCTTTGCTTCGTTTTGAGATTGTAGGGATTTCGCAGTTCTTTTCACGCGACACAACATATCTTCGAATGCCAGCAGCGGTTGGTAGTTCACTATGTATTTCGGGTCGATTTGTAATTCCAAATGATTAATTTGGTCTAATATTCTTTCGTAATCCGTCCGCACAGAATCTACCGTTTCGATTTCATTTAAAAAGGTTTCCCGCACTGCTTCTATATTAATGTTCTTTATATGATCACTTATATTCTGCATACGCGAAAAGAGTATGTCCCTCTTGGCATAACGCGTTTTAATTTTGATTTCACTTCCACTAACTGCCATTTTAAATTATTATAATAAAGTTATATTAATCACAATTAATCTCACAACGCACAAACAATGAAGGATGGACACTCGGTATGCCGTATTACGTAATTAAATCGAACACCTGCACAGCGAGTCGAGGTGACGCGTTGTTCGCTAAACTCAATATTTTTATCAAAATTGTGGGGTAAGCGTATCAAACGGTTCCTATTACACTGTTTCAATTATTTAATAAGCTTTAAATTTAACCAAATACGAGCGCTATAAAACGAATAATTCTGTTTGCGAGTACCTAATCAAAATTTAAATTTAAACGAACACTATTTAAGTCTATTCCATAAATTAGAGTGCATTATCTAAATAATTAATTTAATAATTCGACCAGAAATAGTTGGACGACCACTAAACCCAGTTCAAATACTGCCGAAGTGACCATAAAATGGTGGAGCCACGTGTCTAAGGCTGCCGAAAATCTAATTCCCCGGTCGAACCTTAAACCTATTACGCGAGATATTAACTAAAGTGGACTGTTTATGCGGTTGCTTCTACGCTTACGTAAAAGCGACTACTATAGCATGCGGTACAATGCACTCGCTCTTCCCTAAAAAACTAAAACTATTATTGTGCCAAACCGATGAAAGGGAATCCTGCCTGATTAGGAGAAAAACAAAATTGGAGCGGGTTAAAACAATTATATCAGGCAGGCAGTAATTAAAGGAATGTTGACTCACCGGGGTTTCTTCTACTTATTGAGCACTATAGCTGCGACTTCCGGAACTTCTTCTGGACAGACACTTTGGGGCCCCAGGGGTACGTCGGGAGAGAAGCGTTGTGGTTTCAACGACGAGCGCGGCGGGAAGGGACGTGTGGTTCCAATGACTAGCGCGACGGGAAGAGCGGTGTGGTTTCAATGACTGGCGCGGCGGGAAGAGGCCCGCGTCGGTCGCGCGTGCCTTATATATCCTCGGTTCCGATGATTACGTGACATTCTAGAATCATCTTCTTTCCCCTCCCACCCCACCACCGCGATGTGTCGATAGGAGGGTATGAACGATATCGTTTTGGAAAGGAATAAACGACTTGGCACCTACCGTCCAAATATAAATAATACGAATGGTTTTTCCGCGCAACCATCGTCCATTAATTATTGCAGGTACTAAAAATCGTTCATTTTATCTTCAAAGTATTCGTTGATAGAGTAGTATGCTTTGTATATTAAAAAACTCGAAAGCAACTTTTTGAATACAGAGCTGTTTTATGAGATTTTGTGCGTAGTTTATTCCTATGTCGTATTATTAGCATTTTCAAATATGTTAAAATGTTTCCTTACAAACATAGCTTCTTCAAATATATATAAAGATGGTAGGGTCAGAATGTTAAGATTAATGAAATGCGGTTTGCAACTGTCGGTAACCTGCAACTGACATACTGCTCGTAAACATTTCTTTTGCGCTTTAAATACTAGTTCGCGTTTTGGAGAATTTCCCCAAAATATTATACCATATCTCAATGTTGAAGAGACGTATGCATGGTAGGCGGTTATGACTGTTTCACGATTTGTAATTTTTATAAGGTTATGTAGTGCATAGTGGAATTGATTTATCTTTTTTATTATGTGTACAATATGTTTACTCCATGTTATTTTTTCGTCCAGCCAAATTCCCAGAAATTTTGTGTGTTCTTTTTTGTTATGATTTTAGTTTTATAGTTAATATTAATTTTTGGTTGTTTTTTTCTTTGTTTGAATGACATAATATGCGTTTTATCCAAATTAATTTTAAGATTATTGTTATTCAGCCACTCTATTATCCTGTATAAATTCTGAGTTATGTCCGTTTCAATTGAGACCTTGTCTCGTCCCGTGAATAAAACTGTGCTGTCATCAGCAAATAAGGTCATAGGATGCTGAGTCACCTGGGGCAAATCATTGATATATATTAGGAATAGTAATGGACCGAGTACACTTCCTTGCGGCACACCGTAGGTTGTTTGCTTTGGTTGCGAAAGGTATGTTATTTCAATATTAGTACAAGGACAGATTGAAATAATATGATTTAACACATTACCTCTGATTCCATATTTTTCCAGTTTAAGCGCTAAGATATTTAAATCAACGTAATCAAACGCCTTGGTCATGTCCATGAACAAGGCGGTTGTTGGTATACGATTATCCATACCGGTGATCACTTTTTCAATAAATCCATACATGGCCATATTTATGTTTTTACATTTTCTAAAACCATATTGTTCGTTTGCTAAGATATTATAACTTCCAAATAAGAATATAAGTTGTTATATATTACTTTTTCTATTATTTTGGAGAATGTTGGAAGCAAAGCGACAGGCCTGTAGTTTTTAGGGTCATGTCTGTCCTCCTTTTTATATAAAGGATTTATAACGGATATTTTTAAAGCACTAGGAAAAGTACCATTTTCAATACATAAATTCACTACGTAACTTAGAACTGGGGAAATTTCAACGGCCACTAACTCAACTACTTTTGTAATTATATCATCATTACCAGCACTGTTAGTATTTTTTAATTTATTAATTAACATAAACATTGAGTTCAGTCGACTACTTATGGCCGTGTTACTTTGGTGACTATTACTAAACTGGTTTATGGGCTGAACTTCATCGATAAAATAATTATTAAATTCCTCAGAAATTTTTTCGGGATCATATATACATTTATTATTAAAATTAATTTTTGTAATATTATCTTTAGGTAAGTTGTATTTATTCTTATTTATCACTTTCCATGTGGCTTTTGTTTTATTCTCCGCATTGTTGATATAATAACTATTGCGCGATTTTTGTGTCAAATTAATGATTTTTCTTAATCGTTTACTATAAACTTTAAGCTTTCTCTTATTTTCCTTAGTAGGGTGTAGTCGAGAATGCCATAGCATTTCTCGTTTACGTTTACAACACAATTTAATACCATTATTAACCCAAGTAAGTTTTCTATTTACAAGAATTTTGATTTTAAGTGTCGGAAAGCATAGATCGTAAAATAGTTTAAATAATTCATTGAATTCATTAAACGCTTCATTAGGATCAAGACATTCATAAACACTATTAAAACTGAGAATTCTGATGGCATTTTTAAATTTATTTAAGTTTTCTATGCTGTAATCCCGTTTTAACATGAACCAATGAGAGATAGTGTATGTTTTGTTAACATGACATTTTAAGACTTGAGCAGTATGATCTGATATTCCCAGATCTATCACTTCACCTTTACTGCCTCTTATATTATGAATTATATTATCAATAAACTTCCCACTTTGTAAACATGTAGGCTCGCAAATACTCGGTCGTAAGTTAAAATTTAACAATTTATTTTCTAATTCTGCAGAAAGCCGTGAACTTTGTAAAATATCTATGTTAAAATCCCCACATATTATAAGTTTTTTTATTAGTACTACAAAATTTTTGTAACACACCTTCAAAGTTATTGAAAAACGTAGTTACGGCGTCTATGCTTTCTTTCGGAGATCTAAACAAACAGACAATAATTATACCGTGTTCTATTAATTCCACACCACAACACTCCACAATGTTAGGGCCGGAATATTGATGTAATTTGACCATTTTGTATTTCAATTTGTTATTTATTAAAACACATGACCCCCCTCTTCTGTTATTTCTGTTGGCGTATGTTGCTAGTTGAAAATTAGCTATGTTCAAATGTATATCATAACCATTTTTCATGTATATGTTAAAGTCTAGGCCTAGGATGCAGTCGTCCATTATATCAGCCACGATGACATTATGCAGATTGATCACGTTGCCTAGCTTCAACTCCATCTCCTTCTCTCCACGGACGGGTATACGCTGACCGGTGGCTGTTACCAAATTAATGCGTTCTCGGTTGTATGCGGAGTCCCCAAGGAACTGACTTATTAGTTGGGAACTAACAACCGTACGAGAGGCTCCAGTGTCTACGGTCAGTTTACACGGCATTCCGTTGACCTCGCCCTTGATGATTAGACTGTTCCCATCGTGGGTTTGTGAGATCGAGATCCTTGGGGCTCTTTTAACATCAGCAAGCACCCGCCCCGCAGTTCTGGCTTTTACTTGTTTCCCTGCTGCTGCTGGGCGGTGCTGTTGGCCGCACTAACCTCCTGAGATCGTTCACCTTCCCTTTCTAGGGTTCGCTTAGGGCAGCTGGATCGAAGGTGGCCCTTTTCCCCACAGCCATAGCACCTAGGGCTGTATCCTTTGTTGCAGTCGCGAACGGTAGCTGCTGCAACCTCCCTGACGCGATGGGAACGATGATCCTGCCGCACGGCTTCCACCTGCAGTGCACGGGCCAAGGCGTCCTTAAGCGTCTCGTGGTGCCCGAGCCTCACAGCAGCTCTGACTTCCAGGTCGCGGATGCCGTCGATGAATGTCTGCACCAGGTTCCCTTCAATGAGCACAGGTACAGACCGGTATGCTTTTCGCACCAGCTTCTCCACCTCTAGAGCCCACTGCTGCAGGTTTTCGTTGATGCACTGCACGCGATCTTTAAGCTGCGCACGAAAGACGTGTTCCAGATGAGCGTCGCCATATCTCGCCTCCAATGCCTCAAGGAGTTGCTCATAAGTTACTTCCTCACCGAGAGCTTCCAGAACTGTTAAGGCCTGGTCGCGTAGGCCTAGCGTGAGAGCAGTCATGGCCTGACTTTTATTCCAGCCGTTCCCCTTCATAACAGCCTCAAACTGGATTTTGTAGGCTGACAGGAAGAAGTCCCGTCGAACGGTGGCACTTTGAAGCCACGTAGCGAAGGTGTTGTAGCTACTGCGGGGGCTGCAATTCCATCTCCAAGTTTGAGTTCATCCAGCGTTTTCTTAACTTGGTTGATTTGGGTCTCAGCTTCCGACAGGTGGTTTGTCAGGCCTGTTGGTCTAGTGGTTAGTGACCCTGACTGCTATGCTATGCCGGAGGTCGTGGGTTAGATTCCCACCCAGGACAAATGTTTGTGTGATGAGCACGATCATTTGTTCTGTGTCTGGGTGTAATTTATCTATAATATTTATGTATTTAGAAATATATAAGTATGTTTATCAGTTGTCTAGTATCCATAACACAGCACTGTTAGTATTTTTTAATTTATTAATTAACATAAACATTGAGTTCAGTCGACTACTTATGGACGTGTTACTTTGGTGACTATTACTAAACTGGTTTATGGGCTGAACTTCATAGATAAAATAATTATTAAATTCCTCAGCAATTTGTTCGGGATCATATATACATTTATTATTAAAATTAATTTTTGTAATATTATCTTTAGGTAAGTTGTATTTATTCTTATTTATCACTTTCCATGTGGCTTTTGTTTTATTCTCCGCATTGTTGATATAATAACTATTGCGCGATTTTTGTGTCAAATTAATGATTTTTCTTAATCGTTTACTATAAACTTTAAGCTTTCTCTTATTTTCCTTAGTAGGGTGTAGTCGAGAATGCCATAACATTTCTCGTTTACGTTTACAATCATTTGTTCTGTGTCTGGGTGTAATTTATCTATAATATTTATGTATTTAGAAATATATAAGTATGTTTATCAGTTGTCTAGTACCCATAACACAAGCTCTGCTTAGCTTGGGACTAGATGGCGTTGTGTGATAGTTGTGGAATATTATTATTATCATCATGTTGAGCAACCTTATCCTTCACCTCCCTTATCTCTTTCCCGAAGGTAGCGTGAAGGTCCTTCGTGAGGAGCATCTGCTCTTCCTTGTCGCGTTTGAGCTGCTTTTCTAAGCGGCCTGTTCCTCCTGTCGGCGGGTCTGTTCTTCCCGTCCGCCCCGCAGCTGCTCTTCCAACCGACGGACCTGTTCCTCCTGTCGGCGAGCCTGTTCCTTACGTCCGCGCTGCAGCTGCTCCTATAGCATCGCCATCAGAGCACCTAAGTCAGCTGCTGCAGATGTAGGAGCTACTGACGGGCCCTCAGCCTCCGTGGCTGACAGTTGGCCCTCCGACGTCTGCAGCGTTACACCACAAATCTCCTCTGGTCCGTCTCCTGTTGGCGTTGACTTCGGGTACGGACACCCTCCTTATTTTCCTTATTTTTTAGGTTTCCTCCTTAGGTAAAATCGGCATGATTTAATCCCACTTCTGACACCAATTGTTACGAGCTTGAGGTTCGTGACAATAAAACTTGCCGATAGAATTACCTAAATTAACACTTTAATTCACTTTACACTAATTAAAGTTAAAAACACTAATAATTAATCACACTGATTCACTTTATTCCGCTCCGAAGCTTCGCTTGGCTCGCCAACTTCAATACTTCCTCCATCGCACCTTGCAGCGCCTATAAATACACCTTAGCACCGAAAAATCCAGAACATTCAAGTAAACACGCGCAAGGTACCGAGAGTTCGAGTTTCAACTTCTAGAAGTTTAGTTCTTCGGTTCGAGACTAGATGGCGCTGTCGGTTGAAAGATTAGTGATGTCATTTTCAGGAAAGCTCCCCTCGCTCTCGTCTCTGACACTAGATGGCGCTAGTGCCGTCGACTTCGGCGCGCAACAATATATTTAACTTATGTAGTAAATTATATTTATTTAAAAATAGATTATTCTTCACTTTATGAACTATGAAGGCAACACTTGGTATTTTACGAAAATATTCAGAAAGTACGAGTTTTAATGATGATAATATTACAATAATATTATGTTAAAAATGCTCACAGATAAAAAGTCACGTTGTCCTTTTGTAGATTTGACTGATTGTTTTTTGCATGTAAATACACTGCAAATCGGTATTTTGTCAGAGCTCGATTTACTGGCACGATCACTTGTGGTATGGCGCACGACACTGAGCAACTAGTTTTATATAACGGGCATGAGTCGGACTCTCGTACCTTTTACAGGGGGCTGTGCCTTGTGATGCCGCCTCCTTTGGTTTAATACTTAAGACGGTTCCCCTAGCGAGAGACCTTGAGCGTTCGGTCCCATACAATCCACGCGCTCTCGCTACAATATATCACGGAAAAATCATCATCATCATTACAGCCCTTCACAAGTCCACTGCTGAACATAGGCCTCCCCCAAGTAATGCCACAAAGCACGGTCCTGAGCCACCTGCATCCATCGACTTCCTGCATATCTTACCAAGTCGTCACTCCATCTAGTGGGGGGTCGCCCTACACTACGCCTACCGGTACGAGGCTGCCACTCAAGAACCTTTCTTCCCCATCGGTTATCGGTTCTTCGAGCTATATGGCCGGCCCATTGCCACTTCAGCTTACTAATCCGTTGGGCTATGTCAGTCACTCTGGTTTTACTGCGGATATCCTCATTTCTGAGTCTATCACGCAGAGAAACTCCGAGCATAGCCCTCTCCATAGCTCGCTGAGCGACCTTGAGCGTCCTCATACGGCCAGCAGTGAAGGACCACGTCTCAGATCCGTAAGTCATCACTGGAAACACGCACTGGTTGTACAATCTAGTTTTTAGAGATTGAGGTATACCTGACGAGAATATATGTCGTAATTTCCCGAACGCTGCCCAGCCGAGTTGAATCCGCCGATTGACCTCTCGGTCGAAGTTGGACTTACCTAGTCGGACTATTTGTCCCAGGTAAACGTACTCGTCAACAACTTCGAGCATAGTGCTCCCAACAACTACCGGCATAGGTGTGACATGGACATTGAACATGATCTTTGTTTTGTCCATGTTCATCTTAAGACCTATCCGTTGAGAGGCACTATTGAGGTCATTGAGCATAGTACTTAAGTCCTCCAGCGATTCTGCCATAAGGACTATATCATGGGCAAATCGAAGGTGAGTGATGTACTCGCCATTGATGTCAATACCGTATCCTTTCCAGTCCAGTAGCTTGAAAACGTCTTCCAATGCAGCGGTGAAGAGTTTCGGGGATATAACGTCATCCTGTCTTACACCTCTCTGCAGTTGGATAGGTTTCGAGCTCTGGTTCTGTACTCGGATAGCCATCGTAGCCCTACTGTACAAACACTTCAGCACTTCGATATACCGACAGTCAACTTGGCACCGCTGAAGGGACTGTAGCACCGCCCAAATTTCGACGGAATCAAAGGCTTTCTCATAGTCCACATACGCCAGGCAAAGTGGCAGATTGTACTCTTCAGTCTTCTGTACAATCTGCCGCAGGGTATGTATGTGGTCTATGGTACTGAAGCCTTTTCGGAAACCGGCTTGTTCGAGAGGCTGGAAGTCGTCGAGTCTGCGTGCGAGACGATTCGTAATGACTCTCGAAAACAGCACGTAGACGCGGCTCAGAAGGGAAATCGGTCTGTAGTTCTTTAAGAGAGCGTTGTCGCCTTTCTTAAAGAACAAGACCACCGCACTTCTGCTCCACGCCTCTGGAGAAGTGCCACCATGGAGGACGGAATTGAAGAGCTTCTGAAGGACTTCAAGTACCGTCGTTCCACCCGCTTTCAGAAGCTCCGCTGTAATTCCATCCTCGCCTGGGGCCCTGCCGTTTTTAAGGTGCTGGAGAGCCATTCTAATCTCGCTCAGACTGACGTCCGAGATATCATCGGAAAAGTTTCGGATAAGACTTGCTCTTGGATCGTTACTCACACTTGCGTGTGGCTCCAACGATGAAGTGTACAGCTGCCCATAGAACCTCTCAATCTCACTCAAAATCTCAGGTGTCCCAGAAACGATGCTGCCACACTCAGTCTTCAGCTTCGACAGTTGGCTCTTACTGGCAGACAGATCTCTGGCAAAGACTTTGGAGCCCTGGTTCCGCTCGATCGCTTCTTTAATACGAGCAGTATTAAAGTTGCGTAAGTCTCGCCGCATGCATTTGGAGATCTGTCTGTTCAGTTGCCTGTATGTTGTCAAATCTGTTGACGATTGCAGCCTCATCTCCCGTCTGACAGCCATGAGATTAAGAGTGTGATCGGAGAGTTTTTGTGTTCTTCTGCGGCGGGTCTTACAGAACTTAGCTCCGACCGCATGGACAGTTTCCACGAGCTTGTCATTCATATCGTCCACTGAATTGCAATCTTCTAGGCACTGAAAGCGGTTACGTAACTCGAGCTGAAAGTTCTCGGGATTCTGGATTAGAGCACGAGGGGGACGGAGCGTTGACTTCATTAGACGAGACCTCTCCAACTTCACGTTTAGGTTCAGTGTGCCTCTAACCATTCGGTGATCGCTGCCAGTTTTCACCCTTGCGATCACTGAGACATCACTGAACAGTTGGCGTCTGGTCGTCATAATGAAGTCAATCTCATTTTTTGTCGAACCGTCGGGGCTCGACCAGGTCCACTTCCTGTGGGGCCGCTTCTGGAAGAAAGAGTTCATCATAAAGAGTCCCTCTTTCTTCATAAAGTCGGCCAGCTGCTGGCTCCTACGGTTCCGTTGCCCTACTCCAAATTTCCCTACCTTCAGCTCACCGCTTTCTCTTGTGCCTAGTTTTGCGTTGAAGTCTCCCATCTACACCGTGTAGTGGGTTTTGGAGGAATGCATGGCTCTAGAAATATCCTCTTACATTTCCTCCACCTCCTCATCGGGATGTGCCGAGGTTGGTGCGTAAACCTGTATGACCTTCAGCGAATACCGTTTGGTGATTCTGAGTATCAGGTACGCGACCCTCGTCGACATACTCCCAATCTTTACAACATTGTTGACGAGAGACTTGTGGGCGATAAATCCGACACCTCCTTGGGACAGATGGTCGCCCTCCCGGTGATAGAACAAGTTGCCGGACTCGAGGATTATCGTGTCCTCCCCCTCTCTTCGGACCTCGGATAATCCCATAATATTCCAGCGCAACTTGTCTATCTCTTCTTCCAGCTCCAGGATCTTCTCGTCAGTCCTCAGAGTGCGTGCGTTGAATGTTGCCAGGTCGAGTCGTCGTAGGTGGCAACCGAACCTCCACCGGAGATTCTTAGCACCCCCTGCCCCGCCGTTACCATGGTCGCCACCGTAGCCAGGAATAGCGGGGCCGCCGGGGACTGGGGGCCGTCTATTTGTGTAATTGTTCATGGGGGGTATATTGCCATAGTTGCCACGCTTGGCGAGCGGGTTGGCAACCGCAGTTTTTTTTGTCGTACAGTTGCTGTTATCAGGAAGATGCTGCTGTCCATCTCCTGCCTGTGTCCCTCTGTCGCCTTTTACACCCACGGGAAGATATGGGGTAGTGGATATTCTTAACCGCCACTACACGGCACGTAAAAATACGCCCGAATATTTGGAATTATTTCAATTAAAAGAGATAAGCGAACTTAAGAAATTAAATAAAACGTGTAACGTTGTTAATAACGGTGATTCAGCAAAAACGTACCGATCTATATTTCATAAACAAAACCATGGACAATTCGTCCAGTGAATTAAAGACAGTTTTATCGACATTTGATTATAAAAATTGCATGGAAACTTTAGATAAACGCGAAACAACTAAATACAATGAATGCAAAAATAAACATATTGATAAATACCATAAATTAACAACTAAATCAAATGTCCAACATACGAAATCGTTGACCACAGACACGAATCATAAACAACGCGCTGTCTACAACTTATCAAAACAAACACTGGACGACGCTCCAATAAAAGTTTTAGAAAAAGGTATTAATTTCGCAATAACACCGCGAAAAATACCGTATGAGGACATTATCTGTAGTGTTGAGGACTGTCTGTATAAAAATAATATTGGTAATGAAGATTTAGAGGCCATGCGTCAAGACATCTCGTCTATGTTACGTCGAAGTTCAGCGCCGAAATTAAATCTCCCCAAAAATGAATTTAACGCGTTGAAAAACTTACGCAACAGACCAGAGCTTACGATTCTCCGCGCAGATAAAGGTAATTCTACGGTTATAATGGATACGTCAGATTACAATTTTAAAATACAACAACGGTTAATATTTCCAATATGGACCATCGATTTCAAAGCCCATATTTTTTTTTGTAGATAGTACTCACTAAAAGAAAGCGTTTTGCATAGTTTTAGGTTGCGGACACTTATGGTTCATGAGAATTATTTTTTTAAACTTTTCATACAAATTGGCAAATAACACGCAATTACACCATTTACAAAATAAATTTGACAAATGATTGATGTCAAACGTCAATTAGCGTAGGGTTCCGAATATTTTGAAGGTATCGATACGTACTCGATACCAAGTATCGTATCAAAAGTATCAATACTACTTGGTATCGAGTACATTTCGTTAATTTTGGAGACTAGGGGGGTAAGAAGCCGGGAAATTGTGCTCCGGTGCTCCGTGGCAGCTCCGGCGCTGCGGTATGAGCAGTGCCTCCGCCCTAGCGTAGGGAAGCACAGGCACCGAGCACTGCTCTCCCTTCGCGCCTCCGGGCTCTTATATACACTCTAGGGGTAGGGCAGACAAGACCACGTGGATAGTGGGGTGCTCTGATTCGGTTTTGGGTACTTTTTGGATATTAAATAAGTAAGTAAACACTTTATTGTAGTAAGAATTAGATAATATAGAAAGTTGCAAACAATAAAATAAAAGTACAAAAGCTGTACTAATTAAAAAATACAAACAAGTTGCAAGCAATGAAATACAAGTACTAAGGTGGAACTCAAATAGAGTAAACTTTATATACATATATAATTGCACTTATCAGCTCTTCCTATGCATCTAATTGGTTTGTCATAATTTTTCGTCTCCAAAATTAACGAAATACTCGATACCAAGTAGTATTGATACTTTTGATACGATACTTGGTATCGAGTAGGTATCGATACTTTCAAAATATTCGGAATCCTACACTAACTGACGTTTGACATCAATCATTTGTCAAATTTATTTTGTAATTACGCGTTATTTACCAATTTGTATGAAAAGTTTAAAAAATATATCTCATGAACCGTAAGTTTCCGCAACCTAAAACTTTGCAAAACGCTTTCTTTTAGTGAGTACTATCTACAAAAAAAATATGGGCTTTGAAATCGATGGTCCATATTGGAAATATTAGCCCAACTAGCGATCTAATTAAGAAGTACTCCGAAAAATTGAATCTGGACGTTAATTCGATAATACCTTCATGTGCCAAACCACCGAAGTTGTATGGGTTACCAAAGATACACAAACCGAATGCTCCTTTACGTCCAATAGTGAGTCAGATTGATTCGCCAACAGATTGGCTCAATACTTAGCTAAAATATCACCACTCAGAGGACACACAAGAGCACACACTAAGGATTCATACCATTTTGTCAGTGAGATAAAAGACCTACATCTTACTGACAATGAAACCATGGTCAGTTTTGATGTTCAGTCTCTATTTACATCCCTACCTGTTGAAGACTGCATCTCAATTACCAGGTGTCTCAAAAGAAAGTTCACATTTAAATCTTTTTTTAAAAGAAAAGTCTTAGCTTTATTGAAAAAATGTTTATTTTATATTGAAGTACACTGTTTGGGAATTTATTTTTTAAAAATAACATTGTCCAAATGTAAACCGTTGCGCTCTCGGCATTCATTTAGTCGGGCACTAAAATTGCCTATGACAGCTCGGCAGGTAGTCTCCGTGATGGCTGCCATTTCATGACGGATATTTTCTTTTAATTGTGCCAGGGAAGTCGGTTTATTAGCGTAAACTTTTGATTTGACATAACCCCACAGGAAAAAATCCATAGGCGTTAAATCGGGACTCCGTGGAGGCCAATTTATGTCACCTCGCCAGGAGATTAATTTGTTCGGAAAAATTTCTCGAACTCGAGGCAGAGATCTGTTGGACGTGTGTGAAGTTGCTCCATCCTGCTGGAACCATGTTCTTTGGTTGTAACCAGGAAAGTTTTGCAGTTGGGGTACGAAAAACTCGTCTAACATCTCCACATAACGCTCTGAATTCACTGTGAGTGTGCGTCCCCTTCCATCTTCAAAAAAGTAAGGGCCGATAATTCCTCGCGCCGACATCGCTGCCCATACGGTGACTTTGGGTGAATGTAGCGGTTTCTGATGTTTTTGTTTTGGGTTGGTTGCACTCCAGTAACGACAATTTTGCTTGTTTACATGCCCATTCAGGTGAAAATGGGCTTCATCGGAAAACAAGATGTTGGTGAACGTTGGAAAGCGCTCAATCATCTGATTTACAAAGGCAAGCCTCTGACCAGCATCTTGAGGCTTCAGTTCTTGCACTAACTGAATTTTGTACGGGTGCAGCTTTAAATCTTTGTGTAAAATGCGGCATAATGAAGATCTGTGCACATTTAAAGCAACAGCACGCTTCCGAATCGAGAGGTTTGGATCATCTCGAATAGACTGAGTAACACTGTCCACGTTTTCGGCTGTTCTTGATGTTCTTGGTCGCCCAGATTTTGGTTTCTCCAGAGTTGACCCAGTCTCTTCAAACTTCTCAACCCATTTTGCAATGAGACGAGTGCTAGGCGCATCATTTAAGTGACGAATATGTCGAATACTGCAGAATTTTCTACGCGCTACAGTCGCCGAATTACCGTTTTTGTAAAACTCACGTACGCACAACGCACGGTCCGCACCAGAGAAACGCTCCATAGCGACTAAATTCCCAAGAGCCAGACTACCGACTGACATACCCCCCGCGCCCCTCAGAATAGTTGCTTTCGCGTAATAAGATAAGCAAATGTGAACTTACTTTTGAGACACCCAGTATAACTAGGAAACTAGAGGAAAATAACACGCCAGCAGAATATGCAGTATTACTAAGACATTGCCTTACATCTGGCTATCTATTGTGGAAGAAAGAGTTTTACAAGCAAGTAGATGGTGTGGCGATGGGCTCACCTGTATCTCCCATTGTCGCCGATATATTCATTGAAGACTTTGAGGAGAAAGCCCTCCTTACTGCACCTGTTACACCAAGGATCTACAAGCAGTACGTAGACGATACTTTCACAATTTTACCATCAGACAAAGTAACTGCATTTTTAGAACATCTTAATTCCATAAACTCTAAAATTCAATTTACTATGGAGTTAGAGGCAAATAATTCCTTACCTTTCCTAGATGTGTTAGTCATCCGAAATCCTAATAACACCATTGGTCACACTGTGTATAGGAAAAAGTCCCATACAAACCGATATTTAAACGGTGAATCTCACCACCATCCTTCACAGTTAGCTACCGTGGGCAAATCTTTGTTACAGAGAGCACAAGGGATCTGTGACAGCAAACACCTGGCCGCCGAGCTTCAGCACGTCAAGCAAGTTCTGCACGACAACAAGCTTCGGGTCCCGCGCCTACGTCACAGTGACCGAGTGAAGCCAGCCACAGTCGAGTGTGTGCCTGCTGTACTACCATATGTCAGAGGTGTCACAGACAAGATTGGCTATATCTTGAAGCGAGCTTCTATTAGGACATTCTACAAGCCGCCGAAGAAGATTAGTCAGTTCCTACCATCCGTCAAGTGTCATATTCCTCTACAAGATGCAGGAGTGTACAAGCTTGATTGTGTATGTGGTCTTTCTTATATAGGACAAACCAAAAGATCAATTAGGACCCGCGTAAAAGAACATATAGCTGATGTGAAGCATCAACGTTCTGGGAAGTCTGCAGTTTGTGATCATATCCTAGACGGCCCCAACCATTACATCAGATTTGATAGACCACAAATCCTCGCGAAAGAACGCCGATTCCTACCAAGGATGATACGTGAGGCTATTGAAATTAAAAAACATCCTAATTTCAATAGAGAAGGAGGCTGGGTACTACCACCTGCTTGGGATCCTATAATCAATAAAATTAAAACTAAACCCAAGCATACCACTGCAAGACCTCAAGACAAAGTCAGTTCATTTTGCATAGATCGGACCATAAACAATAATTAAAAAAGCTGAAGGTACTCCGGGTTTAACAATGACATCGGGACGTCAGTCATCTCAGTCCCCCGTGACCATGGGTGCTGGAAAGCGCCCGAAACGTCGGGAATTAAAAACAAAAAGTAAAAATAAACGCGATAAAATCCGTAAAAGTAGTTTTAATCAAAACGTGTAGAATATAGATTTTTAAATTTTCTATCCATTAGTGTAATTACGATCTATATATATATATATATATATATATATATATATATATATATATATATATATATATATATATATATATATATAATTACCACAATTGACAAATTCACGACAAGAAAAATGTCAAAATCCCGGCGTATCGCCTGCGTTGATCTTTATATCACTTTTTATCTTTTTCCCTCTTCGACCGACAATTTACATATTATAGACATGTACTACGCGTTCATTTCGAGTTTGCCATCGTCACAGCTGACGGTACCGTAGACGAAAAAAGTCATCATGTTTATGTTTTTTAGTATTCATATTTTCAATAAAGTTAAATAATAACGTGTTCGATGAAATAAAATATTTTTTGAATGATGATGATGATGAAATAATAACGTGTTCTGTAAATGCTCGTATAAGGGAGCGTTGATAAATAGAGCGGGTTTGCTGGCGGGATGTTAACTGGAGAGCATACAGTAGCAGTTAGATGAGCAATAAATAACACTTCTTGAGAGTTTCTTCTTGTTTTATTTCTTGATTCCTTATTATTACATTGCCGGATTTGGAAAAATTTACCACGAAAAACGCCCCTTTTTTATAAACGGCTGTAACCAATCATAATTAAGAAAAAATCGAACACGGCATTAGTGAATCTATTGACCAATCAGAGCGCAGAGTAACCCTTTCTAAGAGAGATTCACGATTTCCTTAATAAACGTGGTAAAACATTCCTTACAATATTTATATTTATTCCTAACGATAGATACAACTTATTTCTACTATTCTAAACATAAATCATTCAATAAACCTTTATTTTACATTTATAAAAAATAAAAATAGTTTCGCGGTCGCCTCACGGTTTAGCTCCGGAGTAGGACTATATTTTTTGCCGAACATACAAGTGAAAAAAGGATCTCCTAGGTGTGCGTTACTTGCAGTATACAGTGGCTGCAAATAACCGCCGGTACGACAAACTCCGCCGATCGTTGAGTCCCGTGATTCCGTGAGGCGTCGAGGTCACCGGCCCCTAGGTGATTCTTGGCACTTTATGCGTTTCGTGCATTCTGTGCCTAGTCGCGCATTAAAGTGCCACCTTTGCACTTCCCCCAACCCTTTTGCTATAAAAGGGGTAGGCAGTGCCCACAGTGTGGAAAGTCTCCATAACAACATCACCACCATCCGCGTCGCGCATCAACACCTGCTGCCGATCGTTTGGAAGATAGATAGGGCCTTAGTTAGACTACCGCTGACACTGACTGGTAGGTTAGGATGTCAGGGAACGATAAGGGGGAACCTCCTCCGAGAGTAAGGAAACCACCGGATCGACCAGGCGTATTGGACAGACCCATCGCCTATCGCGATATATTCAACCCGGAGAGGACGAGAGTAGTCTCGTCTTACTCCCAAATACCAACCCGGAAACCTTCGTCGCCGGGTAAGGAGGCCGCAGCTAGGGTCGCACTCTCCCCCATCGTACCTGAGTGTACGACTGGGCGTGAACTGCTGCCCTCTCAACCTCAGCGGCCCATGAAGACGCCACGAAGGCACACACCTCCTGAGACCGAAGCCTCTCTCTACGAGAAGAGGCAACGTTTTGGACATTCATCTGAGCCATCATCAGCGTCTTCGGATGATGAGGAGCCCCAAGCAGAGACCAGGAGGAAGGTCCACACCTCACCTCCTAAGTCACCATCACCACCGCAACAGCCGCCATCCATCTCACCGGACCGAAGAAGTCATGACTCGGCCCAGTTTGAGCAAGGAGGTGAGGAGTCCTACAGCTGGGGCTCGACAACATATGCAACCCTAGCTGCATCAGCCGGAAGGTCATCCCCGGTTCAAATTACCAACCCGTCCGGGTTAGCTCAGGATGATGGACAGCGGCCATCAACGAGCTACGCCCACATGGCTGCGGCCCCAGCAGTACCACGACCACAATCGGCGGAACAACCTCAAAAAACTGAGAAAGAAAAGGAGAAGAGATATCCGCCGATTGTCGCAGAATGCCTCCCGGACTGGACTAGGCATTTTAAGGTCCTTAATGAGAAGTTGGGCCATCCACCTAATGCCCGTCCGTTCGGGAAAGGAGTTAGGTTCACTCCACAGAGCCCGGATGAGTTCCGTACCATACAGAGGTACATGGTAGAACTCTCCGAGAAGGATAAAACCATGTCGTGGTATTGTTACACACCGACAGAGGAGAAGCCCACTAAAGTGGGCATCCGTGGCCTGCCTGTGGGCACCGACACAAAAATGATTGAGGAGGCTATTCGGGCAAAGGGCTTCCCCATCAATTATGTGAAGGCTATACCACCACGTAGGGGCAGACCGGGCTGCCTCTACTATGCACAGCTGGAGCATCTGAGCCTAGAACGGCTACAGCAACTTTACCAACTCGACGAGCTCCTCTACATGAGAGGAGTCGTCATCGAAGCCTGGCAGAGGAAGACCGGACCGGCACAATGCCACCGTTGCCAGGCTTTCGGACATGCCTCCGCTAACTGTTTTAGGCCAGTGAAATGCGTTCGCTGTGCCGGTGAACATATTGCCAGCCTTTGCCCAAGGGGTAGAGAGGAGGAGCCTAAGTGCGCAAACTGCGCCAAGAACCATACGGCCAACGATCGCCGCTGCCCGGTCCTGAGGAGGATAGCCAGGAAGCAGGGGATCGTCTTACCTGGGCTACTGCCGGAGAACCCAAAGAGGATCCCCCAAAGTCGCCCAAAGGCCGTCACCATACAGGAGGACGGGTGGGCTACCATCACCAGAGGGAAGGGTAGGCAATCAGCCCCCCCCCACCCCCTCCTGTAGTACCATCAGAAACGGTTGGTCCCACAGACCAAAGGGCAACCACCGGGGCGACTCTCCGACCTCCTGCCAACGACGCCACCGAGAGGCAACCCTCCAGGAGGAAGAGGCGGAGGAACAGGAGTAAGAGAACGGAGCAGCCTCCTCCTCAGGCTGTGACCTCTACCCCTACTACCACAGGACCGATAGCCTCGCAGGCGCAGGTTGCTGCAAAAACATCAGCACCAGCTACGACAAGTAGAGCGCCAGAAAGGGCCCTACCGGAAAGCAGAGCCCGCTCCACACATAGAGCGCGCTCTGTGCAAAGGAAGACCGAAACCAATGCCCCGAGACCAGTGCCTTCACAAAAGCGTAGTGCAGAACGCAGACCACCAACTTCCGACTTCGAGATGGCCGATGCTATTCACAGATTAGTAGGCATAGCCATCGAAGTCGGAACACAAGTCCTGGCCGACATTAGGGCCGGGACAGATCCCGTTACCGCCGTCATGAAGGCGCTGGCAACCTTACTGGCAAGGCATTATGGAGGATAATAACCTGCGCCTGCTATACTGGAACCCGGACGGGATTCGTCAAAGGATCCATGAACTCCGCACTCTCACCCAGCAACAGGACATCCAGGTGATTTTGCTGGGTGAAACTAAATTAAGACCTTCAACGCATCTTAAGCTGCCTAACTATCATATATACAGGAGAGACGAGGTCGATCCTCAAGGGGTCGCTTACAGAGGGACAGCGATCCTGGTGAGGAGAGACATCGTCCACCAGGAGCTGGACCTGCCAGACTTCCAGACGATGCGTTCAATCGGCATAAAAATGGAGGCGGCGGGCGAGGAACTTAAGATCTTTGCAGCATACCGCCCGCCAGGGACTCCATTTCACTCCTCAGACATCCGGACGGTAATGGAAGTTACAACACCCACCATCATCGCCGGGGACCTGAACGCCAAACACCCGGCGTGGGGGTCCAGAGTGATCACCCCACCGGGTCGTGAACTTTATGAAGATGCAGAACACCATGATTACGACGTTCTAGGTCCCGAGGAACCGACGCATATCCCTAGCGACCCTAGGAGGCGTCCGGATGTATTAGACATCGTGCTCACTAAGAACGTCAACTACCCAGTAGTGGTAGAAGTGCTGTATGACCTGAACACGCAGCACCTCCCGATTCTGATAACCCTTGGCACTAAGGCAGTGACCTCACCGCCCAGAGCTGTCAAGACTAAGATTGACTGGAGGCTCTACCACCAACACCTGCAGGAGAGACCTCCAGTCCATACACCAATTAACTCAGCGGACGACGTAGAGGCCGCTGCAACCAGACTAACCACGTGTATCCAGGAGGCCCTCAACGCGGCCTCTATGATCGTCCCTCTCACGGGGAGAAAAGAAGAGCTGCCGCTAAGACTACGCGTGCAGCTCAACCATAAAAGAGCGCTGTGAAAGCTCTGGGCGCGTACTCGCTGCCCTAGAGTAAAACGGAGACTCAACACCTTGTCAGACGAACTGTCGGTTGCAATACAGGCCCACAGAGGAGAGGCCTGGGAGCGGCGCATATGGAAGGCGGACGAACAGCATGCGTCGCTCTATACATTGAACCGACAGCTAACAAAACACGACCACCTGTTTGCTCGCTGACTAACAACGCGGGCATTCAATGTTACGATGCCAAGGGCAGAGCGGATATCCTAGCTGAGCACTTCGAGGAGCAGTTTATGCCGAACCCAGCAAGTGCGGAGTTCCTGGAATCCCATACAAGGAAAGAGAGCCGCGTGCAGGAGCTCCTGTCGTCGCCCGCGCCACCGCTTGCAGGAGAGTGGTTTATCTCCCCCGCTGAACTGCGGAGGACAGTAACCCGCCTGCAACCGAGGAAGGCGCCGGGGCACGACGGGATTACTAACGCTGCACTACGACAGCTGCCCAATAGAGTCCTTGTAGAGATAGGTCGGCTCTACAACGGAATATTGCGGACATCCCACTTCCCGGAGGACTGGAAGAAAGGCAAAGTCATCGTCTTGCCGAAACCCGGGAAGGACAGGCGTAGAGCAGCCAATTACAGGCCGATCACGCTACTACCGCATATAGCTAAACTGTGCGAAAGATTACTGTTAAGACGTCTCCGCCCGTGCATCCAATTTCGGGCGGAGCAACATGGATTCAGGAGGGGTCACTCAACAGCAACACAGCTGACCAGAGTGCTGCACCTGCTTGCGGCCGAACACAACCGAGGCCGCATATCGTTGGGCGTCTTTCTCGATATTGAGAAGGCGTTCGACCGGGTGTGGCACACAGGATTACTCTACAAGCTAGATGTACAAACAAGTATCCCTCCTGCTATATTGCGGCTAGTGGCGTCTTTCCTGGAAGGCAGGAAGTTCTACGTCTGCGTAGAGGACGCCGTGTCCGCAATAAAGACCATAACAGCTGGTGTGCCACAGGGCAGCTGTCTATCTCCAGCCCTGTACGCGGCGTACACAAATGACATTCCTACCCTGGCAGGACACTTGCACGAATGGGAGGACGACGTCGAACTAGCGCTTTTTGCGGATGACAGCGCATACTTCACGTCGTCCAGAAGAGCCCACATTGCAGCTGCCAGGATGCAACGTCTGCTGGACCTGCTGCCACCATGGCTGGATGAGTGGAGGATGGCCGTCAATGTTAGCAAGACGACCGCTCTACTCACTCGCCGCTATAGAAATTTACCACCACCGCTAACCCTCAGAGGCCAGGAGATCGCATATGAGAAGGCCGTGACCTACCTTGGCTGTCGGATTGACAGGATGTTGCATATGACAGCGCACGTCGACTCTGCTATACGCAAAGCTCGATGTGCGCGGGCAATGCTCCGCCCTGTCCTGACATCCAAGTTACCGACAAAGTCGAAGTTAACCATCTATAAAACTTACATAAGACCCCTGCTAACATAAGCTGCTCCGGCCTGGTATGCACTCCTGAGCGATCGTCAGAAGCGGCGACTTCAGGCCCAGCAGAGTTTGTCATTACGAACTATAGTCGGTGCGGGTCGCTACGTCCGTAATGACGTCATAGCGGCCAACCTTAAGATGGAGAGCCTGCATGAATTCGTGGTCCGGCTGGCGCGCGGTATGTTTGACCGCGCCGACAACGGGCCACACGAACACCTCAACGGCTTCGCGCCGTTGCATGCAAGGCCGCCGGACGGGCGACCTTATCCAAGAGAACTCCTCCCTATATAGATTAGGGAGTTGAGTAAATCCCACAATGCCGCAGAAAGGCCAACTCGGACATAGTAATTTGTGTTTAAACACAAATTACAGATAACCATCCTTTGTTACAAATTAACCGACCGCGACCAAAGTCGCTCAAACAACGCCTATAACACCTAGGCGCCCAGGACCGGCACACTGTAGCGTGCCGTGAGGAACATCCGGGTAAAGGGGTACACCCCGAGGCCCGAGACCTGCATGGCTATATGCCTGCAGAAGACAACAACGACGACATACAAGTGGCGCCGCCAAGAGCCAAGAGATGTACAACACTTTTTCAGGAATTATGCTTAAGAATCTATACAATATTTTTTCATTTAAATCTTTCTCATAATGAAATAACATTATACAGCGATTAATTGACATATTAATGTTTCTTTTGAAGTACTTTAAAGGAAAAAGAATTATATTAATCACTTATATGTTAAATAGCTCTTAAAGTTATGATAAAAGAAATCTTACTAGAAAATAAGCTTATACTTGCGTCTAATGTTCTAATCAGACCTAATAATATTAAATAGATTCATATAAGTCACTTTAAGATAAAAATAGAAGTGTTTAATTTACTTTCCTGTTTTTTTCAGCACTAATCAGTCTTTACACTTAGCTTTATTTTACGAATAAGAAACAGTTAAGATTAATACCATCACCTAATTTTAAATCACTGATAAGGAATAATTAAGATTAAATGCTAACACTTAGTTTTAATTCACTGATAATAAATAATTAATATTAAATGTTCGAATTCACTTTGTCGTCGCTAACATTCTCCCCCACGGTGCGTAGCACTGCATCCTCTGGAGGCGACGGCTCCGCTGGCACCAGCACGATGACACGTCGAGTTGGACGGCGAAGTATTCCGCCTGATGTCCGCACGTACAGCACCCTGGTTCTTCCGTCTGGTCCGGGATAGGTTTTGACGATTTCACCGCGAGGCCATGAGTTTCGCGGTAATGTGGCGTCCACTATTAGCACGATGTCTCCTTCCCTTGGGTCTCTGGTTTCTTTCCCCTCGAGTTTCCTTGGCATCAGGAGAGGTAAGTATTCTTTAATCCACCTTTTCCAGAAGTGGTGTGCGAGTCTCTGGGTGGTTCTCCAGCTTGCCTTTCCGATGAGCTCCGTGTCGCTGAACTCTCCCGGCGCCATAGCTCCGCATGATCTTCCCAGCAGAAAGTGGTTCGGTGTTAGGCTCTCCTCGTCTCTTGGATCCATGCTGATCGGGGTGAGAGGTCTCGAGTTGACGATGTGTTCAACCTCAGTCATTAGCGTATGGAGTACTTCCTCGGGCGGGCTCTTCTCGTTGAGGACTACTGCTAGCGCCGTCTTGACTGTTCGTACGAGCCGCTCCCAGGCGCCTCCCATGTTCGGGAGCTCCCGGGGGGATGAACTTCCACTGGATGCCCTTTTCCTGTGCGGCCTCCTCTAATTCCCTTTTTGCTCCGACGAAATTAGTTCCGTTGTCGCTATATATGGTTTTCGGAGTTCCTCGTCTGGCTGCCATTCGTCGGAGTGCCATGATCATTGAGCTGGCGCTGAAAGAAGGTACCAGTTCTAAATGTACTGCTCTAGTTGTGAGGCAGGTAAATAAGGCTCCCCAGCGCTTCTCGTTTCTTCTTCCGATGGTGACTTGCATCGGCCCGAAGTAGTCTACGGCTGTGCAGGAGAACGGAAATTGATGATGCTGCAATCTTTCACTCGGCAGATCTCCCGTTGGTGGTATTTCTGGTGAACTCTTCTTTGTCTTGCACCATTGACAGCTGTGTGCGACCGCTTTTAGAGTTGCTCTTAAACCCAAGATCCAGAACCTTTGACGAATTTCGTTCATTACTGTAGCGGTGTTTCCGTGAAGGAATTTCCTGTGATAGTGTTGTATTATTAGACGAGTTATTTTTTGTTTTCCGTCTAAAATGATAGGATTCATTATTCTTCCGTTTCGGTTGTGAAATTTCATTGTTCTGCTCCTTAATTTAATTATTCCGTCGTCTCCAATGTAGACGTCGATTTTCTTAAGTCGACTCGAATTTTCTAATGGCTTTTCTGACTTCAGTTTTCTTATGTCTGATGCAAAACTATAGCTCTGGCTTATTTTTATTAATATCTCTTCGGCCTTTTTTAGGTGTTCTGCTTCTATGGGTGAGTATAGGCGCTTATTTTTACTTCCGCTGGTCGACGGGATTGAGGTTTGTGCTTCTTTCTTCTGGATTTTTTGTGGTTTCCAAGGCTCATCCTTCTGGCGTGCGGCGGTGGTGGTCGCTTTACGGCTCTTCTTTAGTAGGTGTGTAAAGGCGATCACTCTGGCTGTAGTGCGCAGCAGTCGCTCCCAGCTCGAGAACCTTTCTAGGTTTAATAGGGTGTCTTCTGCTGCCATCGTTGCCAATACCTTTTGCTTGCTTTTTTCTTCTGGCATAACAATTTCTGGCTTGAAGTCGTGAAATGGCCATTCTTCTTCTGGTCGACGGAGAAATGACGGGCCTTTGAACCATCTGGCGTTGTGGTCGAATTCGGTTGGGGTTCCCCTCGTGGCGTCGTCCGCTGGATTCTCCGTGGTTGGTACCCATCTCCAGTCTTCTGGCTTGGACCTTTCTTCGATCTCGGCGAGTCGGTTGGCCACAAATGTTTTGAACTTCCTTGGTTCTGACTTTATCCATTGCAGCACTGTGCTGGAGTCGGTCCAGTAAACCTTTCTCGTTATGTCGAGCTCTGATTCCTCTTCGATTGTGGCGGCTAGTCTGCTTCCGAGTAAAGCCGCTTGTAGCTCCAGCCTCGGAATTGACACAGGTTTCGTTGGCGTTACCCTTGCTTTGCCGGCGATCATGGAGACATGGATCTTTCCTCCGGGCTCGACTATTCTCCAGTAGGCTACTGCTGCATAGGCTTCTTCACTCGCATCGGAGAATGTGTGTAGCTGTCCCTTTCTGCCTTTGGGTGAGACGCACCTCGGGATCTTCAGCCTCGTTAATGTTGACACTTCTTCCAGGTATTTCATCCAGACTTCCTTTTGATGTTCGTTGATTGGTTCATCCCAGTCTATTTTCTTTCGCCAGATGTCTTGGATTAGTTTCTTTCCTTGTATTAGAACTGGTGTAGCAAAACCCATTGGATCGAAGGTGGACATTACTGCGCTTGTGACTTCTCTTTTTGTTGGAGTCCTTCTGCCGTCTTGCAGGTCCTCCGGCGTGTTGCGTAGCCCGACGTTGAAGGCTAATGTATCTTCTTTCACCAGCCATCTTAGTCCCAGAGTCTTCTCTTCCTTGGTCAGTTGTAAGGAGTTTTCTTTGTTTGCGTCTTCTACCTCTGATATTACCCCCGAGTTGTTGCTGGCCCATCCCTTCAGATGAAAGTTTGCTCTTGCGTGAATGTCTTTCACTTCTTTGGATATTTTCTTTGCTTCGGTTGTAGATGCGAAGCTCTGCAGATAGTCGTCCATGTAGTGGTTTCTCTTAATTGCTTTCACTGCTTCAGGATGAGTGTTCTTAAATTCCTCTGCGTTCTTGTTCATTACGTATATGGCTGTTGCAGGTGATGACGCTGCCCCGAAGATGATTGAAGACATTCTATACTCTTCAGGCTTGCCGGTTCTTCGGTTTCCGCGCCACAGGAACCTGAGACTGTCTCGGTCGTCTTCTCTGACTTTTACTCGAAGAAACATGTCTTGTATGTCTGCCATGACGGCTACTGGTCCCTCTCTGAAACGCAGCAGTACTCCGAATAATGATTGTAGCAAGTCCGGGCCCGAGAGCAAGGCGTCGTTGAGGCTCTTTCCTTCATATTTGGCAGCTGCGTCGAACACTATTCTTAGCTTCTTCTTGACTGGGTGTACAACAGCGAAGTGGGGTAGGTAGAATGTCCTTCCTTTGTTAGAGGTTTCTGGAGCCTTCTCTGCGTATCCTTTTTCGATTAGACTCAGGATCTGCTCCTCGTAGTGCTTTCTTGCTTCTTGATCACGATCCAATTTTTTCTCGATGCTGACCAGGCGTCGAACAGCTTGATTGTAGTTGTTGGGCAGGTGTTCATCTTCTTTTTTCCACAGGAGTCCCGTTTCATATTGACCGCTTGGCAGTTTCTTGGTAGTTTTCTCGAGGGTTTCTAATGCTCTTCTGTCGCTGTCGTTAGATGGTGAACGATTTTGGATCCCTAGAGACTCTAATTGGAAGTGTTCTCGGACGAGGTCTTCTATGTCTTCCTTGCCAGTGGTCGCTCTGCCATAATGAGTGAAGTGTACTGTGGCAGTTGTTCCTGTTTCACATCCGTGTAACACCCACCCTAAGTTCGTGAGGGAAGCTACAGGATCTGATGGTTTGCCCTTTTTCAGCTTTCTTGTCACTATCAGTCCCCAATTGTCTTGGCCTATCAGTAGCTTGGGCCTCTCGGAGACGTAAAGGAGTTGATTTTCAATTGCCTTCAGGTGCTCACAGTTTCTCACGGTGTCCTTGTTTATGCATTGTTCAGACAGCTTCAGGTCGTCGATGGTTCTTGCTACGATAGTTCTCTTTTCTTTTCTATGAGCCCCTTTTATTTTGAACTCGATCTTCTGTGAACTATCTTTTCTTAACACCTTTCCGCCAACGGTTTCGATCGTGAGTTTTTCTTTCTTTCCTTCGACTCCGATTTTTTCAGCAATTGATGCGTCTAAGAGTGTGACCGTTGACCCTTCGTCTAGTAGTGCTAATACGCGAACTTGTCCTTTTGGGCCATAGAGGTTCACGGGGATCATCTTTAGGTAGGCCTTTTCTTCTCCTTTGGCGTTATGGATTGAAGCGACCTTTTCTTCTGAGATGCTATTGGTGTCTTTTGCTTCTTTTTCTATCGACGCCGGTGGTTTGTCAGAATGTAAGATGGTATGATGCCATCTTTTACACAGCTTGCAGACTGGTGCTTTACAGTTGATTCTTGAGTGTCTGAATCGAAGGCACTTGAAGCATATCTTTGCCTTCTTGGTCATATCCCATTTTCCATTCAGGTTGGCTTCTTTGAACCTTTTACATTCTAATGCGAAGTGTTCTTCCCCACAGAACGGACACGACTTCTTATATTTCTCTTTTGACGCTTCCTGAACCAAATGAACGGGTTTTCTTATTCCTCTTCTTTGTTCTGAGGGCGCTTCGGGCGGGGCGAAGTCTCCGCACATGTCGGCTTCTGTTTCTAGGAACGCTTCGATAAGTAATAGCTCCTGAATTTCCTCGTCTCTTCTGCTTCTGTGGTAGGCGAACCAACGGAACTTCATTGACGTCGGCATCTTGTCTACTATAACTCTTAGCGTTTCAGGTGAACTGAGATACTGTGGTTTCTTCAGGGCTTTGATTGTTTCGACTGCGTTCTTTACTTTGCTTGCAAATATGCATATGTCGCTCGGGTTTTCGCCGACTCTTGGGAGGTTCTTCATTTTTTCTAGTTCTGCTAATGCTAGTGCTCCAGGTCTTCCGAATCTTGCTTCTAGTCCCTTGATCACTTCGCGTGGGTCTTCGGCGGTGAATAGCAGGCTTTGGACGGCTTCTCTAGCTTTTCCTTGGATCGCTATTCTAAGGCGTGCTAGGTTTTGATTGCTACTGAAAGAAGCAGCCGTATCCTCGTATGATCTTTTGAAGGCTAACCATTCTTCGCAGGCCCCGTTGAAGTGAGGTAGTTCTAGGTGCTTCGGTGAAACGGTGTCACGTGATTTTTCTGATAGCTTTAGTATGACTGAAGCTAGTTCCTGGATGTCACTTTTCTTTTCTTCTGCCTCTATTGGTTTGTGGTTCTTATTAGGCATGTCTCCGGTCTGGATGAACCAGCGTTCGACTTCTCGAGTTCGCTCGAACAGCTCTTCTCCGGCACCATCTTCATCTTCTGATTCCGCGGTGAGAAGTTCTAATTCCGCTTGAGCAAATTTTGACCGCGCTTCTGCCAATTCTAGTTCCCTTAATGCCATTGTCATCTTTGCTTGCGCTTCTGCTCTCTTCCTATGCGACGAGCGAACGGAAAGCGTGTCTGGATCGCGGGTCATCTTCTTAGGGTGAGGCTGTTGCAGAGTCTTCATTGCGACACTTCTTTCTTGAATCTGCGGCGTTGGATGACTTCCTTCTTGGTGAGGAACTGACGCTTCGACGGTGCCTGTCGGGGGGGTGGTATGGGTTACGTCCCCCGGTGTTGATTCTTTTCCGGCAATGTTTTTGTTAAGAAGTACGGGTTGTCTGTGTACGCTGCTGGGCGATGCTCTTGTAAGCGTCGATCGATCTGAAGTTGACGTGTTGGTAGCCGTCGTGTTTGTAGAATCACTCGGCGTATTCATGCTCCAATCCGTCGTACTGGTACCCGTAGTGGCGTTGCTTTCACTCGTAGTCTTCGACTGCACTGATTTTGATCTTGTATTTGAAGGCATCTTCCTAGTTTTCCTTAAACCCGATCCGGCTTCTCGAAGGACCAATGTAAATGCTCGTATAAGGGAGCGTTGATAAATAGAGCGGGTTTGCTGGCGGGATGTTAACTGGAGAGCATACAGTAGCAGTTAGATGAGCAATAAATAACACTTCTTGAGAGTTTCTTCTTGTTTTATTTCTTGATTCCTTATTATTACATTGCCGGATTTGGAAAAATTTACCACGAAAAACGCCCCTTTTTTATAAACGGCTGTAACCAATCATAATTAAGAAAAAATCGAACACGGCATTAGTGAATCTATTGACCAATCAGAGCGCAGAGTAACCCTTTCTAAGAGAGATTCACGATTTCCTTAATAAACGTGGTAAAACATTCCTTACAATATTTATATTTATTCCTAACGATAGATACAACTTATTTCTACTATTCTAAACATAAATCATTCAATAAACCTTTATTTTACATTTATAAAAAATAAAAATAGTTTCGCGGTCGCCTCACGGTTTAGCTCCGGAGTAGGACTATATTTTTTGCCGAACATACAAGTGGCGCCGCCAAGAGGTAGGAATGTACAACACTTTTTCAGGAATTATGCTTAAGAATCTATACAATATTTTTTCATGAAATTTAAATCTTTCTCATAATGAAATAACATTATACAGCGATTAATTGACATATTAATGTTTCTTTTGAAGTACTTTAAAGGAAAAAGAATTATATTAATCACTTATATGTTAAATAGCTCTTAAAGTTATGATAAAAGAAATCTTACTAGAAAATAAGCTTATACTTGCGTCTAATGTTCTAATCAGACCTAATAATATTAAATAGATTCATATAAGTCACTTTAAGATAAAAATAGAAGTGTTTAATTTACTTTCCTGTTTTTTTCAGCACTAATCAGTCTTTACACTTAGCTTTATTTTACGAATAGGAAACAGTTAAGATTAATACCATCACCTAATTTTAAATCACTGATAAGGAATAATTAAGATTAAATGCTAACACTTAGTTTTAATTCACTGATAATAAATAATTAATATTAAATGTTCGAATTCACTTTGTCGTCGCTAACATGTTCGATAAAATAAAATATTTTTTTATAGTTTTATTTTACATTTTAAATATATCAAATTAAAGATTTTCGAAGATTTTCTCATTGTAACAGAACAAATTAACGAATATCAACAGAAACAAAAACAAAAAATCAACAGTAACAAACTAGAGAACGTACGGGAGCATAAAAAACGGACATAAGTACACTTCTACGTTGCTATCGGTACTAAAAGGGCGACGCTTGAGGCGCGGAATGAGGGGGCGCGGCGGGAGGTAACGGCATTCTTGAAGTGAACGAATAGTACTTGACGTATTTTGGTAATAACACCAATACAACGGTCGACAAAGCAATTTAGCACGTGCTTGAAAAGCTATGTGATTAATGCACGTATTATTTTATAAGTAACACTAAAGTACTACAACACATACACACACACCCACGCACCCGCGCACACACGCACGCACACACACACATACCCACACGCACGCGCACACACACACACACACACACACACACACACACGCGCGCGCACACACACACACACACACACACACACACACACACACACACACACACACACACACACACACACACACACACACACACACACACACACACACGCATACACACACACACACGCATACACACACACATACACGCATATACACACACACAATACAGGTTCTTTTTAAAAAAAAAACGACTGACTTTTGCTAAGAAGTTACGAAAGTCGATACAAGTAGAATTACTCAAAAAAAGTTAATAGTAAAAGGCATCATAATCAAATATAACATTTATTATGTGAATTAGAAACCCTGGCCATAAGTGCTGTTCCATTTGACGTATTGCCCGAGATCGTCTTGCGACACGCTGGGTCGTACTCGTTGCAGTGCATTTATAAAATCTTCACTGTTTACCGGACGAACCTGTAAGCAAGTCTTAATACAGTTCCATTCAACAAATTGCATGTGTCTATGCATCTCAGCATTTAAAAGTAGATAGATAGATAGAATTAATATAATTTATATTAATTGTTCCCTTACCTTATCTCTATCGATGTTGATGATTTGAGATAGTGGCACAGACCTTATGGGTCCCATAGCAGCTTCGGAACAAAGTGACTTCATGTCTGCACCCGAGTAACCCTCGGTAAGAGCAGCAATCTCAGCAACTTGCTCACATGTGAGATCGTTATTTTCGTCTTTTAGCAGATTGCTTATTATTTGCTGACGGGCCTATAAAAAAAGAAAAGCCCTGTTATACCCACACTGCATCTATATTACGAGGGTGCGTTTTTAAGTTCGCGGAATGGGTAGATAGGTAAGAAGTGGGGACGACGCTGAATTACGTGCTAATTGAACAACTCATTATCAGTTTAAATACCAGGTTTTATTGTAATTACATCATTAGTATTTGAGTTATCATCAAATAAACAAGCCAATCGGGAAGAAATTGTGAAATATGAAGAAAATCGAGTTTTAAAGTTCCTTACCAAGCGCGGAAACTCAATTCAGACTATACTAGAAGAGATGTCATCCGTTTACGGAGACTCTTGTCCTAGTAAAACTATGGTTTACAAGTGGCATACCCTTTTTAAACAAGGCAGAGAGTCACTTGAAGACGACCCACTGCCAGGAAGGCCGATCGAGGTGACCACTTCGGAAATTATTCAAAAAGTCGAAAAATTAATAGTAGAAGATGCCCGCATAAAGAAAAAACAGCTCGCAGAAGTGGTTGGAGTATCAGATACAACCATTTTCGAAATTCTTCGTGACCATCTTGGTATGACTAAAATCAGCGCAAGATGGGTGCCTAGAATACTCTCGCCGCCACAAAAGCAACAACGCGTGGAGTGTTCTCGTGCATTTTTGGACCTTTGTATGGAAGACAAAGATGGACGGTTGGCTCGAATTGTTACTGTTGACGAAACTTGTGTTCACCATTATGAACCTGAGTCTAAACAGGACTCTATGCAGTGGCACAAAAAAGGCACACCAACACTCAAGAAATTTAAGGTGGCACAATCGGATGAGAAAATCATGGCGACAGTCTTTTGGGACTCACAAGGAATCGTATTGATTAATTATAAAGATAAATGTGTCTCCATAACCGGAAATAACTACGCTTCAACCCTAGGACAATTGAAGGAAGCCATAAAGGAAAAAAGAAGGGGAAAATTTACTAAAGGAATCCTTCTTCTGCACGACAACGCACCTGGTTACAAGTGCCAAGTTGCGATGGCTGCCCTGCAGAAGGTGGGCTTCGAAATTTTGTCACACCCACCCTATAGTCTAGACCTGGCCCGGTGATTATTACCTATTTCCAAATTTAAAAAAGAACTTCGTGGAAAAAGTTTTTAAGTGATGAGGAAGTGAAGGAAGCAGTTTCGGCGTATTTTTTAGACAAAGACAAATAATTTTTTTTGAGGGTATACATAATTTAATTGAAAGATCCGATGTATTAGGGTAGCGGGTGAATATATTGAAAAGGAAAAATAAATTTGGATTTTTATTTCCACTCCTTACCCCCCATTCCGCGAACTTTAAAATATCCCTTCGTATGTTGCACTTATGGGAATGGTTCAGCATGACTGGGGAAGGACCACGCTCTCACAGAATGGCAGCGTAAAATAGTAGCTTAATTGCAGCTGTTTCGTTTGGTGAGTGAGTGTAGAAGCATTTTAACTAGTATCGAGGCATCTTAATCCACTTACCACTAGATGAATTCGTTAGTCGATTATGCTCGTTTGACACCGTTATTCTAAAAAAAAACCAATAAGGATAACAAACAAGAAACAGTCCACCTGATAGTGAATATATGTTGTAGCCCATAGACACCTAAATCTTTCCTCGATTAGGAATCAAAATGAAGATGCGTTGACACCTCTGAAGACTAAGATGAATACCTCATTTCCAGTAAAAAGGGTCTCCGGTTTTCTACCCTTACCATGCGAAAAATAGCAGCATTAAGCTGCAATTTTACGCTGGTATTCTGTGGGATCGTGGTCCTTCCCTGGTCGAGCAGATCCATTCGTGCTGCAGCTTAGCTCTACCGCCCTTATTGTATACGTTAAAAATATGGCGCTATTCCACGCTAGTTCACTGTGAGAGAGATAATACACGCTACACGTTCCAGCATAACAACTTATACAATTTATATTAAATTCCATAACTTGATTATGTCACATGAAAAAATGTAATAATGTATAATTAAAATACTATCTTGGTGACATCAAAAAAAAATGCAAATAGACTAAAATAGCTCTGACATGTAAATCTGGCAAAGGTATGTAGAGCCGTTTCACCAGTCGACGACGGGCCGCCTCGTCTAGCTCTTGTGGTCGGTTGGTTGCACCTACTATCAGAAGTCGATCTTCTTCACCTGAAGACCATAATATACAAAAGGTTAACAAACTATTACATATCTTACTTATTACACTACACCACTTAGAATGATTGAAAATATACATGGTGTTAGTGTAAACATCGTTATCCTTGAAACCAGTGGTTTGGTTTCACTTATAGAACGTAAATTCAATGAAAAATAACATTTTTTTTTTAGTAAAATCTCAATTTTTCCTTAATTTCTCAATTTTTGCCTGTCCTAAGCCAGGATGAAAGTATGAAGGAAATGTTACATCACAGGTTATGTGTACCTATTGTGTTTTTATTGGAAAGTTGTGTAGGTAGCTAGCGCGGGCGGTGATCTTTACAGTAATTACGTCACTCGGATGCATAGGGTATCCATGAATTTACGGACAGTGTCGGACAGAAACTTTTTAAATTTTATGAAAGAAAATAGCGTTTTTTTTTAAATTCGGATAAATATTTTTATATTAAAGCCAACTACCTATGGTTTTAGTGACAACAGTGTTTACACTTACACCTTGTGTATGGTAATTGTTAACACAGTTAAGTTTCGTTTTCTCGCATCGATTAGCTACCATATCTCTAAAGGAAAGGCAGCTTAAAATTGGATGTGTGTAAGTATTTACTGTCTTAGTGACTGCATATTTCAGGTGAGCTTGAATATTTAAAATTACTTAAATAAAAAAATGCAATAACCAGTTGCCGCTCCATCAAACTGCACCAGAAACTCAGTCTTGATTCTCCTCGTGGCTTCGTGTTCACTGTCACTTCGCTGCGTTAGCAACGAATCTATCTCATCTATGAATATAACCTGTAGCGAGTAAAACATTTGAAGTCTTCAGTAAGCAAGATGGTTATAAATTATACAGCCATTAATCGGAAGCCATGACATCTTCCTGGCATACCCCACAGTCACCTTTTACAATACCCATAGGACTAGACATATGTCAATCATCCATTTCTCGTGACCGAATCATTCTCGTACATTTCGCCACGCGTACCGGTAAGTTCGGATCGATCATTCAAATAGATCATTTCGGGCTCCAATATCCTATACTAAAAACCATTTATCCTGATCATTCGGAATTCGGTCGGTTTTCAACTCATTCACAATTCACGCCAATCACAAGTTAAAAAGGTTCCGTCAATTGTTTGTGATTGGTTGTACAGGAACATTCAAAAACAGATGAATGAACCATCAGTACTTTTAAGTGTACCAGCTCAAACGAACAAATAATTCATAATTGACACATGTCTACACAGGAGAATGAGGTCAAAGGTTCTCTTACGCCGCCACCACGCGACACACACCAAAACCGGCGACTAGGAGCTGCGCCAAAGGTGCGGAGACGTCACCATCTTCGAATGCCAAACCGCCTTCCTAGCGTAGTGATTAAGGCAAAGCCTTCCCCCAAAGGAAGAAGCCCGAAACCAGCAGTGGAGAAAAAGAAGCAGAAATTCGAATCATATTTTTATTGACGGTTGCGTAGCGATGAGTTGAGGCTTAGGAATGAGTTGCAGCGCTACGCGCCTAGAGTTCGAATCCCACACGTGGATGCAGTTTACATCCACGACACGGGAGAAAATCATTGAACGAAGGCAACGTTTAAAAAAATATTTTGAGTGGTTACAGTGTTTGAGAAGTTACACAAAATAAAATATGATGATGAAATTATCTGGGCTAATCCAACAACTGTTTATGCTGCACTATGTCGTATTTTCTGCCTAGGAATTCGTCTGTAGACACCACCCTATTTCCTTATTTTAGCCAATACAACGTGCCCGCACTACTTTGTTCCAGCCGGAAAGATGTACAAGTAGATTCCCTCTGTTTTGCTCTTGGATATTATACAGGGTGTCCAGTGGCAGATTTCAAAGTTTGAATGAACCTAGTTTCCGAACGCAACATGCGAGAAGGGCGCGGAGGGGGTTGTTCGAAGCGCAAGCACTGCGGATTATTTAGTAGCCATGTAGCAGTGGAGTGGGGAGCACCGCGCTTTTGCCGTCGAGGCGTACATTTCAAGTGGTTATTCGCTGTCTCAAGCACGCCGTCGGTTTAATACTCGTTACGGTATTCGTCGATTACGTGATAAATCTTGAAAGTGTTATGGCTTCTGTAATTGAAAGTCCTCGTTTATCACTTCGTGCACGTTCATCAACATTGGGAATAACGAAATCAACTTTACGGGTTATAATGCGAAAAAAACTCAAGTTTCATCCGTACAAAATTTAAATTGTTTAAGATTTACACGATTCTGACTTCGCATTAAGAAAAAGTTATGCGGAAATGATGTTATTGAAATTTCGTAATGCTGCTCGGATGAATAACATATTCTTTAGTGATGAAGCCCATTTCCACACTGGAGGATATGTAAATAGGCAAAATTTTCGTTATTGGGATGTTTCCAACCCAAGACAAATGCATCAAGAGCCTTTACATAAACCTAAAGTAACAGTCTGGTGTGCAATGTCTGCGTCTGTCATAATAGGGCCGTATTTCTTTGAAGATCAATGTGGCCAAACTGTAACGGTGAATTCGGAGAGATATGCTGAGATGATAAGTAATTTTTTGGGGTACAATTGCAGAATACTCCATATTTCAACCAAAACACGTGGTTCCAGCAGGACGGGGCTACAGCTCATACTGCTGGTGTGTCGATGAATGCAGTGCGGCAGTTATTTCCTGGAAAAAACATTGCCCGAAACGGCACCATACTGTGGCCGCCTAGGTCACCAGATTTAACTCCGTGTGATTTTTTCTTATGGGGATACCTAAAATCTGTCGTTTACAAAACAAATCCGAACACTGTGACACAACTTAAAGAAAATATTCGAGCAGAAATTAGCAGGATTCCCAAGTAGCTCTGTAAAGGCGTTTTTGAAAACATGCGTGATCGACTCGAGGAGTGTGTCAGGGTCGATGGTCGCCATTTGGAAAACGTTGTTTTCAAAAAATAAAATCCGCATAATATGTTATCTTAATATTAAAATAAATGTAATTTGTATTAAAGGTGTAGTTTTTTTTTTACAAGTCTTCAAAATTTGAAATCTGCCACTGGACACCCTGTAGTAAGCGGTACCTACCGATTTTAAACATCGTAATATTTTTAAGGTCTATAGGTGGTAGGAAGTGAAGCGCAGCTTAGGTAGGTAGATTGTTTAGTAGTCAATAATGTAAATAACGTTCGAAGTGAAACCCCAACACCACATTATGTAATTAATTAAAAAAATTGTCTATACTTTTAATACCTTTTTTTAAACATTAAACTAGGATTTTTTCCTGTATCGCGGAAGCAGTTTACATACATAAATTTCACAAGGACAAACATTCAGATCTGAAAATTATTTGTAGTCCATAGAAATACTTGTTCTATGCGGGATTCAAACCCGCGACTCTCAGCGCCTCAACTCATTGGTAGCTACGCTAGGAAGGCGGTTTGGTCACGGAGCCGTCGAACTTTACTTCTTAAGGTGCGCTTACACGAGGGCAATAACTGCTCGGCGACACGAATGGACCGATCTTGAGCAATTAATGGAGCAATTTCAAAGCAATGGCGCAAATTGCGGCAATTATTTCGGCGATATTGCTTCTAATTGCTCCAGATATTTCATATCGCTCAATGTCGCGGATACTAATTGACGAATATCCAATGGGCTTGGAAATTCCCAGCAATTTTTGTATATATCTCATTCGCACTTGTTTGTTTTGCGGCTTGCCGTCTTGCTTCCGCGGGGAGCAAGACGGCAAGCCGCAAAATTATTTCAAATTTTATTTATTCGAAAGTAATTCAAAGTCTGTTCGTGACATTCTAGTAGTTTTCGAAAAATATATCGTCTAATTCTTTACACAATGAAAATTGCGGCCTCTTTGCCAAAAACGGTCGCACCCAGATACGCCTATTCCTTTTCTTTCTTTTTTGTTTTTGATTAATAATAAAAAAGCGCTACAAGCCGCCGCAGCAAGAACAATGTCGTCCATAGCGAGCGAATACTGAAATGCTCGTGTAGGACAGTATTGCCTAGTTGATGAAGTTGCGCCATATCGCTCAATATTGTATTGCGCAGTATTGATGCTTGTTGCCGTTGCCGTGAATTGCTTGAAGTAGTCGTGACGTCATAGTTGACGAGTATTGACTGGAATTGAGCAATTTTAGTTGCCCGTGTAAGCCCACCTTTACACATTTAATACAAAACCTAATATTGCTTACTGCCGGCTGGTGGCACCGGGCGACTGCGAACAGCGCGCGCACCATCTTCTCGCCGTCGCCGAGCCACTTGGACGTCAACGACGACGCAGAGATGCTGAAGAACGTAGCGCGACACTGCGCCGCCACGCACTTGCCTGCACAAACCAAACACCATTACTCGGGCCACGATCGCTCCTGCTTATTGACTCGTGAACTTTAGATTCGAATCTAAGCTTAAAACCCAAAAACAGGCACACGTAACACGTAAACACACGCGCGCGCACTTAATGGCACCCTCCACTCCACCCTTACACACACACACATACTCGAGTGATAAATTAATTTGTAATAAAGGACTATCCATCATCTTCTAATTGATCTATGACAAATGAACAAAATAACACAAATTCACTCACACGATAACAAAAACTCGAACATACGTCTTTCCACAATAAAACCTGCCAAAGTTTGATCCACAAAATCAGTAGATAACGCATTTTCTTACCTTATTACTATAACGAAGTAGCCTACTGGGTTCTCTGTCACCCACAGAACGCGACGTTGCCGCTTCGTGTTCGAGTACCTATTCGTCAATTATGGCTCCGGATCCACCTAGTCTAAGTAAATCATCATACATCATCATCATTACAGCCCTTTACAAGTCCACTGCTGAACATAGGCCTCCCCCAAGGTATGCCACAAAGCACGGTCCTGAGCCACCTGCATCCATCGACTTCCTGCATGTCTTACCAGGTCGTCACTCCATCTAGTGGGGGGTCGCCCTACACTTCGTCTACCGGTACGAGGCTGCCACTCGAGAACCTTTTTCCCCACACAGTTACTCACACTTGCGTGTGGCTTCAACGATGATGTGTACAGCTGCCCATAGAACCTCTCAATCCCACTCAGAATCTCAGGTGTCCCGGAAACGATGCTGCCATACTCACTCTTCAGCTTTGACAGTTGGCTCTTACTGGCAGACAGATCTCTGGCAAAGACTTTGGAGCCCTGGTTCCACTGAATCGCTTCTTCAATACGAGCAGTATTAAATTTGCGTAAGTCTCGCCGCATGCATTTGGAGATCTGTCTGTTCAGTTGCCTGTATGCTGTCAAATCTGTCGACGATTGCAGCCTCATCTCCCGTCTAACAGCCATGAGATTAAGAGTGTGATCGGAGAGCTTTAGTGTTCTTCTGCGGCCGGTCTTGCAGAACTTAGCTCCGACCCCATGGACAGTTTCCACGAGCTTGTCATTCATATCGTCCACTGCATTGCAATCTTCTAGGAACTGAAATCGGTTACGTAACTCGAGCTGAAAGGTTTCGGGATTCTGGATTAGAGCGCGAGGGGGACGGAGCGTTGACTACATTAGACTAGACCTCTCCAACTTAACGTTTAGGTTCAGTGTGCCTCTAACCATTCGGTGATCGATGCCAGTTTTCACCCTTGCGATCACTGAGACATCACTGAACAGTTGGCGTCTGGTTGTCACAATGAAGTCAATCACATTTTTTGTCGAACCGTCGGGGCTCCACCAGGTCCATTTCCTGTGGGGCCGCTTCTGGAAGAAAAAGTTCATCATAAAGAGTCCCTCTTTCTCCATAAAGTCGGCCAGCTGCTGGCCCCTACGGTTCCGTTGCCCTACTCCAAATTTCCCTACCTTCAGCTCACCGCTGTCTCTTGTGCCTAGTTTTGCGTTGAAGTCTCCCATCTACACTGTGTAGTGGGTTTTGGAGGAATGCATGGCTCTAGAAATATCCTCATACATTTCCTCCACCTCCTCATCGGTATGTGCCGAGGTTGGTGCGTAAACCTGTATGACCTTCAGCGAATACCGTTTGGTGATTCTGAGTATCAGGTACGCGACCCTCGTCGACATACTCCCAATCTTTACAACGTTGTTGACGAGAGACTTGTGGGCGATAAATCCGACACCTCCTTGGGACAGATGGTCGCCCTCCCGGTGATAGAACAAGTTGCCGGACTCGAGGATTATCGTGTCCTCCCCCTCTCTTCGGACCTCGGATAACCCAATAATATGCCAGCGCAACTTGTCTACCTCTTCTTCCAACTCCAGTATCTTCTCGTCAGTCCTCAGGGTGCGTGCGTTATATGTTGCCAGGTCGAGTCGTCGTAGGTGGCAACCGACCCTCCACCGGAGATTCTTAGCACCCCCTGCCCCGCCGTTACCATGGTCGCCACCGTAGCCAGGAATAGCAGGGCCGCCGGGGACTGGGAGCCGTTTGTTTATGGCGTTACTCATGGGGGGATATTTGCCATAGTTGCCGCGCTTGGCGAGCGGGTTGGCAACCGCAGTTTTTTATTATATCATTGCTGTTATCAGGAAGATGCTGCTGCCCATCTCCTGCCTGTCTCCCTCTGTCGCCTCTTACGACACCCACGGGAAGATATGGGGTAGTAGATATTCACAACCGCCACTACACGGCGGTCTAAGTAAATGTCTCATATAAATTAAATATACGCTGGATCTAAAAAATCATATTCAGTATGATTTTTTCGACCGTTGATAGATCAACAAATGTTGGTCAAATCGCTGACGAGTATATTGAAATGGATCAAAGTATATCAGTTTGTGCGACGAGGAGCTGAGCAAACACGTCAAATAGGTGGATCAACAATGGTTCTAACTTCTCACTGGATCAACATTTACCGTGAAAGGATGATTATATATATATATATATATATATATATATATATATATATATATATATATATATATATATATATATATATATATATATATACTCACTCAGGTATTTAATCGTAACATTTTATCATCAGGTAATTAAAGTGATAATGCAACTTCAAGTTTAGAACTACAAATTATACCAATTAGAGTCTTTCCTGTGCCCGGTGGTCCAAAAAGTAAAATGCCCTTAGGTGGACGTCTTAGACCAGTAAATATGTCGGGACGAAGCAATGGCCAAACCACCGCTTCCTGGATCACGGATTTCGCCATCTGCAGGCCAGCTATGTCATCCCAGCCTGAATTAATGAAAAAATGAATAGGTATTACAAAGACATCTAAGAGGAAGAACATTTATATAAATTAATATTTTTATTATTTCAACCATATGTACATTAATATACTTTTGAAACAAAACCCAGTCTGATCTGTGAGGGTGCTTTTAGCTACCATGAGACTTTGTTCCTGCAATCCTTACAAATATTACCTTATAAAAATAACATAAAATTTAATTAATAAGGTCTTTTTCACGACTTTTTGCCACCAGTCCTTTATTTGACAGGTTTCAAAGCGCTGTTGACGTTGTTAGAAAAGTGTAGTGATTAATGATTGTTTCTTGAATACTACTATTATTTTATTATAATTAGATTAGAAATGGATAAAACCAACCTACAGATGGGGAGAGTCGGGTAGCCCTAGTGTTAGTTACAGGAAAGTTCGCACACATACATGCACAAGTGTCACATCAACACGACCGCAGCGCTATTTAGCCGTATATTCATATCAAGCGGGCTGCCACTGCTGGCTGAACAACAAGTGACATTCGTTTGTGTAACTACTAATTTAAAACGGGGAACATATCGGACATAACCAACTATAGACTTATATAATTGGCTACAATATTAGCAAAGGTACTGGACGGTCTACTTGATGCGTATTTAAGAAAACATTTGCAGTTACACGATGCTCAATTTGGTTTCCGGACTGGGCTTTCAACAGGGTCAAGATGGCACGGCCCTTAAGCGAACCGTTGAGTACTACACGGATAGAAAAACACCCGTGTATGCCTGTTTTCTAGAATTGTCAAAAGCCTTTGAATATGTTGTCCTATGAGACATTGTGGAGTAAGTTGAGGAAAACCGAGATACCTACTGAACTTGTTGTCATGTGCGAGTATTGTTACAACAATCAAATATATAATGTCAAATGGGCAGGTACTTTTTCCGATCCGTACAGGCTACAAGGCAGGCAGGGGTTTAAGCCCACCGAACGTGTTCAGTCTGTACATTAATGACCTAATATGACCTAAACGAATGAATTGAACAGCATGTATATCGGATGCTATGTAGACGGAGTATCTTTAAACAATTTAAGTTAGTTAAGTTACGTATTTAAACAATTTAAGTTAACACGGGTCGAGCAGCATCATAATGATATAATGCTGCTCGACCCGTGTTATTGTTCTTAGAAAATTGTTAGGCGTTTGTGAGAATCATGCTGTTAGACATGGTTTAGTATACAATGCTAAGAAAAGCCAGTTTATGGTATTTAGAGCTGGAAAAGTGTCCAAAGAATGTGCCTCCTATTTTGCTTAACCTTTCAACTGCGGATGTCTAACACTTAGATACGAAAATATCTCCGTTGACTGCGGGTGTCCAAGTATTGGACATTTTTTACCCGCTCTTTTAATGTCGAAATAAAGCATTACGCACTATGTCTAACTCATTCTACCATATGTCGATATGTACAGGATAAAAAAGGTTAGCATAAAAACCCCACAGCTTATACACTTTAGTTGGATTTTTGATGTATACCATCCGTTAATTTCGTCCTAGGTAGTTAAATGATCAAGTATTATGTATTTACAGATCACCATCGAACCCAAACCCTACAAACTTTATCAATACGCTAAACTCTCATTGGGAGACTCTTCCCTCCCATAGGAGCATTATAATTACAGGTGATATCAACATAAATATTCGAACTAACCCTAATGAACCTTTGCATGTGTACAAAAACAGAATGAACTATCTGGACATGCTTGCTAACCATAGTATATTAGCTGGACACACATTACATACTAGGCTGCAAGGCTGCCTTAACCATTTCATGTTAAAAACAAATAAAATTAAATACAGATCAACTATAGCGATTTTGCAAACAACTACGGATCATTTTACAACTTTTCTAGCAATCTCAAAAATAAAAACTTAACTAAAGATAATAGAACTAAAACCACTATAAATTTTGATGCTGTTCTAAAATATTTACAAAATAGTAATCTATCTGATATTTTATTTAGTGATGACCCAACAACTGTAATTATTTACCTAATAGTACAAAATCTTTTAATAATAATAAATTGCTTTGGAACATTAGCTTTAAAGCATTAGTATTAAAACATTACATACTCGAAAAAAACACATAATACTAATTCTAAACTGCTCAATTTAAGATCTTCGCCCTCTGAATCAGCAAACTTTATTAATGACTATTTCGCCAATATAGGATTAAAGCTTGAAAATAATATTCAACACGATACAGGGAATCTAATACACTTATAGAAAATAAACCGGCACAATCAAATTGTTTGTTTTGTTGTTGACAACTGCATACTCATCTTGATGAAGTCCGTAGCACTATCCTACATCTAAAATCTCATAGCGCCCCAGGATGGGATAATATCCCCAATAAATTGCTTAAGTTGACGGTTGATGACTTGGCTCCCATTATCACCCACCTTGTAAATCTTTGCTTCTGCAAAGGTGTATTTCCTGCACCGTTAAAAGAATCTATACTAACACCTGTGTACAAGGCTGGAGATGATGAAGATACTAGTAATTATAGGCCGATCTCGGTTCTGCCAGCAATATATAAAATCTTAGAGAAACTACTTAACACTAGACTACTAAATTACTTAAATAAATTTAATAATTTATCATCTTCACAATTTGGTTTCAAGCGGGGAAAATCGACAGAAGACGCAATCATGGAGTTAAGCTCTTTTGTAACTAGGCAACTTGACAAAAGTAAAAAATGTCAGTCGGTTTTCCTCGATCTGAAAAAAGCTTTTGATACTGTGTCCATCCATATCCTTGTGCATAAACTTGAAGATATCGGAGTAAGAGGGACTCCGCTCGCCATGTTTGAGTAACTTATCTGACAGGAGACAAAGAGTAAGACTACCTAGCTGCACTAGTGAAGCTGTTAATGTGACGTGTGGCGTACCGCAGGGCAGCGTTTTAGGACCTACCCTCTTTCTCATCTACATTAACGACCTATGTAATATAAAGATCTATAACGCCAGTCTTGTCATACGCCGATGATACGGCTGGAGTCTTTGCCGGTGATTCTTGGGAGGAGGTCAAAGCTAGTGCTGAGGCAGGCCTGTTGCGAATCGCTCTGTGGCTGAAACACAACCTCCTGACGCTAAATACTTTTAAAATATCTATATCTGTTTTAGTATTAACAACAACTCGCAACCTCAGGCCGACTTCAGCCTAAAAATTCGTAAATGTACAATGGACACTAATAAAAACACCTGTAACTGCCCTAGAATCGATAAGGTAGCTCAGACAAAATATCTGGGGGTAATTGTAGACCAAAGACTATCTTGGTACCCACACCTTGATCATGTCATCAATAGAACGAGGAAACTAACATGGATCTTCAAAACCCTCAGACATGTAATGCTGGGTAAATCAGATGGGGACTCACCAATTTATCTCCTCAACCAAATTTCTGGGGTCAACTGTCTGGAGTGGTGCAGCAAAAACTCAATTTCTGGAGTCAGAGAGGCCGCAGTGTTCTCTTATTAAAGTTATGTACTTCAAGAAGAGACGCTTTTCTACAGATCTTCTATATCGCACCAGTGGATTACTCTCCGTCAGGAAGTTGTATATATTCTGGTCAATTCTCAAAACACACAAATCATTATTTTATGATCCACGCCATTTAAATAAACAACCTAGAAACATGGTTGCCCAGACATACAGAACTAAAACCACATTTGCAAGCAGACAATACATATCGCGTTCTGCCTTTCTTTATAATAAAATAAACAAAGAAGTATATGACAAAATATATCGCACCATCATTTCGAAACCGTTACTAAACGAAATTTTCACGAAATTGAGATAATAACGCCATCTTACTTATAACAGCAAAATCTACAGAATTAATTTGACAGGTATATTTAGTTTCCCAATATTTTGGTAGATGGCGCTAAATTAAAATGCTATTAAACTGAAATTTAAAACATAAATACAGACGAAACCGTTACTACACCAGTTGTCACCTCACCCGTCACTTAAGGAGTCGACATACAGTTTTATAAAAAAGTGTAACTATTTGTTTAACTACGGCTGATTTTGATATTAAGGAAAATTATTTACTTATTTTTATTTGATAAAGTGTGGTTTTTGGTTTAGTCACAGTTTTTAACTTAGAGTTTATACTTTGATTCTTCAAATTTTGTACGATAAACTGTTACTTTTTGGATAATCCGTTTACCTTACATTCTGGATAAAATTATGACATTAATATTTAGCATAAAAACGCGGCAATAACAATATACAACTTGGAAGTAATTTTAATAGTTTTGATTTACCTCTTTTTAAATTCAAAGTATTGAACGGATTAAAGAAAGGAAAGTCAATTAAAATAAAGTAAATGAATTATTTTTTAGATTAATTCTGATAGATTAGTTAACTATCGATCATTATTGCAATTGATTTTAACTATTAAATTATTCAGTAATTTAATATAACGCTCACATAATATACATTTCTATTTTCTAGTACAAAATCAAATATAACGATGAAATTGTGTTTATAATTGTGTAAGTGAGTTTGTAAATTAGGTACGTTTACTAATTTCAATATCATTTTTGTAGTAACGAACTGCTTGTTACGTCGTACGTATTAAAAATGACAGCTTCCAAATTCCATTTGAAGACTAGTCGTAGGTATAACTAAAGTTATAAAATAAAAGTTGCGAATGTCGTAACGGTTTAACGATCTGTGGTTACCGCAAGGACACACGAACTCCGCAGCAGTTTTGAGACAGTTCTCTGTCGACGTGCGCGTGAGCAGTTCAGTTGTTTTGTGTATTAAATTCATGTTGTTATTACTTTTATTTTTACGTTTAGTGTTTCTTGATTTGTTTTTAAAATCCCTAACGCGTACGTTTATAGTGCTTGTGAATACGGCAACATGTTAATGTGCCTTGGAGAAGCTCGCGGGAATGCTTCGCGTGCATGACTAATTTACTGAGAAAAATTTCCGCCCGCTCGATACCTAACTGACTCTCGTCGGATAACAGAAGCATTTCAGCGAGTGTTGGAAAATCGGGCCATTGCTCCGGTTGCGGCAGGAGGTGGAAGTCAGGTGACTATTCACCCTGAAGAGCCCATTTTAGATGTCGTTCGCTAGAATCCGAACTTGGGTACACGAAGTATCGCTAAATTGTTAAGGCGTCGGGATGGAACAAGTGTTTGTAACTGTACAGTTCACAAAGTGTTAAAGCATAACCCTATGCGACCATACAAAGTGCACAAAGTGCAAGCTTTAGTATCAGGCAATCACGACCGCCCACGAGTTTTCTGCCGTTGGCTATTAGACCAGCAACAACGTGTGCCTGGTTTCATTGAGCACGTCACCTGTACGGACGAGTCCATATTTATCAGAAACGGCCTGTGAAACCGAAGAAATACTCGACGGATTCAACTGGCCGGGCAGCGTTCGGGAAATTACGACACATCTTCTCGGCAGCTATACCTCAAAACCTGAAAACGAGACTATACAACTAGTGTGCGTTGCCAGTGATGACCTATGGAACTGAGACGTGGTCCTTCCATAATTCTATCATTTTCACTGCTGGCCATACGAGGACGCTCAAAGTCGCTCAGCGAGCTATTGGGAGGGCTATGCTCGGGGTTTCTCTGCGTGATAAACTTAGAAATGAGGATATCCGCAGTAGAACCAGATTGACCGACATAGCCTAACGGATTAGTAAGCTGAAGTGGCAATGGGCCGGCCATATGGCTCGAAGAACCGACAACAGTTGGGGAAAGAAGGTTCTCGAGTGGCAGCCTCGTACTGGTAGGCGAACTGTAGGGCGACCCCCCACTAAATGGAGTGACGACCTGGTAATACATACGAAGTCCATGGATGCAGGTGGCTCAGGACCGTGCTTTGTGGCATACCTTGGGGGAGGCCTATGTTCAGCAGTGGACTTGTGAAAGGCCGTAACGATGATGATGATGACCAAAGTGCCCCGCTCGTATCATACAGTGTGATATTTACACTTTGTATTATATTACACTCGTTTTGTGATAGATGATGGATATAAAATGTTTTGTCTACTTTAAAGGATAATGGAAGAATTGTTGCAAGAGAAACCATTAAAAGAAAAAAAGCAGTAGAAGAAACACAGAACTCACCTACTGGAGTTCCCTTATCTATAATTTCACTTTCAATTAATTCTATCATTTTCGCATCAATATGTTTAAGTCTATCATCAGTTACAATAGTTTCACTTTTCTCTTGTTTTTCCCTAAAAAAAGTAAGTTAGTAGTAAGTTTTATATGTGGTACACAGAATACCAGTGTAAAATAGCAGCTTGATGCTGCTGTGTTTCGTATGGTGAGTGTAGAGAACCAGACCTTCTTTACTGGAAACAAGGCATTCCATCTTAGTCCTCACAGGTGACAACGCATCTGCATTTCAATTTGTAATCCTCGATTATGAATCAAAATGCAGATATCCTTGAATACATGACTCAACCATCTAAAATAGCAGGGTCGTTAACGTACGTAACCGCTACGTCGGCACCACTTCAGCATGCCTGTATCATATGTAAAAATAAACACGGTAATTTATACAATTGTGCGACCTTTCGTAAATATTCATATGTCTATGGGCCACAGCAACCACTTACCATCAGGTGGACTGTGTGATCTTTTGTCACCCTATCCTTTGAAAAAAAGGCATTATGTATGGTCTGCTAAGTCTGATACAGTAGTAACTGAATTTTGCCATTATGTTTAAGGTTGGATTAAGAATCCATCACTCCATTTGTTATCATAGCTTCCAATAGATGGACTCATAACTTAATAAAGATATTAATTAATTTGCAATCTTCCGCTAACTACATACAATGATGTGTCTTACCTGGATTGAAGAGCACCTCCCGCCCTCCCTCAATTGCGTGCACCAATCCCATCACTACTACTCCCGGCACCACTGCTCCCAACACCAATATTCCAGGAAAGACACACCATTGATGATAATACGACACGTGTTTCGCCTCCACCTACGGCGGCTGACCGCTAAGACTTAGTCTACATCACCTGAAGATGCCTCGTGGAATTTTGCAGGTTGAAAATGACAATGATAAATGGAATATCCTAGGTTCGAAATTGGGGCACTTTTGTTGCAGCATTCTAATGTTTATTCGAAATTTAATAATGTAATATTCACATAAAATAAAAAGCCTACATACTCGTACATCCCACGACTAAAGACACTCTCATTCCTGAGAAGGTGCAGAGCACCAATAACAGTGTCTTGGTATTGGCTGTGCACTCAGCAATTCATTGTGATGTGTGTAATCTTTCAAGTTTCATGTGGTACATGCTTAAAAGGCTTATGTCCAATAGAGAATTCTGATGAAAAAGAATAACTATATTTTATTTATTTATATCTTTTGAAAAATGTTTTCTGTAGGATTTTCACCTTTATTATGGAGGCAGTTGACAAACATAAATTGCACAAGAATAAACCTCCAGACCCAGAACAATTATTTGTGGGCCATACAGATCTATAAAATAATGAGACTGCATGAAATCTCTTATTCTAGTTAACTATCAAAAAATTTTAAAATATGCCAGTAGCAACTTACTGAGCACCAAGCATTGGTGGAATGAATTTCCCCTGAGCTTTCCTCGATGCACCTAAAGTTCTTTTGGCAGCAGGATTAGAAGCCAAGAGTGCTTCTTTCGCTGTCTTGAAGGTAATTTTGGCCACATTGCTTTTATGAGCCTTATTTTCTTCCTCTTCTCTATCTAAATTGGTTTGATGAGATATATTCTCTCTGTCTAAGTTTGTACCAAATTCAAATTTATAATTTGTATTTACATCACTTCTTGAGTTTGTTTCTATGTTATTTAAAAAAACACTCATTTGTGGTTGTCCTGATATTCTGGAAAACTGTTTTAATTTAGATTTTGGCTTGAAAAGACCTTTCTGTTCTGCAACAAACTTATCTTGGCTGGAACTATTGCTGTAAGTATTGTTAACTGTAGATTTACTATCAATGCTTGACTCTGTCTTGTTGCTACTGATTTTAAAAAGACATGTATCACAATTGCATTTATTGGCAGTAAACTTTTTGTAGCCACTATAGTTGTTTGCCATAGTACACTTCTTGCACAATGTCATTGATTTCTCAACCAGAGAAACAGGGTCATTTATTTTACTGCAATTTGATTTAAAAACTGGTTCATATAGGACAAAGAACAGGGATTCCACAATGCAGGTTATCTCTAACATAGTGAAAAATATAATGCTACAGTTTTCATTTTAACCCTTCAATCCCCATAAAGTAGCCTAATGGCAGGGCGCGGACCGCGAACTCAAAGGGTCGTGGGTTCGAATCCACCATACGACTACTGTCGTGAACCACTCCTAACACAAGCATTTTCAGCTTACCAGGAGGGGTTAAAGGGAATATTAGTAATGTTAATTAGTAGGATTACTAATATTTAAAAACAAAAATCCCACACAGTCGACCAAACCCACAGCACTTAAAACCATTAAAACTTATATTTAGAAACTACTTTTTTATGGAGCAGTTTGGCATTATAAAATCCATACAAAATTCTCTATTCTGTGGTCTAAACAAAAGTCAGGTTTTATTTAATTACAAAAAGATTTTATTGTATTTTCATAACAAAAAAAAAACATACCAAGCGGATGTCAGGAGCGTGAAAATCACAATTATTTCAATATATATTACTCAATTTTTTTTTACATAAAAAGATAAATTATATCTACACAAAAACTTTCATTACAATTTTATAACAAAATTCTATACTAAAACACTAACAAAACACTAAAAAAATTCAAAAATCAACACAATAACATTCACATGAAAATGGCGTACAAAATAAATGTAGATTATAAACAAATATCCATAGACTACCTGACATTTTTATCCACTAGAGGATACAAAATTTCATATTGATTCTATAATGCCGAACTTCTTCACATAAAAGTAGTCTCTAGACATAAGTATTTATGGATCCAAGCAGTCAAATTTGATTCTTGACGCTTGCCGTTTGAGAGGTTAAATTGTTTTATGTGTAGATTCAGCTATATTATGGTTGTAGCACAAATGGGTCAACTTGACCAGGGAAAGACCACAATCTCACAGAATACCAATGTAAAATAGCAGCTTAATGCTGCTGTTTCTAATGGTGAGCATAGAGAACTGGATACCTTTTTTACTGGAAACGAGGCATTCCACCTTAGACCTCAGGGATGACAATGCATCCACATTTTGATTTTTATCCACTTACCATCAGGTGGCTTTGCGCTCATTTGTCACCTAATTCTACAAAAAAAAAAGATAGGTGCAATGATTGTATTGTATGTATTAGATGCATAAGCTAAATATCATTCAGGCCACTAGTTAAACGGCGCCATTTAGTAAAATGGCTAAGCTATTAATTAAAAAGCCAATTAAGCTAATTGGCTGCAACATATATATATATATATATATATATATATATATATATATATATATTCAAAATAAATTAACATCACAAAAATGTACCTAGATTATCCAATTATTTTAATATAATTTAGTAAAAAGTCACGAAGTTGATGGTAATTTATAACACAAAATCATATCTAGATATGTCATATTTTATAATATTATAGTTAAAAAGGAACATAGGCATGATGGGCCAGGGCCAGATGTTCTTGGCCCATCATAGAAAAGCATAAACTCATGCTGATAAAATTGTGTAATTAAAAAAGCAATATCAGACAATTTATTGTAAAATAAAATTCTTTCGTATTTTCTTACTACAACACCTTTATTATAAATAAGAATGTGCATACCTTTAATTTAAATGCATTTGTATAACATATTTTCCTAAAAATTGTGATATTATAAGTTTCTTTTATGTATTTAGTTGATAAGCCTTATTAAATTAAATAAAATAATTGTATAGTTTTAACATACAATGTTAGGATCAAACAGTTTGATAATGCCGTAAAAAGGCCTCCTGTCAAACTCGATTTATTATTATGATATTTATTACTTGATTTATTATTACTAAACTTATTATTATGATATCATTTAGTAATAATGTTCATGGTAAGCAATAATAATTTCTATGTATAACTCAATGGTTATAATTTATAATTTCCTAAATCCAGTGACATATATTACTAGCGTAAGGACCGGGCTGACCGAACAACTAAAACGGACTAATGCGTTGGCCCTAAAATTACAGTTTAGGGCCAACGCGAATCGGTCGACAGTGGTGCGCGCGCAGGACTAATTTGTCTGTCACAAATATGTCTAGTTGCGTGGTAAATTAATGCAAAAATTACGATACAAAGATAAAAAAAAAATGGGATATCATATCATCAGTAAATAACCTTATATTAATTTTGTTACAATTAAATTATTATATAAACACATTTTTAAAGTTTTATTTTGCAGTTAGTTTAGTTACATTACCAAGATTAGGCCAGGGTTGGATTCAGACCCTCAAAAATATTGTACATGGCAAATAAAATTATACTATTTAAAAAAAATTATATCATGTTTGACATTTCATGTTTCTTTTTTCCAATGTGCCAGGATTTTGGCGTCACGCGTCTAGTTTATTTATATGTTTCGTTTTATGACGGTTTTATTTTTATTTCTGTTATATTTTTATCTAAAGAATTTAGTGTAAGTAAACTTTTGAATATTGGTACCTAATATATTTTATATTCAATAAGTGTAAAACGAAAAGAGTACAAAAGAAAAGGATTGATCGAGCATCGATAGACCAGAAATAATTCTACCAGACCAGAGCGAATTCTAATTTTATTTAAAAAAAGTGGTACTCATGTACAATACAGAAATTCTCGATATCGTAGGGTTAATATTAGAATGTAAAAGGACCCACTAAATTATTATTTTACCTGATACATAATTTTACCTAAAGGTCGACTTGTATTCTGTCGACCTTTTTTTTTCTTTTTGTAAAATTATGGTATTTTCACTTAGTATTATTACAATACTATGTACTACAAACTAGAAATAATATAATAAAAAAAAAAAATAATGTACAATAAGGATAATTATACCACGAAATCCGACCCTGGTTACGTCGTGATTTGACATGACATTTGTATTATGACAGATGCACTACTTTTTCTTGTATGAAAAAGTTATGAGTAAAATATTTGGATGGGCCGATGGGCCTATCCTTCCTTTTGAAATCATTGGCTAAATCATAGTTTCTCAACTCATACTTAGAAAATTTGTTTGTAAAAAATTGTGGCTCTGGTAGGTATGTGTAGGATTCAAAATTTCACTGCACCTCAGTCAAATATAATTATAATAAACCACAATACATACCTCAATGAACTTTTCCATGTTTTAATGTTTAGAGTATTGGAATTTTTCGTGAGAGCTTTCGCTGTATTTAAAATTTTAAGCTGAGACTCCCTGTTGAAAATATCTTTTTTTGTTTGCCATAAATCGTTAAGGATGTTAATCGATGTTAAGTTTGATGAACTAAAACAAAACACAAATACCTGATTATAAATATAAAGTTAAAATTCACAAAACTATTAAATTCTACAGACCTTTGTACGGATTGCATGTAAAGTTGCAAACTATTATTAAAACATTCATATTTGCTACCATTCTGTTCATTTTTAGAAGTATCCATTACAACATATAACTTAACAATAGAACAAAACAAATTCCTGATAATGAAAATAAAAAAGCAAACAGTATTGTACAAGATTCACGTTAAGTCGAAATTGGCGGCAAGCATATATAAATATCCATGCAAGCTAGCGGCAACAAACCCACAAACTACAAACCACAGAACACTATTACCATAGAGTACCTTTGTGACAATGGGTGCGTTTGGCAGAAAAAAGCGCTAGCAAGCGCTTGTAAGCAAAATAGCGATCGTAAGCGGTAAGCGCTGTCAAATCGTAAGTACCTATTTTCCTCCAGGACACGATGTTAGTTTTATCCGGGGAACCTAACCTTCTTTAAATATATGTTTGTAAAGTATTCATACTAAAAACTTACCAATCATAAATTTTTAATAACATGTATATGTCTATTCATGTCAATATATTACTTAAAACTAATATAGCACAAAACAAATTATAAACTCTACTTCAAAACAAACAAATTAAATAAGCAAAATGGCGGATTGTGTCAGCGCTACTGAGGTAGCGATCGTGTCCTGGCCGAAAACTATTTATCGCTTGTAAGCGCTTGCTAGCGCTTTTTTCTGCCAAACGCACCCTATTAGTCATAGATTACTGAATATATACTAGAGACTAGTTGTTCAAAACGACTATAAATCAATAGCACGCTACAAACTATAAACTATAAATTTCTAGCGCGCTATTAAATACGCTATGTCATAGCGCGCTATTTATAGGAAAGCGTGTAGGAGGCCGGTAAGCGCGTTAAGTTTTACAGCACGTTATATCTTAGTCGTTCATTGGATAGATCGCGTGCTATATAAGAACATTATTTCGTAATATGTCGCATTTTAAACTAAGATAAAATAAAGCGGTAAAGAAAAACCAATACACGCGTTTTCATACTTTTCAGGCTGACTAATTTCTATAATCCTAAAAATATTTTTAATTTATGTACTTTTTAAAATAGAATTAATTTTATTTTTAGCATCGAAATAATATGAATTATTTCTTATTATAATAGATGTAAACATTATTTTAACCTTAATATAAATTATAAATCAAATAAAGGTGTATTTAAAAGTTTATTTATTGTATTTATAAATCAATTATTTACATATAGACTTTTGTATCTATATTTTATTTACATTTAAAAAATGTTTTTAAATGTAAATAAAATAGGTTAGGCTTATTTTATCACAACTGTGTCCTTTGATCATTTTCAAATATACATTAACTAAACAACGTCTAACATTAAATTAGGTCGCGCGCGATAAATAGCGCGCTACGAGATCAAATTTTCGTCACACGTCCTCTCCCAACAGCGCTGCTGCTAGAACTAATTGCCGCTAGATATTAACATTTATTAGCGCCATAGCGACTACTTACATAACACGCACTATGTGTTATGAAGAGATAGCGCACTATATATGTTACTGATGTGGTACTTCAGGGTATGGAACTTTTTATTCCTTCCTCTGTGGTGCCCGTTGGAGGCAAATCTCAGCCATGGTTTGGTCGCTACTGTAAAATAGCATCATGCTATAAGCAGGAGTGCTACCAAGCCTGGGTTGATGCATCAGCGTCTCGGGATGTAAACACCAGCGCTCTAAAAAAGAAGTATAATTCCGCCTCTAGGTCCTTCAAAAGAGTCATTGCCAAGGCAAAGTCAGAGCACATAGGCAGAATTGGCGAGAAACTAGTTCGCCTTCCTTCTGGAACCCGTGCATTCTGGTCTCTCGCCAAGGCTGTCCAGGGGAATTTCTGTCAGCCATCTCTTCCATCTCTGCACAGGGAGGACGACTCACTGGCCCATACTGCAAAGGAGAAAGCCGATCTTCTAGGCTCTTTCTTTGCGTCTAACTCGACTCTCGATGACGGGGGGAGTACGCCGCCGACCATCCCGCGGTGTGAGTGCTCCATGCCGGAAGTGCAGTTCACACAGCGCTCGGTTCGCAAAGCACTCCTCTCCCTGGACATCCACAAGTCGAGTGGGCCTGACGGAATCCCCCCATTTGTGCTGAGGACGTGTGCTCCAGAGTTGGCACCGGTTTTAACGCGTCTTTTCCGGTACTCCTACTCCCTAGGCGTAGTCCCAAAATCATGGAAGACGGCTTTCGTCCACCCGATCCCTAAAAAAGGCGACCGCTCAGACCCGTCCAACTACCGGCCAATCGCCATCACCTCCTTGTTCTCCAAAACAATGGAGTCCATTGTAAACTGCCAGCTCATGAGGTACCTTGAGCATCACCAGCTGATTAGTGACCGCCAATACGGTTTTCGCCGTGGTCGGTCAGCTGGTGATCTTCTGGTCTACCTCACTCACAGATGGGCGGAGGCAGTAGAGTTCAAGGGGGAGGCATTGGCCGTTAGTTTGGACATTGCGAAGGCCTTCGATCGGGTTTGGCACAAAGCGCTTCTTTCGAAGCTCCCTTCCTATGGGCTTCCCGAGAAATTGTGCGATTGGATCACCAGCTTTCTTGCAGATCGGAGCATCAAGGTCGTTGTAGACGGTGCAAGCTCCGATCGCAAGCCTATTAATGCTGGTGTTCCACAGGGCTGCGTGCTATCGCCAACGCTGTTTCTTCTGCATATCAATGATATGTTGCATACCCGTAACATTCATTGCTATGCGAATGACAGCACTGGTGATGCTCTTTACACCGGCCGAGCCAATATTTCTCGGGAAAACGTCTCCGAGTGCCGGGACAAACTTGTGTCTGAAGTCGAGTCTTTGCTGAACAGAGTCTCGGATTGGGGACGACTAAATCTAGTCCAGTTTAACCCCCAGAAGACACAAGTTTGCGCGTTAACCGCTAAAAAGAACCCCTTTGTCGTATCCCCTCAGTTTCAAGGCACTCCCCTTGTTGCCTCAGCCAGTATCGGAATCCTCGGCGTCGACATATCGAGTGACGTGCAGTTTCGTGGTCACTTGGAAGGGAAGGCCAAATTGGCCTCTAAAAAGCTTGGCGTGCTCAGCAGAGCGGGACAGTATTTCATGCCGGCACACCGCCTGCAACTTTACAAGGCGCAGGTTCGGCCGCACATGGAATACTGTTCCCATCTCTGGGCTGGGGCTCCCCAGTACCAGCTCCTTCCACTTGACCGCATCCAGCGCAGAGCGGCTCGAATCGTCGACGACCGAGTGCTTTCCGATCGGCTCGATTCACTGGCGCTGCGAAGAGATGTTGCATCTCTTTGCGTATTTTATCGCATCTATCACGGGGAGTGCTCTGAGGAATTGTTCGGATTAATCCCAGCCGCCAAATTTCGTGAACGCACTACACGGCAAACGTCTCGATACCATCCACACCATCTGGATGCTTGGCGGTCCACCACTGTACGTTTCACAAGGAGTTTTCTTCCACGTACAACCTCTCTGTGGAATAGTTTACCACCGGCGATTTTTCCGGACCGATACGACCTGGGGACCTTCAAGAAAAGAGCTTACTCCTTTCTAAAGGGCCGGCAACGCACCCGCAATTCTCCTGGTGTTGCGGTTGATCATGGGTGGCGGTAGTCACTTAACATCAGGTGAGCCGCATGCTCGTTTGCCCCCTCTTCTATAAAAAAAATAAAAAAAATATATAATATGGCGCTATGCGCTATATTAACCACCATTACTAGAGACTATTACTCCTATTACAAACTAATAACTTAATAAGAGTACTATACTAACGACAAACCTCGGGTTATGGAGTGAGGTAAGGAGTACAGACTGTATAAAAAAGTGTCCGTAGGAAAGCGTTAAATAAGGGTGGTGCCACTGTAGCTACAGTCTAAATTCTAAAGAACTTATTATAATTTTTATTGCACAGACTTTCACCATAATTCTTTTTACAATAATTATTTTATTGCTTTCAAATTTTTTATTTTCAAAATCACGTTCAACGTATTTTTACGGCGATTTAATATACCCCGTAGCTACTCAAGCACTGTAGTGGAGAGTTTTAGAACTGTTACTTACTGCTTACAGATGGACACTTTTTCAACAACGTGGAGTTGGTACTCCTTACTTCTACACTCCTTGGATGTAACAACTGTCGATACGCATTATCTAAGAAAAAATGAATATTATTAAAAAGGTGGAGGACCTTATTTATAACCACAAATTAATAATTTATTACTACTATTATTACGTATCCACTGTATTATTATAAATAAACTGAACGTATATATAATTTTAAAAAGCAGTGTTACCAATAGTTTTATCTATCACTGGTTTTTTAAAATGGATTGATTGTGTATATATTCATTCATTCATTACAGCCCTTCACAAGTCCACTGCTGAACATAGGTGTTCCTTGGGGAAGCCGAGGAACGTCACAAAGCACGGTCCCGAACCAACTGAGTCCATTGAATTCTTGTCTTACCAGGTTGTCACTCTATCAAGTGGGGGGACGCTCTACACCTAGCCTGCTGGTACGGGGCTGCCACTCGAGAACCTTTCTTTCCCATCGGTTGTCGGTTCTTCGAGCCATATTCGGCCCATTGCCACTTCAGCTTACTAACCCGTTGGGCTAGGTTAGTCACTCAGGTTCTACTGCGAATATCCTTATTTCTAAGTGTATCATGCAGATAAGCCCCGAATATAGCCCTCTATATAGCTTGCTAAGCGACCTTAAACTTCCTCTTACAGCTAGCAGTGAAGGATCACGTCTCAGATCTATAGGTTGGCACTGGCAGCACGCACTGGTTGTGCAATCTAGTTTTGAGGTATACATGACAAGAAGGTGTTTCGTAATCTCTCGAAAGCTTCCCAGCCGAGTTGATTCCGTGAATTGACCCCTCGTTCCAAGTTGGACTTGCCTAGTCGGACGATTGTCCCAGGTGAACATACTCGTCAACAAATAGGAAAAAAAAACTTTCATAAAGCTAATTTTGGCTCGATAAAAACGGGACTTAACAATGTTAACTGGGAGGAAGTTTTTAATACCATGACGGATATTGATTCAACGACGAGTTATTTTTATAAAATTTTAAACAATTTGACGGACACATACGTACCTACTCAAAATCTTTGTAGCACAAATAAATGCCCCCCGTGGTTTACTTCTTGTCTCATAAAACCAGAAAATGAAAAGCTTAAATACTATAAGAAATGAAAACTTAATAACAACTTACGAGACTACCAGACCTACTCTTGTCTTCGGAAGAGGTTTAAGAGGATGGAGGCAGAATGTTATAAAAAATTCATTGAACTTTCTGAGGATAATATCAAAGCCTGCCAAAGTTATTTTGGTCTTTCGTAGAGTCAAAAAAGCTTCTAGTTGCATTCCCGAAAAAATGATATATATAAGTTAAAATTATTTCCACTGGCCGTGAGATATGCGAGGCTTTTAATGATTATTTTTATTCAGTTTTCATCCCTTTTACCTGTAAAAGTTCTGATCATACAATTTCTGACTCAGGTAGTTCAGCCGTAGACATACATTCTATTAACATCTACCACAATAATGTTATTAAAGAACTGGAACAAGTAAATATTCATAAAGGTTCAGGGCCCGACGGGATCCATCCTCTCCTCATATCCGAATGTGCCAAATAACTCGCAACACCCATTACAATCATATTTCGTTTCTCTGTCCAAACTGGGACATTTCCCAGTTTATGGAAAGAGTCTTTAGTAACACCCATTCCAACAAAAAATAAGAGACGTGAATGTATAGACGAATACAGACCTATATCGAAACTTTGTATCTTTGGCAAAATCCTGGAAAAGATAGTAACCGCTCAATTGTCGTACTCGTTTCGTAATCACATTTCCCAGGAACAACGCGGTTCCTTTAAGTGCCGTAGCGTTGACACCAATATGTCAACTTTAATGACTCTCTGTTGCGTGCCATGGATGATAACCTACAGGTGGATGCCATGTATACCGACTTTTCCAAAGCTTTCGATAAAATAAATCACGATCTGCTAATAAAGAAGCTTGCAAGAGCCGGTGTGCATGGCAGCCTCCTTAGATGGATCCAATCCTATATATGTAATAGCAGTCAAACAGTCTTTGTAAAAGGTTATTCCTCACGATTTCTTCCATTGCCTTAGGGTGTGCCTCAAGGGTCTCATATTGGACCTTTACTGTTTTCAGTCTACATAAATGACATTGGCAATGTCCTGAAACATAGTCACCGTCTCTTGTATGCTGATGACACTAAGTTGTATCTAATCATCAGATCAATTAGTGACTGCCACAAACTCCAAGAAGACCTACACCGATTACATGCATACTGTGAGTCCAACCATCTGCTCCTAAACAGCGATAAATGCTACATAATATCGTATACTCGCAAAAAAAATCCCTTTACTTACGACTACCACATAAATCAGAAGGCCGTGAATAGAGTAACCACAATCAGGAACTAAGGCATAATTATGGATTCGACCTTATCATTTATTCCACATATTGAGCACATATTAGCTTCGGCTTTTAGAAATCTAGGTTTTATATTGCGAATAAGTAAACCCTTTAAACGTCCCGAAACTCTAAAAAGATGTATACTTCTCTTTTGTCAGATTTTTGCAGCACTGTTTGGAGCCCTTGTTATGAAGTTCATATTAGTAGAATAGAAAGAGTTCAAAAATTGTTTATTAAATCCCTAAATTATCGCTAAAATTCACACCTATTCACACCACCAAATATACACCGATTCATTAAAAAGTACAAGTTACTTTCTCTTTGCAATAGGCGTAAAATGTTTGACATAGTATTTCTATACAAGATCTCTCTATTCTATGTAGATCAAGGCTTACAAGTTGAAGTTACAAGAGCCGTGGTAGCTCAGATGGTTAACGCTCGCTGTAAATATAACAGAACGCGAGTAACCCGGGTTCGATCCCCACCGGCACCAATGAAATCGTTAATTGCAATTTTAAGTGCTGATTTACCACGTGCTCGTGCGGTGAGGGAAAACATCGTGAGGAAACCTGCATGTCTGAGGAATAAGAGAAAAAAATATTTCGAAGACATGTGAAGTTCGCCAACACGCATTGGGGCAGCGCGGCGGACACTTCCTTGCCCTAAAAAACCCTCTCAAAAATGAGGGGAGGCCTGTGACCAGCAGTGGGACGTATATAGGCTGTAACTTTACTTTACTAACTTTTACAAGTTGACGCCATTTATACAGATTTTTCGAAAGCTTTTAACAAAGTAAATCATAGCATCCTGATTAATAAATTATATTTATTTGTAATTACAGATAACCTACTGGAGTGGTGTAAATCTTACATTTCAAATCGCTTTTCTAGGGTAATTGTTGGCAAGCAATCTGGGCTAATTGAAGCATTTTTGGGAGTTCCCCAAAGCTCGATTTTGGGACCGTTATTTTTTAACATTTTTGTCAACACGTGTGCCGTGTAGTGGCGGTTAAGAATATCCACTACCCCATATCTTTCCGTGGGTGTCGCAAAAGGCGACAGAGGGAAACAGGCAGGAGATGGGCAGCAGCATCTTCCTGATAACAGCAACTGTACGTCAAAAAAGACCGCGGTTGCCAACCCGCTCGCCAAGCGTGGCAACTATGGCAATATACCCCCCATGAACAATTACACAAATAGACGGCCCCCAGTCCCCGGCGGCCCCGCTATTCCTGGCTACGGTGGTGACCATGGTAACGGCGGGGCAGGGAGTGCTAAGAATCTCCGGTGGAGGTTCGGTAGCCACCTACGACGACTCGACCTGGCAACATTTAACGCACGCACCCTGAGGTCTGACGAGAAGATCCTGGAGCTGGAAGAAGAGATAGACAAGTTGCGCTGGAATATTATAGGATTATCCGAGGTCCGAAGAGAGGGGGAGGACACAGTGATTCTCGAATCCGGCAACTTGTTCTATCACTGGGAGGGCGACCATCTGTCCCAAGGAGGTGTCGGATTTATCGTCCACAAGTCTCTCGTCAACAACGTTGTAAAGATCGGGAGTGTGTCGACGAGGGTCGCGTACCTGATACTCAGAATCACCAAACGATATTCGCTGAAGGTCACACAAGTTTACGCACCAACCTTGGCACATCACGATGAGGAGGTGGAGGAAATGTATGAGGATATTTCCAAAGCCATGCATTCCTCCAAAACCCACTACACGGTGTTGATGGGAGACTTCAACGCAAAACTAGGCACAAGAGAAAACGGTGAGCTGAAGTTAGGGAAATTTGGAGTAGGGCAACGGAACCGAAGGGGCCAGCAGCTGGCCGACTTTATGGAGAAAGAGGGACTCTTTATGATGAACTCTTTCTTCCAGAAGCGGCCCCACAGGAAGTGGACCTGGTCGAGCCCCGACGGTTCGACAAAAAATGAGATTGACTTCATTATGACGACCAGACGCCAACTGTTCAGTGATGTCTCAGTGATCGTAAGGGTGAAAACTGGCAGTGATCACCGAATGGTTAGAGGCACACCGAACCTAAACGTTAAGTTGGAGAGGTCTCGTCTAATAAAGTCAACGCGCCGTCCCCCTCGTGCTCTAATCCAGAATCCCGAAAACTTTCAGCTCGAGTTACATAACCGCTTTCAGTGCCTACAAAATTGCAATGCAGTGGACGACATGAATGACAAGCTCGTGGAAATTGTCCCTGCGGTCGGTGCTAAGTTCTGCAAGACCCGCCGCAGAAGAACACAAAAACTCTCCGATCACACTCTTAATCTCATGGCTGTTAGACGGGAGATGAGGCTGCAATCGTCAACAGATTTGACAGCATACAGGCAGCTGAACAGACAGATCTCCAAACGCATGCGGCGAGACTTACGCAACTTTAATACTGCTCGTATTAAAGAAGCAATCGAGCGGAACCAGGGCTGCTCCAAAGTCTTTGCCAGAGTTCTGTCTGCCAGTAGGAGCCAACTGTCAAAGCTGAAGACTGAGTGTGGCAGCAGCGTTTCGGGGACACCTGAGATTTTGAGTGAGATTGAGAGGTTCTATGGGCAGCTGTACACATCATCGTTGAAGCCATACGCAAGTGTGAGTAACGATCCAAGAGCAAGTCTTATCCGACACTATTCCGATGATATCCCGGACGTCAGTCTAAGCGAGATGAGAATGGCTCTCCAGCACCTTAAAAACGGCAGGGCCCCAGGCGAGGATGGAATTACAGCGGAGCTTCTGAAAGCGGGTGGAACACCGGTACTTGAAGTCTTTCAGAAGCTCTTCAATTCCGTCCTCCATGGTGGCACTACTCCAGAGGCGTGGAGCAGAAATGCGGTGATCTTGTTCTTTAAGAAAGGCGACAACGCTCTCTTAAAGAACTACAGACCGATTTCCCTTCTGAGCCGCGTCTACGTGCTGTTTTCGAGAGTCATTACGAATCGTCTCGCACGCAGACTCGACGACTTCCAGCCTCCCGAACAAGCCGGTTTCCGAAAAGGCTTCAGTACCATAGACCACATACATACCCTGCGGCAGATTGTACAGAAGACTGAAGAGTACAATCTGCCACTTTGCCTGGCGTATGTGTACTATGAGAAAGCCTTTGATTCCGTCGAAATTTGGGCGGTGCTACAGTCCCTTCAGCGGTGCCAAGTTGACTGTCGGTATATCGAAGTGCTGAAGTGTTTGTACAGTAGGTCTACGATGGCTATCCGAGTACAGAACCAGAGATCGAAACCTATCCAATTGCAGAGAGGTGTAAGACAGGGTGACGTTATATCCCCGAAACTCTTCACCGCTGCATTGGAAGACGTTTTCAAGCTACTGGACTGGAAAGGTACCGTACCGTATGGTATTAAAATCAATGGTGAGTACATCACTCACCTTCGATTTGCCGACGATATAGTCCTTATGGCAGAATCGCTGGAGGACTTAAGCACTATGCTCAATAATCTCAATAGTGCCTCCCAACGGATAGGTCTTAAGATGAACATGGACAAAACAAAGATCATGTTTAATGTCCATGTCACACCTATGCCGGTAGTTGTTGGGAGCACTATGCTCGAAGTTGTTGACGAGTACGTTTACCTGGGACAAATAGTCCGACTAGGTAAGTCCAACTTCGACCGAGAGGTCAATCGACGGATTCAACTCGGCTGGGCAGCGTTCGGGAAATCACGACATATCTTCTCGTCAGGTATACCTCAATCTCTAAAAACTAGATTGTACAACAAGTGCGTGTTGCCAGTGATGACTTACGGATCTGAGACGTGGTCCTTCACTGCTGGCCGTATGAGGACGCTCAAAGTCGCTCAGCGAGCTATGGAGAGGGCTATGCTCGGAGTTTCTCTGCGTGATAGACTCAGAAATGAGGATATCCGCAGTAAAACAAGAGTGACCGACATAGCCCAACGGATTAGTAAGCTGAAGTGGCAATGGGCCGGCCATATAGCTCGAAGAACCGATAACCGATGGGGAAGAAAGGTTCTTGAGTGGTAGCCTCGTACCGGCAGGCGTAGTGTAGGGCGACCCCCCACTAGATGGAGTGACGACCTGGTAAGATTTGCAGGAAGTCGATTGATGCAGGTAGCTCAGGACCGTGCTTTGTGGCATTACTTGGGGGAGGCCTATGTTCAGCAGTGGACTTGTGAAGGGCTGTAATGATGATGATGATGATGATGTCAACACGTGTGATTAACCATTGTGATGTATATCTTTTTGCTGACGATCTTAAAATTACGAAAACTGTTTCAACGGCTTCAGATGTGCAACACCTCCAGGAAGACATTAATAATCTTCACCAATGGTGTAACAATAATAAAATGTTTTCTAAATACTACAAAATGCTATCATATTAAGTACAGCAGAAAACGTAATAAATTTGAATCGACATACACAATAGCAGGCACAAAGTTGGAAGAAGTGATCACTATTTGAGATCTTGGTGTCATAATGGATGGTCATCTGAAGTTTGCGGATCATATTGATAAGATAGTGGTGGATGCAAATAGGTCGCTTGGCTTCATGTTGAGAAACACAAAGGATTTTAAAAAACCAGCCCCTGTCATTAAGCTTTATAACAGTTTTGTAAGAAGCAAGCTTGAGTATTGCAGCACAGTATGGTGCCCCACATATAAAACTCGCATAGAGAGGACCGAAAAAATCCAGAAGAAAAGTAATTCATGAAAACATTAAGCATTTTCAACTAGAACCCGTTTCCCTACGCCGAAATCACTAAGACATGTCACTCCTACATAAGATTATAACTAATTACATTGACTGTGTCCCGTTATTGTCCAAATTTCAATTTAACGTACCGTGCAGAATACCAAGATATCCCTGTAGCCTTTTTAAGATTAAATTTTGTAGAACCAACTTAGGTCACGACTCCCCAGTGATCCGTATATCTCGCCTGTACAACAAGCTCACCAAAAACCCGACCTTGACGTTCACAATGATACTCTTGCTCAATTTATTGCCAAACTAAAGCATGTTGACGTACGTTAAACTCCAGCTGTACAATTAACTTTTATTTCTTTATCATTATTTTTTATTTTATTTTTTATTTAAGAACATATTTTTCTCAATTTTGTTTAACATTTGTACGCATGCTGTGATTGCCTATAAATTATAAGAGCAGTTAAACACGTAAATTTATAACGCTATAATGTAACCAAACATTAATTGCCGTTTCTTATGTTGGTAATCCAAATTAAAAAAATATATACAAAATTTTGATAACCTAGTCGACTCCTCGTTGTTACTTAGTAGATTGTCATTTGTTTCCCGAGTACGTCTGCCAGTGCGTTCCTCACGTCCAAAACCACTGTTCGTAACTCCACGATATCATAAAAATTATACACGTAACTCATTTGTGTAACGTTCCACTAACACTTACAATAAAAAATTCACAGATATTGATTTATTTAATACATCAGTATCAAAGCTTAAATCCGCTCTCTTTCAAAGTTTGGTTTGTAAATAATCTAGTTACCCATCACTGAAAATGTTGCATCACTCAATTCGCTAACTGAATCTGAATTGAATTTGTCAGTGTTATAATAATCAGATTTTTAACATAGGATTTTTTTCTCTCTTTTCCTTAATAGCATATCAAATTTTAACTAGTTACCTCATTGATTCAAACTACTTTTACGGATTTTATGGCGTTTGTTTATGTTATTTTTAATACCCGACGTTTCGGGTGCTTTCCAGCACCCATGGTCACGGGGGACTGAGGTGACTGACGTCTCGATGTCAAAGTTAACCCGGAGTACCTTCAGCTTTTTAATTATTGTCTTTGGTCCGATCTACGCAGAATGAACTAACTGTGTTTTGAAGTCTGGCAGTGGTATGTTTGGGTTTAGTTTTAATTTTATTGATTATAGGGTCCCGAGCAGGTGGTAGTACCCAGCCGCTTTCTCTATTGAAATTAGGATGTTTTTTAATTTCAATAGCCTCACGTATTATCCTTGGTAGGAATCGATGTTCTTTCGCGAGGATTTGTGGTCTATCAAATCTGATGTAATAGTTGGGGCCGTCTAGGATATGATCGCAAACTGCAAACTTCCCAGAACGTTGATGCTTCACGTCAGCTATGTATTCTTTTACGCGGGTTCTAACTGATGTCCTTATTTGCCCTTTAAATGAGAGACCACAATCACAATCAAGTTTGTACACTCCTGCATCTTGTAGAGGAGTATAACACTTGACGGATGGTAAGTACTGACCAATCTTCTTCGGTGGCTTGTAGAATGTTCTAATAGAAGCTCGCTTCAAGATATAGCCAATCTTGTCTGTGACACCTCTGACATATGGTAGTACAGCAGGCACACGCTCGACTGTGGCCGGCTTCACTCGGTCACTGTGACGTAGGCGCGGGACGCGAATCTTGTTATCGTGCAGAACCTGCTTGACATGCTGAAGCTCGGCGGCCAGGTGTTTGCTGTCACAGATCCCTCGTGCTCTCTGTAACAAAGATTTGCCCACGGTAGCTAACTGTGAAGGATGATGGTGAGATTCACCATTTAAATATCGGTTTGTATGGGTCTTTTTTCTATACACAGTGCGACCTATGGTGTTGTTAGGATTTCGGATGACCAACACATCTAGGAAAGCTAAGGAATTATTTGCCTCTAACTCCATAGTAAATTGAATTTTAGAGTTTATGGAATTAAGATGTTCTAAAAATGCAATTACTTTGTCTGATGGTAAAATTGTGAAAGTATCGTCTACGTACCGCTTGTAGAACCTTGTGGTAACAGGTGCAGTAAGGAAAGTTTTCTCCTCAAAGTCTTCCATGAATATATCGGCGACAATGGGAGGTACAGGTGAGCCCATCGCAACACCATCTACTTGCTTGTAGAACTCTTCCTTCCACAATAGATAGCCAGATGTAAGGCAATGTCTTAGTAGTACTGCATATTCTGGTGGCATGTTATTTCCATCTAGTTTCCGAGTTATAATTGAGATGCAGTCTTCAACAGGTAGGCATGTAAATAGAGACTGAACATCAAAACTGACCATGGTTTCATTGTCAGTAAGACGTAGGTCTTTTATCTCACTGACAAAATGGTATGAATCCTTAGTAGGTGCTCTTGTGTGTCCTCTGAGTGGTGATAATATTTTGGCTAAGTGTTGAGCCAATCTGTAAGTTGGCGAATCGATCTGACTCACTATTGGACGTAATGGAGCATTAGATTTGTGCATTTTTGGTAACCCATACAACTTCGGAGGTTATGCACACGAAGGTATCACCGAATTGACGCTGGTTGTTTTAAGCGTACTAGTTGTAGGGTCTGTTTTGACCTTACGGTATGTAATTTTGTCCGACATCGTCAATCAATCAATCAATCAATCAATCGTAAGCTGTTGCGTAAGGTTTTTAACGCGTTAAGTTCATTTTTGGGAAGATTTAATTTCGGCGCTGTACTTCGACATAACATAGACGAAATGTCTTGGCGTATAGCCTCTAAATCTTCATTACCAATATTATTTTTGTACAAACAATCCTCAACACTACAGATAATGTCTTCATACGGGATTCTTCGCGGTGTAATTGCATAATTAAAACCTTTCCTAAAACTTTTATTGTTCACGAAAGAACATCGATCCTACTAATGATGATACGTGAGGCTATTGAAATTAAAAACATCCTAATTTCAATAAAGAAGGAGGCTGGGTACTACCACCTACTTGGGACCCTATAATTAATAAAATAAGACTAAACCCAAGCATACCACTGCCATACTTCAAAACTCAGTTAGTTCATTCTGCGTAGATCGGACCTAAGACAATAATTAAAAAGCTGAAGGTACTCCGGGTTAACTTTGTCATCGGGACGTCAGTCACCTCAGTCCCCCGTGACTATGGGTGCTGGAAAGTGTGGCGGCGCTGTCGTCGCGCCGCAAGCAAAACACACCGAAGCTTAAATCACGCTATCAACATTCCGAATCATAAACAGCATATATAGAACATCTCCGAACTATCACACGGAGTGTTGGCCGCTCCCCGGGCAGAACACCTTGCCCGGCGGGAGATCTCCCCTTTTCCCTCCACGGCCACAGAAAGCAAACGAAACGTCGGGTATTAAAAATATCGTAAATAAACGCGATAAAATCCGTAAAAGTAGTTTGAATCAATGTATAGTGTTCGCGTAAATATAAGAAATCATTAGTTACCTCATCTTAGAACTTAGTGTATTAATAAATAAATAAATTTATAATGTACTTTTGTCCTAAAAGTGGCTCAATAAGCTTAAAATATTGTAAAAGTTTAGTTAAAGGCTCTATAGGTCTTTAGTTATATTAATATTTATCCATGTTACTATCTTTTTACTGTTGTTGCCTTAAATAAATTTAAAAAAAACTTCGAGCTTCGTGCTCCAGACAACTACCGACATAGGTGTGACATGGATATTACGTATGACTTTTGTTTTGTCCATGTTCATCTTAAGACCTGTCTATTGGGAGACACTATTGAGGTCAATAAGAGCATAGTGCTTGGGTCCTTTAGCGATTCTGCCATAAGGACTATATCGTCGGCAAATCGAAGGTGTGATGTACTCGCCATTGACGTTAATAACGTTTCATTTTCGGTCCAGTAGTTCGTCTTCCAATGCAGCGGTGAAGAGAGTCGGAGATATTACATCACCCTGTCTTACACCTCTGTGCAGTTGGATGGGCTTCGTACTCTGGTTCTGTATTTGGGAAGCCATCATAGCTCCACTGTATAAACATTTATGCACTATACACGATATACGGACAGTCACCTTGGCACCACTGAAAGGACTACAGCACCGCCCAAAATTTGGCGGAATTAAGGGCTTTCTCATAGTCCATATATGCAAGACAAAGTGGCAGATGGTACTCTTCGAACATCTGTACAATTTACCGAAGGGTGTAGTTACGGGTACGAGTCATGAGCTTACTTTTTATTGGTCGATATGATGTTGACAACGCTGACGCTCACCGTCAATACTCGTCGTCTGTGGGGTTCCCACGTATCATTCGGCTACGTCTTTGAGTAGTAATTACATTATTCATATTACATATATATTAATTATATTACATCGCAAGGCATACCCCTATGTAAAATGTACGAGAGTCCGACTCATGCCGGTTGTACAAAGCTAGTAGCTCCGTGTCATGCGCCATACCACAAGTGATCATGCCAGTAAATCAAGCTCCGAAAAAATGCCGAATTACAGTGTATTTACAAGCAAAAAACAATCAAAAACGTCAAATCTACAAAAGGACAACGTTACTTTTCATCTGTAAGTATTTTTAAAGTAATATTATCATTAAATTTCGTACTTTCTGTATATTTTCGTCAAATACCAAGTGTTGCCATCATAGTTCATGCAGTGAAATTAAACTATTTTTGAATGAATGTAATTTACTACACAATGTATATGTAATGTATTTCCTAATAACTACTTAAATACGTTTGTGATGAATAATAATCGTTACATATAGATGTGTAGTGGATTTTGTTAAATGATTTATGTATTCAGCTCAATTTCAACACGATTCTGAATATTATATAATTTAATATAATCGATAACTGGTATTTATCAAAACATACAAAATAAAGGTCAAATAAGACAAATCGAAACTTGCTACCTCCCAGCAAAAGTGTGCAATTTTTATAAAATTAAACTGGTATCACTTCAACCGAAAGTATTACCAAAGATATTATAATATACTTCGTATTGAACAAGCTTGTGCACTATGAAGAAGTTGCAAACTTAAAATGTATTCTATGTTATTGAAATAAAGTCTACTTTCATATAATATCAGGTTTAATGGAGAAACGAGCTGAGCGAGATGCCTCTATTAAGGAATGCCTCCTTGTCTATGGAGTTGCAACGATTACACTACTACATACACTAAACACAAAACTCGCCAGCCAATTACAGATCTTTAGTTACGTGTAACCCGTGTGATTACGTTTGGTATCACAAGTTTTTTTTATAGGATAGGGTGACGAGCACACAGTCCACCCGATGGTAAGTGGTTGCTGCGGCCCATAAACATCTACATCTATCCTCGATTGCAAATCAAAGTGCAGATGCGTTGTCACCCGTAAGGACTAAGATTGAGTGCCTCGTTTCCAGTAAAAAGGGTCTCCGGTTCTCTACACTCACCATACGAAACATAAAGCAGCATAAGGCGCTGTCCTATTGCCATCTTTGGCACGATGATGCGACGCGATTTCATCGTCCGATGAATCCGCACGCGTGATTTCTTCAGTCGCATCGCATGATCGCACGACGTTCGATAGGACATTCCGCAGATATGAGTAGATTTAAGCGCACGGTCACACAGTAATTTTCGTCGGACCCAACGCATGATCGCGTGAGCGATGACAATAGGACAGTGCCTTAAGCTACTATTTTACGCTGGTATTCTGTGAGAGCGTGGTGCTTCCCCGGTCGAGCCGACCCATTTGTGCTACAACTGCAGTATGTTTCTAAGATGATTCTATTTATAGAGTTTCTATGCAAAATCAATCACACAGATATGATAATGCGTTGCATACGTTTCGTACGTGGCCTTAATTCGTTTCTACATCTAGAACTTACGGTCCCAGAGCATCAGTTGCGGATTGAATGTTTGACGGATAGTAGGTATCGCTTTGAAAATATATCATACCTATATAAGATTTTTCTGCACACTGCAGTTCGCCGTCTTTCGAGCGCAAACATTTTAATATTATTTAGAGTAAGAAGGTAGTTCGCTTGTTTCTATAAAAATTACACGAGGATGAGTTGTAGTGGCTATTAATTAGAGTACTATACAGGATGTTTGGAGGAAATATTATTTCAAATTTTTGGAATATATACGTATGGTAATTATATTATAAATAATAAATATGTTATTTTTTAGTTATATTATGTTAGTTGATTCAAAAAGTATGTTTATAATTAGTATTTAATATTTTAGGGATTGATATTTTCCTTCAAGGTTTTAGGTGGTTTATTAATTAATTTAGAAATAATTATCTTATTTTGGTGATCGCCATATACCTTCTGTGTACTAAATATCGGGAATTGGACAATAAAACAAAAAATACAAATTATTCATCTAAATTTATTTTATCGCCTTCAAAGTAGGCCCCATCGCTTGCAATACAACATCTCCAACGCTTCACATCTCCAACGCTTCACCCAGTCTTCCATACATTTTTCCTAGGCTATTTGCGGTATGGCCTTTAGCTCATTCAGCGAATTTTTTGTTATGGCTTCTATCGACTCAAAACGTTTTCCTCGAAGTGGTAATTTTAACTTGGGAAATAAAAAAAAGTCAGATGGAGCTATATCAGGTGAATACGGTGCTTGGTCGAGAACTTTTGTAGAATTTTTCGCTAAAAACTCTTTCACTATAATGGCTGTGTGTGATGGTGCATTATCATGGTGCAGCATCCATGAGTTGTGTTGCCACAAATCTGGACGTTTTCGGCGGATACTCTCACGCAAACGCTTCATGACGCCTAAATAATATTCTTTATTCACTGTTTCTCCCTTTGGAAGTAATTCGGAGTGAACTACACCACGGTAGTCAAAAAAAACTGTCAGCATCACCTTGATTTCGGAGCGACTTTGCCGCGGTTTTTTGGGTTTCGGCTCGTTTTCGAGACGCCATTCTGAAGACTGTTGCCTTGTTTGCATGTCGTACTCATAAACCCATGTCTCGTCGCCAGTTATTATACGTTTCATAAAGGTCGGATGCGTAGAAGCTCGGGAAACCATGTCTTCAGCGACATGCTTTTGCTGCGCTCTTTGAACAAAATTGAGCTCTTTTGGAACTAGTCGAGCGGCGACGCGTTTCATGCCTAAAATGTCAATGAGAATGTTGTGGACGGACTTAAAAGATATGTTCACCTCACTAGCCAACTCTCTCAGACTCATACGTCGATTTTTGAGCACTAGATTTTTGATTTTGTCGATGTTTTCTTTGGTCGTAGCGGTTGAAGGTCTACCAGAACGAGGCAAGTCTACTACTACTTCTCGGCCTTCTTTAAAAGCCTTATACCATTCATAAGCCCTTGTTTTCGATATACACGATTCGCCGTAGGTATTTCGCAACATTTTTAGAGATTCACCACATGAAATATCATTCGAAACACAAAATTTAAGGCACACTCTTTGTTCAACAATATTTTCCATTTTAAAAATCGCCGAAAACTCAAAACTATGACCAACAAAAAGTGTAGTTTAAAACAAATTAAATGACAGATCCCGCTCAAACTTTGCGCGCTAAATCAGTGCAGTGCTACCAACATGCAGTAAAAAAATTAGAACGACCTCTTTTACGCGGGTCTTTTTATTGACATATTCCCGATACTTTTTACACAGAGTAGTATATTATGTGTTTTAGCTATAATTAATTTAGGGTTATATATACTTCTAAGCTGATGTTTATAAGTTGGTATGTATTGCGGACGGCGAGTGAAATCGTCCATCGCCCCGCACCGCACCCACTTCGACACGTCCCGCGCGCCCCGCATCGAAACAAGGGCCTCACGCGGGCGGCACTCCCACTAACTCGGAGCTTACGGCGCACCGAACTACGGAATAAAAGAAGCGCTTCTGGCGCCGATTCTTCAGACATTCCGCCTGTGGGATCGCTTCCGAGCGGTCGCATCCGGGTAGTCCGCGCTTTCGTCCCTGTACGGTAGTGCTCTCCCGCTCTCGCGCCTCCGCTGTCCCGCTCGCGCTGTACAGCGCCAACGCAGTGCTCACTCCGCCGGTGGCATCGTTCCCGAACGGTCGCCTCCAGGTGGCCCGCGCTCTCGTACAGTACGGTAGTGCTGTCTCACTCTCTCGCCTCTGCTGTCCTGCTCACGCTGAGCAGCGTCGAGGCTGGTGAGTCACTTTCACGCTACAGTTCTTGCCCCCCTGTCTTCGGGCAGGGAGGTTTGACTGACTTCCGCTTTTTCATTTTTTTTTCTCGTGTATTGTCTCTTTTGTCGTGTAGTGGCGGTTAAGAATATCCACTACCCCATATCTTCCCGTGGGTGTCGTAAGAGGCGACAGAGGGAGACAGGCAGGAGATGGGCAGCGGCATCTTCCTGATGACAACTGTGACGTAATAAAAAACTGCGGTTGCCAACCCGCTCGCCAAGCGTGGCAACTACGGCAAATACCCCCCAATGAACAAATACACAAAAAGACGGCCCCCAGTCCCCGGCGGCCCCGCTATTCCTGGCTACGGTGGCGACCATGGTAACGGCGGGGCAGGGGGTGCTAAGAATCTCCGGTGGAGGTTCGGTTGCCACCTACGACGACTCGACCTGGCAACATATAACGCACGCACCCTGAGGACTGACGAGAAGATACTGGAGCTGGAAGAAGAGGTAGACAAGTTGCGCTGGCATATTATTGGATTATCCGAGGTCCGAAGAGAGGGGGAGGACACGGCAATCCTCGAGTCCGGCAACTTGTTCTATCACCGGGAGGGCGACCATCTGTCCCAAGGAGGTGTCGGATTTATCGTCCACAAGTCTCTCGTCAACAACGTTGTAAAGATTGGGAGTGTGTCGACGAGGGTCGCGTACCTGATACTCAGAATCTCCAAACGGTATTCGCTGAAGGTCATTCAGGTTTATGCACCAACCTCGGCACACCCCGATGAGGAGGTGGAGGAAATGTATGAGGATATTTCCAGAGCCATGCATTCCTCCAAAACCCACTACACGGTGTTGATGGGAGACTTCAACGCAAAACTAGGCACAAGAGAAAGCGGTGAGCTGAAGGTAGGGAAATTTGGAGTAGGGCAACGGAACCGAAGGGGCCAGCAGCTGGCCGACTTTATGGAGAAAGAGGGACTCTTTATGATGAACTCTTTCTTCCAGAAGCGGCCCCACAGGAAGTGGACCTGGTCGAGCCCCGACGGTTCGACAAAAAATGAGATTGACTTCATTATGACGACCAGACGCCAACTGTTCAGTGATGTCTCAGTGATCGCAAGGGTGAAAACTGGCAGCGATCACCGAATGGTTAGAGGCACACTGAACCTAAACGTTAAGTTGGAGAGGTCTCGTCTAATGAAGTCAACGCTCCGTCCCCCTCGTGCTCTAATCCAGAATCCCGAAACCTTTCAGCTCGAGTTACGTAACCGCTTCCAGTGCCTAGAAGATTGCAATGCAGTGGACGATATGAACGACAAGCTCGTGGAAACTGTCCATGCGGTCGGAGCTAAGTTCTGCAAGACCCGCCGCAGAAGAACACAAAAACTCTCCGATCACACTCTTAATCTCATGGCTGTTAGACGGGAGATGAGGCTGCAATCGTCAACAGATTTGACAGCATACAGGCAACTGAACAGACAGATCTCCAAATGCATGCGGCGAGACTTACGCAACTTTAATACTTCTCGTATTAAAGAAGCGATCGAGCGGAACCAGGGCTCCAAAGTCTTTGCCAGAGATCTGTCTGCCAGAAAGAGCCAACTGTCAAAGCTGAAGACTGAGTGTGGCAACATCGTTTCCGGAACACCTGAGATTTTGAGTGAGATTGAGAGGTTCTACGGGCAGCTGTACACATCATCGTTGGAGCCACACGCAAGTGTGAGTAACGATCCAAGAGCAATTCTTATCCGACACTATTCCGATGATATCCCGGACGTCAGTCTAAGCGAGATTAGAATGGCTCTCCAGCACCTTAAAAACGGCAGGGCCCCAGGCGAGGATGGAATTACAGCGGAGCTTCTGAAAGCGGGTGGAACACCGGTACTTGTAGTCCTTCAGAAGCTCTTCAATTCAGTCCTTCATGGTGGCACTACTCCAGAGGCGTGGAGCAGAAGTGCGGTGGTCTTGTTCTTTAAGAAAGGCGACAACGCTCTCTTAAAGAACTACAGACCGATTTCCCTTCTGAGCCGCGTCTACGTGCTGTTTTCGAGAGTCATTACGAATCGTCTCGCACGCAGACTTGACGACTTCCAGCCTCCCGAACAAGCCGGTTTCCGAAAAGGCTTCAGTACCATAGACCACATACATACCCTGCGGCAGATTGTACAGAAGACTGAAGAGTACAATCTGCCACTTTGCCTGGCGTATGTGGACTATGAGAAAGCCTTTGATTCCGTCGAAATTTGGGCGGTGCTACAGTCCCTTCAGCGGTGCCAAGTTGACTGTCGGTATATCGAAGTGCTGAAGTGTTTGTACAGTAGGGCTACGATGGCTATCCGAGTACAGAACCAGAGCTCGAAACCTATCCAACTGCAGAGAGGTGTAAGACAGGGTGACGTTATATCCCCGAAACTCTTCACCGCTGCATTGGAAGACGTTTTCAAGCTACTGGACTGGAAAGGATACGGTATTGACATCAATGGCGAGTACATCACTCACCTTCGATTTGCCGACGATATAGTCCTTATGGCAGAATCGCTGGAGGACTTAAGCACTATGCTCAATGACCTCAATAGTGCCTCCCAACGGATAGGTCTTAAGATGAACATGGACAAAACAAAGATCATGTTCAATGTCCATGTCACACCTATGCCGGTAGTTGTTGGGAGCACTATGCTCGAAGTTGTTGACGAGTACGTTTACCTGGGACAAATAGTCCGACTAGGTAAGTCCAACTTCGACCGAGAGGTCAATCGACGGATTCAACTCGGCTGGGCAGCGTTCGGGAAATTACGACATATCTTTTCGTCAGGTATACCTCAATCTCTAAAAACTAGATTGTACAACCAGTGCGTGTTGCCAGTGATGACTTATGGATCTGAGACGTGGTCCTTCACTGCTGGCCGTATGAGGACGCTTAAGGTCGCTCAGCGAGCTATGGAGAGGGCTATGCTCGGAGTTTCTCTGCGTGATAGACTCAGAAATGAGGATATCCGCAGTAAAACCAGAGTGACCGACATAGCCCAACGGATTAGTAAGCTGAAGTGGCAATGGGCCGGCCATATAGCTCGAAGAACCGATAACCGATGGGGAAGAAAGGTTCTCGAGTGGCAGCCTCGTACCGGTAGGCGTAGTGTAGGGCGACCCCCCACTAGATGGAGTGACGACCTGGTAAGACATGCAGGAAGTCGATGGATGCAGGTGGCTCAGGACCGTGCTTTGTGGCATTACTTGGGGGAGGCCTATGTTCAGCAGTGGACTTGTGAAAGGCTGTAATGATGATGATGATGATGATGTCTCTTTTATTTTCTTGTTGTTCTTGCATTATTATAACGTGTATATTGTCTCGTAGTACGTCTCGCGTTCAAGTCCCTGTTCTATCGGGAACAGGGACCCGTCCTCATCGTTACCGAGCTTAGCTTACTGCACCAAAATGGTCACACATAGCCTATCTGAGTCCCTCGCCGCCATCATAAACCAATATGTTTTAAATATCAATGAGACGGTCCTCGCCGCCATCGCCACCATCGCCGCCCCCTATCTCAGCGGCCCCTGCCGCTCCTACAACCTCCGCAGCCCCCGCCGCAGCCGCCGTGCCACTTATGTCACTAGACATCCCAACTCCGACAAAACCATCCTCTCGATGTGCTCCAGTCCTTGCTAAGAAGCAAGTCCCGCCCCCTGTCTTCCTAAGAGACAAGGCAAAACTTACCCAACTGTCGAAAACCTGCTACGACGCAGGAATCAAGTACGACCATGCCGTCAACCTCGGGGAGGCTATCAAAATCATCCCCAGCTCGATCGAGGATTTCCGAAAACTCACCAGGCTATTCACAGCCGAACGAGTTTCTTATCACACTTACGCTCTCCCGGAAGAGCGTAAAGTCAGGGCCGTCATCCGAGGCGTCCCTTTCGAATTCTCCAACGAGGAAATCCTTGAGGACCTTAAGTCCCAAGGCTTCCCCGTGGAAGCCGTACACAAAATGCACAGTAGAACGGGCAAGAGATTCAACCTTGCCTTAGTCATCCTATCCAACGTGCCGAAGGCTAAAGCCATCTTCCGGCAGGTACGCACAGTATGTGGCCTGTCGAGAGTGAAGGTTGAGCCCCCACATAGGCGCCGTTTCCCGGCGCAGTGCCACCGCTGCCAACTATATGATCATGCGGCGGCCAACTGCTCCGCCCTACCCAGGTGCGTTAAGTGCCTCGAACCCCACAACACTAAAGAGTGTCCCCGGCCCAAAGACGCCGAATCCCCGCCCCCATGTGTCCTGTGCAAACAAACAGGACATCCGGCTAACTACAGAGGTTGCCCCTGCGCACCTCAACCTCACCCCAGTAGGCAAGCTCCATCGCCGGTTAATGACCGCTCATTCCCGGCCCTCCACCAACGGCCCCGTCAAGGCCTTTCTCAGCCCATCCAGGGCTTCTCTCGACCCTCTCAGGGTCCCCCTAGGCCCCCTCAGGGCATAATTCGGCCCCCTCCGGGCTTCTCCAAGCCTATGCAGCCTCCAGTCTTTCCCTGGGGCCCCAGAAAGGCAGACCCACCGCGGACAACCTCCTACTCCCATGAGTCAGAGCCCACAGCTGATGACTACAATACACTATATTCCGCTATTAGGAATATTGACATCAGGGAAATCACGGTAGTAGCACGCAAACTGCGCGCTGCGAAGTCCCCCCAAGAATGTCTCCTCGCTCTTGCAGAGCATAATAATCTCCTGTTAGCGTTGTAAGTTAAGTTAACTTAATTAACTTAACTTCAATGTCAGTGCAAATTACTCTACCAAAATCTCACGGTCGTATCAAGGGTAACCTAAGGGTTTATCGCTTGTATCATTTAATATTCGCGGTTTGCGAAATAACCTCCCAGATCTTAAGCTCTTTCTTCGGAATCGTGAAGCCAATTTCCTCCTCCTACAGGAAACTAATCTCAAAACCAAGGACACTAAAGGCCTTTCTATTAAAAACTTCTCTCTTCTTCGTAACGACAAACCCGACCGCCGAGGCGGCGGAACGGCCATCTATTACAAGAAGACACTTCATTGCTCTATAATTAATACTCTATAATTAATAATTTCTACTCAACCCCTTCATAGTCAGATAGATGTCACAGTTTTAAAAGTAAATAGTCGCCTCGATTCGTAAAAAGCAGTTAGAGATTCAGGAAGATTTAATTAAGAAGAAATACGCTAGGGACATTGCACAGTTACAAGAAGAAACCAATATTTCCCTATTGGTCTGGATAATGACAATAGGAGCCGTGTGGATCAGTGGTTAGATAACGCAGAGCGTGTGCGGGGGGAGCCGCCCCTCCAACAGTCTCAGCCCACACCCCGCGTCGACGTAGTGTTAGCCCCACCGGAAAAGGGGACCCATTATGACGCTGCACTACCCGTATATAGTAAGGACGCCCAGGGGAGGACGGTTGCGAACAACGATCAGCCGCGTCATGGTAACCACACAGCGCCAAGGGACTTGCTAGAAGCCGCCGCCGAATCGAAACGATCGAATCACCATGTAAGGGTGACATCACCGACACGCGCCCAATACCGCACTCTATCGCCAGTACGTTGTAGGTCGTCATCGCCACATCGCCGCGAGGAACGTAGATCGTCGTCACCGTATCGTCGCGATGTTCATAGGACACGATCGCCTTATAACCGCGATACATCCCCAGATAGTCGTGTATCACCGGAAAGACTAGTGAATATGGATAGAGATAGGTCGCTCACCCCGCGAGGGAAAGACCGGGGAATTGAACGACTTGCAGAAGCTTTAGAAAACACGGTGAGATGTAGGCCCGCCGCCGCGAAGCAAACACAGGACCTGCCTATTTTTAACGGTGCGCCCGCGGAATGGTTAGCATTCAAAGCCGCGATGAAAGAATCCACTCGGTTGTACGGATTCACTAATACGGAAAATATGGCAAGGTTAAGGAATTGTTTACGTGGTGAAGCTAGGGAAGCCGTCCCCGCGTTATTGTTTACCGCGAGTGACCCAGCCGACATAATGCGTACATTAGAGCAATGTTTTGGCCGACCAGAAGTAATTATCGATCCAGCGTTAGAGGATTTGCGACGCCTTCCGCGCCCGGGTCAGACAGCTCAGGAATTAAATGCGTTCGCGATAAAATTACAGAACGTAGTCTGTATAATGAAAAACGTAGACGGTAAAGGATATTTACAAAATCCTATGTTAATACGGGAGGTCACGAGTAAGTTAAGCCCTCATCTACGGCCACGATGGTGCGACTATGCGGAGCATTACGGCAGTACTGAAGAACCGGACATCGTCACTCTGTCTAGGTTTATGATGAGAGAAGCCGACCGAGCGTTAAGTCATGCTTATACGTCCGTCACGCCGGTTAAGGAAATGCCCGCGAGAAGAGAGACGCCGCCGTCGAGAAAAATTATAGTAACACGCCGCGCAGAGGATAGGCCCCGCAACGTGAAGACGTTTACCGCACGCGCAAACAGTGAAAGTGAAAGTGATAAAAAGTGTCTGTGTTGTGGTGGTGAACATGTGATAGTGAAGTGTAGAAAGTTAGCGCAGATGGACAATGATAGCCGGTGGAAATGGGTGAAGGAAGAGGGAGTGTGTTTCAAGTGTTTAAGCAGTAAACAACGGCGTCTTAAGTGCAGGTATAAGACATGCGGCATCGACGGCTGCACCGCCCCTCATCACGCGTTGCTGCACGTGAAAAAGACCCAAGCCCCGGAAGCATCTGTCGCCTCAGATGAAACAGTGCTCGTCGCGTCTAATACGGCTAAAACAGTGTTAATAAAAGTGTGTCCTATAATAGTGCGCGGACCGCGAGGTAAAGAGATCGAAACCTACGCGCTTCTCGACGAAGGGTCCACGATTTCGTTATTTGACAGTGAGTTAGCTCGTGAATTAGGTACGGACCGACGAGGCCACTGACTATACAAGGTTTATCGGATAGCCAACGACAGGCTAATAGTTGCATAGTGAAAATAGGCATACGCGGTAAAACGAGAAGCGAGTCGTATGTGATAAAAGTAGTTACGATGTACCAGTTCTGGCTCACTTGTAGAGAGGTTGTACCAGTTCTGGCGCACTGAGTCAGAAGTTGTACAAGTACGACGTTCGTCGATTCACGATCCTAAAAAAAAAAAAAAAAAAAAAAAAAAAAAAAAAAAAAAAAAAAAAAAAAAAAAAAAAAAAAAAAAGGTTTTGGCATGCTCTGATCACGCATCTGCGGTCCATTTTTGCATAGGATGCACGGTTCCGGAGATGTGCAGATCAATTAACTCTTATCTAATTGATATCCGCTGCGAGCCTGCACCGTCATTAGCACTCCATTGTCCTTATCTACTTATCTATTGTTGATTGACTACCGTCATTATCTATTCTTCCTCAGCGTGTGGGTCGGCTTATGCTATTGTATTATACTCCGTTGTTCCTATCTACACTAATCTGACTCATTAATAAAACACATTACCCAATTTTGTTAAAATTTTTATTTATAATACAAAATCTTATTACTTATTATCTATAAAATAGGAGCGAAACATCTCATCCACTAACATATCGTCGTACAATGTGTTCTCTGTAAAGATACTTGTAAAACTATGCATTGAACATCCCTGAAACTTATATAGCAAATACATTAAGCAATATTCGCCACAAACTGAAGTCCTATCAACATTCCAGTTCCATCTTTTACAATTTCGTACAGGTACCCGTCCATATGAATCAAAATATTCACCGACGTCATTCGTATCGATATATAAAGCTACCCAATGTGACCCTGGTTTATCATCTGTACCCAAATTGCGTATTACCTAGTCAGTCATAAATTCTATCACATGTTTAATATAAAATAATTGAAACAAGTTTATTCATTATGTAACCATTTATATACCAAAATGAACTTAACAAAACATAGATTCTTATGACACTATAGTTTATTCAAAATGACCTCCGTAATTTTGAATACAGGTCTTCAATCCGCGCAGCCAGTCGTCTATCTCACCACGAACGAGGTCCATGTCATATCGGCGGCTGCCTTAATTAAAGATGTCTTGAGTGACTCGAAATTGGGATGAGGCTTTGAGCACGCCTTTTCCTCCAAGTGTTACCATATCTTGTAATCTAACGGATTCAAATCTGGACTGGTCTTTGTGTCGGATGAAGTCGATTTCACGCGCCGCCAGCCAGTTTTTTTTTTTGTTTTTAAAGAACGTTCCCTCCACACTAGGTTTTTCTCCTGTATCGTGGGGGCAGTTTACAAACACAAATTTCACAAGGACAAACATCCAAACTCGGAACAATTACTTGTAGGTCGTACAAATACTTGTTCCGTGCGGGATTCGAACCCGCGACCCCCAAGCGAAGCCACTCATTGCTAAGCCACTACGCCACGGAGCTGTCAAAAGTCTTGTGTGCTCTTCGCTCTATGAGCTGACGTCGAATCTTGTTGGAATACCCAGTGCCTGTTATTGAACATGGTATGAGAAACAGGTTACACAAGGTTCGTCAGGACTGTATTTTGATACACAACTGCATTCGTTTTTAACCTTTCTCACAAAAATGTACCTCTGTTAAGCCCCAATAAGAAACTCCCAACCACACCATGAGCGAGGATGGAAAATGACCCCGTTGGACACGCGGAATACGGTTGCTCGCTTCTTCACTACTGTGTGCGTACACCTTATCATTTTGTTTGTTGTAGCTCTCTTCTACGGTAAAAATTTTTTCATCCGAAAAAAGAATTTCCCGATATTTTTTTTCCGCGTACCGCTTCAACAAAGCGCGGCATCTCTTCAGTCTCAGATCCATTAGACGAGCATTCAAACGATGTCCTGTTTTTCTTCGATATGCCCGAAGCCCTAAGTCTTCATTTAACGCCGTGGTTCTGCTTAACCCCATCTGAAGGGCCAACAGTTTCTGCTTACGTTTGGGATTTCTTTGAATTCGCACCTTTACAGCTTTTATCACTGCTGGAGTCCTAACAAATCGAGGGCGACCACTTCTTGACCTGTCATCTACACTAGAGTCTTTATTGTATCGTTTGATGGTACGATAAACGAATCTTTTGGTTATATTCAAACTTTTCAGTATATCAAAAAATTTAATTGGCGCGTAATCGCAACTGCAACACGGTCTTTTTTAAGCGTCCACTCCATGTGTAAAAATGAGTAAAATTCTAAAAAGTATACAGTTTTATTTTCATGAACAATTCGAATTCAATAAACTTTTTTGTGGCCAGCATTCTAAAAGAAAAGTTTTTACTGTGTGACAATACTTATGACCTGACTAGGTATACACGTTGGTACGTGGGTGTACATGGGGAGTCTGTTAGCAGCATAAACATTATTTTCTAGACTGGGGTGAATCTTTTTCAGATGTTGTTGTACATCTAGTGTATCCATGATATTACTGCTATTAGTAGATTACTACAGTACAATCTACTCAATGACTAACATAGGAATGATCAATTATGTGATTTCTAAATATTAAATTGCATTTTTTCTGTTATACGAGTCATCAATACACCGAATAAGACGCAACACGAAGAATGTGAGATAAGGTTGTTGACGCATAAAGTTGTTATCAATTCTACTGTAGAAATTCTTTAGATTAGAATTATTACTTACTGGTACTATATAAGACCAAGCAACTGCAGTCATGGAGTTAGTGTATGGTCGTTTGACCGCAGTGTATCTATCAATAATACATTTGTGTTACTTCAACGCATCAAAGGCCATAGATGTAAGTGTTTAATCTATTGACAAACTTACTTTTCTTTCTGTTATTTTTTTACGTGTGTATGATTTTGAACGACAGGCCTGTTGGTCTAGTGGTTAGTGACCCTGACTGTTATGCCGGAGGTCGTGGGTTCGATTCCCACCCAGGACAAATGTTTGTGTGATGAGCACGATCATTTGTTCTGTGTCTGGGTGTAATTTATCTATAATATTTATGTATTTAGAAATATATAAGTATGTTTATCAGTTGTCTAGTACCCATAACACAAGCTCTGCTTAGCTTGGGACTAGATGGCGTTGTGTGATAGTTGTGGAATATTATTATTATTATTATTTAGTGTTAACAAATTATACATATTTAAATATTTTGTGTGTGTATATAATTAAGCCGTGGTAGCTCAGATGGTTAGCGCAAGCTGTAAATTTTACAGTACGTAACGCGGGTTCGATTCCCGCCGACACCAATTAAATTGTTAATTGCAATTTTAAGTGTTTATTCTATTGACACACTTACTTTTCTTTCTGTTATTTTCTTACGTGTGTATGATTTAGTGTTAACAAATTATATTTAAATATTGTGTGTGTATATGATTAAGCCGTGGTAGCTCAGATGGTTAGCGCAAGCTGTAAATTTCACAGTACGCGACCCAGGTTCGAACCCCGCCGACACCACTTAAATTGTTAATTGCAATTTTAAGTGCTGATTTACCACGTGCTCGGCGGTGAAGGAAAACATCGTGAGGAAACCTGCACGTCTGAGAAAATTTCGAAGGCATGTGAAGTTCGCCAACACGCATTGAGACCGCGCCGCGGACATTTCCTAGCCATAAATATAAAGACAATAGCAGAAAGTAAAAAGTTAAAAAATACTTTTTTAAGAATGACAGTCATTAGTTGATCATTAGTGAATGTGATTCTGTTTTCTTAAATTACAGGAAGAAAAGAGCAGAAGGAAGAAATGGGATGATGGGAAGTAATGAAGAATGAATTGTTATGTGAAGTTTGTTGGAACAAACATATTTTAGTCACGTGTAAATACTTTTAACATTTTGGTTCAAAATGACACAAAATCTAAAAAATATTAGATACATCATCGACATGGACGGATTTTACATTACATATCCTCATAAACATTTTCAATGTAGAGAAATGGCTATTCTAGACGTAAAACTATCTAATAAAAATGATTCGTTTATCGATCATTATTTGTTTCGGCCAAGTTGTCCTTTCAATTATTTGTCGCAAAAAGACAAAAAAACTGTTCGTTATTGTGAAATACACGTGCACGGCATTCCATATTTTGACGTGACCGAAGAATTAAAATGTGCCTACAAACAAGAGAACATCATTCCCATATTAAATTGGTATATTAGAAATTTGTGCAAAGACGAAGTGATCGCATACAAAGGTGGTTCAACAGAAAAACAATTTTTAAAAATGTTGACGACGAATGATAGAATTTTTAATATTGAAGAATACAAATGTCCAAAATACAATGATTTGGTAAATGTCATAAATTTAAACAAACGTTATGTGTGTAATAATCATGTATTTGCAAAAAATAATCACAAAATTTTACATTGTTCTTGTGACGAAGTGTGGGTTTTTTACAAGTGGTTATTGCTTGAAAATAAAATTTTAAATTAATCATAAATTTTGTTTGATTTCCCAAAAACATTAGTTATAGTATACTATATAATACAAAGGTGGTTCAACAGGAAAACATTTTTTAAAAATGTTGACGACGAATGATAGAATTTTTAATATTGAAGAATACAAATGTCTAAAATACAATGATTTGGTAAATGTCATAAATTTAAACAAACGTTATGTGTGTAATAATCATATATTTGCAAAAAATAATCACAAAATTTTACATTGTTCTTGTGACGAAGTGTGGGTTTTTTACAAGTGGTTATTGCTTGAAAATAAAATTTTAAATTAATCATAAATTTTGTTTGATTTCCCAAAAACATTAGTTATAGTATACTATATAATACAAAGGTGGTTCAACAGGAAAACATTTTTTAAAAATGTTGACGACGAATGATAGAATTTTTAATATTGAAGAATACAAATGTCTAAAATACAATGATTTGGTAAATGTCATAAATTTAAACAAACGTTATGTGTGTAATAATCATATATTTGCAAAAAATAATCACAAAATTTTACATTGTTCTTGTGACGAAGTGTGGGTTTTTTACAAGTGGTTATTGCTTGAAAATAAAATTTTAAATTAATCATAAATTTTGTTTGATTTCCCAAAAACATTAGTTATAGTATACTATATAACACAAAATTGGTTCAACAGAAAAACAATTTTTAAAAATGTTGACGACGAATGATAGAATATTTAATATTGAAGAATACAAATGTCTAAAATACAATGATTTGGTAAATGTCATAAATTTAAACAAAAGTTATGTGTGTAATAATCATATATTTGCAAAAAATAATCACAAAATTTTACATTGTTCTTGTGACGAAGTGTGGGTTTTTTACAAGTGGTTATTGCTTGAAAATAAAATTTTAAATTAATCATAAATTTTGTTTGATTTCCCAAAAAACTTAGTTATAGTATACTATATAACACAAAATTGGTTCAACAGAAAAACAATTTTTAAAAATGTTGACGACGAATGATAGAATTTTTAATATTGAAGAATACAAATGTCCAAAATACAATGATTTGGTAAATGTCATAAATTTAAACAAACGTTATGTGTGTAATAATCATATATTTGCAAAAAATAATCACAAAATTTTACATTGTTCTTGTGACGAAGTGTGGGTTTTTTACAAGTGGTTATTGCTTGAAAATAAAATTTTAAATTAATCACAAATTTTGTTTGATTTCCCAAAAACATTAGTTATAGTATACTATATAACACAAAATTGGTTCAACAGAAAAACAATTTTTAAAAATGTTGACGACGAATGATAGAATTTTTAATATTGAAGAATACAAATGTCTAAAATACAATGATTTGGTAAATGTCATAAATTTAAACAAACGTTATGTGTGTAATAATCATATATTTGCAAAAAATAATCACAAAATTTTACATTGTTCTTGTGACGAAGTGTGGGTTTTTTACAAGTGGTTATTGCTTGAAAATAAAATTTTAAATTAATCACAAATTTTGTTTGATTTCCCAAAAACATTAGTTATAGTATACTATATAACACAAAATTGGTTCAACAGAAAAACAATTTTTAAAAATATTGACGACGAATGATAGAATTTTTAATATTGAAGAATACAAATGTCTAAAATACAATGATTTGGTAAATGTCATAAATTTAAACATACGTTATGTGTGTAATAATCATATATTTGCAAAAAATAATCACAAACTTTTACATTGTTCTTGTGACGAAGTGTGGGTTTTTTACAAGTGGTTATTGCTTGAAAATAAAATTTTAAATTAATCATAAATTTTGTTTGATTTCCCAAAAACATTAGTTATAGTATACTATATAATACAAAGGTGGTTCAACAGGAAAAATGTTTTTGGGAAATCAAACAAAATTTATGATTAATTTAAAATTTTATTTTCAAGCAATAACCACTTGTAGGAAACCCACACTTCGTCACAAGAACAATGTAAAATTTTGTGATTATTTTTTGCAAATATATGATTATTACACACATAACGTTTGTTTAAATTTATGACATTTACCAAATCATTGTATTTTGGACATTTGTATTCTTCAATATTAAAAATTCTATCATTCGTCGTCAACATTTTTAAAAATTGTTTTTCTGTTGAACCAATTTTGTGTTATATAGACTATAACTAATGTTTTTGGGAAATCAAACAAAATTTATGATTAATTTAAAATTTTATTTTCAAGCAATAACCACTTGTAAAAAACCCACACTTCGTCACAAGAACAATGTAAAATTTTGTGATTATTTTTTGCAAATATATGATTATTACACACATAACGTTTGTTTAAATTTATGACATTTACCAAATCATTGTATTTTAGACATTTGTATTCTTCAATATTAAAAATTCTATCATTCGTCGTCAACATTTTTAAAAATTGTTTTTCTGTTGAACCAATTTTGTGTTATATAGTATACTATAACTAATGTTTTTGGGAAATCAAACAAAATTTATGATTAATTTAAAATTTTATTTTCAAGCAATAACCACTTGTAAAAAACCCACACTTCGTCACAAGAACAATGTAAAATTTTGTGATTATTTTTTGCAAATATATGATTATTACACACATAACGTTTGTTTAAATTTATGACATTTACCAAATCATTGTATTTTAGACATTTGTATTCTTCAATATTAAAAATTCTATCATTCGTCGTCAACATTTTTAAAAAATGTTTTCCTGTTGAACCACCTTTGTATTATATAGTATACTATAACTACTGTTTTTGGGAAATCAAACAAAATTTATGATTAATTCAAAATTTTATTTTCAAGCAATAACCACTTGTAAAAAACCCACACTTCGTCACAAGAACAATGTAAAATTTTGTGATTATTTTTTGCAAATATATGATTATTACACACATAACTTTTGTTTAAATTTATGACATTTACCAAATCATTGTATTTTGGACATTTGTATTCTTCAATATTAAAAATTCTATCATTCGTCGTCAACATTTTTAAAAATTGTTTTTCTGTTGAACCAATTTTGTGTTATATAGTATACTATAACTAATGTTTTTGGGAAATCAAACAAAATTTATGATTAATTTAAAATTTTATTTTCAAGCAATAACCACTTGTAAAAAACCCACACTTCGTCACAAGAACAATGTAAAATTTTGTGATTATTTTTTGCAAATATATGATTATTACACACATAACGTTTGTTTAAATTTATGACATTTACCAAATCATTGTATTTTAGACATTTGTATTCTTCAATATTAAAAATTCTATCATTCGTCGTCAACATTTTTAAAAATTGTTTTTCTGTTGAACCAATTTTGTGTTATATAGTATACTATAACTAATGTTTTTGGGAAATCAAACAAAATTTATGATTAATTTAAAATTTTATTTTCAAGCAATAACCACTTGTAAAAAACCCACACTTCGTCACAAGAACCATGTAAAATTTTGTGATTATTTTTTGCAAATACATGATTATTACACACATAACGTTTGTTTAAATTTATGACATTTACCAAATCATTGTATTTTGGACATTTGTATTCTTCAATATTAAAAATTCTATCATTCGTCGTCAACATTTTTAAAAATTGTTTTTCTGTTGAACCACCTTTGTATGCGATCACTTCGTCTTTGCACAAATTTCTAATATACCAATTTAATATGGGAATGATGTTCTCTTGTTTGTAGGCACATTTTAATTCTTCGGTCACGTCAAAATATGGAATGCCGTGCACGTGTATTTCACAATAACGAACAGTTTTTTTGTCTTTTTGCGACAAATAATTGAAAGGACAACTTGGCCGAAACAAATAATGATCGATAAACGAATCATTTTTATTAGATAGTTTTACGTCTAGAATAGCCATTTCTCTACATTGAAAATATTTATGAGGATATGTAATGTAAAATCCGTCCATGTCGATGATGTATCTAATATTTTTTAGATTTTGTGTCATTTTGAACCAAAATGTTAAAAGTATTTACACGTGACTAAAATATGTTTGTTCCAACAAACTTCACATAACAATTCATTCTTCATTACTTCCCATCATCCCATTTCTTCCTTCTGCTCTTTTCTTCCTGTAATTTAAGAAAACAGAATCACATTCACTAATGATCAACTAATGACTGTCATTCTTAAAAAAGTATTTTTTAACTTTTTACTTTCTGCTATTGTCTTTATATTTATGGCTAGGAAATGTCCGCGGAGCGGTCTCAATGCGTGTTGGCGAACTTCACATGCCTTCGAAATTTTCTCAGACGTGCAGGTTTCCTCACGATGTTTTCCTTCACCGCCGAGCACGTGGTAAATCAGCACTTAAAATTGCAATTAACAATTTAAGTGGTGTCGGCGGGGTTCGAACCTGGGTCGCGTACTGTGAAATTTACAGCTTGCGCTAACCATCTGAGCTACCACGGCTTAATCATATACACACACAATATTTAAATATAATTTGTTAACACTAAATCATACACACGTAAGAAAATAACAGAAAGAAAAGTAAGTGTGTCAATAGAATAAACACTTAAAATTGCAATTAACAATTTAATTGGTGTCGGCGGGAATCGAACCCGCGTTACGTACTGTAAAATTTACAGCTTGCGCTAACCATCTGAGCTACCACGGCTTAATCATATACACACACAAAATATTTAAATATGTATAATTTGTTAACACTAAATAATAATAATAATAATATTCCACAACTATCACACAACGCCATCTAGTCCCAAGCTAAGCAGAGCTTGTGTTATGGGTACTAGACAACTGATAAACATACTTATATATTTCTAAATACATAAATATTATAGATAAATTACACCCAGACACAGAACAAATGATCGTGCTCATCACACAAACATTTGTCCTGGGTGGGAATCGAACCCACGACCTCCGGCATAACAGTCAGGGTCACTAACCACTAGACCAACAGGCCTGTCGTTCAAAATCATACACACGTAAAAAAATAACAGAAAGAAAAGTAAGTTTGTCAATAGATTAAACACTTACATCTATGGCCTTTGATGCGTTGAAGTAACACAAATGTATTATTGATAGATACACTGCGGTCAAACGACCATACACTAACTCCATGACTGCAGTTGCTTGGTCTTATATAGTACCAGTAAGTAATAATTCTAATCTAAAGAATTTCTACAGTAGAATTGATAACAACTTTATGCGTCAACAACCTTATCTCACATTCTTCGTGTTGCGTCTTATTCAGTGTATTGATGACTCGTATAACAGAAAAAATGCAATTTAATATTTAGAAATCACATAATTGATCATTCCTATGTTAGTCATTGAGTAGATTGTACTGTAGTAATCTACTAATAGCAGTAATATCATGGATACACTAGATGTACAACAACATCTGAAAAAGATTCACCCCAGTCTAGAAAATAATGTTTATGCTGCTAACAGACTCCCCATGTACACCCACGTACCAACGTGTATACCTAGTCAGGTCATAAGTATTGTCACACAGTAAAAACTTTTCTTTTAGAATGCTGGCCACAAAAAAGTTTATTGAATTCGAATTGTTCATGAAAATAAAACTGTATACTTTTTAGAATTTTACTCATTTTTACACATGGAGTGGACGCTTAAAAAAGACCGTGTTGCAGTTGCGATTACGCGCCAATTAAATTTTTTGATATACTGAAAAGTTTGAATATAACCAAAAGATTCGTTTATCGTACCATCAAACGATACAATAAAGACTCTAGTGTAGATGACAGGTCAAGAAGTGGTCGCCCTCGATTTGTTAGGACTCCAGCAGTGATAAAAGCTGTAAAGGTGCGAATTCAAAGAAATCCCAAACGTAAGCAGAAACTGTTGGCCCTTCAGATGGGGTTAAGCAGAACCACGGCGTTAAATGAAGACTTAGGGCTTCGGGCATATCGAAGAAAAACAGGACATCGTTTGAATGCTCGTCTAATGGATCTGAGACTGAAGAGATGCCGCGCTTTGTTGAAGCGGTACGCGGGAAAAAAATATCGGGAAATTCTTTTTTCGGATGAAAAAATTTTTACCGTAGAAGAGAGCTACAACAAACAAAATGATAAGGTGTACGCACACAGTAGTGAAGAAGCGAGCAACCGTATTCCGCGTGTCCAACGGGGTCATTTTCCATCCTCGCTCATGGTGTGGTTGGGAGTTTCTTATTGGGGCTTAACAGAGGTACATTTTTGTGAGAAAGGTTAAAAACGAATGCAGTTGTGTATCAAAATACAGTCCTGACGAACCTTGTGTAACCTGTTTCTCATACCATGTTCAATAACAGGCACTGGGTATTCCAACAAGATTCGACGTCAGCTCATAGAGCGAAGAGCACACAAGACTTTTGACAGCTCCGTGGCGTAGTGGCTTAGCAATGAGTGGCTTCGCTTGGGGGTCGCGGGTTCGAATCCCGCACGGAACAAGTATTTGTACGACCTACAAGTAATTGTTCCGAGTTTGGATGTTTGTCCTTGTGAAATTTGTGTTTGTAAACTGCCCCCACGATACAGGAGAAAAACCTAGTGTGGAGGGAACGTTCTTTAAAAACAAAAAAAAAACTGGCTGGCGGCGCGTGAAATCGACTTCATCCGACACAAAGACCAGTCCAGATTTGAATCCGTTAGATTACAAGATATGGTAACACTTGGAGGAAAAGGCGTGCTCAAAGCCTCATCCCAATTTCGAGTCACTCAAGACATCTTTAATTAAGGCAGCCGCCGATATGACATGGACCTCGTTCGTGGTGAGATAGACGACTGGCTGCGCGGATTGAAGACCTGTATTCAAAATTACGGAGGTCATTTTGAATAAACTATAGTGTCATAAGAATCTATGTTTTGTTAAGTTCATTTTGGTATATAAATGGTTACATAATGAATAAACCTGTTTCAATTATTTTATATTAAACATGTGATAGAATTTATGACTGACTAGGTAATACGCAATTTGGGTACAGATGATAAACCAGGGTCACATTGGGTAGCTTTATATATCGATACGAATGACGTCGGTGAATATTTTGATTCATATGGACGGGTACCTGTACGAAATTGTAAAAGATGGAACTGGAATGTTGATAGGACTTCAGTTTGTGGCGAATATTGCTTAATGTATTTGCTATATAAGTTTCAGGGATGTTCAATGCATAGTTTTACGAGTATCTTTACAGAGAACACATTGTACGACGATATGTTAGTGGATGAGATGTTTCGCTCCTATTTTATAGATAATAAGTAATAAGATTTTGTATTATAAATAAAAATTTTAACAAAATTGGGTAATGTGTTTTATTAATGAGTCAGATTAGTGTAGATAGGAACAACGGAGTATAATACAATAGCATAAGCCGACCCACACGCTGAGGAAGAATAGATAATGACGGTAGTCAATCAACAATAGATAAGTAGATAAGGACAATGGAGTGCTAATGACGGTGCAGGCTCGCAGCGGATATCAATTAGATAAGTTAATTGATCTGCACATCTCCGGAACCGTGCATCCTACGCAAAAATGGACCGCAGATTCGTGATCAGAGCATGCCAAAACCTTTTTCTTTTTTTTTTTTTTTTTTTTTTTTTTAGGATCGTGAATCGACGAACGTCGTACTTGTACAACTTCTGACTCAGTGCGCCAGAACTGGTACAACCTCTCTACAAGTGAGCCAGAACTGGTACATCGTAACTACTGATAAACGCTCGTACGATTAACAACTTGAATGTAGGTTCGCAATCCGTCGGTAAGGAATGTCTACGGTTGAAACATTTACGCAGCTTACCGAACGCAGTGTGCTATAATAATGCTAAACCTAAAGTGCTTATAGGTTCGGATAATTGGCATTTAATAGTATCACGGGACTTACGAATAGGACGTCGTAAGCAGCCCATTGTCGCTAGGACGTTATTGGGATGGGTTGTTCAGGGAACCGCGCCTCGCGTTATATGTAGGCAAGATAGTGAAACCGTTCTACATATATCTTACGTTAATACACGATACGAAGAAGACGTCAAAACGTATGTCAATCCAGACGAGGAGTTGACCGATCTCCTCAAGAAGCAATATGAGATCGACTCGATAGGTATTTCGCTCAAGAGTAAGCCACGACGGGACGATGAGCGTGCTGTTGACATATTCCAGCGCACCGTCAAGAAAGTCGGCGAACATTACCAAGTCGGATTGCCATGGAGAGACGACGACGTCAAACTGCCACCGAGTTATGATATGGCAGCACGCAGACTCCGAACCATTGAGAAGAAAATGGATCAGTTGCCGGAGTTTAACGAATCTTATACGAAGCAAGTGAACGAACTTCTAGAAAAGGGTTATGCTAAAGAAGCTGACGGATCGGAACGAGAGGATCCGAAGAGTTGGTACCTGCCACACTTCGCTGTACGGAATCCGAACAAGCCGGGAAGGCTGAGGCTAGTTTTCGACGCAGCAGCTCGCGCAATAGGCAAGTGTGAATGATTATCTGCTAGACGGCCCCGACTTGTTACGTAATTTGCCGGGTATATTATTTCGGTTTCGTGAGAACGAGATAGCGGTGTCAGCGGACATTAGAGAGATGTTTTCACGCATTAAAATCGACCGCCGCGACCAACCCGCGCAATTATTCTTATGTCGAGGTAACGATCGTAGTAGTTCACCGAAAGAGTACGTAATGACTTCTATGATATTCGGAGCAAGAAGTTCACCGTTTCTTGCGCATAGTGTTAGGGATCATAACGCGCGCATTTACGCCGATACACATCCGCTAGCGCTCAACGCAATTACCAATAGTCATTATATGGACGACTACTTAGACAGCTACGCGACGTTACACGAGGCAATCGAAACGGCTAAGCAGGTCACCGAGGTACACAGCAAGGCAGGCTTTACGTTAGCAGGTTGGAATTCGAACCACGTAGCTTTATTAAACGACAAACCGGAAGAATTATTAGCACGTAAACCTAAGGAGGTGGGCGCTACACAAGACGGTCCCGGTAGGACATTAGGTTTACTATGGATAGCGGAAAAAGACGTTTTAACGTTTAACACGTCTATGAATAGGGTGCCGCACGACGTTAAATTACTACACCGTCCACCGACTAAGAGGGAGGCGCTGAGCGCGGTTATGTCCGTTTTCGATCCACTAGGGCTGCTCAGCTACCTCACCATTACCGCGAAGATTCTGCTACAAGACCTGTGGCGGATGAAGAGAATCGGTTGGGATGACGAGATTCCCGAAGAGGCCGCGGACGAATTCGCGAGATGGTTGCGAGCCGTTGAGGATGTATCACGGTTGCATCTCCCGCGGTGTTATGCTCCTACGGGGGGAGTAGTAAATCGTCAATTGCACATTTTTAGTGACGCGAGTGAAAGCGCATACGCATCCGCAGCTTATTGGCGTATCCGTTATCGCGACGGTACGATACGAGTCATATTAGTAGCGGCCAAGGCGAAAGTCGCTCCGATTAAAAGTCAAGGTATACCGCGACTCGAATTACAGGCGAATCTAATAGGTGTACGACTTGCCGAATTCGTACAAAGCGAACATAGGATGAGAGCGGATAGGGTAGTATTCTGGACAGACTCTACAACGGCGCTCCATTAGATTAGAAATGATACGGCGCGTTACGCTCCATACGTCGCACATAGGCTTGGGGAGATAGGAGAAAAGTCATCACCCGACCCATGGAATGGGTTCCAACGGCTCACAACGTAGTAGATGAAGCGACGCGAGCGAATTACGTGACGAGGAGCGCAAACGATAAGTGGTTTACCGGACCGGACTTCTTATACAAAGACGAAGGAGAATTGCCACAGCAACCGGAAGAAAGGGCAGGCGAAGAATACGAGGAAATTGTGGCGTACCAGCGAGAAATAAAGGGAGCACCACACCTGCCAGACATAACGAGATTCTCTTCATATGAGAGACTCATCAGAGCTACGGCACGAGTCATACAGTTCGTCGACATGCTTTGAGGACGAACTAAAGAATTGAAACTAGATCACATTGAAAAGGCAGAACAGCTATGAGTAGAGCAGAGTCAACAGGAGAGTTTCGCCGACGATATCGCTCGGCTCTACCAAGGAAAGGACTTACACAACGGCAGCGCATTGAAAAGCCTCGACCCAGTAATCGAACAAGGCATACTAAGATCAAGAGGTAGAATCGATGCAGCCGCTGTGTAAAGTCAGACAAAACGACCGGTCATATTAAACGGCAGACACCGGTTCATACAGATGCTCGTAGAGAAGGCACACCAGGATGCTATCCACGCCTACAGAGAGCGAGTAGTTAATGATTTGCGAAGGAAGTACCACATTATTCGACTGCGACCAACGGTTAGGGAAATCTAGAAGAGGTGTATGCGATGTCGCGTTAGGAAAGCTGCACCACGACTGGCGGTAACAGGAGACTTGCCTCCCGAGAGGTTAAGAGCATTGGAACGACCATTCACGAATACCGGGTTAGATTATTTCGGGCCGTTAACTGTGACTATAGGGCGACGGCATGAGAAGAGATGGGTCGCGTTATTCACCCGTTAATCGAACCGAACCCGAAATTACCTATGTTCGAAGTTACAGAACAGAGTTAATCCTACAGCTGATTTCCTGAAATTAATCAATGATGTTTTCGATTTTTTAGACTCCAAAACATGGTCCAATGGATACAAACAGGCATTAAACGTAAGGAATTCTGAAAAAGCATCTACAAGGCTAGATGAAACTAAATCGGTACTCACGAATTTAGAGACTAACATTATTAGTCGTAATAACGTGACTAAACGCATGAATATTCTAAAATCTCCATCACAAAGTAAGTCAAGACCACATTCTGACAATCCAACTGCACGTCAATTTCAAACTATTTATAAAAAGCTGTTACTGCATACTGAATTGATCCGAAACGAAAGACGTACTAATTGCATTCCTTTAGAAAAATTTCCATTTTAAATTGTACATCAGCAATTGAAAAAATCAATAGCACTTCTCGACAGAGAAAAACGGAGTTGGAGGATGTTGCAGTACTTGCCCCAGGTGACATAAACACTGAAGAATGTATGATGGACGAAATAGAAACACATATTTATCTCCTTTTGGTAAAAAAGTAGTGGAATACATTGCAGGGTTTGTCGTTTTCTCAAGCTTAAAAAATTAAGCGTGAAATTTGCGCTAAAGCCCTCTTAGCTCAGATTAATGTCAAAAGTCTAACTTATCAAAAATCTAGGGGAGGCTTAAAGTACAGATCCCAAGAAGTTACTGATTTATGTCGCCGGTGCGAGATAGAAATTCGGAAAATTTATACTGCTGACAAAAAAGTAAGCCTTCTGTGTACTATACAATATATTGTTTAAAAAACACTAAACCACTTTACCAGTAAAATGTATCCTTTATATTTGTACTAAGCTTATCCACTTTAAAAACCAGTAGGTTACTAGCTATTACATGCCATGTAGTTTAATGTGCAATAATACGTTCAATGTAAATAAATAAAAAATTACAAACACAAAATAGTGATACAAAACTTCTAAAAATAAAACAAACAGTGAAAAAATAATTATTATTTTAAAACTCAAAAGTATTATGGTTTTATTGGTTTTTGAAGTGAATAAGTTTAGTATATACGTGACTAATGCATTTTTGGGATCACTTTTTTGCGAGGTAACTAATTCTAGTGCTCGCATATTTTTCTATTAATAAATATGCCAGTTCTATGTTATGTGTAACGTAATCATTATAGAAATAATGTTCCTGTATACTTAAAAATTCGGCCTTCCAACAAAAAGTTTAAATATTTTATTTCTAATAAATATCGACTGCTTAAAATTTTTGTCAGTTTTTTCTAATATCTATTTCACAAAGGCGACACAAATTAATTACCTCTTTAGATGGAAACAATAACCCACCTCTAATTGTCTGATTAATTAACTTTTATCCGGTGCACCCAGAAAAGCTTTTATGCATGTGCTACACTTATTTTTTACTATAGTAAAAACAGCAAAGCCTGCTATATATTCGACCACTTTTTCGCCAAAAGGTGAAAAATAGGTGTAAGTCTTTATGTCTGCCACCATATTTTCTTCAATTGTTCCGTAGCACAGCAGTTTGTGACTCTTTCAGATCCGATCAATTTGATACGTATTAGCAATTTTTTATAAATAGCTTCAAATTGACGTGCGAAGGGATTATCATAATGACAACCGTGACTTCTGATGTTTGAAAGTAAAATTTCTATATGGTCTTGATTAATTTTGTGAAGTTATAAATGAGTAAGGGAAGTGTTTGGGCCCAAAACCAGATTGTCAAATGTGCGTTTAGCGCTTTCAATGCACACAAAAATCCAAATGTACCAAGGACTGTTTAAAAATCATATGTATACGTTATTATGAGAAATTAAGTTGATTTCTATGTTTAATAGAACATTTTTAGCCTCATCCAACCTGGTAAAGACTCTTTGATAGTTATTACTATTTAATGTTCGTTTAAATATTTTAGCCCAAGTTTTTAAGTTGAGAATATCGAAAATATCATTAATTAACATTAAAATATTAGCTATGGGCGCAACGTCTTCTAATAAACATAAATTTAGTACAGTTTGGATAAAGTATTTATAAAACTTAAAAGCAAAAACGGTTTCAGCATATGGCAGGTATCTAGAAAAAAATTGTGTCCTGTACGTGGATCTAATATAGTAGTCTGTAAATTTTCTGTATTCAAGCAACAGCCCAACTCTTAAGCCATAGGTTTCATGAACTATGTGTAAAACTTGGGTCACCAGTCATGTTTTTAGGTCAGCACTTTTACCCTTTACTAAGAAGTACCCACACACACCCAAAGTACAAGAAGTATTAACGCCCATTAATAAAAATGCTAAAGCATCAGTAGCGTTCTCCGAATTATCAGAAATGAAGTCAAATTCTTAATTAAACATAACCAAAATGTATTTTAGAACTTGCGTGGTACTCCGTCAATTGTTTTATTTTCATTTCATCTATCACTAATATACAATACGATTTCTTGTCAGGGTTACACTCTAGTCTAAGTTTTAAAACAGTTAACGCTTTTTTTGTGTAGCCAGGTCGGCCATCAATTGAACTATATACCACTTTATTATTATAGTGCGTGATGAAGGCAGATAAATTCAAAAACTTTTGATATTTCGCACACATCGTAAATTTTTCGGTGAATAGTAACGTAAAGTTAAAGCAAAACATCTTTCTGTGGAATACTTAGCCCCAAGTACATGTCACATTTTATTTTAACGCAGCTATCTGTTTAAAGTTCACTTTGTTTAACTATTATATTTTGTAAAACTATTTTATTTTCCTAATTTATTAAATATTTTCCAGATAGTTCATTTAATAACTCGTGAAAATCAACAACTTTTTCTAAATAGCGGTTTTGTGATTGAAGCCTTATAATAAAAACGAAAACTTGGTTAACACCATCTAAGACGATAAACTGATACTTTTTTTTTACAAATCTGATTTTTAAAATAAGTTAACTCTAATAATCTCCCATTTCGATTTGTTTTAAATTTTATCGTGCATAATTTAAAATAAACCTGTAGCGAAATCATAAACTTAAATTAAAATGATTTCAAAGTTTTTTTTCCGAAGATCATTTTTAAATATTTAAAAAAAAATTCAAATAACATCCTGGTATTATTTATCTATGTATTACTTATAATCAAATAAAAACATACGTGGACTACGGTGATTTGTTTATCGATAAAAAATATCGACATAGTCTACGCCCCACTTTGCTTACGCATCTGGACAGTGGCACCAGCGTAGACAGAGAAACCTATAGATATAGATAGACTAATGATTAGCGTGGCCTCGAGTGAGAAAGGACAATAACGTAGTTTTAGGTTATACAATAATCTTTATGACTTTTAAACATATTTAGATAAAAAATTTAATTGTTCTTAGAACTGAACTGAACAAGATTCACCAATTTTAAGCTAACAAAACACTTTTTTTCTCACCTAAACCATCTTGTAAACTCCTTAGATCGCTACGAACTGTCAAAGTTTTCTCTGTCTACGGGCACCAGTGTATCGACACCGTAGACAGAGAAACCTATAGAAAGAAAGAAAGAAAGAAAGGTTTATTCTCCAAAATGACGCCATCACAGATAACATAAAAAAACACATAATTTACAAATAATGTTGGCTATACAATACAAATTACATTAAACTACATATTACAAACTATACAATACCTATACTAGTATGTGTCAAGGCGTCATCCATAGATAAATAAATATGTAGCAAGCTAGCGTCATCTGGGAACAGGAGCACACTCAGCATAATGCCATGAATTGTTTTTTTCCATGGCGCTGATTTTCAGTGTGTCCAACCAGTGACGTACCGAAATCAGTGCTATATGTATACTCATTTTATTATGTTTTAAACAGAATTATGATGACAGAATTATGCACAACAAGGGGGAAAGAGACAGTAACTATTTTAAGTGAGAGGGAGAGAGTAGCGTTCAAGGTCGAATGCCACTTCGACACAGCACGTCCCGTTTATTGTTGCTTTCAGATGCTCTTAGAAGGTCTATACGAACACTACAAAAGGGGAGATTATTAAAATACTATATAGGGCTATATACTACACTATGTAATTATTGAAGAATATAAAAGTATATAAGAAGACAAAAGCCACATTCAAGAGGACAATTTTTAATGCTCCGTTGTTAATAATCTACGACGATGAGGTACGTAATCGTGCAAAGCGTTATAAACTTTGATCAAAGTCAATCTGACTTTGCAGTAATTGTGTTCTATATTTATTTTTAAATGTGTGTACTGCTTTCAGATTTCGCAAAGGAGGCGGTATATCGTTCCAGCACTTGGATGCGGCGTATTTGAAACTTCCTCGGAAAGCGTGAGTGCGGTGACGAGGCACGACGAGAGTATTCCCTCTGATGCGCGTATTATAAGTTTTTACATCACGTGACCATATGAGTTTGTCATCAAGATAAGGGTTTTTATTTTTTAATACCCCGAATGGGAGAGTTGCCATGTGCAGTTTTCGGCGATATTCCATTGTTAACATTTTGGCATTGTTAATGTAAGGGGTGACGTGCGTGCGGGGCGGTATTGTAAAACTAAATCTTGCACATGCATTTTGAACACGTTGCACTAGACGTCGCGACCGCGCTAAAAGTCTCGGGCCATATACAATGTCCATATAATTAAATTTCGAAAGGACAAGTGTGTCACACAATTTTACCCGAATATCCGAATTTAAAAACTCCCTTATTTGATAAAGAACTTTAAGCCTTTAAAAGCAGTTTCTGCTAGTACTTAGTATGTGGTTCTCAAACTGTAGTTTGTCATCCATTAGTAAGCCCAGATTGCGAATCCCATTTACACGTTCTACGATTTCCCCTCGAATTTGGATCCATGCCCCTCTTTCTGATAAATTTTTTATTTGATTTTTAGAACCCATAATTAGTAGTTTAGATTTAGTTCCGTTTAGTACAAGGCAGTTTAAGTCGCACCACGCGGCTATACTTTCGAGGTCTTCGTTGATTTTATTAACGACTTCTTGAGTATCACGCGGATTACATGACATGTAGACTTGCAAATCATCTGCGTATAAATGAAATTTACAGTGCTTAATGTTTTTTACTAAGTCGGCACTGTAAATTGAAAACAATATTGGAGCCAGGTTCGATCCCTGGGGCGCACCGGCTTTGATTTTTTTTGATTGCGAACGTATTAATGTTCCTCGGTCATCGCTCAGTTCTACAGTTTGTAGTCGGTTTTTAAAATAACTATCGAACCATTGTACGGCGCTGCTACTGAATCCATAGTAATGAAGCTTTAATAAGAGAAGGGAAACATTTATACAGTCAAATGCACGAGAAAAATCTAGTAATACTAGTATTGTGCCTCTTCCTTCATCTTGAGCGGTTAGTACATCGTCAGTAAGTTGGGCTAAGGCCGTCGTGGTGCTATGGTTCTTACGAAATCCCGACTGCATTTCCGGTAGAATTTTTTTTCTATGTAAATACATGTTTAGCTGTTCTGCGACAATTTTTTCAATAATTTTAGAGACACAGGGAAGAATACTGATGGGCCGAAGGTCTTTTTCAGACAATGGATTTGAGTTCTTAGGTATGGGTTTGACTAACGCATGTTGCCATAATGTCGGATAGGTTTTAGAGTTAATGGATTTGTTCACCATAGCAGTAATAGTTGATAGTGTTTTCGGGAGGGGAGAACTATTAAAATAAACGTTTTAATTTTATCTGAATATGTTTAAAATTCATAAAGATTATTGTATGACCTGAAACCGTAGACATAGAATTTGGTTGGGCGGCGGGCCTAAGGGTTCCCGAGTTCGATTCCCCGGTCGAGCCTTGACCCTATTACGCGAGATGTTATACTAGATTAACTGTATACGCGGGAAGCTTCTTATGCCTCAACAAGATGGCGGATGTGGCACGCGTTTCCTTGACAATGCACTCGCTCTTCTAAATCTCTTGCTTGCCAAGGTTAGGAGGGAATCCTAGTTGAGCACGTTAGGAAAATGAAATGGGGCGGGTTAACTAACAAGCAAATGCTCAAGTAGTGACAAAAATGGCAGGAAAAAAAAACACACTTACCGGGGTGTGATTCTAAGGCGGCAGACGACGCTTCCGTTGCGGTGATGCGATCTGAGGCGGGTTCTTCTGGTGCGCCCCAGAGATGCGATCCAGGCCAGTGGTGCGAAGGAAGAGAGCGGTGCGTGACGATATCTCACACTATGTGAGGCGGTTACTTCTGGAGCGCGACTGCTCCAGGTGCGGTTCAGACTAACGGCGCGAAGCCAAGAGCGCGTGGCTAAAGGGCGCTTGAGGGCAGCGCGCGAGCTTATATTGTCTCAGCTTTTCCCACCAAGCGACTCGGTCGGGCGCGTTTCTCATTGGTCGAAAGAATCACGCCTCCTTCTAGACTCTCCTCTTTCCTCTTTCAGTGTGTACGGAGGGACAATAGGTCAAAGGAAGGATAAACACTTGGCAATATACCCTCGAATTAAATTAAAATACACGAATCGTTTCCGCGTAACCATCCCCCCCGCTTGAAGGGTCCCCTTCAAAATAACTAACGCTAAGATTAAACCTAATTTTCGACTACAATTTCTAATCTAGAAAACTAATTCAAACTATTGAATGGGCAAAGAGCACAAACCGACAACAGGGCGTATGTAAGACCCAGTCGTGGTTCTAACGCGAGCTACCCTAGTTACCCCGTCGGAACCGGGAAAAACTTCTTCGACGATCCAGACGGCAGTAGAGGCGGCGTATTCTCCTTGGTGAGCACAACCGCAGTTTCGAAAGTTAAAGGTTAAGTTGTTGTGTTTCATTTTTGCCAAGACTGCAACGTATGCAAGTATTCCATCTTCCATCGTTTCCAAAACGACTGCACCAACCGGTCCAATAATTAATGGCGTGCGGAAATACTAAGTTTGTTCTCGTCCATGTCTATGGCGGGCAGATACTTCAAAGGCGTTAAATTCAAAAAATGTGCTAGAGTTAGAGCCAGCGGCTCCGAGGGGTCACTTGACAACGTACGACAAAGGGGACGACTATTCATGACACACTCAATTTGAGCGAGCACAGTACTTAACTCTTCGAAGGACAAAATGTGATCTCCTCTTACTCGGTATAAATGACTCTTTAGACTCTTAATATTAGTCTCCCAATTTCCCCTAAAATGGCTCGCGGCCGGGACCTTCAGAGACCACTCGATGCGGTTCTCGGCTAGGATGTGAGCGAACTCCGAATTATAATATTTACTGGTTAAAAGCTCTACATGAGCGTTCTGATAAAATACGTTTCGAGCCGACGTAGTTTGTACCGTATTCCGAATACAATTAACTTATAGGGTCACGGCGGGAAAGAAATCTTTTAAATGCACCCATGAAACCCGCTGTGCTTAGATCACCAACGAGTTCTATATGCACAGCCCGAGTAGTCAGACATACGAAAATGCAGACGTAAGCTTTTGTGGATCTTATACCACGCCGGCGAGTGAGCGTGGCCTTAAATGGACCAGCGAAATCAGACCCGGTGTGCATAAAGGGCTTTACGGATTGTGTTACACGACAAGACTTAAGGTCCGCCATTTCCGGAAACGACGGCTTAGGACGTACTCGAAAGCAAGTCATACATCTGTGCACCCTATTGCGGATTAGGTTACGTGCTGAAAGAATCCAATAATTCTGACGGAAGATTGACAACAGCAAGTCGGGGCCAGCGTGCGAATTCAATATATGGTGGTAATCAACTAATAAATTCATGATATGGTCTTTACGCGGTAAAACTATAGGGTGCCGTTGGTCGAAACTCAACTGCGAGTTAGACAAGCGCCCATCTACCCTGACGATTCTATCTTGTAAAAATGACTTAAGACGTTGAAAAGCGCGACTACAAGTTCTATTCGATTGTAATCTTGTAATTTCATCGGAAAAATGTGCACGTTGAAGTTCACGTAATACTAGCAAATCGGCATAGCTGTAATCGGACGCTACGATATACAAACGTCGCGGTAAAAGCTTCGCGAATCGACAAACGTAAATCACGCTATGCTATAATTTCGACCAAGAGGACAAACGGTTTGCCAAAACAATGAATGGAGAAACCTCGCTCGAAACGTTCGCCACCAAAGCGTGCCTCTTCTCTTCCGGTGGTTGGGACACTGATGAAGGATCATGAAAATTGGTTATTGGCCACTGCGAGGGTTCCAAGTAAACCCAAGAAGGTCCGTGGAACCAAAGCGGATGGTCCATTATTTGCATCGGGGTGAGTCCACGGGATAGACAATCGGCAGGGTTTTCCGTACCGGACACGTGATAAAAGTTCCGTGTTCCTAACTGGTCTTCGATCTTGGCCACTCGGTTCGCAACAAACGTATCCCAACGATGGGGTGAAGAATGAACCCACCATAAAGCGACGGTTGAGTCAGAAAAGGCAAATATTCTTTCTATGTGAACTCGGTCACTACATGCACTGATAACTGCGGTGATAAGCTTGGCAGGGACTAATATTGCGCAAAGCTTACGGGGGGAGACTCTTGACTTAGAGCTAATGAGGAGCTCACGAAGTGAGTGATCGAATTTCTACCATTATTCTGGACGTGAAAATATACAACGCCCCCGTAAGCCTTCTCGCTAGCGTCTGCAAACCCAATGACAGTGACGACGCTATTTCTATCGACGTTTATATGACGTGGTATTTTAATTTCGCTTGGTGAAGAAAGTTCCTCTCTAAAACGCAGCCACGATCGAACAATGCTATCAGGCGGCGGGTCATCCCAATCGCGTTCACATAACCAAAGTTGTTTAATCAAAAGCTTAGCGTATAGCACGGGGCTACGGAACTCATGACATCCCATAATCTAGCGACGCATGACAGCATTGTGCGCTTTGTGCACGTTTCTGCGGGCGGGTTTAATTTAAGGCTAAACACTTCGGACTCCGGTGACCAACACAAACCGAGCACCTTGTGCGTATCAGAATCGTCGAATTCCTTTATCGCCGAAAGGCGGTGTGATAGTGGTATTGTACCTAAAACCGTACGCGAATTACTAGTCCACTTGACGAGATCGAATTGACCCGATTTCATGAGCTTTATAACCTCGGCGGTGGTTAGGATGGCCTCCTCCACGCTATCAACCGAGTACACAAAATCATCCATATATAATCCACTCTCAATTGCCCTCTTAGCTTTTGCACAAGGGATTCTCCGACAAGGTCATTCGACGAGTACTGGGACTAGTGAAATGAAAGAATTGCGGTTCCGCCATTGTATTGGTTCTTCTAATGCGAAAGAATATACAAAGTGTAAGTGTAAACACCGTTGTCACTAAAACCATAGGTTTGTTGGCTTTAATATAAACATATTTATCCGAATTTTTTAAAAAAAGGCTATTTTCTTTCATAAATTTTAAAAAGTTTCTGTCCGACACCGTGCGTAAATTCATGGATACCCTATGCACCCGAGTGACGTAATCACTGTAAAGATTACCGCCTGCGCTAGCTACCTACACAAAATTCCAATAAAAACACAATAGGTACACATAACCTGTATCGTAACTTTTCCTTCATACTTTCAACCTGGCTTAGGACAGGCAAAAATTGAAAAATTAAAGAAAAATTGAGATTTTACTTTAAAAAAAAGTTGTTATTTTTCATTGAATTTATTTGCCCGTGTACGTGTTTACCCTAAGATCCTGTATATGTAGTAGCTACTTGTCGCCTCAGCAGTCTCTTTATAAAGTCTATCATGTTTTTATTAATACCTTTTTTTCATGTAACAAAACACTGAATATAAAATTTGTCGGCATTGTCTATTTAAAACCGAATTCTTTCATCTCTGCATATTTAGATCAAAACCTTAACACTCAAGTTATAACAACGAAAACAATTAAGGACAAGAAATAACAAAAACAGTTAAAAGAAGAAATAACAAAACAATTAACAACCATGGGTAACAAAAACAACAAAAATAAACATATTAAAAAGTTGTCACTAAAATTGCTTTTAACTGCCGCACTCAGAGACGTTTAATGATTACTTAAGCAGTCACTAAGTAAAGATTAAAAAAATTTGACTCTCAGTGTACGTAGTAGTGTACGTAGCCCTTTGAGTATTCAACTAACTGGAGAGGCCATGCGCGTTAATTCTTAAATAAAAATGCTGTCAACATCAGGGGTCGCAAGAAAAACCCACAACTACATACTTTGATGCGTATAATATGTTTTGACAAGATTTAATGAACAAAGTGTGTATTGTTCATGTATAAGTGTGTGTGTGTGCGTGTGTGTGTGTGTGCGTGTGTGTGTGTGTGTGTGTGTGTGTGTGTGTGTGTGTGTGTGTGTGTGTGTGTGTGTGTGTGTGTGTTTAGACGCAGATAAAGTTTCGAAAATAATTCTTTGAGTTTTAATTTTAGTTTTTGGTTTAATTTTAATTTCTTACAAAAATACGAAACACTAACTAACCAAAAGACAATAAACGGTAAAGATCATTGAGTTATACAACACTAGAGGAGCAAAGCATATTACCGCGCATCAAAAATAGTGTAACCACTACCCAAACACGACAAAGTAGCTTTGAAACTAATAACAATTTTAAATAAACATATATCTATCTCACTTACACAAGTTGCGAAAACGATATCGTCGCTATTTTCGTTCGCGAGATTAGATAAAGATAGACACACAAGCATGCAATGGCGGGTTGGTGTGGCTTACTATATGAAATTTTACCTAAAATACGCAATAAAATGTGCATTTTTTAAAGCTGCAGTTAATTGTTTTTATATTAAAAAAGTATATTTTATTTTAAAATCTTTATTGCGTCCCCTTAGAAAAAAAAGGATAAAAAGCTTATCAGATGAATAGAAGTAAACATAATGATGAAATAAAACATATTTTTATAAGTATTTTTATATTAATAATAAATCAAACAATATAAACTAGGTAATAAAATATAATTAATATAAAATTTATATGAAATTATAATAAATATAAAATTATTTATATAAAATAAGTAGGTAATAAAATATATATAATAGAAAATTCATGAATAAACTAAAATAAGAATAATTAATTATTTTGTATAAAAGTTAAAAAGTAGTTTTTATTATAATTTCCAAAATATTTAAAATCAGAGGTAACAAACTAACTCCATTAATTATATAGTCTCCCATTAATGTAGGATAATCACAATGTGGAAAAGTGGCAACATTGAACCTAAGTGGCAATATTCGGTAATTTTATTAATTACTTGAGATTTTTTACGTTTATATGAAAACAAGAACTAAATATTATGTGTTGAAAGTGATTCCGCTTGATTTATTATGGTTGCGCGGAAAACCATTCGTATTTATTTATTTGACGGTAGGCTTGCCAAATCGTTTATCCCTTTCCAAACGATATCATTCATACCCTCCTATCGATACATCGGGGTGGTGGGGTGGGAGGGGAAAGAAGATGATTCTAGAATATCACGTAATCATCGCAACCGAAGGAATAAAAGGCACGCGCGGCCGACGCGCAGTCTCTTCCCGCCGCGCTCGTCGTTAGAACCACACCACTTAAGACAATAGTATCATAGAAGGGCTACTGCCCACGCGCACCGCTAGTAGAACCGCTTTAGCCTGGAAGCAGTCGAGCTCCAGGAAACCCGCCTCACCTCGTGTGAGAAATAGTTCCAGAAGTCGCAGCAATATAGTGTCCAAGCAGCATAGAAGAAACACCCCGGTGAGTGAACATTCCTAATAGTTCCTGCTTGATATAATTGTGTTTAATAGTTAATCTGCTCCAATTTTATTTTCTCCTAATCAAGTTCGTTTTAGGGAAGAGCGAGTGCATTGTACCGCGTGCTATAGTCGCCATTTTATGTAAACGTAGAAGCATTTCGCATATACAGTCCACTTTGGTTAATATCTCGCGTAATAGGTTTAAGGCTCGACCGGGGAATTGGACTTCGGTAACCTTAGGCTCGTCGCTCCACCATTTTATGGTCACTTCGGCAGGATTTGGACTGGTGTTTAGTAGTCGTTCAACCATTTTCTGGTCGAATTATTAGATAAATTATTTAGATTAAGCACTCTAATTTATGGAATAGACTTAAATAGTGTTCGTTTAAAATTAAACTTTGGTTAGTTACTTGCAAATAGAATTAATTCTTCACTTTAATAGTACTCGTTTAGTTTAAATTTAAATTTTGGTTAGTTACTCGCAAATAGAATTATTCATTTAAATAGTGTTTGTATTTGGTTTAAATTTAAAGCTTATTAGTCGCTTAAATAATTGAAACAGTGTAATTGCAACCGTTTTGTACGCTTACCCGACAATTTTGATAAAAATATATTGAGTTTAGCGAGCGACACGCGTCACCTCGACTCGCTGTAACAGGTGTTCAATTTAATGACTTAATACGGCGTACGACTGTCCATCCTCCAGCGTTGTGCAATTAATTGTGATTAATATAACTTTATTATAATAATTTAAAATGGCAGTTAGTGGAAATGAAATTAAAATTAAAACGCTTTATGCCAAGAGGGACATACTTTTTTAACGTATACAAAGTATTAGTGATCACATAAAGAACATTAATGTAGAAGCAGTGCGGGAAACTTTTTTGAATGAAATTGAAACGGTGGATTCTTTGCGGACGGATTACGAAAGGATATTAGACCAAATTAATCATTTGGAATTACAAATCGACCCGAAATACATAGTGAACTACCAACCGCTTCTAGCATTCGAAGATATATTGTGTCGCGTGAAAAGAACGGCGAAACTCTTACAGTCTCCATCTCAAAACGAAGCAAAGCCGGAAATACAGGTACGTCCACGTGACTCAATTAGGTTGCCGCCAATAGATATTCCGGTATTCAATGGTGATATTAAGACATGGCCCTTCTTCTTCAGTAGTTTTCAAAACAATATACACAATAACCCATCGTTATCGGACGCTGAAAAATTATATTATTTAATTAGTAAACTTAGTGGCAGAGCACAGTCAATTTGCTCGGGTTTTATACCTACAGCAAACAATTACTTGTTAATATTCGAAACGCTTAAAACTAAATATGAAGATAGGAGAATGTTAGCTTCCGAATATTTGAACCAGATAGTCGATCTTAAACCTATATCATCCGCGAACATCAACGGCTTAGAGCAGTTTTTAGATAAATTTGTGGCATCGGTGGCTGCACTTAAGAATTTGAAATTTAATGACCTCACGGACGTGGTGTTTCTCCATATTGCACTAAAGAAATTAGACCCCGACACCGTGCGTGCGTTTGAAATGGAGCATCGTAGCTCGGAGATGTCTTCTTTTCATTCATTAGCATCGTTTGTGCGAGATCAAATAAAGGTGATGCAGCGCTCCCCGAACGTTAAACAGGAGATTAAAAAGTGCGTCGACCGTAGACAGACTCAACCATCTAAAATGGCAGGGTCGTTAACGTACGTAACCGCTACGTCGGCACCACTTCAGCATGCCTGTATCGTATGTAAAGATAAAGACGGTAATTTATACAATTGTGCGACTTTTCGTAAATATTCACCAAGCGAACGTTATAAAATGGTAAAGACAAACAACCTATGTCTGAACTGCTTAAGAGATAAACATTTAGTTGCAAAATGCAATTCTAGTTTCGTATGTAGCAAGTGCGCCAGGAAACATCACACGTTATTACATTTTGAAAGTAGCAACATATCGGCGTCAAGTAAAGCGGACAAGGAATTCACCCCTACTAAAGTCAACGATTCTAGCGGTCGACCTGGTGATGTCGCTCTGTGCTCATTGGCAAATATGGGAGCACAACCTCCTTCAACCGTGTTACTGGGTACGGCACGTATTTTGGTTAGGGATTCGCGTGGAAACGAACAAAGCGTCCGTGCGCTGCTGGACAGCGGAGCACAAAATAGTTTTATAACGCGACAATGTTGTCAGCGCTTAGGCTTAGTAATAAATAGGTCACTTTCATGTCCCGTAGTCAAAGGCATCGGAGGTACTAGTAAAGTTCCCAGGGATATATAAATTTAAAAATTTATTCTCGGATAGATCGTAATGTTAACTTTAATATAAATGCACTAGTAGTAGATAGGGTCACTGAACGGCTGCCAACCGTTTCGGTTGACACCTCGGCAATGATTGAATTTAAAAATTTGACTCTAGCAGACGACACTTACGCCGTTCCTGGAAACATAGACATGCTCATTGGAGCATCGCTTTTCCCTCATCTTTTGTTAAACTCGCATACCGCGCCTTACGCACTGGAAACCGTATTGGGCTATGTCATCGTTGGCTCCGCCCCCATCATAGATAGTATTTCGGCAACCTCTTATTGTGGTATGGCTATCGAACCGCTCGAGTCGTTAGTCCGCAAATTTTGGGAGATGGAGGAGGTGAACGTCCCACCCATAGCTAGCTCAGATGACAGATTATGCGAGGAAATTTACGTCCGCACGACCGTTCGTGATCGCGACGGTAGATATAGTGTAGCGCTACCCTTTAAAGGAGATGTTTTATCTCTCGGCGATTCGCGTCACATGGCGGAAAAACGTTTCTACAGCTTGGAACGAAGGATGCTCGCTTCACCCCAGTTAAAAGAAGCATATGACGGCGTCATTAACGAATATATAAGGGAAGGTTACATATCACTTGTGGCTTCGAAATTAGATAACCACGAAGACACACCGTCGTATTTCATACCACACCACGGGGTCATTAGGGAGGACAAACTTACATCTAAGTTACGTGTAGTGCTCGACGCTAGTGCTAAAATTAGCACTCACCTGTCGCTTAACGATATCCTCTATAGTGGGCAAAATTTATAGGGCAGTTTAGTTAATATAATAGCCAATTTTCGTTTATTTAGTATAGCACTATCCGCCGATATTCGCCAAATGTTTCTTTGCATGGGGGTCCGTGAATGCGACCGTAGATTCCAACGCATTTTATATCGTTTCAACCCAAAGGAACCTCTAATGGTGTTTGAATTTAACCGCGTTTGTTTTTGTTTAAAGTTGAGTCCATTTCATGCGTTACGAACGGTGAGACAGCTCGCTCACGATGAAGGTCCCTCTTACCCTAAAGCGAAGAGGGCAATTGAGAGTGGTTTATATATGGATGATTTTGTATACTCGGTCGATAGCGTGGATGAGGCCACCCTAACCACCGCCGAGGTTTTAAAGCTCATGAAATCGGGTCAATTCGATCTTGTGAAGTGGACCAGTAATTCGCGTCCGGTTTTAGACACAATCCCACTATCACACCGTCTTTCGGCGATAAAGGAATTCGACGATTCTGATACACACAAGGTGCTCGGTCTGTGTTGGTCACCAGAGTCCGACGTGTTTAGCCTTAAGGTAAATCCGCCCGTAGAGAAGTGCACAAAGCGCACAATACTGTCTTGCGTTGCTAGATTATGGGACGTCATGGGTTTCGTAGCTCCGGTGGTATTATACGCTAAGCTTTTGATTAAACAACTTTGGTTATTTGAATGCGATTGGGATGACCCGCCGCCGGAACTTCCTTCACTAAGAGAAATTAAAATACCGCGTCATATAAACGTTGATAGAAATAGCGTCATCACGGTCGTTGGGTTTGTAGACGCCAGCGAGAAGGCTTACGGGGGCGTTGTATATTTCCACGTCCAGAATAATGGTAGAAATTCGATTAGCCTCATTAGTTCTAAGTCGAGAGTCTCCCCCCGTAAGATTGTCTCTCTGGCGCGCTTAGAGCTTTGCGCAATATTAGTACTCACCAAGCTTACTACCGCAGTTATCAGCGCATGTAGGGATAGAGTTCACATAGAAAGGATATTTGCCTTTTACGACTCCACCGTCGCCTTATGCTGGGTTCATTCTTCACCCCACCGTTGGGATACTTTTGTCGCGAACCGAGTGGCCAAGATCCAAGACGAGTTAGAAACGCAGAACTTTTATCACGTGTCCGGTACGGAAAACCCTGCCGATTGTCTATCCCGTGGACTCACCCCGATGCAAATAATGGACCATCCGCTTTGGTTTCACGGACCTTCTTGGGTTCACTTGGATCCCTCGCAATGGCCAATAACCGATTTCGAACCTTCGTCAGTGTCACAACCGCCGGAAGAGAAGAGACACTCTCTAGTGGCGAACGTTTCGAGCGAGGTTTCTCCAATCATCGCTTTGGCGAACCGCTTGTCCTCTTGGTCGAAATTATTGCGTATCGTAATTTACGTTTGTCGATTCGCGAAGCTTTTATCGCGACGTTCGTATGTCTTAGCGTCCGATTACAACTATGCCGAGTCGCTAGTATTACGTGAACTTCAACGTGCGCATTTCTCTGAAGAAATTACAAGATTACAATCGAATAGAGCTTGTAGTCGCGCCTTTCAACGCCTTAAGCCATTTTTACAGGATGGGATTGTAAGGGAAGGTGGACGCTTGTCTAACTCGCAGTTGAGTTTCGACCAACGGCACCCTATAGTTTTACCGCGTAAAGACCATATCATGAATTTATTAGTCGATTACCATCATAAATTTAATTCGCACGCTGGCCCCGATCTTGCGTCAGAATTATTGGATTCTTTCTGCACGTAGTTTAATACGCAATCGGGTGCACAGATGTATAGCTTGCTTTCGGGCACGCCCCAAGCCGTCATTTCCGGAAATGGCGGAACTTAGATCTTGTAGAGTAATACAATCAGTAAAGCCCTTTACGCACACTGGGTCTGATTTCGCTGGTCCGTTTAAGGTCACGCTCACTCGCGGGCGTGGTATAAGATCCACAAAGGCTTACGTCTGCATTTTCGTATGTCTAACTACTCGAGCGGTGCATATAGAACTCGTTGGTGGTCTAAGCACATGGGTAACATATGGGTGCATTTAAAAGATTTCTTTCCCGCCGTGGCCCTGTAAGTAAATTATATTCGGATAACGGTACGAACTACGTCGGTGCAAAACGTATTTTATCAGAACTACATGAGCTCTTAGCTAGCAAGTATTATAATTCGGAGTTCGCTCACATTCTAGCCGAGAACCGCATTGAGTGGTCTCTGAACGTCCCAGCCGCGAGTCATTTTGGGGGCAATTGGGAGACTAATATTAAGAGTCTAAAGAGTCACTTATACCGAGTAATAGGAGATCAAATTTTGTCCTTCGAAGAGCTAAGTACGGTGCTCGCTCAAATTGAATGCGTAATGAATAGCCGCCCACTTTGTCGTACGTTGTCTAGTGACCAATCGGAGCCGCTGGCTCTAACTCCAGCAGATTTTTTGAATTTAACACCTTTAAGGTATTTGCCCGCCGTAGATATGGATGAGAATAGACTTAGCATTTCCGCACGCCACAAATTATTAGACCGGTTAGTGCAATCGTTTTGGAAACGATGGAGGATGGATTACTTGCATACTTTGCAGTCTCGGCAAAAATGGAACACAGCAACTGAGCCTTTAGCTGTAGGAACTGTGGTTGTGCTCACCAAGGAGAATACGCCGCTTCTTCATTGGCCGTTAGGAATTGTCGAAGAGGTCTTTCCCGGTTCCGACGGAGTAATTAGGGTAGCTCGCGTTAAGACCACGGTTGGGTCTTACATACGCCCTGTTGTCCGTTTGTGCCCCTTGCCTCTTCCATAATTTAAATTAGCTTTCTAGATTAGAAATTGTAGTTGAATTTAGGTAATCTTAGCGTTAGTTAGTTATTTTGTTAGTTTGATCTTAGTTCTAGTTATTTTAGTTATTTTTTGAAGGATATCCTTCAAGGGCGGGGTAGATGGTTGCGCGGAAAACCATTCGTATTTATTTATTTGACGGTAGGCTTGCCAAATCGTTTATCCCTTTCCAAACGATATCATTCATACCCACCTATCGACACATCGGGTGGTGGGGTGGGAGGGGAAAAAAGATGATTCTAGAATATCACGTAATCATCGCAACCGAAGGAATAAAAGGCACGCGCGGCCGACGCGCAGTCTCTTCCCGCCGAGCTCGTCGTTGGAACCACACCGCTTAAGACAATAGTATCATAGAAAGGCTATTGCCCACGCGCACCGCTAGTAGAACCGCTTTAGCCTGGAAGCAGTCGAGCTCCAGGAAACCCGCCTCACCTCGTGTGAGAAATAGTTCCAGAAGAAGATCCAGAAGTCGCAGCAATATAGTGCCCAAGCAGCATAGAAGAAACACCCCGGTGAGTGAACATTCCTAATAGTTCCTGCTTGATATAATTGTGTTTAATAGTTAATCCGCTCCAATTTTATTTTCTCCTAATCAAGCAGGATTCCTTTCATAGATTTGGCAAATAATAGTTCGTTTTAGGGAAGAGCGAGTGCATTGTACCGCGTGCTATAGTCGTCATTTTATGTAAACGTAGAAGCATTTCGCATATACAGTCCACTTTGGTTAATATCTCGCGTAGTAGGTTTAAGGCTCGACCGGGGAATTGGACTTCGGTAGCCTTAGGCTCGTCGCTCCACCATATTACGTTTTTGTGACCTTGAATAGCATTCTTTCACTACGCATTTACCAATTTTTTGTCGCGGCTCAACTCTGTCGGGGTCACATTGAACACTGAACTGACGTTAGCTAGGCATATGGCTGTGGCCATATTTGCAGTGGTAACGCTTTGGCGCGGTTATTACTGATCTAGTGTTATATATAAATCAATGGTAAAGATACGGAGATAGTTGTTTTAATAAGCTAAGTGAGACCAAACTATTTTTTTTTTTCAAATATGAAGCGGTGGAGATTAACAGTGGAGGTGACCTGTTGTTGCATCGTACGTAAATTCGACAGTTTTTTCACCATACGTAACGATAAGCAAATTCTTTGACTTTTGGTTTTGCTTCAAGTAGAAGTTTTTTATTACCCGCTCGATTGCTTGCGAACAAAAAAAGAGTAGCTTACTTTGCCAGTAGGTCGGGACTGTGTTTCTTACGTTCGATCCACCGTCAATAAAACTTAATTTATGACTTACTTGGGAGGAGCACTTCAAATATTTTAAATTTTTTGAATAGCCATTGAAATAAGAAAAGAAAATACGTATGTTATTCTTACAAAATATGATTACAATAATATTTTAGAGGTGTTGAAATCACAAGTACAAGCCATTTTAGCGACTTTTTGCAAAACATCGTGTTTATCAAAAAAATAAGATCGATAAGTGTATGATTATTTATTATATACTTAAACGTAGTCAATTACTTGATATATTTATCTATATTATAAAACGATTTATATTTAAATACATAGTAAAAATATTAAGTGAAACCTGATGAAGAATTCGCGGATTGCGCAATTGATCACTATTTGTTAGTTAAAATCTAGGCTGTTATTACATAAAAACTTATATTATAATATGATGAACAATTTATAAAACTTTATTACATACTTAAATTGAATAATTTTATCGTAGTTAAAGAATACAACATAATTACGATAATGTAAGCTATAGAAAATTATGTTTAGATTCGCGTCATTCTGAGTATTTAAAAGTCGACTTTATTACATTTTTCATACAGTATTTACAAAACTAATACTTTAATACAAGAAAACACTAATAAGACGTTAATTTATGTATATAAATACTAGCAAAAATCAATAAAATTCAGTACTCACGGCATATTTTATCACCTCGTTAAATCCACTCAAGCGTCAATTCACTCACTAAACTTTAACTAACAACGTTTCGATATTTTTCGTCCAAGTGGTTGGTAAATTTGATCCAAATCTATGATTTATGTATTTGTTTTTGGTTTTAATATGTAAAAGTTAGACTCTGTGCATTTGAAATACGGTCTAAATTCAATTAAAAGAAATTCGTCGCTTTGCAACCACAGTTGCAAATAGCAAAGTTAGGATACGTTTTTGCAACTGTGGTTGCAACAAGCAAACGAGCGGTTACGTGGTGTTAGTTGTTCGTTCACATACATGACTTTGGGGTGGCCAGTGGACAGTATTACTTTAGACGATAAGTCCCTACATTTTAGCACGGCAGGCAAAACCGTATCTTTATTGAGTCACGATTGTTGTATGAATGCTGCGGATATTTCTGCAAAATTATTATGTACTGATGTAGACTTCGTTCACAGAGTGAACACACACACAGTTTGTGTTTGTTCACAGTTTATAATAATTTTTGGCCGGCATTTTCTGCTATTTTTGTAAGAATGTCTATGAGACATTCGCTGCTTTTTTCTGGTACTCCTACAATTTCCACGTTTTGCAGACGGGCCCACTGTCCTTGCTTAGCAAAATCTTGCTCGATTATCGAGATCTTTTTCTGCGTACCCTTACAATCACTGCGGGGAGAGGAGTTTTCTGTTTTTAAACAATTAGTGTCCTCAGCTGCTAAGGACACTATATCATCGTACATATCACGGACATATTTTGTTGATTTTTCTAGTTCACTAATGTTATCCCTTACTAGCCCGGAATTCTTTACAGTTTAGATCTTTAATAATACCAGGCATTTTATTCCTAATTATGTCAAGTATATCTACGCGCATTTTGTTTTTTTCGCGCAAAATTCTGAGTCGAAGACGTTTAGGTAGTCCGGAGAACACGGACGACGATGTCAAGTCATTACGTAATCATTTCCGCTTTCCGCTCGATCCATGTAATCCGAGTACTGTATATATAACCCTTACGGGTGTGTTGCTATTGTTTCCCTTCGGTTCCTTGGCTTTGCAGCTAGGGAAATTCCAGGTTATAATTTTTTTGAAGTTATCAGCCTTTAAACCCACACAGAGATAATGATATAGCTTAATTCATGTTGTTTGGATGCAAACTATACTTTCTGTGGTTTTTACATACTTTTTGCATGCATTGCAATTATTCATAAGCAAATGGCCTTGACTGTGAAGAAATTCTCAAAGTATTGAGTTCGATGAGAATCTGGTGCGAGTATAAGTTCTCTGGCTTACCGTAGAACTCTAGCCGGTCTGTCGTGACCAAAAAACTTAGTTTTCCTTCTGATAATTAGTTATTTTATTAATTTATCAAGAAAAACCAATCAACTGGCGAATACCATAGTTGGTTGTTGCTTTCTAGTATATACTGTATATATACAGTAATCCATAGATTACTGTACAGTAATCTATGGCTTACGCTTAGAATTAGAATGCGTAGTACCCTCTTAGTAGTCTGTGGCTTAGAACCTATGCTTAGAACATAGAATTGGAACCAAAATTGATGTTACTGATAAAATAATAAATAAATGCATAATTTGATATCTATCTCTTATAAAAAATATACTTAAAATACTACGGTAACAATGTGCTATTAAATAAAAATAATAATTTGTTTAGGTTGTAATATGTTGAATGTAAAAAAAGCGAGATGAATTCGAAAACGCCGATTTATCACGAAAAACAGGTTAAAGAGCTGTGTGCATTGCATGCGCTTAATAATTTGTTTCAGGTAAGCTCATGTTCTGCCTCTGTCATTGTTATTCTAAGAAATTGTTTGTTTAATTGGGCTATTTACTAGTTTCTAAATTCAGTGGACATCTATATCTCCTCAAACATTTTTTTACATCACAATAAAAGTAAAAGTTGGTTATTAACGCCTTACACAAAAATGTTCTTTTTTATTTAAAAATACTGCATATAAATTAATAAGTAAAATTCTATAAAATTAATAGAAAATAAGTGCAATATTATGGTTCATACTGTTCAGTCTGCCAACTGGCCTTTTTGAGCTTAGTCATTGTAATTACTTATTTTTTTAAAAGCTTTATTGAAATCAAATTGAATCATATATATATTATTTCCAGATGCGTAACACTTTTTCTAAGTCAGAATTGGACACAATATGCAGCCGTTTATCACCAAATGTTTGGATCAATCCTCATAGATCAATGCTGGGGCTAGGGAATTATGATATAAATGTTATTATGGCTGCACTACAAAAGAAAGGATGTGAAGCTGTCTGGTTTGATAAAAGGAAGTAAGTTCTTAGTAAGGATTTATCTGATATTCATACCAATAGATATGTATTGTGATTATTTTCGATTTACCCAAATATCAGCATGGTTGCTATTAATTTTAATGATATACAAATATCAGTTAAATTGCGAGCTTTGTTAAAATAACACAAACATGTAGGCTTTACCCTATTGTTTAGTTCAAATAAGGTCTGCCAAAGCCTTATCACTATGATTAAATAATTTCTAAATGTAACAAGTCTTTGAGCTTCATACTTGGCATAATAAACAAAACCTTTCATAAAACCTGATATCTTAATCAATTATCCACTCAAAAGCTCGGGTGACCATAGTCACCTAAAACTTTTTCTGGTTGAACATCAGTGCGACTAGAGTGACCTCGCTGACACTAAACAACTTTTTATCCATGAAAAGTTACAAAAAGCTTAATGAATGTTGCACTAGATCAGAGTTCCACCAACTTTTTTGTGTCGTAGACCCCTTGCCATGTTTTACCGTGTTGTAGACCCCCTAATTACCTGATATTGATTTCCTGTAAATTTCTAACTGTAGTGAAGTTTAGTGTTAAAAACTTAAAGTAAACATACATGTTAATTTATACATTTATCAATTGAATTTAAATTAAAACTACTCAAAATTAAATTTTGTATCTGTTATGTAAAATATATGTAACATTAAATAAATATAAAATAAACTATAAACCTTTTATAAATAATGTATATGTTTTGATATTATAAGATAGTATGATGTAAGTATATAGGTACTATCAGTGTATGTGTTGAGATCCACTATCGTGGACCGCCATTTTCATTTCATGGACCCCAAATTTTTTTTCGCTGACGTAGACCCCTTGCAGGTTGTCATAGACACCTAGGGGTCGATATAGACCTCTGGGAATCACTGCACTAGATGGATCTATATTAAAAATGCGTCTATTGTTTAGTAAAAGATCTATACTAGGTAACAATTTCCATTGAAAAAAAAAAGAAACAAGTGTTGTGTCAATTTTTGTGTAGTGGCCAGTAGTACTGTGAATTGTGCATTTAAAATGTAAATAATTATGTAATAAGTAATATATATAATCCTCAAAATGCTTTCTTTTCGTATATCCACAAGTTATGAAAACAAAGTGTAATGATGTTTTTATATGTGATGAAGTTGACATTCGAAAACTTCACCTTTGTATGTCGGTTTTTCGTTAAGTTTTTGTGTTAAATATTTTTTATTTTAATAAAATATTTCTTATAAATATAAAAATAATAAAAACAAATTAAAAATAAATTATTATAAGTATAAATTTAAAAATAATAATAGTTTGCCACATTTTATACCCGCCCGGGAGATCAGACTAGACCGGAGTATGTCGATATCTTAGATAATTTTCATAGGAATACTTAATATTTATATAAGGTTATTGATAATATTGAGTGGGGTAGATCATGTTTTTTAATTATTGTACAGTAAATATATAGAAATAAATTTATTCTGTGATGTTATCAAAGAAAATAAAAAATATTAGGGTATTTCCTTCGATCAACAATACCAACTAGATGTCGGGTTGGCGCAAGAAATCCATCTCAGTAAATAAGAGCGCACATGAGTCGTGAGCTCTTGCACGTGAGAGTGTAGCTCGCAAGGCAATAACGGGAAAAAGAACTTAATTTGTTATAACTTAAGGTTGACTTCACACTAAATGTTATTTAATTTATGTCTTCATAGTTTATATTCATGCGGACAGTATTTAGCTATGATTTTGTACGTGACCCGTTATCTAGTTGGTATTGTTGATCAAAGGGTTTTTCAGCTAGATTTTTAAAATTAATAATTTTTTTACCTATTGCACTTCAATTGGGTAAATTATTATTAATGTAATTGAATTCTACATTTCATTAGCTTTCTGTGTGTGACTTTTATTTTGACATAGGTAAAGAACTTTTTCCGTGGTAACCGTTTTAGTCGAACTGGTCGCGATCGTACCGTAAAAAAAGCCGCGACGGGTGGCGTTAGAGGATTTTGTCGCCGCGTCGCTCGAACGTTCAAGTGGTTATAAAATATGTTGTTACACTCAAAAGCAATTTTAAAAGTATTAAATTAGGGTTCATTCAATTTAATACTTTTCAAAATGTCAAAATCTAAAACTAGTTCAAAAAGTGAGTAGTCAGTAGTTGTTCTTTTTTTTAATAAAAGTAGTGTGGAGCCATGTATATAGTACCAAGGCTCTAACATGTAAGGTCACCTGGGGCAAGTGTGACATAAATTAATTAAAACTATAATCGACATTTAAATACATCTACTCAGTAAAGATTTAGTATAGAGAATTTGGCGCGGTAATTACTAATCTAGTTTAATATATAAATCAATGCTTGTAAAACAAAAATAGGCGCTTACACAAACACGACCGTTATCGTCCGATAACGCACGAAAACGGCCGATCAACCATCGAGTCCCAACTTGTTGCTTGTTGGGATTTTTGTTAGGATTGAAAATGTAATGTACGTACACAAGAATAAACGTAGTTTTGCAAAAATAAGTGATATTCATTCTGTAAATACCAGGAACAGACACAAGCAAGTAGTACCAGTTACTCAACTCCACCGAGTCAGTAATTCATTATTGGGGCGATGTATAACGCTTTTACAACAAAATCCCAGAAAATATACAAAATTTGTCGTACGCAAAGTTCAAAAATTTTATTAAACTAAGTTTGTATAAAAAGGGTTATTATAATATTAAGGAATTTATGGATGATAATAACCCCTGGGAAGGGTGATCGCTACCAAGCTATTTCTAATTTGTCTTGTGTTGTTAATTAATTGTAAGCTATTATTTGAAAAAAAAATAGTCCCGCTGGGTTTCTTGCTGGTTCTTCCCAGGCCAGAGGTTTTTTTTTTGCGAACCAGTGGTAAATGAAAAAACTGACTTTCAATAAGTATTGTTTATAATCTACATTGAATAAAAAAGTTTATATTTCTATTTCTCGAGATGTAATATAAATTATATTATATTACATAGTAGAAAGTCGGCTTTAGAATGGCTGGACTGATTGGGATCAAGCTTTATGTGCATTAGCGAGCAATGACAGGGAGGGAGCTAGGCTATGCTTAATCTAATAACATTTGCTTTCAAAAATCCAAAAATTGATAATATGTATTTAATATGTTAAAAATTATGTAATATAAAACTGATAATATATGTACTTTAGGAGGTAACATTTATTAAAGTAATAAACCTCGACTAAATTTTAAAACTGAGAAGAGTTAAGTGTGCAAATTCAAATAATACTTTTCCATACTTGACACTTTCTACCACCTAATTTTTTATATCTTCTACAGGGATCCTGGGTGCTTAGATTTATCAAACATTTGTGGTTTCATACTCAATGTACCATCAGATTACAAGTTGGGGTTTGTTATGTTGCCACTCCGTCGCCGCCATTGGATTACTATCAGGCAAATCCAAGGCAGCTTTTACAACCTGGATTCAAAACTTGATGCACCTAGTTTAATAGGGCGGGTATGTCTATATTGTATACTTTAACCTAAATATTTTTTATTAAAATCAGTAAAAAGTTAATGGATGTTAAAACCCAAGAAATTTAATTGTTAGAAAATACTTTCAAACCTTTTTAAATTCTTAATGAACACTACTTGGTAACAACTTCATGTTTTAAAATATTCATGGAAATTAGCGTACAAATCCTGCTTATTAACAGATTGCATAAAAGCTCAAATAGAAGTTTAAAAAGAAAACAATGTAAATAATATGTGTATTATAAGAAATAACTTTTAAACATAATTATTTACACAATTTGAAACATTGAACTTATTTTTATTGAAATTGAAGTTGTTACAACTTAATTTGCTTATTCCGCACCTCCCGTCTTTCTTCAATTGAGAACACCACGGGACTAGTGAAGTAGAAGTGTGGCTGTTAGTGCTTGGCCAGACTGCAAACGCGGGTGCGGGCGCGGCGCAGGTGCGGGTGCGGGCGCGACGTGACTGTCCGCAGTAGAGTGCGGCTGCTTTCAGATTGTTGTCGTGATCAGTGTTTGTCAAACTATAATATGTATGAAGAATAATAATAATAATAATTTATTTAGTTCCAAACATATACACAAATTAACATAACATAATTATTTAATGGAATGAACTAAAAAGGCGTCTACTCAGTAGAAATGTTATAGAAACCACATAGTGGTAACTACAACTACTGATTTTCAGTAAACGCCAGAGACATAGGTGGAATAGAATAAACTTAACTTATTACACTAATCACAGGTTCTAACACTCATGAAAATACATACTTTACTTATATATATATATATATATATATATATATATATATATATATATATATATATATATATATATATATATATATAAGAAGACTTATTTTTACTGGAAAGTTCTAACTTTGAATGGCAAATTCTACAAGTGAAAAATGGAATTAATGAAATCAATTTACCCAGAGAAAATGAAGGAGAAATTCACACATTTTATGTAAAATTGCGAGTGCAAAATCAAAAGTTTTTCGGATATAGGAGAATATTAATGGATAAGTTTTAGAAAACATAGTTATGCGCGCGATTAGCTCGATGTGGTTTGAGATGCCCGCTCCTCGCGTTGTTAACCGTTTGCCGCCCGCGCGTTCTCTGTGGCCACTTGTATGAACGAGCTATGGCGTGAGCTGCCCGCGCGTTCCCCGCGTCAACAAGCCCGCGCCCGCCGCCGCGTCTTCCCCGCGCCCGCGTGGCCACTATGGACACTCAAAGGAAGACTTTATGTTTGAGTACGTCGCGCCGCGCCGCGCCCTCACCCGCGTTTGCAGTCTGGCCAAGCACTTAGGGTCAGCCACCACGGAGTCTACTTTACCTGAGGATGCCTCGTGTAGAGGCGAAACACGTCTCGTATTATCGAGTGTGGTATGTCTTTCCTTTTGTGGTGGTGTTCACAATTAATGTATAATTAATATAAAAGTAACGCCTAATTCTATTAATTATTTTATTTTATTGAATATTTTTGTATATATTTTAGACCACTTATTCAATTAGAGAATAGTGGGGGGAAACGTAAAAGATTTCTCTCTTATATTGCAAATTAGGTGTGTTATGTTTTATTTATGTCGCTTAATTTCTGCATAAGTACATTGTAGTTTCATAATCAAGATAAAAGTTCATGTGATAAATAAATGATTCTAGGGCTTTTTAGTGCTAACTTTTGTTCTCATCACTCTCAATTCAATTCACTCAACTATTCAAGTTAATGTATTAGTTATTTTGATCAAACCTGGTATTTTTATTTTTAGAGTGCAGACCTGATAGCATATTTAAAAGAACAGTTAGAATGCAAGGACAAGGAATTGTTTGTGGTTGTGAGTAAAGAAGTTGAAGAAAAACAGCTTTGGATGCATCAGTATACCTTTCAGAACCATCACGCACAAGAACCTGGGCATAATGTGCACCAAAACCACTGTGATATTACACCTGACAGTATATCATCCAATGATTACAAAAGTCGAGACGCTGAATGTGTTAAACTAGCAGAAGTGACTAACTGTGTTGACAGCAGAGAAAATAATGTTTAGGTGTGACTGATGCCACTTGTGGTAAAAACAATATTGGAGTGCTCAGTATTTTTCGTTCTAGGTATTTTATCGGGATAAAAAAATAAGTAATTTTAATTGTGATTTCTTTTCGCACACAGTACAGATTGAATGAAACTAATAATTTACAGCACCCATTTTCATCCAATCTGAAGAGTTCCCTTGAGACCAGGAGTACTGCGAAGCACTGGAAGTTTCGTCTGTAATAATTAGTTTCATTTAATAAGTTATATTCATTTCACTACTAAAATACATTGCGGCACTAAAAAATTAACTATTTAGTACAAGTCTATATACAGGATGACCTTTTATCATGTCTGGAAAAAAATAGGGTGTAACATGTGAACGAAGTAGAAGCTTATGGCACTGATATTTTACAGAAAATAAAAACAAAAATTTTATATTAAATTAATAAATTAATTAAATCTATCGAAATTCAAATCACATCCTAGCTTGTGACCCTGCAAAGTGACAAGGTCAAAGATGCCTACTAAATTTATTGTTTTATAATTTTATTGCTGTTCGTAAAGTAGGTTGGATATGATTTGAATTTCGATACATTTTAACGTTACACCCTATTTTTTCCAGACGGTAAAAAAGGTCACCAGTATAGACATTGTCAATTCTTATTTGGAAATAACATATAGTAGTAGTAACTTAAAAATGTTCTACGATCTATTTATTGCCAATAGTAATCTAAATACAATACTTGCAGATGTATGTGGAGTACTTAAGTACCTATTTTTTGTGCTTATTTCTAATTGCATTGAAGTTGTTTATTTTGTTATACTGTTGGTTATTATTTTGTTAAGGTAAAATATTTCGTTTTTAAACAAATTGTATAGTACATAACCCATATGCATTTACTATAAAACTGTTGTAAAATATTCTTATTAATTTGGTTCTATGAATATTTGTTGTATATACTTAAATGAATGCAAATTCTCTGTGGTAAGATATTGAAGGACTAGCTAGCTATCTTATGTTAAAATGGCAAGCGATTACTTTGTTTCTGAAGCCATACAGTTAATTAATGATAAATATTGTAATTGTGAGGAGTTATTGTGTATGTCGTGTACTCTTTGGCCTAAAGTCAGTATTTAGTAGACTATTTCGTATTTTTGACTAATGGGTCGCCATATTATATATAAATTATAAATGCATGTATGTAAGTGATAAGACTGTTAGAATTGTATTGGATTTTTCTCCTTGTACCATAGACACACATATACGACTAGCAGCAGATGTTTTAACTGGATGGGGTAAAATGAGCACAGAAATATACAATATGGTATTTTTTTGTTTTCATCAATAATACCAAATAATGATGTTGGTTTTATGATTCTTTTTTTTATTAAGTTCTATCTTTGATGTCTCTTTTTATCATTAATATTTTTTTATTTTTTTCGGGGGTGTTATAATTTACTTTATATTTGTATAGGTTTTTAGTTCATAACCTAATGCTCCTTTCATAGTTGTGATACTTAAATTAAAGAAGAAAACATTTTAGAGCAGCATAGAATACATTAGTCTAAAACCTGAATAATGATTACCTCAAGGGTGTTCCATTTTATATAATATGTTATAAATAATGCCTCACTAAGCCAAATACTACAACCAAACAGCTGATAGGATAATTCACAACATAAGATGTAAGCATGTAAGAAATCTGAGACACCAGGGTAATAATTATTCTTTTTATATTTTTGTTGACATACATTCATTATTAAAGATAGTCTATTCTTACGGAAATCAAATATATTTTGTTTTATTGTAATTTGCGAAAATTTTTATTAAAAAAAAACCTATTTTATTTTGCTAGATTTTCAAAACTACTGTTTATTTCACTAAATAATTTATACATATACATAATATTTACTAAAAACAAGTCGCATACTTAAAGTACTACATGTTTATACTTCAACACTTGTGTATTTAATATTTTTAAGTGTTTTTATCTATTTTTAAAGATTTTGTTTTAATTCGTTTGTTCGAACGTCTCTAAATACACAATTATTTGTTATAAAAAGTCAGACGTGTTTTTTTTTTTATTTTGGCTTTTTTAGTGATAATAATGCCTTATTGGTATAACAATATTTCTAATATGTATTTAAATTTAGTAACAGTGGAAATGCTTTTTAAATGTAAACTTTGTGTTTTAAAACAGAACTCCGATTGAAAGATTAGCTTACAAAATACACGTTATGTTGAATGCTCCTGTATTATGTTATTAACAAGCACTGTATAATGTTTTGTGAGGGTTTTATTGGTGTTGTAGTCATAAAAATTAGTCTGTGATACCCCTAAAATAAAGACAAAAATCTGTGTCCGTAGACTACTTCAAAATTCGCCGAGGCGTTTAGTGTATAGGGGAAAAAAAGTAATAAAAAAGTCACGGAAAACATAACTCTTGTGAGCGTTGCTAGCAAAATTTCATAATATTTTCAAAATTGTTTTTCTTTTGTGCTTGTTATATATCTGTGTATGCTGTACGATCCTGCCTTGGGATGGTTAGATAATAGCCAGTCTCGGCAGCCATATTCCGTCTTCGGCATTCATCTCATCACCGAATATTTTGAAACTGTCATCAGTTAATATTATGTGATATAACGAAACCTTCAAATTAAGGTGAGGAATTCCTACTTTAAAAGGCTTTAGCGCTTTTTACTCCGCTACATGCATATTTGTGCAGCGTGATAAAAAATTACTTTATATGAAACGTTTTAGCTTATTATCGAGAAATGAAGGATCTAAATAAAAAATTCGATTCAATAACTTGCCTTTTATACTAGCGAAAAACATATGGTTATTAAAGAATTAATAAAATAAAGAATTAATTTATTGCTAAAACAAACAAGAACTCGAAGGTAAAATATTTTCCAGCGATTAAATTGTAATTTTTTTAATCCCGATTGATATAAAGTACTAAAAATCCATTGGATTAAAAATTTCATGTATGGGCATATTTTTTTCCGACTATTTTTACTATTCCTAGAAGTACCTTTCAATTTTAGAGTGTCACAAATATGGTATTTTGACCAACCTGACCACAAACACCTATCGTATTTCGGACACCATGGATTTTCAACGCGATTACATGTTGTTAGAGATAATACGACACATGAATTTGAAAACTTATATCTGCATATTCATAATTTTTTACACAAATTTGAGTATCATGCGTTTTTTGCAATTGAGAAAAATAACTTGAAAACGTACGTTGTGTGAACAAAGCCTTATTGTTATTATTCAGTGGTCTTTGGTTTAATAACATTTACTGTGTTATTTCTTTTTGTATATATACAATACTTACTATTTTTTATATAAAAATAGTGTCATAAAAACATAGTTTTTTATTTAATTGTATTCCCTCTAGTTGGAAAAATGGCAGTGGCGGTTGATGTTATTTTACAATTTTTATGTTATATACAATGGTGGGGCGTTAGGCTGCTAATTTTAAATCCGGCCCGAATGAACCAGAAAATGGTGCGGAAACAGGCTGCCCCTTCGAATCCTGCTCGAAGGAATCAAAAAATGGTTGAGCTAAGGTCCCGGATTCGATTCCCGGGTCGGGCCAAAATCAATTATGCGAGGTTAACTATATGTGGACTGTACGCGTGGTTCCCTATAACCACAGCAAGATGGCGGAAGTGGCACTTGGCTGGTTTTGGGCAATGCACTTGCTAGGACCTAATTCACTATATCAGCCGGCAAGGGAGGAGCATGAGCTGTTGTAGGGAAGGAGCGGCAAGAAATGAGAACAGCTCATGCTAGGAAAGAAAAGAGATACACTTACTTGGGCATTGATCTTCTGGCGACCTTTTACTCAGGCCTGAGGTTGATGGCGCTGCGTTGCAGCTGCGGTGGTGCGCGACGATAAATTGCACTATGCAAAGCGGTCACTATTGGGTTGTTCTGTAGCGCGACTGCCACAGAGGTGCAATCACATCTAACGTTGGTCTACAACAGCTCGGACTATCGACGGCCGGTGGCGTGTTTTTCGACCAGTCTCATTGGGCGTGCGAAATGACGCTACCAGCCTCCTATTGTTGTGCCCGTGCAGGAAAGATGCGGAGGTGAAGAGGGAGGAAATACTATCAGCTAATATAGTCTACAAAATATGCGTTTTGGCGCAACCATTAAAGTTACAGCGTATATACGTCCCATTCCTGGCATGTGCCCAATATTCCTTGCCCTAAAAACCCTCTCATTTCTGAGAGAGTTTTTAGGGCAAGGAATATTCCGCCGCGCTGCTCCAGTGCGTGTTGGCGAACTTCACATGTCTTCGAAATATTTTTTTCTTATTTCTCAGACATGCAGGTTTCCTCACGATGTTTTCGTTCACCGCCGAGCACGTGGTGAATCGGCACTTAAAATTGCAATTAACAATTTCATTGGTGCCAGCGGGGATCGAACCCGGTTTGCTCACGTATTGTAAAATTTACAGCGAGCGCTAACCATCTGAGGTTATCATACAGGGTTATTTTTCAAACAGTAGCCAAATATTAAACTTAAGTTTGAATATATAAATAAAAATAAGGGTTATATTTTTGTTTAAAATAATCCCAAATTGAATGTGATTTATGGGCAACAACGTTTTTGCCCACCGATCGACCTACGAATGTGTGCGTGCGCGGTGAAATCAGTTAAGATAATGCACCACGCATTTTTAATTTAAAAGATATAAAAAAGGCTAGAATGTTTGAGATGGTTTTTAATTATTATTTCTTCACCATTTGCCTATTTTACCTACTAACTCTGAACCTTCTCTGCAAATTAAGCCGGTTATTGCAAAATAACACTGTAGGTACGTAGATATATTACAATCCGCCTACCTCGCGTAGTGCGTACCTCGAGTATCCGACTGCTATGCGTGACGGTTAAGACAAATCCTCTACAGTCGTGGAAGAGGCCCGTGTCTAATAGTAGATGTTTACGGGTTGACTAAGAAGTTCATTCTGGTCGACTTTCCTTAGGGATTATCAGAATTTGAAGGATTTTCCCTAGACGAGGTTTGTTTATCAGTGTAAGTTGCACGCACTTTATCTTGGCTGGGCAGAAGTTAGTCACGAGTGGCTGCGCAGAAATATTTTTTGGGACAAAAAGTAGACAAGAGGGAGGGTGGGCGGTAACTAAAACTAGAGATGCGAATACGCATTTACACGGTTACAATTACATAAGTAATCGATTATCGTTATTGCCGCTTATGACTCGATTTTATTTTACCTATATTTTATGGTTATTGGTGTGTAGATGCAACATGTTGTAAGTAAAGTGTTAAGTAAAGTGATTATGATGATGTGTATTAAATATTTTATTGAAAATTTTAAAGTTATATTATTTTGGGGTTACCGCAAGAATTAGTTGTCCCTGCTTATACCGTGTATTTACTTTATATTCAAACTGTTTATCGTAATTATTTATCGTAAATACATAAAGATGTTTTAATTAAAATAATAATTCTCAATTTATTCTGTAATCGATATAAACAAAACAAACTGTTTCCCCTCGCAATCTGAGGAGCGAATATGAAATGGCTTATCTCTATCGACTAGTTACTCTATCTGCACAATCGTGAATGTCTCCTTAAGCCAACTTCAGTCCGGCCAAGATAGAACGCGCGGACCGTATATGTGGGCAATAATGTAACAAGCAGGGGGTTAAATAAAACAAGCTTCAGTCTAATTAACAACGTTGATGTAGGAATCGGTACAATTGCTGTTCTTGGAGAGCATAAGACGATCGGGATCGAGCCCTAGCTGCTGCATCACTGCGTAGATCTGCGCACGAACGTTTGCCTCGATCTCGCGCCGTCGCCCCAGCACCCACATACGATCTGTGAAAGTCGTTCAGAAAGTCATTAAATTGAGGTAAACTGTTCATTTTAACACTTTAAAGAAGGACCTATCACACAAGAAATGGATTGATTTTCCAGACGTCAACTGGATATATCCCTAAGTGTACATAAGTATAAAAAAAGAGATTTGTCCCTCTGGGATTCTTTTTGGTTCTTCCTTAAACAGAGGTTTTTTTTCCGAACCAGTGGTAAAACTTAAATGACTCTATTCTACAAAACAAAGTTTCGATTAAAAAAAGTAAATAAGGGACGCTATATTATCAAGATTTCGCAATATCATCATCACTGTTCACACAGGTCGCGGTTTTCTTCCTCGGCATCTTATAGTAATTTCCAAAAAAAAACAACGAAGTGAAAAACATCGACATATTCTCAAATGTTTAATGCGAGCAAAAAAAGAGTAGATTTTTATTTTATCTATTTTATGCGTTTAGTTGAAAGAAATCAACTAATTCCTACTACAATACTTTAGATTAAAAGAAACCTCTGATATGAGTTTTCTAATTTAAGGATTTTTATATCAATTTGACAAAGATCGATCCATCGATGATTGACAATTGGAAACATCGATGTTTTTTTATTCATCGATGTATCCTTTGCTTTCCTACTGAGAGTTTACAACGTGGTAGAGCCACTACAGTTGTATTGTGGTTGTAGCACGAACGGGTCGACTCGACTGGACCAAAATATAGTAAGATAAAAAATAGTAAATTACATATAATAAAGTAGCAGTTTAATGTTGTTGTGTTTCGTATGGTGAGTGTAGAAAACCGGACAGAGACGACTTTTACCACCAATGAGGCATTCCACAACACATCAGTATTTTGATTCTTAACCGACGGTAGATGTGGATGTTTATGAGCCATAATAACCACTTACCATCAGGTGACCGCGCGTTTGGCGCCCTCATTCTATATAAAAAGTCACATGCATCATTCAAGGCCATCTCGTTCCGAGACTGTGTTACGACCGCGATCGTTTAATAGAAACGCAAATAAGATTTTGCAACCTGAGATTAAACTTCTACATCATTCTTTGGCTTCGTTTTCATAATATTATGGGTGACAGACAGGTAGGGGAAGACCGGGCAATGGGGGTCAGCGGGTAATGGTGGTCACCCACTCATCTCCAAAAGTATAAACGATAGAAACGCGTTAACGGTCTTCCTCGCCCCGCTCCGAGCCCCCGCTGTCACTGTGAGCGCACCGCGTCAGTGCGTCGACGGTCTAGAAAACGAGAGGTGTATTTTGTTTTTGCGGCTCGCCGATGTAAAATTTCACCGACGAAAAATAAACAGTAAGTATTATAGTTATTGATCTAGTTGTCTGTTACTTTTTTACGTCTTTACTTGTACATTAAGTGCTTTTGATTACATACATAAATCCCGAGTGTTTCCAATATATACATATTTCGTGTTTATTTTTTGTTTTGTTTCATAAGGGACTTGTGGGTAATGAGAATCGGGTGACTCCCATTGCCCGCTAGTGAACACGATTTCCCGCATTGCAAAAGCTATAATAAAATTTTGTTATTTTGGTTTTAGATGCCGAAAGTACGAGTAAGAACGACTACAAAGGGTTCCTGGTCTTCAGATACTTTAGAAAAGGCGGTGAAACTTATTGAAGAGGATGGTTTTTCTATACGAAAAGCTGCTAAAGTTTCGAATATTCCTTTCTCAAGTCTACAGAAAAGATTCAATAGAAAAAGTAACTTGGCACCACGTCTGGGACGGTTGACTGTGTTTAGCGCTGAACAAGAAAAGCAGTTGGCTGACTTGATAAAGCAGATGGCGAATATTTTCTATGGATGCACAGCTATAGAAATAAGAAAAGTGGCGTTTGATTACGCTGAAAAAATTACCTTAAAACACAATTTTAATCAGTCTTCTAAAATGGCTGGTCGTGACTGGTTGGTATCTTTTATGGCTAGAAATGATATATCTGTTAAGAATAGCCAAGCCACCAGCATAAATCGGATCACGGCATTTAATAAAACAGAAGTGAAATTATTTTATCAGCTGCTGGGCGAACTGATGGCAAAGCATAAATTTGTCCCCAAAAACATCTTTAATTGCGACGAAACGGGCATTACTACTGTCCAACCCCCTGAAAAAATACTAGCAGCTAAAGGGCAAAGAAGAGTAGGATCAATCACAATCTGGGAGAGAGGAAAGAATATAACGTTAATGTGTGCAACATGTGTGTAACAGTCTCTAGTCTTGATATTGTGTCGAAACTAATTAAGTTGCCAGAGAAAACCAATACCCACAATACGAGACAAGGTCGCAAGAAGCAGCATGCAACAATTTTAACATCTACACCAATAAAAGAAAGCCTAATAGAAAAAGAAAATAAGAAAAAGAAAACAGTCTGCCCACCCAAAGATAAAGATGGGGGAAAGGGAAAAAAAATATTACTATGGACAAGGACAAGGGCCACGGAAAGAAGACGAAAGTGCCGGAAAAGGGGACCAAAAGAGTAAAGAGAAAGGTTCTCCAGGAATCAAACGATACCTCTGTATCAGACGTGGGCACAGATGATTTGTGTCAAGATGATGAACTAGATGATGCTGACGGCGCAGGAAATGTATGCTTAATCTGCAACGAATTTGGCAAAAATAATGAGGTTTGGTACAGGTGCACCTCATGTGGTTTATGGGCTCACGCAGATTGTACTGGGTGGGAGTCTGCCAAGGACTATGTTTGCGATTATTGCTAGATTTTTCTATGAACCTTATTGCCCACAGGGTGACCTCAATTACCTGTACCTCAGGGCAATGGGAGTCAAAACAGTTTTTTTTAATACTTTTATATTTCCCAAAAATGATGATTATTGTGATAATTATTGATCTCCAATTATAGCTAATTAAGTAAATTTTGTTATGAGGTGGTTGCAATAAAGATTTTGTTAATTTTAACTTTCTACCCTACACAGGCCACCTGATCGTAATTAGATACTGCGACACCTACAAGCTACAACCTATATTCTGATCTTAATTCAGATCGCTGACCTCACACACCAGTAGTTACGATGTACCAGTTCTGGCTCACTTGTAGAGAGGTTGTACCAGTTCTGGCGCACTGAGTCAGAAGTTGTACAAGTACGACGTTCGTCGATTCACGATCCTAAAAAAAAAAAAGAAAAAAAAAAAAGGTTTTGGCATGCTCTGATCACGAATCTGCGGTCCATTTTTGCGTAGGATGCACGGTTCCGGAGATGTGCAGATCAATTAACTCTTATCTAATTGATATCCGCTTCGAGCCTCAACCGTCATTAGCGCTCCATTGTCCTTATCTACTTATCTATTGTTGATTGACTACCGTCATTATCTATTATTCGTCGGCGTGTGGGTCGGCTTATGCTATTGTATTATACTCCTTTGTTCCTATCTACACTAATCTGACTCATTAATAAAACACATTACCTAATTTTGTTAAAAGTTTTATTTATAAAATACAAAATCTTATTACTTATTATCTATAAAATAGGAGCGAAACATCTCATCCACTAAAATATCGTTGTACAATGTGTTCCCTGTAAATATACTCGTAAAACTATGCATTGAACATCCCTGAAACTTATATAGCAAATACATTAAGCAATATTCGCCACAAACTGAAGTCCTATCAACATTCCAGTTCCATATTTTACAATTTCTTTTAAAAAACTCTAGATGATATCGTACAGGTGCCCGTCCAAATGAATCAAAATATTGACCGACGTCATTCGTATCGATATATAAAGCTACCCAATGTGACCCTGGTTTATCATCTGTATCCAAATTGCATATTACCTAGTCAGGTCATAAATTCTATCACATGTTTAATATAAAATAATTGAAACAAGTTTATTCATTATGTAACCATTTATATACCAAAATGAACTTAACAAAACATAGATTCTTATGACACTATAGTTTATTCAAAACGACCTCCGTAATTTTGAATACAGGCCTTCAATCTGCGCAGCCAGTCGTCTATCTCACCACGAACGAGGTCCATGTCATATCGGCGGCTGCCTTAATTAAAGATGTCTTGAGTGACTCGAAATTGGGATGAGGCTTTGAGCACGCCTTTTCCTCCAAGCGTTACCATATCTTGTAATCTAACGGATTCAAATCTGGACTGGTCTTTGTGTCGGATGAAGTCGATTTCACGCGCCGCCAGCCAGTCTTTTTTTTTTTGTTTTTAAAGAACGTTCCCTCCACACTAGGTTTTTCTCCTGTATCGTGGGGGGCAGTTTACAAACACAAATTTCACAAGGACAAACATCCAAACTCGGAACAATTACTTGTAGGTCGTACAAATACTTGTTCCGTGCGGGATTCGAACCCGCAACCCCCAAGCGCAGCCACTCATTGCTAAGCCACTACGCCACGGAGCTGTCAAAAGTCTTGTGTGCTCTTCGCTCTATGAGCTGACGCCGAATCTTGTTGGAATACCCAGTGCCTGTAATAACAGGAACATGGTATGAGAAACAGGTTACACAAGGTTCGTCAGGACTGTATTTTGATACACAACTGCATTCGTTTTTAACCTTTCTCACAAAAATGTACCTCTGTTAAGCCCCAATAAGAAACTCCCAACCACACCATGAGCGAGGATGGAAAATGACCCCGTTGGACACGCGGAATACGGTTGCTCGCTTCTTCACTACTGTGTGCGTACACCTTATCATTTTGTTTGTTGTAGCTCTCTTCTACGGTAAAAAATTTTTCATCCGAAAAAAGAATTTCCCGATATTTTTTTCCCGCGTACCGCTTCAACAAAGCGCGGCATCTCTTCAGTCTCAGATCCATTAGACGAGCATTCAAACGATGTCCTGTTTTTCTTCGATATGCCCGAAGCCCTAAGTCTTCATTTAACGCCGTGGTTCTGCTTAACCCCATCTGAAGGGCCAACAGTTTCTGCTTACGTTTGGGATTTCTTTGAATTCGCACCTTTACAGCTTTTATCACTGCTGGAGTCCTAACAAATCGAGGGCGACCACTTCTTGACCTGTCATCTACACTAGAGTCTTCATTGTATCGTTTGATGGTACGATAAACGAATCTTTTGGTTATATTCAAATTTTCAGTATATCAAAAAATTTAATTGGCGCGTAATCGCAACTGCAACACGGTCTTTTTTAAGCGCCCACTCCATATGTAAAAATGAGTAAAATTCTAAAAAGTATACAGCTTTATTTTCATGAACAATTCGAATTCAATAAACTTTTTTGTGACCAGCATTCTAAAAGAAAGTTTTTACTGTGTGACAATACTTATGACCTGACTAGGTATATACGTTGGTACGTGGGTGTACATGGGCAGTCAGTGAGTAGCACATTATTTTCTAGACTGGGGTGAATCTTTTTCAGATGTTGTTGTCGTTTGATGGTACGATAAACGAATCTTTTGGTTATATTCAAATTTTCAGTATATCAAAAAATTTAATTGGCGCGTAATCGCAACTGCAACACGGTCTTTTTAAGCGCCCACTCCATATGTAAAAATGAGTAAAATTCTAAAAAGTATACAGTTTTATTTTCATGAACAATTCGAATTCAATAAACTTTTTTGTGACCAGCATTCTAAAAGAAAAGTTTTTACTGTGTGACAATACTTATGACCTGACTAGGTATATACGTTGGTACGTGGGTGTACATGGGCAGTCAGTGAGTAGCACATTATTTTCTAGACTGGGGTGAATCTTTTTCAGATGTTGTTGTACATCTAGTGTATCCATGATATTACTGCTTGCTTGCTTGCTATATGATTATTACACACATAACGTTTGTTTAAATTTATGACATTTACCAAATCATTGTATTTTGGACATTTGTATTCTTCAATATTAAAAATTCTATCATTCGTCGTCAACATTTTTAAAAATTGTTTTTCTGTTGAACCAATTTTGTATTATATAGTATACTATAACTAATGTTTTTGGGAAATCAAACAAAATTTATGATTAATTTAAAATTTTATTTTCAAGCAATAACCACTTGTAAAAAACCCACACTTCGTCACAAGAACAATGTAAAATTTTGTGATTATTTTTTGCAAATATATGATTATTACACACATAACGTTTGTTTAAATTTATGACATTTACCAAATCATTGTATTTTGGACATTTGTATTCTTCAATATTAAAAATTCTATCATTCGTCGTCAACATTTTTAAAAATTGTTTTTCTGTTGAACCACCTTTGTATGCGATCACTTCGTCTTTGCACAAATTTCTAATATACCAATTTAATATGGGAATGATGTTCTCTTGTTTGTAGGCACATTTTAATTCTTCGGTCACATCAAAATATGGAATGCCGTGCACGTGTATTTCACAATAACGAACAGTTTTTTTGTCTTTTTGCGACAAATAATTGAAAGGACAACTTGGCCGAAACAAATAATGATCGATAAACGAATCATTTTTATTAGATAGTTTTACGTCTAGAATAGCCATTTCTCTACATTGAAAATATTTATGAGGATATGTAATGTAAAATCCGTCCATGTCGATGATGTATCTAATATTTTTTAGATTTTGTGTCATTTTGAACCCAAATGTTAAAAGTATTTACACGTGTCACTAATCACTAGACCAACAGGCCTGTCGTTCAAAATCATACACACGTAAAAAAATAACAGAAAGAAAAGTAAGTTTGTCAATAGATTAAACACTTACATCTATGGCCTTTGATGCGTTGAAGTAACACAAATGTATTATTGATAGATACACTGCGGTCAAACGACCATACACTAACTCCATGACTGCAGTTGCTTGGTCTTATATAGTACCAGTAAGTAATAATTCTAATCTAAAGAATTTCTACAGTAGAATTGATAACAACTTTATGCGTCAACAACCTTATCTCACATTCTTCGTGTTGCGTCTTATTCAGTGTATTGATGACTCGTATAACAGAAAAAATGCAATTTAATATTTAGAAATCACATAATTGATCATTCCTATGTTAGTCATTGAGTAGATTGTACTGTAGTAATCTACTAATAGCAGTAATATCATGGATACACTAGATGTACAACAACATCTGAAAAAGATTCACCCCAGTCTAGAAAATAATGTGCTACTCACTGACTGCCCATGTACACCCACGTACCAACGTATATACCTAGTCAGGTCATAAGTATTGTCACACAGTAAAAACTTTTCTTTTAGAATGCTGGTCACAAAAAAGTTTATTGAATTCGAATTGTTCATGAAAATAAAACTGTATACTTTTTAGAATTTTACTCATTTTTACATATGGAGTGGGCGCTTAAAAAAGACCGTGTTGCAGTTGCGATTACGCGCCAATTAAATTTTTTGATATACTGAAAATTTGAATATAACCAAAAGATTCGTTTATCGTACCATCAAACGACAACAACATCTGAAAAAGATTCACCCCAGTCTAGAAAATAATGTGCTACTCACTGACTGCCCATGTACACCCACGTACCAACGTATATACCTAGTCAGGTCATAAGTATTGTCACACAGTAAAAACTTTCTTTTAGAATGCTGGTCACAAAAAAGTTTATTGAATTCGAATTGTTCATGAAAATAAAGCTGTATACTTTTTAGAATTTTACTCATTTTTACATATGGAGTGGGCGCTTAAAAAAGACCGTGTTGCAGTTGCGATTACGCGCCAATTAAATTTTTTGATATACTGAAAATTTGAATATAACCAAAAGATTCGTTTATCGTACCATCAAACGACAACAACATCTGAAAAAGATTCACCCCAGTCTAGAAAATAATGTGCTACTCACTGACTGCCCATGTACACCCACGTACCAACGTATATACCTAGTCAGGTCATAAGTATTGTCACACAGTAAAAACTTTCTTTTAGAATGCTGGTCACAAAAAAGTTTATTGAATTCGAATTGTTCATGAAAATAAAGCTGTATACTTTTTAGAATTTTACTCATTTTTACATATGGAGTGGGCGCTTAAAAAAGACCGTGTTGCAGTTGCGATTACGCGCCAATTAAATTTTTTGATATACTGAAAATTTGAATATAACCAAAAGATTCGTTTATCGTACCATCAAACGATACAATGAAGACTCTAGTGTAGATGACAGGTCAAGAAGTGGTCGCCCTCGATTTGTTAGGACTCCAGCAGTGATAAAAGCTGTAAAGGTGCGAATTCAAAGAAATCCCAAACGTAAGCAGAAACTGTTGGCCCTTCAGATGGGGTTAAGCAGAACCACGGCGTTAAATGAAGACTTAGGGCTTCGGGCATATCGAAGAAAAACAGGACATCGTTTGAATGCTCGTCTAATGGATCTGAGACTGAAGAGATGCCGCGCTTTGTTGAAGCGGTACGCGGGAAAAAAATATCGGGAAATTCTTTTTTCGGATGAAAAATTTTTTACCGTAGAAGAGAGCTACAACAAACAAAATGATAAGGTGTACGCACACAGTAGTGAAGAAGCGAGCAACCGTATTCCGCGTGTCCAACGGGGTCATTTTCCATCCTCGCTCATGGTGTGGTTGGGAGTTTCTTATTGGGGCTTAACAGAGGTACATTTTTGTGAGAAAGGTTAAAAACGAATGCAGTTGTGTATCAAAATACAGTCCTGACGAACCTTGTGTAACCTGTTTCTCATACCATGTTCCTGTTATTACAGGCACTGGGTATTCCAACAAGATTCGGCGTCAGCTCATAGAGCGAAGAGCACACAAGACTTTTGACAGCTCCGTGGCGTAGTGGCTTAGCAATGAGTGGCTGCGCTTGGGGGTTGCGGGTTCGAATCCCGCACGGAACAAGTATTTGTACGACCTACAAGTAATTGTTCCGAGTTTGGATGTTTGTCCTTGTGAAATTTGTGTTTGTAAACTGCCCCCCACGATACAGGAGAAAAACCTAGTGTGGAGGGAACGTTCTTTAAAAACAAAAAAAAAAGACTGGCTGGCGGCGCGTGAAATCGACTTAATCCGACACAAAGACCAGTCCAGATTTGAATCCGTTAGATTACAAGATATGGTAACGCTTGGAGGAAAAGGCGTGCTCAAAGCCTCATCCCAATTTCGAGTCACTCAAGACATCTTTAATTAAGGCAGCCGCCGATATGACATGGACCTCGTTCGTGGTGAGATAGACGACTGGCTGCGCAGATTGAAGGCCTGTATTCAAAATTACGGAGGTCGTTTTGAATAAACTATAGTGTCATAAGAATCTATGTTTTGTTAAGTTCATTTTGGTATATAAATGGTTACATAATGAATAAACTTGTTTCAATTATTTTATATTAAACATGTGATAGAATTTATGACCTGACTAGGTAATATGCAATTTGGATACAGATGATAAACCAGGGTCACATTGGGTAGCTTTATATATCGATACGAATGACGTCGGTCAATATTTTGATTCATTTGGACGGGCACCTGTACGATATCATCTAGAGTTTTTTAAAAGAAATTGTAAAATATGGAACTGGAATGTTGATAGGACTTCAGTTTGTGGCGAATATTGCTTAATGTATTTGCTATATAAGTTTCAGGGATGTTCAATGCATAGTTTTACGAGTATATTTACAGGGAACACATTGTACAACGATATTTTAGTGGATGAGATGTTTCGCTCCTATTTTATAGATAATAAGTAATAAGATTTTGTATTTTATAAATAAAACTTTTAACAAAATTAGGTAATGTGTTTTATTAATGAGTCAGATTAGTGTAGATAGGAACAAAGGAGTATAATACAATAGCATAAGCCGACCCACACGCCGACGAATAATAGATAATGACGGTAGTCAATCAACAATAGATAAGTAGATAAGGACAATGGAGCGCTAATGACGGTTGAGGCTCGAAGCGGATATCAATTAGATAAGAGTTAATTGATCTGCACATCTCCGGAACCGTGCATCCTACGCAAAAATGGACCGCAGATTCGTGATCAGAGCATGCCAAAACCTTTTTTTTTTTCTTTTTTTTTTTTTTAGGATCGTGAATCGACGAACGTCGTACTTGTACAACTTCTGACTCAGTGCGCCAGAACTGGTACAACCTCTCTACAAGTGAGCCAGAACTGGTACATCGTAACTACTCACACCACAGAATAATTAAACTTAACAGCCTTATGTCACTATTTCACTATTTCACGTTGGTATTCTGTGCGAGCGTGGTTTTTCTCCCGTCAATCCGGTATATTTTTGCTGCAGACAATATCGCAATGTGTTTCTACTAATAGTAAGTATTGAACTCACCAGAATGCGCCATACTGATACTCGTACAGGACCAGATGAGCGCGTACTGGTCGTAGTCAGTGGCGAGCACGTTGTACTGTCCCGCGCCAGGTAACAGTCGTCCAATGACATACGGCATTCGGTTATTCAAGCGATAGCGAAATGACGATGCACCCGTGTGACTCATGATACCCACACCATATGTTGTTGACGGACTACCTGTCCTGTGAAATTATAAATAAAATATGTTCATTAGTATTCTTAACTTTGTAAGGACGGTCCTAGAGCAGTGACTAGCGTGAACGCGGAGCTTCGAAAATTCGAACATATGACATATGTGCAATCATGAATCATTCATGATTAACACATGTCTACTTCCGAGTTTACGTGAATGTGCTCCCTAACGTTTTTATCTGCCTCTGTTTTTCGACAATTTCGCTACCTCTCTGGAATCTGGATCCTTTTTTACAAATGGTGGTAGCTATAAATTATGTTTATAATTTAAAGTAGGTAATTATAAAAGTTAATATTTTGGTGTTTTATTGAGTGCAAGAGCGAGCGAAGCGAGCTCGGGATTTAGGGCATCCCGACTCGGACAGGTTAGGTTTGAAGGGCATGGCGGGGTCGATAGAGCGAGCGAAGTGAGCAAATAGATACTTAATCGTGCTTATTTTTAATAAACCGACTCGACGGGGCTTCCCTCGACTGCGCTACGTCACGTAGCTCCCCAACTTTCTCCCCCATAAATCAGGTAAATATTGTCAAAAACATTGTGAAAAACGTAACCTCAAAATGAGATTTAAAATTTTTATAAAAACTAAGCATGTCTGACGTCTGGCAGGGAGGAAGTAGGGGGCAAATCTACAACCCCCCCCCCTCCCCTAATTCAGGCGACTTAATTTCAAACCTTATCCTATCGATATTTTAAAAATGTAACTTGTCTTTTTTTTCTTTTCTTCTTAATCAGCTCTTAAAAGCTCTTCAATGCTGGACATGGACCCACTTTATGTAGGGCCGATTTGCACGTATCGTCATGAGAGCGTCACGCTTCGCATGTAGATTTACAATCGTAGTTCCAGCACCAGACGTCTCGCTCCTTTAACGCTGCTGCCCTTCGCTGATCTGAGTATTCTACGCATGGAGTGAACGAGACAGTTATATCGTCATCTATCGGGATCCATACGACATTTCTGAAATTTACCATAGTTGCAACCTCAGACACCTACGGGACAAAATGTGGTGATAGATTCACATATATCGCCACCTAACGGCATTCGTCTTTGGTAGTAGATAATAAAATCCTGTTTATAATTATCAAAGAGATTATCTTTATATCTGGGAGGCCAGTTAGTTCGCCAACACGCAATGGCTCCTACGCCGTAAGCACTGCTCTGAAGTCAGCATTAAGTATATAGACAATGTAAGTAAATCGTAGGAAATTGTATTAAATTATTTCTAATACACTACCTATAAAGAAAATTTCAATACAGTATATAAGGAGCTCATAAAATATTACAGAAATAATAAAATACAAAAAGTATATAATGTTACGAGCTTAAGGTTCGTGACAATAAAAACTGCCGATTGAATTACCAAAATTTACACTTTTATTACCGAAAACCAATTAAAACTTAAAACACTAATAATTAATTACACTTATTCACTTTATTTCGCTCTGAAGCTTCGCTTGTCTCGCCAAATTCAATACTGCCCCGATCGCGGCATGCAGCGGCTTTAAATACAGCTTTACACCGAAACATCCAGAATATTACGGTAGATACGGGCGCCGACCGACCAGACGCAGAAAGTTCGAGCGTGGGGCTTCTGGAAAGCTTAACTCTTCTGTTCGATACTAGATGGCGCTGTTGGTCGAAAGTCAAGATTGACATTTTCTAGGAAGCCCTCCTCGCTCTGGTCCCCGACACTAGATTGCGGTAGTGCCAGGTACCTGACGTCAACCTAGGCGCGCAACAATAATATACCTATTCTTTCTGAATTCGGTCCTGAGTTCAGGCACACATTTTCCAAACAATTTATCTGTGTACCACATCATCATCATCATCATCATCATCATCATTACAGCCCTTCACAAGTCCACTGCTGAACATAGGCCTCCCCCAAGTAATGCCCCAAAGCACGGTCCTGAGCCACCTGCATCCATCGACTTCCTGCATATCTTATCAGGTCGTCACTCCATCTAGTGGGGGGTCGCCCTACACTACGCCTACCGGTACGAGGCTGCCACTCAAGAACCTTTCTTCCCCATCGGTTATCGGTTCTTCGAGCTATATGGCCGGACCATTGCCACTTCAGCTTACTAATCCGTTGGGCTATGTCAGTCACTCTGGTTTTACTGCGGATATCCTCATTTCTGAGTCTATCACGCAGAGAAACTCCGAGCATAGCCCTCTCCATAGCTCGTTGAGCGACCATGAGCGTCCTCATACGGCCAGCAGTGAAGGACCACGTCTCAGAACCGTAAGTCATCACTGGCAACACGCACTGGTTGTACAATCTAGTTTTTAGAGATTGAGGTATACCTGACGAGAATATATGTCGTAATTTCCCGAACGCTGCCCAGCCGAGTTGAATCCGTCGATTGACCTCTCGGTCGAAGTTGGACTTACCCAGTCGGACTATTTGTCCCAGTTAAACGTACTCGTCAACAACTTCGAGCATAGTGCTCCCAACAACTACCGGCATAGGTGTGACATGGACATTGAACATGATCTTTGTTTTGTCAATGTTCATCTTAAGACCTATCCGTTGGGAGGCACTATTGAGGTCATTGAGCATAGTGCTTAAGTCCTCCAGCGATTCTGCCATAAGGACTATATCGTCGGCAAATCGAAGGTGAGTGATGTACTCGCCATTGATGTCAATACCGTATCCTTTTCAGTCCAGTAGCTTGAAAACGTCTTCCAATGCAGCGGTGAAGTTTCGGGGATATAACGTCACCCTGTCTTACACCTCTCTGCAGTTGGATAGGTTTCGAGCTCTGGTTCTGTACTCGGATAGCCATCGTAGCCCTACTGTACAAACACTTCAGCACTTCGATATACCGACAGTCAACTTGGCACCGCTGAAGGGACTGTAGCACCGCCCAAATTTCGACGGAATCAAAGGCTTTCTCATAGTCCACATACGCCAGGCAAAGTGGCAGATTGTACTCTTCAGTCTTCTGTACAATCTGCCGCAGGGTATGTATGTGGTCTATGGTACTGAAGCCTTTTCGGAAACCGGCTTGTTCGGGAGGCTGGAAGTAGTCGAATCCGCGTGCGAGACGATTCGTAATGACTCTCGAAAACAGCACGTAGACGCGGCTCAGAAGGGAAATCGGTCTGTAGTTCTTTAAGAGAGCGTTGTCGCCTTTCTTGAAGAACAAGACCACCGCACTTCTGCTCCACGCCTCTGGAGTAGTGCCACCATGGAGGACGGAATTGAAGAGCTTCTGAAGGACTTCAAGTACCGGTGTTCCACCCGCTTTCAGAAGCTCTGCTGTAATTCCATCCTCGCCTGGGGCCCTGCCGTTTTTAAGGTGCTGGAGAGCCATTCTAATCTCGCTCAGACTGACGTCCGGGATATCATCGGAATAGTGTCGGATAAGACTTGCTCTTGGATCGTTACTCACACTTGCGTGTGGCTCCAACGATGATGTGTACAGCTGCCCATAGAACCTCTCAATATCACTCAAAATCTCAGGTGTCCCAGAAACGATGCTGCCACACTCAGTCTTCAGCTTCGACAGTTGGCTCTTACTGGCAGACAGATCTCTGGCAAAGACTTTGGAGCCCTGGTTCCGCTCGATCGCTTCTTTAATACGAGCAGTATTAAAGTTGCGTAAGTCTCGCCGCATGCATTTGGAGATCTGTCTGTTCAGTTGCCTGTATGCTGTCAAATCTGTTGACGATTGCAGCCTCATCTCCCGTCTAACAGCCATGAGATTAAGAGTGTGATCGGAAAGTTTTTGTGTTGTTCTGCGGCGGGTCTTGCAGAACTTAGCACTGACCGCATGGACAGTTTCCACGAGCTTGTCATTCATATTGTCCACTGAATTGCAATCTTCTAGGAACTGAAAGTGGTTACGTAACTCGAGCTGGAAGTTTTCGGGATTCTGGATTAGAGCACGAGGGGGACGGAGCGTTGACTTCATTAGACGAGACCTCTCCAACTTCACGTTTAGGTTCAGTGTGCCTCTAACCATTCGGTGATCGCTGCCAGTTTTCACCCTTGCGATCACTGAGACATCACTGAACAGTTGGCGTCTGGTCGTCATAATGAAGTCAATCTCATTTTTTGTCGAACCGTCGGGGCTCGACCAGGTCCACTTCCTGTGGGGCCGCTTCTGGAAGAAAGAGTTCATCATAAAGAGTCCCTCTTTCTCCATAAAGTCGGCCAGCTGCTGGCCCCTTCGGTTCCGTTGCCCTACTCCAAATTTCCCTAACTTCAGCTCACCGTTTTCTCTTGTGCCTAGTTTTGCGTTGAAGTCTCCCATCAACACCGTGTATTGAGTTTTGGAGGAATGCATGGCTTTGGAAATATCCTCATACATTTCCTCCACCTCCTCATCGGGATGTGCCGAGGTTGGTGCGTAGACCTGTATGACCTTCAGCGAATACCGTTTGGTGATTCTGAGTATCAGGTACGCGACCCTCGTCGACACACTCCCAATCTTTACAACGTTGTTGACGAGAGACTTGTGGACGATAAATCCGACACCTCCTTGGGACAGATGGTCGCGCTCCCGGTGATAGAACAAGTTGCCGGATTCGAGAATCACCGTGTCCTCCCCCTCTCTTCGGACCTCGGATAATTCTATAATATTCCAGCGCAACTTGTCTATCTCTTCTTCCAGCTCCAGGATCTTCTCGTCAGTCCTCAGAGTGCGTGCGTTAAATGTTGCCAGGTCGAGTCGTCGTAGGTGGCAACCGAACCTCCACCGGAGATTCTTAGCACCCCCTGTGTATCACATTTTGAATAAATTCAGCATCATATGATTAAAATGTGGGAAATACCTGTAACTGTGACACGTACCATCTATTCGTGGTGTTGATTGTGATAAGCAAATAGCCTCGTTCGTTCAAGTCAACGTCGAGTTCTGTGCAGCTTGCCGACATTTCCATTAAGTAGAAAGATCGCTCTACTTCGTACCATTTGCCAGTCATCTGATAAAAGAAAGTTAAAAGCGTTATAAATACTAATTTCTATTCATCTTTTTTGACCCGTGAGAAGGCGCGCTATGAGCAATTTGCTCACACAAAAATTTAATTCAAAAATTTTTTGTCTATCCCTTGCCACACCAATTCAAGCACTTAAGTACCTTCCTAAATATTCACCCCCTCTCCTCTGATGCAATTCTCGATCCGCTCAGTGGCGTTGCGACCGCGCAGCAAGGAGTTTGTGGAGGCCGTGTACCAACGTGCGGCAATTTGCTCATCACGCGCCCATCCGTGTAAGTAGGTATTTATTTTTGTGGTTTAAAAAAGTTAGATTGTTATTTCTGCCATATTATTTCTTATTATTAAATTATTATTATTATTTGTTTGATTTATATTATTTGATTATCATGTAAAAACTCTTTAGAGAATGTTATTATTTTATTTTTCTTCTAGCTACACTACAGATACAAAATGGACGATCGAATGCAAGCACAAATTCGTTCGTGGTTGGAAGAGGATTCTGGTGACGAATTGGATGCAGATCTTGAAAATGGGGAACTATATCGTGTTGACACCATAGAAAGCGATAGTTCTGTCATCCGTAGTCCTCACGAAACTGATACGGAGCAATCGTCGGACGAAAACGATGCTGATATTTCTACTCCCGCGACTCAACAACAAAGAGGTAGGATCCCATACTATATTGGCAAAGATCGTTCCACAAAATGGCTTATCCACAAGCCTTTACGTAACGTACGTACTAGGAGTTATAACATAGTTATCCACCTGCCAGGAGTAAAAAATGTAGCTAAGAACGCTAAATAACCTTTACAATGTTTCTCATTGTTTGTGGATGATACCATGATAGGCAAAATAGTCCTGTACACGAATGTGTACATAACTAAACTACAAGAAATGTTTTCACGTGAACGGGATTGCAAACTTACAGATGCAGATGAAATAAAAGCATTGATCGGAGTTTTGTACAAGGCGGGCTTGAAAAAGATCTGTCATTTAAATGTAAAAGAAATGTGGCTAGATGATGGAACAGCATGTGATTTTTTTAGAGCAACCATGTCAATAAAAAGATTTTTATTTTTGTTACTGGTTTTGCGATTCGATGACATAAATACTCGTGATAACAGAAAGGAAACCGACCACCTGGCACCAATCCGAGAAATTTTTAAAAGCTTTGTTGCTCATTGTAATTAAATGTACACACCCGGGGAATACTGCACTGCGGATGAAATGTTGGAATCATTCAGAGGCCGCTGTAAATTTAGAATTTATATATCCAACAAACCCGCAAAGTACGGCATCAAAATCTATGCACTTGTAGATTCCAAACCCTCTACACAAGTAATTTGGAGATTTACGCCGGGAAACAACCCGCAGGGCCATTCAGTTTGAGTAACTCCGCTGCTGATGTAGTGAAGAGAATTGCACAACCCATATTGAACACGGGAAGAAATCTAACTATGGACAATTATTTTACATCCATACCGTTGTTTGATGAACTGAAAAACACCTACAGAACAACAAGAGACTCCGCCTTCTTTTTTGTCAACAAAGCATAGGCCAATGCCAAGTTCAATTTTTGGTTTCGGTGAAGATAAGATAATCTTATCATATGTGCCAAAGAAAATAACAAAGAAGATTGTCCTTATGCTATCAACACTTCACAATGACGACGCTATGGACCAAGAAACTGGAAGTGAAGCTAAACCTGAGATTGTAACATTTTACAATTCCACAAAAGGAGGCGTAGATGTTGTAGATCAAAAGAAAGAGGATTATTCCGTTGCCAGAATCACATCAAGATGGCTAATGCGCTTATTCTTCTCCATTTTGAATATAACTGGGATCAATGCCCAAATAATATACAAAGCCAACACAAACACTCTGATTGAGAGACGAACATTCTTGAAAGAGGTGGCTCTCGAGCTGGTGAAACCACATATTTCACGCTGGATTCGCATGGAGAACATATCCTCAAATCTCAAATTTCTGATGAAGCGATTTGTGCCGGCTTCTGTGCATGTTGCGGAGCCAGGACCAAGCGGATGATGGGTAAAGGATCTTAGTGATGCTACGTAGAACCATCGTGTTTTTTTTCAACTCATTTTCAAAAAGGACGTTGAATGTAGGTGTGGCCACGACATAACGTGTTAATTTGATAATGACATTAACAATGCCGTTCGACGATAACTCGAGTAGCGGTATATCAAAGAGATTAACGAACGAAATAACACATTGAAGCGGCCATACTACGTTTATCTGACTGTGCACGATGAGCGCAGCAAGGTACACGTATGGCTATGATGGAGCGGAATAGTAAAAATTTAATACGTTTCTTAAGATTCTGCAAACAGAGCCATGTTTGTGGGATCCGAGACTCAAAAGTTTTAAGAATTGTACAGCGCAAAATGATACTTTGCAACGAATTATCCAGTGATAATTTTTAATAGAACTATCGAAGAATTAGAAAGGCGAAGGAAAACCTAATGGGTTTTTATAGAACCATTTTGAACAAATATAAAAAGTCTTCAAGGAACATTAACGCCAACTTTAACGCCGTTCAATGGCACTGTAATTAATGACGTGGAGCGTTCAAGTGTAGCCAACTTTATCGCGTTACATTTGTGCGTTTATAGGCATTGACGTTTCCCGTTAGTGTAGCACCAGCATTATCGCGTTCACTCGATGCTCGACGCAGAGACGGGTAGGCGGGGCGATACTGGCAAGCATGATCACCATGGTCACGCGGTGGGCTAAGTGTTAAAATATGAATATCGACCGTCGATATTTTTTCAATAAAAAGTTTTAATTTTTATTTTGTCTCCGTAAATCATTTAATCTACTACTACCCAATCTACTTTTACAAATTATTTTTTCCCTAGTTTATTTATTATACTAGTATATTATTATTGATTATAAGCAAATGCTTATAATCCTAAAAAGAAATGTAATTTTGTATAGTATATCTCTGTGGTATTAAAATTACTACAATTTAAAAACTTATAACTACTTTACTGTGTGTTTTGGCGGGAACTTGCCCGTCGACGGTTTTTTGCTTCCGTTTTATCACTTAAGGCCCAATACGACGCGAATGACCTTGCTAGTTTCGCAGCAAACCAAGCGCCGCCAGTACCTACGCTTTGTTTATATAGACATGTATAATACCTATAATCAAAGCCGTACGGGCTTTGATTATATTTGACTGAACTAGCTCAGATGCAGAGTAATGAACAACACAGAGAGCATAGCTTACTTCTTAAATAAATTTTTCTTATTTATAATATTAGTTCCTATAGATTATAAATTCTGTACTTTATTCGTTATAAAATATTGTTCGAAAAGTTATTGAATTGATAACGATTTTTTTTCTTAATTGGTGCATCGTACGTAAAGAATCTCATATAACTGAAAATATTTGTTCTTGTGAGTCTTACAAGATGCCGTAATCCAAATTGCATAAATAATAAAGAAAAAAAACTAAAAAGTCGGTGATTGCCCCATAGTGGGGATAGGTACTGTGTATGTAAATTCTCACAAGACTACTCCGACTGGTCAATCACTTCACATCTGAAGTATTTCGGTTTTTCTTAATTATGTACTTTTACCACATGCTTTCGGACAATACATTGACTGACATTATTTGCGGTCTCTGTGCTTGCACTACTCTGTACATTCTTTTCCGACTGGGTCTTGATATTTTACATTTTTAGTGTTTCTCACTTGAAACTAGAAAAGTATAAATGATCAGTTTGGCTAACGTAAATGAGTAAAAATGCAACCAATTAGGCAGCCTCAAACAAAAAATTACCTTACAAAAATATAAGTATTAACCTCAAAATACAACATACGAGCAGCGTTCATGCGATAAACTCTCTTTGTTTTACCACTTAGGTAACATTTATTTCTTTCCCTACCCATATTTACATTTATAGACACATAAACGCGTATAAAACAATAAATTAACGATTTTCGCTACAGACACATCGACTGTTGTTACCTTACGTCACACGTTGAAGCGCCTGGTAATTTATTACGGCAAACTTTTATCTGGCAATATACGATATTATTATTAGGTGTTTTTAATTAAAACGAATTATGTTAATAAATAATATTTTAAGATAGCAGGTACCTTCGGAATCACAATACAAACATTTTTACGTAAAAGAATTTTTCCTAAATTAAAATTCACAGAGTTTTGGAAGAACAATAATTTTATATATCATTTCTTAACGTTCTTTTATTTGTTGGTATATTCATTTATTTTAAAATTTTAAAATGACGGTGACATTGTGAAGGGCCCAAACAAACCTACAAAAATGTTAGCTTAGAATTACTTCAGGTCAAAGTTCTAGTCAAGAGAAATACATTAATTTTCGCCAGTTCTCTTCGTATTCGTTCGGCCTTAAACAATGGTTTGAAGTGGATTTTGATTCGTAAAAGTGATACGATTTTGTGATTTAAGTGTCTGCGCGTGTAAACTATTAGAGAACACGACGAAACATGTGCTTCGATGTTAATATAAACCTCAAGTTATTTTGATCGGTTAGGCGTCTTATGAACTTGAGTTACTGTCGTCATCGACTGTCTGCTGGGTAGACAGTTTACTCCCGTTCTATCTAAATAGCTGTTAAATATTTGATTTCTTCAGCCACATCTGTAGCACCTGTGCTTCTAAACATATTTAACAGCAGAACATATTTAAAACAACTAGTATTTTTTTAAAAACTCTTACGGAAAAATATTGGTACACATAATCGTCTTATTTAAATTAAATACTTAATAATTAATAAGAACTATAATCTAACATTTTCATACATTTATAATTTAATTTGCTTAATAAGTATCATAAATGAACTAAACTAAAATGACTTATGGTTGTTTTTTTAGGTAAATAAAGCCGATATATCGAATTTTTTTTTTGATATATAAAACTCCGATATTGACTTACTGCATATTAACTTACGATGTATAAAACTCCAACATTGATATATTTATAATTGTCGATATATCAAAAATACGATATTTTAAAAAATATCACATTCCTAATTTGGGCTGATCAGTTAGAATGATCAGTTAAACTGACCGTGTGTGTGAAATTTCTTTGGCTTAAATCCGTTCGAACTGATATCAGTTCGACTGATGGCTTTGACCGAATGTGGCCACCATAAGTACAATAAACAACATAATTAAAATTTTTATTAAACGCAAAACCTACTTGAAGAAAATATTCCGTCCCTAAAAGTGAAGTCAGTTTTATTTTAATTTAGTTTTATTATTTTACCCTTTTGAGTGGTCTAAGGAATATCAGTTCTAGGTTCAACAACTAGAATATGGAATAGGTATATTTAAATTTCTATCGCTCTATCCCCAATTTTTCCACCTTTAATGATTGAATTTTTTCTTAAAATTTTATATGCGTTGTCGCCCCTGAGTACTAAGATGGGATGCCTCGTTTCCAGTTAACATGGTTTTCTACACTCACCACAGCAGCATTAAGCTGCAATTTTACGCTGGTATTCTGAGAGAGCGTGGTTGTTGTTTTTTTTTATAGGATATGGGACAAATGAGCATACGACTCACCCGACGGTAAGTGATTACCGTCGCCCATGAGCAACTGCAATACCAGGGGAATTGCAGATGCGTTACCGGCCTTTTAAAAAGGAGTAAGCTCTTTTCTTGAAGGTCCTTAAGTCGTATCCGTCCGGAAAAATCTCTGGAGGTAGTCGATTCCACAAGGAAGTTGTGCGAGGAAGAAAACTTCTTTTAAATCGCACGGTGGTGGACCGAAAGTCATCCAGATGGTCTGGATGATATCGTGAGTTTTGTCGCGATGTGCGATGGTGAAATTGAGCGGCTGGAATTAATCCGAATAATTTCTCAGAACACTCCCCGTGGTAGATGCGATAAAATACGCAAAGAGATGCAACATCTCTTCGCAGTGCCAGTGAGTCAAGCCGATCGGAAAGAGCTCGGTCGCCGACGATTTAAACTGCTCTGCGCTGGATGCGATCAAATGGAAGGAGCTGGCACTGGGGAGCCCCGGCCCAGAGATGGGAACAGTATTCCATGTGTGGCCAAACCTGCGCCTTGTAAAGTTGCAGGCGGTGAGCCGGCATGAAATAGTGTCCCGCTCTGCTGAGCACGCCAAGCTTTTTCGAGGCTAATTTGGCCTTCTCTTCCAAGTGTTCATGAAACTGCATGCCACTCGATACCCATTCGTGCGATAATTCAGCATACTGTATAATACAGCTGCAATGTGGCTCTACCACGTATAATACTTAACTGTACTTTACCTAAATTAACTGTACTTTACATAACTGTACTTAATTTTCCTACAACCATTATTATATAGTTCGTACGTACCTAGTTCAATGTCCAACTTCAAAGTTCATCAGAATAATTTATGACGTTTGAATTGTTTTTCTAATCTTTTTTAATATTTAAAACAGGTCATTGATTGACTTGACAATAGTAAGGTGATCGAGCTTCGCCCGGAACACTTTTCATAATAAAACATAACGTAAGAAATTAAAGCATATATATACCATTAATATAAATTCTGCGCGGCATTTGAAAACATTGACAGCCACTAACAAGTGATTTTTTAAATTTTGTACTAATAATACAAAATAAATACAGTAAAGTACAATAATTCATCACTGTAAGTCATCACTGACAACACGCACTGGTTGTACAATCTAGTTTTCAGATTTTGAGGTATACCTGACAAAAAGATGAATCGTAATTTCCTGAACGCTGCCTAGCTGAGTTGAATCCGCCGATTGACCTCTCGGTCAAAGTTGGACTTACCTATTCGGACTATTTGTCCCAGGTAAACGTACTCATCAACATCTTCGAACATAGTGTTCCCAACAACTACCGGCATAGGTGTGACATGGACATTAAACATGATCTTTGTTTTGTCCATGTTCATCTTAAGACCTGGATAACTAAGAACTAAGAACAGGAGACACTATTGAGGTCATCGAGCATAGTTCTTAGGTCCTCCAGCGATTCTGCCATAAGGACTGCATCGTCGGTAAATCGAAGGTGAGTGATATACTCGCCGTCGCCATTGATGTATATCATACCTAGATATTTAATGTGTATTAAACGAAAGGTAATGAAAGATCTTTGAATCTTTAGATCGATAGATGAAAAATCTTTAAGATGAATTTTACAGACTTGACATGACCCTTTAAGATAAATACCACATTTACTTTTCGTTTATTAAAAATTTCAATTCTCTAGCTCAACCGGAAGTGCGCGCAATTTGAACTGCGTGCCCTGCCTTGAGAAAGCCCTGCTTAATTCTCCCATAAATCCAAGATTCTACAAGCGGTACATTGACGACACTTTCACAATTCTACCTTTAGAAAAAGTGACTGCATTTTTAGACCATCTTAACTCTATAAATTCTAAAATTCAGTTCACAATGGAGTCAGAGGCAAACAATTCTTTAGCTTTTCTTGGTGTGTTAGTAATTCGGAATCCTGATAACACCTTGAGCCATACTGTGTATAGAAAAAAGACCCATACAGATAGATACTTAAACGATGATTCTCACCACCATCCTTCACAGTTAGCTACCGTGGGTAAATCTTTGTTTCAGAGAGCACGAGTGATCTGTGATAGTAAACACCTGGCTGCCGAGCTCCACCATGTCAAGCAAATTTTACATGACAACAAGCTTCGGGTCCCGCGCCTACGTCACTGTGAACGAGTGAAGCCGGCCACAGTCGAGCGTGCGTGTACTGCCATATGTTAGAGGAGTCACTGTCAGGATTGGCTACATCTTGAAGAGCGCTTCCATCAAAACATACTTCAAGCCACCTAAGAAGATTGGTCAGTTTTTACCATCAGTCAAGTGTAACGTCCCTCTGCAAGATGCAGGAGTGTACAAGCGTGATTGTGAATGTGGTCTCTCCTACATAGGACAAACTAAAAGATCAATCAAAACCCGCGTTAAAGAACATATAGCTGATGAGAAGAATCGACGCTCCGGGAAGTCTGATTCCTTCCAAGGATGATTCGCGAGGCTATTGAAATCAAAAAACATCCTAAATTCTATAGAGAAGACGGCTGGGTGCTACCGTCTGCTTGGGATCCTATAATAAATAAAATTGAATCCCAACCCATGCATATAACTGCAAGACTTCAAGATACCATAAGTTCATACTGTGTAGATCGGAACAAAAGTTAAATTTTAATCTATGGTAACCGCAGTTAACTATGACATCTGGACGTTGTACGAGTACATCTCAGTCCCCCCCCCCCCGTGACTATGGGTGGTGTAAAGCGCTCGAAACGTCGGGTTAAAAAGTTAAGGGGATACCTCGAAAGTTTGGTGGTTTTTCTATTTAACATACTTTTTAAGTTTTATGGATTACGAACCAAAATTTTGGTATATGATTTTTAACTGTATGACCTTGGATTGTATAAAAGTAAAACACAATATCATGTAATTTTCTCGATAGAAAAAAAATGCAAAGTAGGCTCTAATTATTTACATTTCTCGATGACACCACAATATTCTCACTAATGATTTCATGGAATTATTTTTAAGGCATAGTAAATAATCATATCTAAGTTCTCATAAACCAGTTTTTTTATCCATAACGAAGTTTTGTTAAAATAAATAAAAGTATTCTTTTGCGCTTACTTAGTTTTTTTCCGAGCGCTTGCTCGGTATGGCTATCTCATAATTTGCGCACTTTGAAGTCATTGCATCATTTTCATTTTGACACTCCCTCAGTCGTCCGTTTTATATACGCGATAAAATCAAAAACTAGTATTATTTAAGTGTGTAGTGTTCGCGTAAATATAAGAAATCACTATGCAAGATTCCGCCCGGAACGACGGACGGACGGACAGACAAACAAACAAAGTGATTTTTTTATAAGAACTATATTCCTTTGAATTGCTCTAAAGTCTAAATACTCGCCGAAACGTAGCCACAGAACAGTTTTGAATAAAACAATTAAAATATTTTAAATTGCATTTACTCTCTTTATGTGCTCGTAAGTATAAGATCGTGTATAAACTACTTACGAGGATTTTTTGATAAGAACTATATTTTGAATTGCTCATAAATACCTTTAAACGAGCAATTCTTGTATATATATAAATATATAATCGGAATCTCGGAAACGGCTCCAACGATTTTCATAAAATTTTGTGTGCAGGGAGTTTCGGGGGCAATAAATCGATCTAGCTAGGATTTATTTTTAGAAAATGTCTTTTTGTCCGTGTTTTTAGGCAATGAAAAACTGATATAATATTGTTAGAATAAGAAGGTAAATTTTGACAGTTTATTAATGATTACAAATAGCTTAATTGGTATATTGGGCAGTCACAAAATCGTAATACCATGGTTCAAGCCCAGACCTTTTTTTGAGAAAATCTATTTTTTCGAGCCCTTTTTTTAGTATTTTTAAAAACACGAAAATTTAAATTAAACTAATTGCACTCACGATTATTTAATCAAATAACCAGTTCAGTTTTTTCTATTATGTCGCTACGATCAAAAAATATTATTCGTATTTCATCAGTATGTAATTTGTATCTAAATATAATTTCCAAAACACACGAATTAAAAAAACCGAACGAAAAATACCGAGCAAAGCTCGGTCAACCGGGTACTTGTACATAATACCGGCTGAAAAGTAGCAGTGGAGCGGTTTTGAATAAAACGATTACAAATATTTTAAATTGGATTTACTATCTTTATAACTATGTAGTTGTAAGTATACGATCATGTAGTGACGGTGTACAAACTACTTATGATGACTTTTTGATAAGAACTGTTCTTTGAATTATTGCTCTAAACACCCGCTGAAAACTAGCAGTAGAACAGTTTTGAATAAAACGAATACAGATATTTTAAATTGCATAAAATAAAGTGTATGAACTACTGGCGTTGATTTTTTGATAAGAACTATCCATTGAATAGCTCTAAATACCCGCTGAAAACTAGCAGTAGAACAGTTTTGAATAACACGAATACAAATATTTTAAATTGCATTTACTATCTTTATAACCATATAATTTTAAGTATACGATCGTATAGTGACGGTGTATAAACTACTTATGATTACTTTTTGATAAGAACTATTCATTGAATAGCTCTAATATCCGCTGTAAACTAGCAGCAGAACGGTTTTAAATGAAACGAATACAGATATTTTAAATTGCATTTACAATCTTTATAACTATATAATTTTAAGTATACGATCGTGTAGTGACGGTGTATAAACTACTTATGATTACTTTTTGATAAGAACTATTCATTGAATAGCTCTAAATACCCGCTGTAAACTAGCAGCAGAACAGTTTTAAATGAAACGAATACAGAAATTTTAAATTGCATTTACTATCTTTATAACTATATAATTTTAAGTATACGATCGTGTAGTGACGGTGTATAAACTACTTATGATTACTTTTTGATAAGAACTATTCATTGAATAGCTCTAAATACCCGCTGTAAACTAGCAGCAGAACAGTTTTAAATAAAACGAATACAGATATTTTAAATTGCATTTACAATCTTTATAACTATATAATTTTAAGTATACGATCGTGTAGTGACGGTGTATAAACTACTTATGATTACTTTTTGATAAGAACTATTCATTGAATAGCTCTAAATACCCGCTGTAAACTAGCAGCAGAACAGTTTTAAATAAAACGAATACAGATATTTTAAATTGCATTTACTATCTTTATAACCATATAATTTTAAGTATACGATCGTGTAGTGACGGTGTATAAACTACTTATGATTACTTTTTGATAAGAACTTATTCATTGAATAGCTCTAAATACCCGCTGTAAACTAGCAGCAGAACAGTTTTAAATGAAACGAATACAGATATTTTAAATTGCATTTACTATCTTTATAACTATATAATTTTAAGTATACGATCGTGTAGTGACGGTGTATAAACTACTTATGATTACTTTTTGATAAGAACTATTCATTGAATAGCTCTAAATACCCGCTGTAAACTAGCAGCAGAACAGTTTTAAATGAAACGAATACAGAAATTTTAAATTGCATTTATCATCTTTATAACTATATAATTTTAAGTATACGATCGTGTAGTGACGGTGTATAAACTACTTATGATTACTTTTTGATAAGAACTATTCATTGAATAGCTCTAAATACCCGCTGTAAACTAGCAGCAGAACAGTTTTAAATGAAACGAATACAGATATTTTAAATTGCATTTACTATCTTTATAACTATGTAATTGTAAGTACATGATCGTGTGATCGTTTTTTGATAAGAACTATCCATTAAATAGCTCTAAATACCCGCTGAAAAGTAGCAGTAGAACAGTTTTGAATAAAACTTTTAAATTGCATAAAATATAGTGTACAAACTACTGGCGGTGATTTTTTGATAAGAACTATCCTTTGCATTCTATTATATTCTAAATACCAGCTGAAACGTTGCAATAGTTTTGAATTAAATAAAAAACTTTTTAGTTGCATTTACTGTATTTCTATGCAAGTATACGATCGTGTAGAGGCGGTGTACCACGTAGGTCACTCAATAAGTTTTGAGATGCTCGAAATTTCAAAATGGAACGCACCCGTGTTATATGTTTCTAAAAAGCAAATTTATTTCAAAATGGAACACCATAAGCCAATTGCTCAAATTAAAAAAAAAACAAAGTTCTATTAATTTTTCTGCAACGCTTCCTGCGCTTGCCATTTAAAAAGATGGATCTTAATCGTGAACATTTGCGCGCTATGATCTATTATGATTTTAAATTTGGTTTAACCGAACAATTAAGTTTACAACGGTTATCCAATCAGCATTAGGGGACTCAGCTCTATCATGCGCAACAATTTTTAGGTGGTTTGCTGAATTCAAAAGGGGTAAAATTAACCATAAATATGACCAAAGAACTGGGGCCCAGAAAACAGCAATAACGGCAGAAAAAAGAAAAATGTTGGTGCGAGAAGACCCACGAATCACATTGACTGTTCACATAGACTGTTGAGTTGAAGCATGAACGTTATGATTTTCATAATTCATATTATAATTTTAATGTTTACTATTAATGTTCCATTTAGTTCATTGTAATTGTTCGCGACGGCCTAATAACGTTAAGAAACAAAGTGATAAAGAATATTGTTTTTGTATTAATAGTGAAATTACCGAGAAAACTAGGTGAAAACGTGTATTAATATAGTTGTTTAGCATGTTTATAACTCTTAGTATATTTGTATAGAATGTCGTTTTGATAACAAGTAATATAAACAACTTTTATTATATACCAAAAAATCGACCAATCACAGCGCGTCTTATCGTGGAAAGTTTTTAATTAACTGCGTAATAGTTCATACTAAAATAAGGAAAATAATTTTATGTTCTAAAAGAGTTATAAATATGACATTGAATTAGCATATGGCTTATAGATTAAAGAAGTGTAGGGATATTTTTGTATAATTAAACGCATTTCGTAGTTATAGAAAAATCAAAGAATTAATGTACCCAAATATTATGAAAATTTTGGACATTTCGTTTAATAACTTTTTACAATGTTAATATTTTGAGTAACCTTTATGATATACTAATAAAGACTACCGATTTAATGATGTAAAGCATGTTAGTGTAGCAATTAGTTTTGTATAGAAAATATTGCAAATTATGCCATTTGTATAGTGAAAAGTTTATGCAATAAAGAGGCAAACGGAAAATGGCAAGCGGCTCACTGCAAAGTATTGCCCAAGTCTACCTTAGGGGCTCGGGACCCAGTACCAGTAGTAGTGTGAAGAACTACCAGTGACAGTGAAGTGAAGTGAGTGGTATCCGGTGGTAGCTGAAGTGACTAGTAGCAGTATATAGTGAATAGTGAATGTGTTAGCTAGCCGAAAAAGGTCGTAACTGACATTCGCAGTTACACATCGTGAAAGTGTTAGCTAGCCTAAAAAGGTCGTAACTGATATTCGCAGTTACATATTATAGTGAAAGTGGTAACTGATATCCGCAGTTACACAAGTGATAAAATCAACTAGTTTAGTTGATAATAGCTGCTAGTCAGTAGTGTTAGAAAACCAGCTACTACCAATAGATCTTTCATACCACCGTACAATTTAAAGAAATCTTTCGAAATATACAGTGATCAACCAATAGTGAACAACCGTAGTTTAACAACCGTGATCAATAGTTCTAAAATTTCGCGATTAATCAATCAGTCGAACCGCTGGCCACTACCTTGCTATTTGTATTTGTTAATCGTGCATTTTGATTTCAACCACAGTCCACAATATTTCAGCGGCACCCACAAAGACGGCAGTGAAAGTACCCACCGGAACCTATAGGTGTAGGACGTGAGCGACTCGCGAAGTATCTTCGACAACATTTACTCCGGAGAGTTTCGCCCGTCCGGCACAGTAATTATGTTATAATTAGAACTACAAATAGTTTAATCATTAAAAAAACTAATTATAAAATGCCACGAGGAAAAACAGAAGCAAGTGCCTCAATACATATACGGACATCGAAAAGATTGTAAGCATTAGTTCGGGGAGTATTCATACCATCCTACATCAACATCTTGGAGTGAGGAAGCTTTGTTGTCGATGGATCCCTCGTTTGCTCTCCGAAAGCGAAAAACGGACTCGTGTGGATTGGTGCCATGAAATGCGTCTACGTTTTGAAAATGGCGCATCTAGGTGTTTTTCAGAAATCGTTACTGGTGACGAGACATGGATCTATCAATATGATCCGGAAAATAAAAGGCAATCATCGTTATGGGTCTACTCAGAAGGACAGTTACCGGCAAAACTGCAAAGACCTCGCAACGTCAGCAAAAAAAATGGTGACTAGTGTTTTTTCGCGGAACCTGCGCCCTCAATTCTGCCAAGGAGGGTTGCGTTCGTATACGGCTTACAGATCTCTCGTCAGATCGGTAAGCCAATCCATAAAGGCGGTGTTAAGTGGGTAAAAGTCCACAGTAAAAAATAACCACGCAGCCGGGTGCGTGGTTATGTGGAGAATATCGTTTCGTTTCGTTGGTATGCTATGAGCATTCACCGCCTCCCTCCCCCACTTTCCGGAGGGTTGCCCATATTTGCTTCGGGCGCAAAAAAAAGCGGACATTTGTCGACGTGAATGCTGAAAAATGATCTACCTTTTCGCCAAAATTCAAGTTTTCTAAGTAAACTAGAAATGGTTTCGATCTTTGGTGAGTGAGTCAGTGAGTGATAAAAATAGCACTTTTTAGACCTTAATTACTCTAGAACTATAGTAGTTACTAGCACTCAAACTTTAATAACTATAAAACTATAGAAGCTTTATTCATAAAATTAGAAATTCTAGGTATTTAAGGTGTTCTATGCCAGTGTAGGTCTAATAGTTTTTGAGTTATGGGCAAGTGGCTTGAAAGGGTTCCTGATACACACTGCCGGTGCGTCACCCTTTTCTTTACTGAATTTGGACACAATAAATTACAGGTCTAGGTACATAGTTGTGAGATTTTATCTGGATTATGTATAATAGATATACTGCAGCAGGTAGCAACAGACAGCAGAGAAAATGTTTACAATTCTAAAGGCATAGGCCATATATATGTTATACTTGGTAGAGCTACGCTGCATCTATATTATGGTTGTAGCACGAATGGGTCGGCTCGACCGGGGACCACGCTCTCACAGAATACCAGCGTAAAATAGCAGCTTAATACTGCTGTGTTTCTTATGGTGAGTGTAGAGATTCGGAGAGCCTTTTTTACCTGAAAACGAGGCATTCCATTTTAGTCCTCAGAGGTGGCAACACATCCGCGTTTTGATTCTTAATCGAGGATTAATGTAGATGACTATGGGCCACAGCATCCACTTACCATCAGGTGGACTGTGTGCTCGTTTGTCACCCTTATTCTATAAAAAGATACTATTCGTAGTTATAACAAAACTGACTTTATGTTTTTGGTTATTAGGATATTGTACACTTCCAGCATTTATTACTCTACTCCTTGATATAAGTGCACATTAGAGATGTTAATTACATGTAAAATTTACCCCGGAATGCTATTAACAAGGTGAAGGTTAATATTTGTTTGATAGTAATTCACGGGTGTCCGTAAATATGTGCATATAGCTTATTGATTTACAGTTTGCTTGTGCGTGTTTGTGACAGATTAACTAATAGTTACTATGTAAACCGTACACCACGTACGTGTACCGTGCAGTGGCGGTGTAAGAATATCCACTAGCCCAAATCATCCCGCGGGTGTCGTAAGGGGCGACAAAGGGTAGCAAATCAGGGGATGGACAGCATCGTTTCCCTAATCATAGTTCACCATTACGACAGCACTTGGAAATAAAATATTATAAGGTACGTAAGGGTAATATGATCACCTTAAGCTTTGCCGCCCTATAAAACCAAAACTAGGAGGAGAACGGAGATAAAAACACAAAGTCGTATATTATAACTAATATGTTAAGAAAAAAAAAACAATCAAGCGTTGCAACGAATATGAACACTTCGAAAAATCAACTTAAAAAACTTTACTACACTACACCATACTAAAATGTTGTTATACCCTTGCTTGGTGTATGTGCTGTAATTTATCACACAAAAGCACATGTAAATGCAATAAATAAATAAATAAAATCGACTAAAATATTTACTATAATGTCAGCTGTCAAAATGGCGTCGATAACTCATCGCCCTTTTGACCCTTTATTATTTGATTGACCAATGACAAGCTATCGTATCATACGGTCATCTATGCAAACAAGGCTATAGTTTTTGAGTTATAAGAAAGTGACCATATTACCCTCACGTACTATATTTATTTTATAACGTTTACTACAACGTATTTATGCACATTAATACATACATATTATACGTCTTACAGATTTAACTACTTTGGCTAATTTTTGCAATCAATGTCAAAGTTACATCAATACGCAATAGGCAATTCTTTATATATACAACGTTTATAGCTGACTTTACAACAGTTCGAGCCGATTTTTCCTGGAAATGACTTGCGAAAGGACTGTATACACTCGTAACTGGAGTTGCTTGATGGTCGGGATTCGTTTGGATTCCCCCGACATTTAACGACTAAAAATAAAAAATGGCGTTTGCAAACCCACTTACCAAGCGATTTCATATCAATTGGACAAAGCTAATGAACTTTTCAACTTTTCTAGGTGATAGAATCATTTTCTAGGAGATTTCTGCCTAGAATTCCATTTAGGTTGGAAATACCCTCGTAACTATATCTGTCGCCAAATAGCAGTGCTTACACTGCTGTGTTACCATTTGAAAGGTAAAGAGAACTAGTATAATTATAGACTGTGAGATATTCCATCTTACTCCTCAGAGGTGACCACGCATCTGTAACTTACTTTGTTTGAAATTGGTTGTAAATGACCGTACACCAGACAGTATAGTAACTAATTAAAATCATATTTATCGTGAGTCGTGCCGTGAAGAGCCGTGGTAGCTCAGATGGTTAGCGCTCGCTGTAAATTTCACAGTACGCGAGCAAACCGGGTTCGATCCCCGCCGGCACCAATGAAATTGTTAATTGCAATTTTAAGTGCTGATTTACCACGTGCTAGGCGGTGAAGGAAAATTTCGAAGACATGTGAAGTTCGCCAACACGCATTGGGGCAGCGCGGCGGACAATTCCTTGTCCTAAAACCCTCTCAGAAATGAGCGGAGGCCTGTGCCCAGCAGTGGGACGTATATAGACTGTAACTTTACTTTACTTTTATCGTTAGTACGTGGGTAAATAAAGTTTTCTTAAAAAACTTACCTTTCTGATATCAAAATTTGGTATCTGAGGGAAAATAGGACATCTTCCTAGTCCCGTTCCAAACACATCTCTGACAATTGTGGAGAGTACCAGCAAGCAGATGCTGGTGGAGCCCGCCATGCGGAAGTCACCCGTCGCACTACGAATGCACTGTGGAAAACTAGCGATACCAGCGGAATGTTTTGTAAACAGGACGTCGTAGTAAAAACACGAAACGACGGCGACTCCCCACGAACGCACCTTACACTGACCTGTACGAGCACGCTTAACTCAATTATTCATAAACCCACTTTAGGTTGCTTTATAAGTGACGATAAAACAATATTCTTTTAAAAATTCTTCCCTCTATAATTAAAAAAAAGTTTGTATACTTTTTTGGAAGGGGCAAACGAGCATGCAGCCCGACTGATAGTAAATGTCGACTGCCGTCCGTTAACAACTGCAGCACCAGGGAAATTGCAGACGCGTTGACAGCCCTTTAATAAGGAGTAAGCTCGTTTCTTGAAGGTTGAGGGATCTCACCGGATCGTACACCAAGTCACTAAGTCGTATCGATCCGGAAAAATCGCCGGTGGCAAGTGATTCCACAAAGAAAAAAATATTTTTGTAAACATTAAACGAAAATTTTTCATGCAGTGGGAGTAAAAGGCCACAGGCCAAGTGTAGATTAAAGCAAGATCATAATAAGGCACCCCTTATATCTAGTGTGCCACCAGACGGGTACTATATTTTTGATAATTCTAATATGCATGTTAGAAAAGCTTGGCGACATCATTCGGCATCTCGGACGATCTCTTGCTCATTAGTAATAATCAGTGAATGGTATCGTTGATATAACCGACGTGGTGGGAACCCCATGGATGTGGTAAGAGGCGACAGTATCTAACCTAAACAGGTGTCAGCAGCATCTTCCTTCCCCGGTTGCAGCCCTGCAAAGCATGGTAACTATCGCAAAATCATCAGAGACAATCTAAGATAAGTATGTAGGAGGCCATTATGAATAATAATATTGTCCTCTAGACCGATTTTTTTATAGAATAAGGGTGACAAACGAGCACACAGTCCACCTGTTGGTAAGTGGATGCTGTGGCCCACAGACATCTATATTTATCCTCGATTAAGAATCAAAACGCAGATGCGTTGTCATCCTAAGATGGAATGCCTTGTTACCAGTAAAAGGTCTCCGGATTTCTACACACTTCATACGAAACACAGCAGTATTAAGCTACTATTTTACGCTGGTATTCTGTGAGAGCTTCGTCCTTCCCCGGTCGAGTCGACCCACTCGTGCTACAACCATAATATTGGCTGCAGCGTGGCTCTACCGCGTTAATTTCGGTCATGGCTGCCAGTCTCTACTCTCTCTAACGGGACGGCAGTCCGATTCGGTCGGAAAAAGAGCAGGCGCAGAACCAACGACTTTAAACGCTTTCCGAAGCACGGGGATGAAACGTCGCCCACTTACCGGTTCCGGGCCATTGCTGAGAATTCCTTGACAGAAAAACCAATTAGCAAATTTTAGACCGACTTAGTATTCGAACACGGGACTTTACAACTCTTCTCCCTCTAACGAACATTTACGGACTAATAAAAAAGAAGATGGCTTACATCTTCTGGTATAAAATGTAAGTTGTGTATTTGATTTTTTTGGACTAAAGCCCAACGTTTGTCCTTCGAGCCAGTTCAATGTTCAGCAACGACACGAGCCTACAAATAAGCAACTATAACTAAACAAATATACGTCTTTACAACTGTGTTGTTTTCTTTCCAATTTCGAACTCGCGTATTAATACTCACATTTTATATTTGATATATATTTCACCGTATAACGGCGGTGTAAGAATATCCACTACTGCATATCGTCCCATGGGTGTAGTAAGGGAAACAAATAAGGACGTGGACAGCAGGGGACATCAACCGCAGTATTCCTAATAACAACCAGAAAATAAATCTGCGGCCACCAACCAGTCTGTCAGGCGTCACAATCGTAGAATACTATAATACACAATAGAATGGCTGTCAACCTTATTTAATACGACGATAATCGTCGCCGGGAGCACACATACAAGCTATAACGTCGTATTATCACTTACTACAAACCTGATTCGCTGTGTTGACAGACAGATTTTAATACATATTTATTTGTAAATAGCGTGCAATTTGGCATTTTCTAAATAATTTGCATGCGAAATTTGGAAACGATTGTAACGTCAAAACACATCTCGTGTTGACATTTATACGTGTGAATTGACGTGTCAGTGATATTTTAGTGGCTACACGGGCCCCGCCCACTCCCCCGTTCTATTATGTATGTATTATAGTACTCTATGGTCACAACTATGCCAAAAATCCCCCTTTTGAATCCATCCATATGGAGATCTATTTTATTATACGTGGTAGAGCTATGCCGCAGTTATATTAGTAGTAAAGTTGTAGCACGAATGGGTCGGCTAGACCGGGGAAGGACCACGCTCTCATAGAATACCAGCGTGAAATAGTAGCTTAACGCTGCTGTGTTTCGTATGGTGAGTGTAGAGAACCATCTTAGTCTTTACAGGTGACCAACGCATCTGCATTTTGATTCGTAATCGAGGATACATGTAGGTGTCTATGGCCCACAGCAACCTCTTACCATCAGGTGAACTGTGTGCTCGTTTGTCACCCTATCCTATAAAAAAAATCTATGGGGAGGCCTATATTCAGCACTAGACTTTAAGAGACTGTAATGCATTAATTAATTAATGAAATGTATATTTTAATTATTATGCAAAGGTTTGTTATTCCATCTTATGGTCGACTAGTAGAGAATGCCATAGGATATTAAGTCCGCTCTTTTTAAACTCTAGTTGAAGGTCGGCGAGTGTTGCAGTAAAGGATAAATAAATACATAAATAAATAAAAAAAACAATCATAAATCGTCACGTAGTCGTTAAGGAGGTGTAGACTGTAAACGATTTTTAGCAGTCAATTTTATGTGTATATAAATCTACATAAAATTATTTAAAATACACGTGAATCCGTGTGACAGACAGTGCACAAGTCATCGCAATGTCGGAGCTCGTTACAAGTTTTGAATTATGAAGAGAGCGTTCAATATTTATGAAGCAGGTACATAAAGTGGCACTTACAATTAAAAATAACACTTATATATGACAGTAATAACGTTTTATTTCTATCGAAAAATATATTTACAACCAAGTTTAAATTTAACTTATTTACAATTCTCAATGTAAAATACAATCACAATAAGATCATTATAACAAATATAAACCAAAACCAGGCATTACATTAGATGTAAGTAAATTTGAGTAAAATTTTACTAGGTACGTGAAACTACAGACACGTAAGTCTTATATTTTCATTTCATGTACGGCTATGTACGGCTAACTAAACGTGTACCTTATCTTTAAGACAGTTTTGCCTCCGAGCTTAGTAACAAATTAACAAAATATCATTTGATCCTTAATAGTTCTCAAATTAAGTGATAAAAATATAACAACAAAATTATGTAAACACTTATAGTGAGATCTGAGAGATAGACGGGACAGTCTAATGTGACTACGTAGCCAAACTTTATAAAGTAGTAAAGAGGAAGAAAGGTATTAGACTAAATCTGAAATGTGAGCCATGGTAAGTATAGATTATGGAGGTATAAATTATGTCTTGGGTAAGATTGAATTAATATAAGATATGACTTTAAAACATTATTAGTGGAATAATTTGTCCTCATCTGTATTACATATCCGATTGGATGTCTTCAATGCAAGAGTAAATAGACTTTTGTTAAAATAAGTCAATTAGAATAGTAGACAAGTACTGGATTATAATAATTAAAAAAAATTATCATAAAATAACATCAATCAAAAGAAGATCAATAAATAAATATCATTTTTGTTCTCATTTTTAAACAATTATTGTAACAGTAATAATTATCTATTCACATAAAACACAAAAATGTTTCTACCTATGTCCGCTTTAGACTTTAAAACCATCCAACCGATTTTGATGAAATTTTTTGTGTGTTTGAATGTGTTTCTAGGTGGTTTATATTCACATTTGGACCCGGTAGGTGGCGTTGTCGAGGTATAGAAATCATTCGTGTGAATCCGGGGCGGTTCTGTAGATAATTATTATCTTATAATAAGTATCAATAATTTAACGGCACGTTACCTTTACGGCAGAAAACTGAAGGCGGATAGAATTACGATGGGTAAGGTGGAGCGTTTTCATCATATCCTAATGCTCCAAAATGAAACCAGTTTAAAATAAAAATCTTTTGTAAAAAATGTTTAAATAAACATTAATATTTAAATAAACATATTATGTACAATATTGGTAAGAGGAAAAGAAGAGCGTTGACTCCTGCAACGCAGACTATCCTAGCACAGGAGTCAAAGATCGCTGTTTGTACATTTCGTATTTTGTACTATAAGTTGATCAAATTGTAAAATTTTGATTTCTGTAATTTTTTTGTGTGTTTCAAGTTGTTATAAGTAAATAATCAAAATTCTGCTAATATATATAGGTTATCAAAGCTATAACGAACAGAGAAATATCGAGTGTTTTATGTTGTAGAATATTAGAACTGAAGATTATTTTACAATTAATGTACTTCTGTTTCCGTCACATATAGGTAATTTGTATTGTATTGATTGTTCTGAATAATTGCAATCAATGAATACACATAGGGTATGTTCCGAAACGTTTCCATTATACTGTCAAATACAAATGACGTCATTAATAGACGCCATATTGTACTGGCGTGCCGCCACCATATTGTGTCCGATATCCGGTCATATTAAAACAATTTTAATTGTGTGTACCCTGAATGAAGCATGCCAAAATTTGTTTTTATTTATTCAAATACAAAAAAAAATATAGAATAATTGTTGGTATCTCCATTAGGAGGATATAATGACTTTTGGAGCACAAAGTGACGAAATAATCGCCAACACTTTTCCAATATGACGAAATGTATGATGTCATATTATAGACAGAGAAACCTATAGACAAATTGACGCCTTCTTTCGCATTCGCACACGAAAAAGATAGATTTATGCATACGTCTTGCATAGAAATGAGACAGAGCAGTGTGATTGTTTGTCCTTTTCTCCGTGCCGGTTTTTTTGTTTAGCAAACTCTTGTTTGCTAAACAACTTTAACAGCGTAGCGATTTAAGGAGTTTACAAGTTGGTTTAAGTGAGAAAAAAAGGTGAATCTTGTTCAGTTCAGTTCTTAGAACAATTAAAATTTTTATCTAAATGTGTTTAAAAGTCATAAAGATTATTGTATAACCTAAAAGATCGTTATCGTCCTTTCTCACTCGAGGCCACGCCGATCATTAGTCTATAGGTTTCTCTGTCTACGTGTCATATACTGTCCACTGTTTTGAAACGAATCACCAGTATGGCGTCGATTTGTGACATCATTTGCATTGGCCAGTACACTGGGTTCTATTTTGGAACATACGCTTTATTTACTACAAGGGATTGTATTAGAGCTAATAAGATATCAACGTTCCATATTCACGTTGGTAAATGCGTTTTTGTATTCCCTGCGCTCTCACTCTCTGTGGGTAGGAGCTGGTCGTGTGTGTCCACGTGTATCACCATTTAATATTGAGCGCGATATCTGACTTTTGTAGCGCGTGGTAGGAGGTGTGCAGCAAGGCTTTGGCTTTATCCGAGTGCCGTCCGTCGAGGCAATGCGTGTACACGTGGTGCGCCTCGCGGCTCCGCGAGGGCTCGGCGCTCGGCAGCTCGTGGTAGAGCTGCTCCAGAGTACCCACCAGCTCGCGCCCCGCCCCGCCCACTGCACGCACTTGTGCACCGCCGTTCAGACAACCTGAGTATACAACTCTGCCGTGAATACCTCTCTAAATTTACTTTAATAGTGACAGCCAATTCAAAAACAGTGATAATGACGAAATCGGGTGATACAGTTTGATGTTACAACTACATATCTATCATCTATATCCAACATTTAATCACACCACTCGATAGCCGAAAGATCGAAGAATTCGTTACGTTGAGTGAACACTGTGACGCATCGCGCGGCGGAAGGCGGAGCGCCACCATTTTGAGGTCATTTCGCTGCGTGTACTCACGTAAAACACGGGCGTGTCCACAATACAACCACACCCCGTTTTTTTCTGTGCTTTTCTATCTTCAACCCTTACAGCCTTTCCACTTCCACAAGTCCACTACACACACACACATTAAGTCAACGTCCAGATGTCATAAGTCACCCCCATTAGGGGGGGATAGTTGCCACGCTTGACAGCCGCTTTGACAACCGCAGTTTTCTATAATTTTATAGAAACGCGGCTAACTTTCCCCACACTATACTACGGGGAGTAGAACTAAGTTTTTAGTATGTTTTTTTTCCAATTATTATTTTAAATTTTTATTAAAATTTGGTTGAAAGAAAACAAAAACACAACAGTCTCACCAGAGGGACAAGCCATGACCTCGACGTAGTGGTAAGGTGACTTGCCGCGCTTGAGCTTCTGCACCAAATTCTGGATGTTCCGGAAGCCGTTGGCGATGGCAACCTTGAGGACCTCCTTGCCATCCTTCTCTAAGACCAGCTCTTTGAAGTCGGGATTCCTACGAAATAAAAAAATATTTAGTTTACCGATAATAAAAACAGCAAATATTAGACATTAATGTTGAATATAAATTGCTACAACATACAGTTATATTCACTATGATATGCTACTCTATGATATATTTCAGTAATACATAGTTACGTAGTCAGTCAGAATCTGATTTATCTATCATCATCATGATCATCTTCAGTAGAGCCCTTCACAAGTCCACGGCTGAACACAGACCTCTCCCAAGGAATTCCGTAATGCACAACCCTGAGTCACCTGCATCTATCGATATCCTACATGTCATATGTCAGGTTACTTCATCCAATGGGTGGCCGGCCTAGATTTCGCTTACTGGTACGAGACTGCCAATGGAAAACCTTCTTTTTTTCTTCTCCATCGGTAAACCCGCTTCATTTCTACTTCAGCTTACCGACGCGTTGGGCTATGTCGGTTACTCAGGTTACACTGCGAATAACCTCATTTCGAACCGTATTACGCGGAGAAACTACAAGAATATACCTCCTTGTAACTCGCTGAACGACCTTAAGCTTCCTCATACGGCCAGCGGTGAAGGACCACGTCTCGGATCCATATGCTATCACTGGCCAGAAACAGTTCTCATACGAATACACTTTTGTTTTCAAGTTTGAGGAATACGTGAGGAAAACATGTCGAAAACTCCCAAACGCGATCCAACCGAGTTTGATCCGTCAATTGACCTCTCGGTCAAAGTTCAACTCACTTTGTCGGACAATTTGTTGTAGTGAAACGTACTTGTCAACAACTTTGAGCGTAGTGTCTCTAACAACTACCAGCCTTAAACCTGTGCCTTGTCCATGTTTATTTTTAGACCTATACGATTTCTTTGTGTCGTATAAAAATATTCGTTCGAATTCAAATAAGAACCTGATGTTTGTAAATAAAAATAATCCTTAGAGCCTGTACACTCAGCTAATCGAGGAATAACTCTCAAAATAGAATAATTTTAACGGTTTCATAATACAATGAAATCCTACATTTGAATTTCGTCACACTCGACTTAAAATAGAATATCATTTAATAGAAAATACTTCATTAACATTTTAATTATATGATTATAACCAGCGTTTTTGGTTTTGCAAATGATATCCGGTATGGTCTAGTGGCTAGGATACCTGGCTCTCACCCAGGAGGCTCGGGTTCGATTCCCGGTACCGGAATATTTTTTTTCATATTTTAACTTTTTTTGTATTAAATATCAATTGATATCAAATATAAAAAATGGTTGATGATAACTACTCCTTGTAATTTCGATAAAAATTATTAGGTACCTACTTATTATATTTTTAGTTTTCATTGACTGACAATGTATTGAAAAATAATTAAGCAACAAAAAAAATCGAAAAATTTTTTTTGCTTAATTTGTTATATTTATTTGTTAAATTCGGTAAAGCCTACAGCCATCAGCATTACTAGACATTGAGACTTTGAGTTGGACGTATAGTCATTTATCTGTCATTTTTTGTCGTTGATACGATTGTTGAATTAATTAACCTGTATTAAATAACTAGATAATTACTCATTTTAATAATACCGGTGGTTCAGGAGAATGTTTTATGACAGTTGTTAGGAGAGTTACGTTATAAGTTTCATAGAGTTACGTTGACAAATTGAGTCTGTGTATTACAAGTTATAAACTATCAGAAAATTTTCTAATGTTAAAAAAATGAATTAAAGGATATATTGTTACGAGCTTAGAACATTTATTTCTTGAGTAGCTGATGATTCGAAGTATGAAAAAGGAATACGTGTGTGTCGCAGTACGTTTGCAACATTGTTACGTGAAGAGGTTGCGCGGGGTCGCGCGGGGTCACGCGGGGTCACGCAAGCCCCCGGCTGCGCAAGCTGACCAATTGTTTTGCATCGCGGTCAACATCGTTCCATATTCATTAGTTATTAGTTACGGGAAAGTTCCGCATCTGTAGTGAGGTACAGCCACTACCGAAAGTTCTATCGATAGTAATTAAAGTACTAGATACCAATAATGATCGATAGTTTGAAGTAATCCCATACAGTCACTATCAAAAGTCCACTGCTGAACATAGGTCTACCTACGTCAGTGGGCTAACGCGGTTTGTTATGTTTAGTTGGTATTAGGAAGACCACGCTCTTGCCACACCTACGGGCGATATGGTGTAGGGAATATCCTTATACCGCCGCTACACTGTTGGAGTACTTATAATAAATTTCTAAATTTTATATGAAATCAAATTTCGAATTTTGGTTTGCAGCTCATCCAAATGTTTTAGACATTTGATATTTTTTTAATCGACTTCGAAAAGGAGGACGTTCTCAATTCGACTGTATTTATTTTATGTGTGTTACCTCAGAACTTTTTTGATGAACCGATTTTGATGATTTTTTTTTATTTGAAAGCTGGTGCTTCTCATGTAGGCCCATGTAAATCTGATCAAGATCTGACCAGCAGTTTTTTAGTTACCTTAATAATGAGTATTTAAATTGACTTTGACTACATTGATGATGTTCTCATTTTATTTATATTGAAGTCGGTTGTACACAATTTTTAATTTTATCACTTGTTTACAGATCTCATTTCCACTTTTTTTAAATTAAAAATATAAGAATCAAGCTGATACACAAATAGACTTTTTTATCTCTACAGCAGAAATCACACATGGTTTAATTGCTGTGGTCTATTAACTAAAAGATATTATAAAAAACTATAAACTTTCTTTTTATATAAACTGTTATTATAAAATTCTAAACTAATAAATATTGTTTTAATTTATTTTAATTATTATTATGGTCTATTAACTATTACTTTATACAAGCTATTAATGATAATAATGGTACATTTATATATATTAACTAATCAGGTAATCGCTAAGTATAGTAATAAATATATAAATTTAAGATAAATCAGTATACACATCAGATTATGCAATTTACATTAATTATGTTATCACTTAATATACTATTAATTAAATCCAAGTACATCTAAGCAATACGTGGAATAATTCCAGGCGGTCTCTTTGCATTTTTAATCTCTTTCGTTTACCTTTTCATAGTATAGCTACTATTATATAATACAGCTGTAGAGTAATATCGATACTACTTGTGAACTTATCGATAAATATCGATAGCATGCCTCGCACTAGTAATTCTGCTCCTCAATACCGTGGGATTTAACTTCCCCATTTTCGAATAATTATATCATCATTTTTATATCCAGAATATCCGGGAGGAATGAAGTCCGGCAACGCACAGGAGCAGAACGGCACACTCCAGAGCCCTCTAAACAACGAGAGGAACATTTTACGTGGTAGAGCCATGCCGAAGCTATGCTATAGTTTTGAATACGAAACACAGCAGCATTAAGCTACTATTTCACGCTGGTATTCTGTGAGAGCGTGGTCCTTCCCCGGTCGAGCCGACCCATTCGTGCTACAACTATTATAATATAGCTGCAGCGTGGTTCTACCACGTATAAAAAACTCTTAAGAAAACTCTTAAGAAACTATTATGAATTTTTTTTTTAATAAAAGACTTTTCTTACTAGAAACGCGGTGTTCCATCTTAGTTTTCAGTGGTGACAAATTATATTATCAATCGAGCATTTAGATTATCAATCGAGGATAGGTATAGAAGTCTATGGACCGTTGCATCCATTTGCTATTTCAGGTAGACTGTGAAGTTCATCTGCCACTCCTGCTCCTAAAAAAAATATGTGCGTGTAATTGTGTACACACGTATGAAGAGACCCTTTTTTACGGCCTATCATTCTTCTTCATATTTTACGCAAGTAGGTTAAATTATATTATACTCAAACAACACCGGCGGTGAAACGTTACAAGAAAACGTGACATTTTTATATTTTAATACCGTACTAAATATCTCGACTACGTCGATAAGGTAGTTTTACTTGAGGAAACCTGCATGTCAGAGAAATAAGAAAAAAATATTTCGAAGACATGTGAAGTTCGCCAACACGCATTGGGGCAGCGCGGCGGACAATTCTTTGCCCTAAAACCCTCTCAGAAATGAGCGGAGGCCTGTGCCCAGCAGTGGGACGTATATAGGTTGTAACTTTACTTTTTAATTTACTTGAAGAAAAAACTAACCTCAGGTTGCGGTAAACGATGGGCACGTCTGTCTCCCCGAAGAGCTGTTGAGCGGCGTGCACGAACACGTGGTGCGCGTAGCCGCCCGAGCCCGAGCCCGCGTGCGCGCGCAGCGCCCCGCCCCCTGCACCCGCACCCTCCCCTTCCAAAACCAATTCCAATTCCGCGGCGGGCACTTCGCTCAACGACTTGCCGCTACTCTCCAGCATCTGTTCCAGCTCAACTGCCACAGTACAAGAACACGCCAACTTTTTAGTTCATTCATCACAGCCTATTCAAAGTGCTCCATTGTTGACACCGGTTCTAACGCGTCTTTTAACTCATATATTTTTTATTATTCTAAGCCAGCGCTTAGCTACAATCCCACCTGATGGTAAGTAGTGAAGTAGCCTTAGATGGTGAAGCGTACTGAGTTAACGAAAACCTATTCACTCTTGCCTTGAAGACACCCACATTGTAATCGGATGGAAAGACAGACGCTGGCAACTTATTCCACTCCTTTGCCGTACGCATGATCAACGACGCAGCAAACCGTTTGGTTCGAATGCGTGGTAAGTCAACAACGAAAGTCTGGAGACTGGCCGAACGTCTGATTGTCCGATGGTGGAATGGAGAGGGTGGAATTAAATTATGCTATTCCTGCGCACACTCTCCGAAATGCATCCTGCAGAAGACCGAGAGGCTGGCTACTTTGCGCCTGTGTTCGAAGCTGGTAAGATTGGTTTTAACCAAATTCGGGTCACCAATAAGCTTCTTAGCACGCCTTTCTATTGAATCCAAAGCTGCTGCATTTTGCAGCACCAGCTCATATATGGCAGCAATACTCCATGCACGACAGGACTTGCGCTTTATATAAAGTAAGCAGCTGTCTCGGCGTGAAGTATCACCGCACCTTTGCAAGGACTCCTAGCTTCCTTGCAGCTGCTTTGGCCCTGGACTCAATGAACCGCCCGCAGTTCAGATTTGAGGATATCTCAATCCTCAGCAACTGGAGGCGGTCGGTGTATTCCAATGGATACATTTCGGAAAGAAGGAGCCAAGGTGAGCTAGCTCCTTTTTGCAGCTTGTGTTTTGGAGGCGTTGAATTTCACAAGATTAGCATCACCCCATTCGAAGACTGCCTGTAGTGTGAGATTCATACGCTCTAGCACTACCATAGCTTCCCTTGCGGACTGGATTTGATCCCGACTGGCCCGACGACTTGGTTGGTATCTCTCCACAACTGTGCTGTCGTCTGCGTACCCATAGATACCGGGCATAAGCAAATCATTAATATGCACAGCAGAAAGAGAGTTACGGAGAGAAAGGACCCCTGAGGAACACCTACTTACTCCCTAGGCGTATTCCCAAATTCGTGGAAGACAGCTTTCGTGGACCCGATCTCTAAAAAAGGAACCCCACTGATCAAATTAATTTTTTTAATTATTTTAGAGTTATTATCAGGAAAATACTGCGATCCATATCCTGTTTCATTTTCCTTAATCGCCTTTTACGACACTTGTGGTTTCTTTTAAGTCCAAATAATAATTACTATTATTATTATATCCCAACTTTACGGAAATTTAAATCCAACTAAGGCCGGCGGTGAAAGAAAACATTGAAAGCAAACCTGCATATCTATGAATTTATTTTTGTATCCTTTATTTACAACAATCTGTCGCCTTTGAGGGACATTCACCAGTATGTTTGTTGGTGCTATCGCTGGCGTGCTCGGTATGTGACCTGTGTCACATCCTCATTATTAAACAGTAACTGGGTTTACTGTGTTTGTGTTTGTATTAAATCTTGTGGTATCTTGCGCTTTAAGCGTCGCGCTTTGTTGTGGTTTGCCATAAGTGGCCGGGCCAGAATATTTGGATGACGTTCGATGCGCTCTTTATAGGTTCTAGTATGGCGTAGGATTTCCTGTTTAACAGTAGGCAGGCGTAGATCATAATGTAGTAATTCGTTGGGCACATACCAGGGGGCATTGGTTATCATGCGGTTATCTTCATTTTGAAACATTTGTAAGATTTCGATGTTTGAATGGGATGCAGTACCCCACAGTTGTATTCCATACGTCCAGATAGGTTCGCGTTTGAATACCGAGTTGCTTTCTCTTAGTGAAAATATGATTTTGCCAGGTAAGTCTTTTGTCTAAGTACAATCCAAGGTATCTCACATGATCTGCCTGTGGAACTACAATGTTGTTAAGTCTGACTGGGGGGCAAGAGCCTCTTCTTAGGGTGAACGTTACATTCACTGATTTTGTTTCATATGCTTTTATCCGCCACTTTTTGAGCCAGTGGGATATGTCATTTAGCCATTTTTGAAGTATTTGTGAAGCTATTTTTGGGGAGGGTCAAGAGTACTCGGATACCTAGACGTGCATGTATGAAGAAGTTAATGAACCTGAAAGAAGCGAAAGAGGTATGTAAGGATCGTGACACTTGGCGATCTGTTCTCTCTGGCTACCCCGTTAGGGATTGTGCGTGACGATAAGTAAGTAAGTAAGTAAGTATTTTTGGGTCGCTATGAGTAGCCAGTATAGCGGTGTCGTCAGCAAAGGTTCCTCCAGTGATTAATGATTCAGATGTCGGCAGTTCCGCAGTGAAAAGTAAGTAGAGTATGGGACCCAGTATGCTGCCCTGCGGGACTCCGGCTTTTAAAGGGCCGAGATCCGACAGAGCTTCCCCTTGTTGTACTATGAAATGGCGCTGCTGGAGAAATGATTTTAATATCCCGTAAAGGTGATCTGGTAGTGCATTTTTCAATTTAAATAACAATCGCTCATGCCACGCGCGGTCAAACGCTTGAGATATGTCCAGGAACGCACCGGCGCAGTAAGATTTACCTTCCAGCAACTCCATGATGTATTTTGTTAGCCTGTGCACTTGGTCGATAGTGGCATGCTTACTGCGGAATCCAAACTGGTGGTCAGGGATTAGCTCCTTCTCGTTGAGAGTGAAGATTCGTTGTAGTAGTAGGGATTCATATATTTTGGATGGGATGGGTAGCAGACTTATGGGCCTGTACGATTTTGTTTCTTCAGGTTGTTTCTCTGGCTTTAGCAGCATTACAATTTGTGCGACCTTCCACTCTAGGGGAAAAAAATGCAGTCTGGTCATGGCATTAAATAGTGAAGTAAGAAAAGTTATGCCAGATTCAGGTAGTTCCTGTAATATTCGGTTTGTAATGAGGTCGTATCCTGGAGCCTTTTTTGGGTCTGATTTTCTAATTATTCGAGCAACTTCTGTTTTTCTAAATTTAAGAGGCATTACCTGCGTCTCTTTTGGGTTGTTTGAGTGGTTGGTAATTTCTGTTGCATCTTCTGGTGAGCCGTCATATGGGTGAGGGGTAAAGACGTTGGAGAGGTGTTCTGAGAAGGTTCTGGCTTTCTCCTGGTCTATCCGCGCCCAGGTACCATCTGGTTTTCTTATAGGAGGAGTGACGTTGACAGGCCGTTTTAGTCTTCTGGTGGCTTTCCACAAAGAGCAGTCCGAGGAAACAGTAGTATCTAGGTCGGTGAGGTGATTATGAAATCCGTCATTACAATCTTTCTCTAGGATATGTTTTAGCTGTCTATTGGCGTAATTGAGTTCTTTTTTTCGCCACAGGGTCTCTGGTTGTTTGCCAGCGTTTTCGTACCCTCCTTTTTTTGATTATTTTATCGAATATGTGTTTCGGTACGTGGGTATCCAGGTCTCTAGATGGTAGTGGTGGGGTCGATAACCAAGCTGCATCTTGCACACTCTTGTTGAAGTATAGCACCGCTTCCGTTATTTAGTCTTCCGATTTCAGACTAACTGATTCTTAGAATGCTTTGTCTGTGAGCTCACGAAATAGAGACCAGTTAGTTCTATTGTTATGCAGAACACATTTTCTAGCGCGCTCTTGGGGGGTGGTATGTAGTTCTACTATGATTGGAGAGTGGTCTGAAGATAAGTCCCAGCAACTCTGGCACGATATAATGTTCTTAGCGATTCCTTTGCTGACACAAAAATCTATAACATCTGGGATTTTTCTTTTGTCTGTTGGCCAGTAAGTTGGTTGACCCGACGATACCACGTTCATATTTCTTTTTTGTATGCATTTAAGGAGTTCACGCCCTCTGGGTAGAACAAGCCTGGAACCCCAAAACGAATGCTTGGCATTATAATCGCCTCCTGCGATAAACCTGCCTCCAAGTGATTGAAAGAAGTAACTGAACTTCGATTCCTTGATAGTGAATCTAGGTGGACAATAGAGGGCCGATATTGTAATATCACTAATCCAGTCTGTTACCACGACATTTGTTGCCTGGATGCAGTTTTTTCAGTAATGTTGTAGTACATGATGCCTGATGTTTGACCTGATAAAAACGGCCGATCCTCCATGTGCTTTGTTATCTGGGTGGTCAGTATGGTACATGTTGTATTCTGGTAGGCTAAAGTGGCTTTTGGATGTGAAGTGGGTTTCTGAGATTAGTAAAACATCTATGCGGTGCATTTTAACGAATATTTTTAACTCTTCCGAGTGGTTTGACAAGCCATTAGCATTCCATACACACAATTTTAGTGCTGTGAATGTGATGGCATTTTTGAAATTAAATCGGTTAGCGTTTTGGTCATGATTAACATTTGATTCATCAAGGCAACAAGTGTCTCCTTAATAATTTGGAGCTCACTCGTGTTTTGGTTTCCATCCTTAGTGTTCGTTGTTTATGTTGTAGGTTGTCCAGGGACTTCTTGTGTGGCTTGGGCATACGATTTTCCGTTATTTGTTGATTTGTCTGTAGGTTCTTGTTCCTTTCTAGTGTATCCAGGGTTTTTCCTAACTTTGATGATTGGATGGGGATATCGGACTTCCAACAGTTCTTTGTAGACTGTGCAACCTTTGTAGTTAGCTGGATGGTTTCCCTCGCAGAGGACAACCTCTTTTGATCTGTCTTTTACGTAAGCAAGCTGAAGTGTGGTGCGAACCTGCACATTTGACGTATCTGGGCTTTCTATTGCAGAACTTTTGTGTGTGGTTGTAATCTTGGCAATTAGTACATTGGGGGATTACTCGCTTTGGTCTAGGTGCTTTAAACGATGAATGTGTAGTAGATATTTGAGGTTATATGTCTTTATTATTTTCGCGGGGCTCTAGTTCGATGTTCCACATTGGTAGCGCCTGTTTTGTTCCTGAGTTTTGGATGTTCCAGACATTTACTACTTTGTGGTGAAACTCCTCAATAGCTATTTTTATATCCTCTTTGTCTGTAGATGGGTGTAGATGTTTTAGCACAACTCTAAAACTGCGGTCTTGTTTTGGTTGGTAACTATAAAATTCGGTATCTTTAGCCTTTAGTTCTTTATAAATGGTGGTGTATGATTCGGCTGATTTTGGTTGTAGTTTAACTCTGTCACCTCGTAATACCTTGATTTCATATTCTCCTTTTGCCACGTCTTCTAATAGTTTCATCAAAGGTTGTATATTCTTGACTCCGTCAATAAATAGGGAGGGGATCTTGTGAGCTTCGGTGTTTGTATTTCAGGCTTGTCTGCTTGCTCTATAACTTCGAGCCCTTTGAACCGATTGGATGTTGGTACTGCTGGTGTTGCAAGCCAGTAGTTCAATTTTGCCTGCTTTTGATTGCGCACAACTGCATCTGGACTGGATCTTTGTCTTTTGCCGCAGCACACTTCTGTGAATAGCTGTTCTTCGGATTCTTTATCTGTTTTATCTGCCAGTTCGATGTTCCATTGATTAGTTGCTCCACTAAAGGAGCTTTTGGTCGGTTTGTGAACATTACTTTATGGAAGAGTTGTTGGGTCATAATTTTTGAGTAATTGCTCATTCTGTTCCCACGAGTAGGGTCGATTAACACGTCACAAGAGGGGTGACGCCCATTCCCTCAAGAAGGCAATATACAACGGTGTTTGCCAGGTCCACCGGGCTAGCTAAGGACTTGCCTCCTACAAGCCATGCATCCCATCAGCACGTGGTCCCACCTTAGGATTAGGGTAACTTTTTAAAGAGGTGTTCTACCTCAGTGCCCGGGCGGCTAAGCCAAGGCCCTCGATTCTGTGGATGCACAGAGTTGCGAGTTGTGGCGGTCATTTCCTACCTCCAACAGGTTCTGGCTTGTTAGGCCAGGGTTTTATCGGGATAATTACCGTCGCCCGATGCTCGACGTTGATCTTTTACGGCCTTTACGGCTCTATGAAATTAAAGTTAAAATAATTCGTAGACATCCGAAGTTCGTCAACATATACTGAAGCAGTGCGGCAGAAATTTACTTGCCCAAAACTCTCTCAGAAACGAATGTACTAGTCGCGACACGTAACTAGCGCCGAAACTCTAGAACGAAACGTGGAAGGGATAGCTGCGAATGTCGTATCAGTACGGGGGACGGAATGAGACCGGAGAGCCAACGAACGATACGCACAGACAATCATACGCAATCATGCGCAATACAACCAATAATGCGCAATAACAGTCATGGTTAGATTTTCGTGCCGCGAGTTATACGTTTGTGTCCAGAAGTGAAACGTATATATATGCTATAACTTGACTTTCTTTACTTTAAATAATTGACGATTGTAAAAGCATCACAACTTACTAGCAGTGATGACACAGTCGACGTCCTGGCATTGAAGCAGTTCACTGTAGAAGTCCTCTCTGGAAGCTTCCAGCTTCTTGTCGTAGCAGGGCATCAGGGTAACGTGGTACACCGCGCCGGGGTTCAGCTGGCGGTTCTGAGCCAGGACACGCTTCACCAACGTCCCCATTATTTGCTGTGGGGACTTCGTGGTGGAGATATACGGCAGAATGAAGTTCCCGTGGGTTTTCTCCGCGTAACACACCCAGCCTGCGACCCAAATAAACATAGATAATATTGTATGTCATTTGTTACGTTAGTGTAAAAAAAGAAAACTATGACCTAAGGTTCAAGACACACTACTAAGGGCTACGCTAAATACTTAATGGACTCCAATGCAGTTTTTTGTAGAAAAAAAAACTGTTACCCCCCCCCCCCCACTACAGATTTCAAAATCGCACCTGTATGTTTAAATTATTTATTACGCCCATATAAGTACTTACTCAGCTTGGAATTTGAACACGCGGCTCACAGTGCCGCAGTAAAACGCTTGAATTATGTAATTCCTGTGCACACTTCATGTCTTGGATTAAGAGCGACTACTATTACAGGTAATGCCAAAAACATTTGAATCTTGCATACGCAAAATATAAAATGCCCACACTAGCTATAGGCAGAAGCGCCAAAGGTGCAAGACGTCTAGTATTGGAACCGCCAATCCGTTTGCTAAGCATGAATATTACAGAAAACCTTACTTAAAATATATGAATGATGCTGAAAAAAGAAATCTCCAGCTTATAGTACACGCAGTGGCACGTAATTTTGGCCAAGCCCTTATCTTCCGGTAACAAAGTTGTGAGTGTTCATAATGAATATTTATTGAGAAGGTAGATCAAAAAAATGCTTACGACGAGTTCAAAAGGATAATTCACTACGATTAAGTACGGTGTAACATTTGTTTCAAGTTTTAGTTGAATCGGGTCATTTGAGCGACTAACTTGAATTTTTTAAAATTAGGATTGTGAAAAGTGTACCGTACGGTTACTGATATTTTGTGACTTTGTGTGTTTAATTCCATATTTAAAGGTGCAATAAAACTAAGAAAAATGCACCTAACACCCGCCCAGGTTGCACAAGCCGTAGCATTAATCGACTAAGGGTTGACGCAACGTGAAGTGGCCATAGCACTTAATGTACCACATTCCTCATGCAGCATGCTTTGAGACGATACAAGGAGACTGGCAGCTGGACCAGGTAGCGGAGGTGTAAGATGCACATCGGCCCGGGACGCTCGCTTCATTGTCCTAGAAATCCGAAATTGTTACCTTACTGCAGTTGAAATTCGCCAACGGCTCCGAATCACGAGGGGTGTTAATGCTAGCGAGCGTACGATGAGAAGACGCATGGAAGAAGAATATTTAAAAGTCCGTAGACCAGCACAGATCCCAGAGCTTCTCAGATAGCATCGAGGAGCAAGACTTCGTTTTGCCCGAGAACACGCTAGCACTCACAAGCAGTGGGCTAAATTTTTGTTTACAGATGAGTGTGGCATTACATTACGTGCATCAGACAGTCGAGAACAAGTATGGAGAAAAAGAGGAGAACGATTTCTACCACTACCCAAACAGTGAGTTTTCATGGAGGCACTATAAAGGTGTGGGGAAGAATAAGTTCTGATGCTCGTACAGAGTTGATTATCTTCAACAACCAGCTAACGGCTGCTCGATATGTTGAAGATAACCTACAGGATCATGTTTTGCCTTATTCGGGGTTTATTGTGTTGACATTTTATATATTTATCGATTACATCCGGTAGGCAAATACCTTGCTTTGTTATTGGCTATGGATTTAACTTTTGCGGTAGTCAAACGCAAACCCTATTTAACCACCTTACAACATTTATAGCAAAAATATGCTATTTTTGCTATAAATTTTGTAAGGGGGTTAACAAAATGGTCATTCGTAGAGCAACAGTCGTTACTCTAGACGCATATTGTTGAATCTATGTAAATGTTACTAATTAGTGGAGTGTTTACTCCGATTGTGATAGTGTCTTGGTGTGTGATAATAAGTAACTATGTGTGTCGCAAAGACTAACGCCACATAAAATATACAGTTGTATAAAAAACAAGTATTTAATTATATGTACGCCCATGTCCGATAGTACGTCTAATATTTACAAATGGACACGACAAGTTTCTTCTAATGCAAGACAATGAACGCCAAAAGCGCATTGCGTAAATGAAGGTATCTGGGACATGCTTATAAGAAATATTAAATCCTCTCTTAGCCCACCACAAACTCCTGATCAGCTCCGAAATACAGCATTGGCCGCTTGGACAACCATGTCACAAGTCGATGTTAGAAATAGAAATAGAAACTTTTTTATTCAATGTAGATTATAAAAATACTTATTGAAAGTCACTTTTTTAATTTACCACTTAAAACATTATCCAGAGCACGCCAGACCAAACGCAGGCGGTTATCAGAGCTAAAAGAGGAAACACGCTGTACTAACATGTATAGACAATAATAAAAAATTGGCTCTTCTTTATTTTATAGGGTTTAAAATACTAGCTGATCGTTGAATTCTAATTTTCCTTAAGAGTGTGTAGCTTCAATTAAACTCCGCTACAAACTTAATTATTGGTGTAAGTATAGTTATCTTTTAATAATCATGAAAAAGCACTGAAAACTTAGGAGAGATATTTATTGTGCCCACCTACGCAGTATTAATCTAAGAAAAAGTATTTAAAAGCATGCTGTCACAAAATTCAATGTTGGCCAAGTTTCCATGCCGGTGAGTGTAGTTTTATGACTTAAGAAAAAAGATCATTTCCTTCATCAGACTGGTATCGGTTGATGGAGATGATCTTTATTTAGTAAGAGATCATAAGTGGCTACTGCAGTGTTTGGACACCTGCACCTAATTTCAAACAAGGAAGGTTACAAATACATTGTCACTTGTCACCTCTGAGGACTAAGATAGAATGCCTAACAATCTGTATTTACACAACCTCTCTATACCCATCAGAATGGTACATACATACACAGCAGTGTATTGCAGTTCAAGCACTGTTCTTTGGCGGCAGAAATAGGTTATACAGTAGTACCTACTTAAACTGATTCCTAAGCATAAAAGAATCCTTCTAAAATAATCTAAATAATAATCTAAAAGGTATTTCTATACCTGGACATGAGCTGGATAGCATAGGCAGATGCTTGGAGTTAGGATCGGTTTGCTGTTCCTGGTAGCGTTGCAGAAACTCCTGCTGGGTTTCCAATAAGGACAGGTCTTCTGCTACTGTCATGTCTAGGACTATATCGGCGCCGATGCTCTTGAAGTAACCTATAAGGTTACAAAATTCACATATATATCTTTTTATAGAATGAAAGTGACAAGTGAGCACACAGTCCACCTGATGGTAAGTGGATGCTGCCCATAGACATCTACATCTATCCTCGATTAATAATCAATATGCAGATGCGTTGTCACCAGTGACAATTAAGATGGATTTGCCTTGTTACCAGTAAAAAGGTTCTCTGATTCTCTACACTCACCGTCACAAAAACAGCATGTGGCATTAAGCTGCTATTTGACGCTGGTATTCTTTGAGAGCGTGGTTCTACCCCTGACGAGCCATTCTTTAATACAATTTTTAAAACTGGGTAATCATTATGAGGAAGGCTTAAGAACTAAAAGAGAGATAAGTAACTAAAACCTGATACAATTCAGACCGACCATTAAAATTTGTTTTTGCTATTTTGAATTTGACCCGGTATAACATGCTGGTAGTTGATGGATGCAGGTGGTTCAGTTGTTTTGTGGTATTCCATGAGACAGGCCTATGTTCAGAAGTAGACTTGTAAAGGGTTGTAATGATGATGATGACGATGAATCATAAAACCAGTTCTTTAAGTGTTTCTTTATATTTTGTTGAACACACATGATCACACATGTTCAAGAATATAATGTATAAATGATTATTATTATATAGGTCCATTGATTTTATTTACAGTTAAATGTTACGTAATTCGTTTTCGCCATTTTGAATTTATTACTCAATTTTATGAACATATGGCATATTAATTATAAAAACACTACAAAAAAAATGCATGATAGGAGAGGTGTTTTTCGAGCTCTCATACCTTATTTTATTTATTCATTTTAAGCCCCCTAAGGACATGTGTCATGAGAGCAGCATTGCACTGTGCACATGCTGAGAAGAATAAACTTTTTTTAGCCATGATGGTCAATTGACTTAACCCGAGGTGTGCTGACCCCCGGTATAGGAATATCCACTACCCCATATCGTCCCACGTGTGCCGTAAGAGGCGACAGAGGGAAACCTAACCACAAGATGGGCAGCAGCAGTTGCCGTAACAGCTTCTTCCTTATAACAGCTCAAAACCTGATAAAACTATGAAATAGTTAGAAATTTTTGTGCACTTTCTAACGTTCATAAAATGCAAGGTAACCAAAAAAATATTATTGAAGCAGTGTTAACTCACCTGCTAACTTCTTTGTAGCATCTTCTGGACTAAGTTTGTACCTCACAGCAAGCGACAGAATTGGCTGTGGCGACATGGACACCACGACGAGACTGACATCATTTGTAACTCCTCGCGAATCTGTGTACTTGCGTTCAGAAAGTACTCTGCAAATATTTATAGTAAATTTCTCATAAAAGAGCCAGTGGGAAGAAGGAAAAGAAAAAAACTACTCAACCCATCTCTCTTCCTTGACATTCAAAAACTCAAATTAGTTTCTAAGTTAAATGATATTTGATATTATTTTTTATGCAATAAAGGTGACAAATATGCACACAGTCCACCTGATGATAAGTGGATGCTGTGGCAAAGAAATCTGTCTTCACATCACATCTACATTTTTTTAATGTTGTCATTTAGTAGAATAGTAAATTATATATAATTATACATGGTAGTGGCCCTACCTGCTGCTATATTATGACGCAGCAGAAAAGGGTCAACTATTACCAGAGTAGGACCACACAATCACAAAATACTAGCATGAAACAGCAGAATAATGCCGTTTCATATGGTAAGTGTAGACAACCAGAGACCCTTTTTACTAGTAACAATGCATTCTTAAAACACAGGGGTGACAAACCATCTGCATTTTAAGTCTTAATGGAGGATTTATGTAGATATCTATGGGCCACAGCATCCACTATTTGTACACTGTGTGCTTGTTTGTCACACTTATTGCATAAAAAATTATGAATAACTATACCATAGTCCCATACTGGATGAAGTGGTGATACAGTATGATGACATGCCGGTAGTTGATGAATGCAGGTGTTTCAGTTGTTTTGTGGTGTTTCATGAGGAAAGCCTGTGTTCAGAAGTGGACTTGTGAAGGGCTGTAATGATTAGAGATGAACATGGGTTTCACCAAATACGAATATTCAGCCAAAAGCTCGGTAAAACTTTTACCGTACCGAATATTCGGCCGAACATTATTTGGCAGGACCACAAAGCATGCGAGATTAGCGCCGGATCCTGCCCCTCGCTCTCCCGCCACACCTGACATGTTATTTCATTATCTAGTACTGAGCAAATTGCCTGCACATGCTTATGTTTTGACCATTTTTGTGAGATAAAAAGTATTTCTTTGTGGTACTCTTAGTGAAAATTGATATTTATATGATAAAAATGAATGGCAGGAGATCTACTATTTGGACTTATTTTAGTGAAACTGACAACCAAAGTAAAGTACAAATGGGTAATTTTATACTTTCACGGTCCCCTCCGTTTTTTGGCTTTAGAAAATCAAAAAGTCATCTGATTTAGATTTTTTTGAAATCTTCGTTTTTATGGCGGATTTATGAGAAAAAATATATGGAAAATATCTCACCTTAAGATTTTTTCAAAACGAGGATCCATCGACCGGGCTTCCCTCGAATGGGAGAGAGTTGGGGAAGGAAGCACCTTGCCACTCAACATAGCACAGTCGAGGGAGGCCGGTCGACAGAGCCCCACTTCGCGGGCCTCCTGCTTCTGAGTGGTGGAAAAAATAACCACGAAGGAGATGGCGAGGTCTTTCGCTTGCTTCGCTCGCTCACTCGACCCCACCATCTCCTTCTAACCTAACCCGTCCGTATCGGGATGCCCTAATCCCGAGTTCACTTCGCTCGATCTTACACTCAATAAAACACCAAAATAAAAAATGGTTAACAAACATTTTTCAATGTATTTTTTAAATGTTCGCATTTTGTGTAGATTATGAAAAAAAAAATAACAACTTCATTCGAATATTTGTGAAAAAGTTATCAATAATTATATGTGAATGAGTGCATTTTCATGAACATTTAAAGCCCTAAAACCAATATAACTTTTTTTATTCCTGTAATTTTTTAGTAAATTCACCGTAAAAACAAAGATTTTTTAAAAAATCGTCAAAATTGGATGATTTTTCAATTTTCTAGAGCCAAAAAACAAGGGGACTGCGATAGTATGAAATTACCTACCAATGTAATGTAATATTTTTTAGTTTGATTCCAACAACATTTTGTCAAGCTTTCTTTTTGCTATAATTAAAAATAAATCTACAGTGCCTCAAAAACAAAACATATATTTTATTTATGAGTTAAATCTACATAATGATTTCTTATATTTACGCGAACACTATGCATTGATTAAAACTACTTTTACAGATTTTATCTTATATTACTTTTTTAGGATTTTATCTATACTTACTTACTTATATAAACTTAACCCATAAATAAAATATACTTTCAACAGTAAAATTAAGAAAGACATGACATTACTCAATTCTTACATTTCAATACACTGGACACTTTGAGTACTTTATTGAATGTTTGGTGATTTAGCCGAATATTTGATAAAGCTGCTGAATATGCCGAATACTGAATATGAAACAAATATTCGGCCCATCTCGAATATATAAAAGATTATTATAAAGATGCATTGATTCTATTTACAGTGAAATGTTATACCTAAGCAATTCTTCCTGGCTCTGGCGAGTAACTAGAACACTTTCGGCAGAAGTGATACACCCACTGCAAGCAAGGCAATCTGCCAATGTGATCTCCACCTTCTGTAATTTCTGCTCACGACCGCTCGATACATCAAAGTATCCATCATCACCGATTTTGATCTTCGCGCCAGTTTTTGTTTTCGTCTTTTCTATCTTTACTGGTTTTATACACTCCTGTCCAAAAATAAAAACAAACCTTAAAGTAACATGTTAAACCATCGTAAGAAAGATTGCGATGGTTAAGTTCAAAATATACTTAATAAATTTTACCGTAAGACTTGAACTACACAAAATACATGCTAGATTAAAGTTTAATTACTAACCTGTGACGGTGTTATGAAATCATCGAGGTCTGTTAACTGTAAAGCGCCACTAAATCGAGAAGCCATTTCGAATAGTATGTATTAATTTCAAGATAATTTAATCATGGATAAATATTGCTGATAAAGTTTATGTATGTAGAACAAACAAAACATCAAGATTTAAGACAAGTTACAGCTGATTTTGACATATTATGATAATTTTTTTATCTGGGTTTACGGCTCTGGAATCTAGCTTTTCTGAGTCTGAAGTTACAATGTATAATAATTATCTTAATTAGAAATGTCACGAACGAAACATTCATCAAAATTTACTTTCACACTGATCATGATCATTTCATCTTTCACAATGATGCGTAGTATCCTCTTAGTAGTCTGTGACACTGATTCACAAACAGTTTGTTGACGTTTGCATTATCGATTAATACCACATTTTCATTTTTACATATCTTGAATACCAGAAATAAAGGAATATAATGGTCGAAAGAATTTTTCATCAGCTAATAGACTTTGAAGAGAATTAGGAACTTTATCCTTCTTAATATCTTGAATGGAATTGATGAGGAGTAATCTATTCAAACCAATGACAACATTGACTCGACAGTTCTGTCGCGCGCCGCGTTACGTTCGAGACGCTAAATGAATAATCTACGAATACAAATTGAAAACTGGCGCTAAACTTCAAGTTTCGTTCCCAAACATACAGTGTTAAAATACAAGTAATACGTTACATAATGATATTTAAAACTGTGTGAAGTGCTCAGTTTATTTGTGTTAAAATCAAAATAACTTATGTGTTTGTGCGGTACTCTTCAATTATTATCAAGTTATAAAGTCATAAGTTGAACTTTGGACCCATTAACACCTCGTACAAAAATATACACGCATTTCAATAAGTGATCAACCACACTGTGTATTTCGTCGCTCAGTTAGGACAACAGCTAGCGTAGCGATAGCGGAGTTACGGATGAATTTAAACACTGGCGATTACATCCATAGTTCAAACCCCGGCGCCACGAGTTTTTTTTTAATTTAATTTTTTTTATAATTAAACTTTTATGTTTGTCTCTGTTGGGAGAAGGAAAATATAAACATTTTTTTTTAATTATTATTTTGTAACCCGAAAGAAGTCAAAAAAGTGCAAAATGATCTGCGGGGTTGCCGTCTATTACTGAACACAGATTGTTCCTTACATTGCCACACTTGTGATATCAACTATCCCTATAAATGCCTGAATATAAACAAGGAGCAGTTTGTATCGCTTTCGAAGGAATTTCGTTTCTCTTGTGTGAATGTAACAAGACGTATAAAAACTAACTTAAGCACACCTGTACGTCACAATCAGGTACCATCTATGGAACAGTCTATGGACCTATCGTGCGAAATTCTGAACAAAAGTGAGGCGCACATACCATCAGATTCGGTCTCCATCGAGAAATTTAATGAACTGCTTAATACTATCAATTTGTGGCGTAACGACATGAAATCTAACATAATAAGTATTAGAGACGAAATTAAGAATGATATGAACTCTAACTTTATTAGGGAAGAAATTAAAAATACATAATGATTTCTTAAATTTACGCGAACACTACACATTGAATAAAACTATTATTTACGGATTTTATCGCGTTTAATTTGTTTTTATTATCATCCCGACGTTTCGGGTGCCTTACAGCACCCATGGTCACGGGGGGGACTGAGATGTTTGACGTCCCAATATCATAGTTAATCCGGCTACCTTCAGTTTTTAAATATTAATTTTTTTGGTCCGATTTACGCAAAACGAGCTTATAGTATCATGAAGTCTTGCAGTGGTATGCTTGGGTTTGGGTTTAATTTTATTAATTATAGGATCCCAAGCAGATGGTAGCACCCAACCATCTTCTCTATTGAAATTTGGATGTTTTTTAATTTCAATTGCCTCGCGTATCATTCTTGGTAGGAATCGGTGTTCTTTTGCGAGAATTTGGGGTTTATCAAATCTAATGTAATGGTGGGGACGATCTTGAACATGTTCGCAGACTGCAGACTTCCCGGAGCGTCGGTGCTTCACATCAGCTATATGTTCCTTCACGCGGGTTTTTATAGATCTCTTTGTTTGACCTATGTAAGAGAGACCACATTCACAATCTAGCTTGTACACACCTGCATCTTGTAGAGGAATATTACATTTGATGGATGGTAAAAATTTACTAATCTTCTTCAGCGGCTTGTAGTATGTCTTAATGGACGCTCGCTTCAAGATGTAGCCAATCTTGTCCGTGACTCCTCTGACGTATGGTAGTAGAGCAGGCGCGCGCTATACTGTGGCCGGCTTCACTCGTTCACTGTGACATAGGCGCGGGACCCGAAGCTTGTTGTCCTGCAATACTTGCTTGACGTGCTGAAGCTCCGCGGCCAGATGTTTATTGTCACAGATCCCTCGTGCCCTCTGAAACAAAGATTTACCCACGGTAGCTAACTGTGAAGGATGATGGTGAGATTCACCATTTAGATATCGGTTGGTATGGGTCTTTTTCCTATACACAGTGTATAATAAAAACAAATTAAACGCGATAAAATCCGTAAATAATAGTTTTATTCGATTAAAAATACCTTAAGTAACATCCAATCTGATATTAAGTCTCTACGAGAGGAGCATGCCACCCAGAGACAAAATGTTTCTAATATAAACATAGAATTATCGTCCCTTCAAAACTCCATTCAACTGACGAACATGGTACTTTGAAACAAAGAGTCGATGAAATCGCACTTGTTGCTAGTGAACAGATCACATCAGCAACTGCAAGACTACAGTACAGAATCGACTCCCTGGAACAACAAGCCAGACAGACAAATGTTGAAATCTGTAACGTACCAGAGCGTAGAAATGAAAACCTTATAGGTATCATCGAAGCCATTGGAACAGCGATCCGCTTCCCCATTTTAAAGGCAGATATAGTGTCGATACATCGGGTTCCTCACGCACACAGCACAAATGATAGACTTAAAACATCATTGCTAAATTCAGCACACATATACAGAGGGACAATATAATTGCAGCATATCGTAAAGCAAAATCACTGAGGTCTGATCAGCTCGTCATTCATTCACAAAGACAGTTTGTGATCATATCCTAGACGGCCCCAACCATTACATCAGATTTGATAGACCACAAATCCTCGCGAAAGAACACCGATTCCTACCAAGGATGATACGTGAGGCTATTGAAATTAAAATACATCCTAATTTCAATAGAGAAGGAGGCTGGGTACTACCACCTGCTTGGGATCCTATAATCAATAAAATTAAAACTAAACCCAAGCATACCACTGCAAGACCTCAGGACATAGTCAGTTCATTTTGCATACATCGGACCATAAACAACAATTAAAAAAGCTGAAGGTACTCCGAGTTTAACAATGACATCGGGACGTCAGTCATCTCAGTCCCCCGTGACCATGGGTGCTGGAAAGCGCCCGAAACGTCGGGAATTAAAAATAAAAAGTAAAAATAAACGCGATAAAATCCGTAAAAGTAGTTTTAATCATGTGGAGTTATATTTGCATGTTTCCACCTCCTAGGAAACACACCCTCTGACAAACACTTATTATAGATAATGTGCAAAGGCTTATAAATATTTTCAGCAGTTTGTTTGAAAACCAGTGGAGGAAAGCCATCTGGACCAGGACCCTTAGAAGTGTCTAAATGTTTGAGTTCATTTAGAATTTCAGTTTCAGTGAAGTAAATATTAGAAATTAAAATATCGTGACTTGAGGTATAAGATGGAGGCTGCCATTGCGAAAAAGAAGGGGGAGAGGGCTCAAACACTGATTGAAAAAAGTCAGAGAACATATTACACACCGTCTTGGGGTCGCTGGACTTAAGGTTATGGTAATGCAAAGTGGACGGAATTTTAGTCTCAGTTTTGCGACTCGATACATAGGTCCAAAAGTGTTTTATATTTTTAGTTATACATGTATTTTCCTCTACAGTGTCCATATACCTACGATAGAATTGTTTGCATTGGATCTTAAATGTATTTATGTATTGGGAAAATTGTACGTAGTCACTTGGGTTTTTATATTTCTTCCACTTAGTCCAGACTTTTTGTTTACATTTAAATGTTTTAATCAGAGGACTTGAAAACCAGACAGGAAATCCTCCGGGACGAGAACTAGAACGTGGTGCATGTTGTTTTATGATGTCATCTATGATCATATAAAAGGTTTCAATGCAGGCTTCAGATGGAAGCGTTTGCAGTAGTTCCGTCCAATTTGTTTTTTCAAGCTTGGAATTAATGAGGTCAAAATCTGTTTTACGGAAGTTATACTTGGTTAGAGGGCGCCTTTTCATTGGTTTATACGTCTGATGCGTATGAGTAATCGCAATGAAAGGTGGATGATGGGAATTAGGAGGAAGTAGTGGATCCGTTGGGGCTCTAATAGTAGAGTGAGTTGTTAGAGATGAAAAGGTCCAGTAGTTTATCATTAGAATTAAAGATTCCATTATATTGCGATGCATTTAGAAATGTCATAAAATTCAACAATAAGGAATGTGTATAGGCGGATCCAGATCCATTCAACGGTAAAGGTTGGTTACAATAATCAGAAGTGGAGGATGATGATGGAACCCATGTCATATCAGGAATATTATAATCACCAATCACATAAAAGCTATCAATAAGAGGATCATTAAGGCAATCAAGTAACAGGTCAAAGTGTTTTTCATATGTATCCGGGGAGCTGCGAGGCGGAATATACGCTGCACTAATTACATGTTTTTACAAAGAGGGAAGTCTGCAGTTTGTGATCATATCCAGGACGGCCCCAACCATTACATCAGATTTGATAGACCACAAATCCTCGCGAAAGAACACCGATTCCTACCAAGGATGATACGTGAGGCTATTGAAATTAAAAAACATCCTAATTTCAATAGAGAAGGAGGCTGGGTACTACCACCTGCTTGGGATCCTATAATCAATAAAATTAAAACTAAACCCATCCCTGCAAAATGAACTGACTATGTCCTGAGGCCTTGCAGTGGTATGCTTGGGTTTAGTTTATAGCTATAATCAATAAAATTAAAACTAAACCCAAGCATACCACTGCAAGACCTCAGGACATAGTTCATTTTGCATAGATCGGACCATAAACAATAATTAAAAAAGATGAAGGTACTCCGGGTTTAACAATGACATCGGGACGTCAGTCATCTCAGTCCCCCGTGACCATGGGTGCTGGAAAGCGCCCGAAACGTCGGAAATTAAAAATAAAAAGTAAAAATAAACGCGATAAAATCCGTAAAAGTAGTTTTAATCATGTGTAGTGTTCGCGTAAATATAAAAAATCATTAAATATAACTCCAGTTCATAAAAGTGGATCAAAACATGATGTTGAACATTATCGCCCCATCTCTATTCTCTCCGTCTTGTCAAAGGTCCTCGAAAAATTAGTCCACAACCAAATTTACCCAATTCTACACTGGGCTATCATTGAATAACAACATGGTTTCATTAAACATAGATCTACTACTAGTAATTTACTTACTTTTACGAATAATTTATTTGCAAGAGTTGATGACGGCTTTCAATTAGATGCTGTATATACAGATTTTAAGAAAGTTTTCGACAAGGTGGATCATGAGATTATTCTAAACAAGATTGCATTCAACGGTATTCGTGGTAATTTGCTGCGCTGGTTTGCATCTTATATTCAAAACCGTTCCTAAAAAGTTGTAGTAAATGGATATCAGTCAAGGGACGTTTAGGTTACATCGGGCGTTCCTCAAGGATCCATTCTTGGACCATTGTTATTTATTATTTTTGTTAATGATACAGACAAATGTTTTCTTAAGTCCAATTTCCTATTATATGCCAACGATCTGAAAGCCTACAAAACTATTAAAAATATAGAAGACTGTATATATTTCCAAAGCGACCTTGACAGATTAGCAACATATTGCAACATTAATAAATTACAATTGAGCATTCCAAAATGTCACTATATAAACTTTACAAAAAAGAAAAATACTGTCCGTTTTAATTACATGCTCTGTAAAAAGTCCTTGGCCAAAGTGACAGACGTAAGGGATTTGGGGATTCAGTTGGACTCTAAGCTACAACTAAACATCCATATTGATAAAGTAGTCAAACAAGCTTTTAAAATGTACGGATTTGTTATGAGATCTTCTACTGACTTCAAACGAACTACCACATACTTATACCTTTATAAAACTCTTGTTCGCTCCCAGCTTGAATATGCTGTACCTATATGGAATCCCTACTATAAAGTATGCAAAGAAACTATTGAGAAAGTCCAAAATAAGTTTTTGCGTGCCATGTACTATAGATGCCATAAATCTTACTTGTCTCGTATCCCATTGCTGAGAGAGTTTGGTGTTTAGTCGCTTGAATGTAGACGTAAATATCTTGAAGCTATAACATTGTATAAAATAGTAAACAACAAATTTAGCAGTACTGAGTTAGTTTCCAATTTAAAGTTCGTAGTTCCTAGAAGTGCTCATATACGCGCTGTGCGCACTCGTAACTTGTCCGCCGTCAGTACATGTCATACAAATACCGGCTTGCGCGCGCCAGTTCGCCGTATGATGCATTCCTTTAACGAGTTTTTCAATGATGGTAACATAGATTTGTTTACACCGAATATTCTTGCTTTTAAAAGATCGATATTTGAAAAACTAAAAATGTGAAAATAATATTATTTTGGCTCTTTGTTTTTTAGTTTTTAGTTATTAAGTTTTTATGAAGCGTCCGCGACAATTTAATTAACATTGTAAGTAGTACGTGGGTAGCGTTGTGGGCTACATTATTGTGAATACATCATTTTATTGTATTTTAGATATTACTATATTTTGTAGCTGTTTGCTGTTCCTTAATAAATAAAATAAAATAAAACATTGAAAACTCAGATGTTTTAGCATTTTAAATGTTTTTGAATCCATTGTTTCTTTTAGTAGGCATTGAAGGGAAATTTTGTAAGACTTTAGCATAAGTAGCCTCAGTAGTCTCTTTAGTAAAGTATGACTCAGGGAAAACTCTTTTTAGGGTTCCGTAGTCAACTAGGAACCCTTATAGTTTCGCCATGTCTGTCTGTCCGTCTGTCCGTCCTCGCTTAATCTTTGTGACCGTTAGCACTAGAAAGCTGAAATTCGGTACCAATATGTGTATCAATCACGCCGACAAAGTGGTAAAATAAAAATTGGTAAAAAATGTTTTATCAGGGTAGCCCCCCTATATGTAAAGTGGGAAGTGATTTTTTTTAATTTCAACCCTAACGTGTTATATATTGTTGGAAAGTTATTTAAAAATGAATATGGGTTTACTACAATCATTTTTTGATAATGTCAATAATTTCGTAAATAATCGCTCCAAAAGTAAAAAACAATGTGTCCCCCCCCCCTCTAACTTTTGAACCATAAGTTTAGAAAATATGAAAAAAATCTGAAAAGTAGAACTTTATAAGGACTTTCTAGGAAAATCATTTTGAACTTGGATGGAAACAACAGTACCCACTACCGGGAGCAGTTGCAGGAGCGCGGAGCGCTGTTGGAGCGCGAACATAATGGATACCCACCTTTAAACTCATAAGTGGGAACACTTATTGTGACGGACGGGAAACTACGGAACCCTACACTGAGCGTGGCCCGACACGCTCTTGGCCGGTTTTTTAATTTTATTTGTAGTAGGCTCATAAAAATCATCATTTTCCTGCTGCAGGTCTCGATTACGCTTTGGCGGTTTCCTTTGCCCACCCGCATCAAGATCCATGCCCATAACCATGCCGTCACTATGAGACAGCATTGCTCTTTATTTCGTATGAAATTTAGTGAATTTTTCTTCAAAAGTTAAACTTAAAATTAGGTTTTTGTCATTTTAATTTATAAATACGCGCTTCTTCTTCCCGTCAGTAAAAATGCATTATGATCAATGATCATGAAACTCCTTAGAGTAGAAGTAGAGTCCGTTTCATGAAAGATGTCCCACGGACTAGCGAAGTAAAATTAATGTATGGCATTTGTTACCAGATGTCAAACTTCGCAAAGACTGTGGTGCCGCAAACTAATGGACTTCACTTTGGACCAAGATATTTTAAGTGGGCTACGAGCTTAGGGTTCGTCGTGACAATAAAAACTGACGATTGAATTACCAAAATTAACACTTTAATTGCCGAACAACAATTAAAACTAATAATTAATCACAAAACACTTTAGTTCACTTTATTTCGCTCCGAAAGCTTCGCTCTTATCGCCAATTCCATACTGCCCCAATCGCGGCCCTAAACGGCATTAAATTGGTCTTTTCCACTGAAACACCCAGAATATTCCAGCAAATACCGGCCCCGACCGAATAGCTGTCAAACGAAGTTAACTTCAAATACTTATTTTAAAGTACCGTGCGCAACTGTTGTCTAGTCTGTACACTGTAACAAAAAGTACTTCGGATTACCACGAGGAGATGGATACAGACACTTTTACAAATTGGTTCGAAAATCAATTATTACCCAGCCTGCCAGAGCCTTCTATCATAATAATGGACAACGCTTCATATAACTCGAAACAAGTGAATAAAGCGCCTACTCAGGCCGACAAGAAAGCTGATCTCGTAGCATGGCTACACCAAAATGGAATTGAAACTACTGCCGAAATGCTAAAGTCTCACTTAGTAAAGTTGGTACGCGAAAATAAAACATCAAGAGTCCGTTATGAAGTAGATGAGATAGCTCTAGCACATGGACATCGGGTACTTCGAATTTCGCCTTATCACTGCCAGTACAATGCCATTGAGCTAATATGGGCACAAATCAAAGGTATTGTTTTTTATCGCATAAGTTATGAATATGAATAATTTGTACTATTATAACATCCAATATTCAGCATATAAGTAAAAAGATACATAACTAAGAAATAAATATCTCATGTCCCTTACATGTAGGTAATTGTGTAACATTTCGTTTATTTAATGTAATAAATTAACGTTATTTAATGTGCAGCTCGTAATAATACGACTCCGCCATTCAGTACTAATAAAATGATGGGTCTATTAAGATGCTTGCAGCAAAATAACGAAAGAAGATTGGGTCAAGGTCGTCGAAAAGACTCGAAAACTAATAACAGAAGATTATGAACGCGATATAAGAGTGGACACCATTATAGAGAATGAAATTGTCATACAAGTGACTGATAGCGATGACAGCTCTGGCGAATCTGGTTCAGAGTCTGAATAATTGTTTTAATAAATGATAGGTAGTCATTTATTAAAACATCTTGTACCGACTCTATTCATTAAAATGTGTCACAGTGTCTACAAATTTGTTTTATTTTGATATGTCCTCGACCAATTATCTACGCCCATCAAGGATACTCCACCTAATAAAGAACCTGTGTCTTTAACTATTATTGTTTTGATTTTATTTAATTACACACTATACTAGAATATTTAAAAACAAACTGTTCCCAAATGATATTAAGGTTACTGGTTCAGTCACTTCACTAGTATTGTCAATTCGTCATGTGTCAAATCGGTAATAACTCAGCGGCCGTAGTATAGTATTGATACTTTCGATACGATACTAGGTATCGATACTTTCAAAATATTCGGAACCTACACTAATTGACATTTGACATCAATCATTTGTCAAATTTATTTTGTAATTGCGTGTTATTTGCCAATTTGTATGAAGTTTAAAAAAACATATCTCATGAACCGTAAGTTTCCACAACCTAAAACTTTGCAAAATGTTTTCTTTTAGTGAGTACTATCTACAAAAGAAATATGAGCTTTGAAATCGATGGTCCATATTGGAAATATTAGCCGATTTAAGCTTAACCCTGACAAGCCTCCTAAACTGAAAACATAATTAAAATCAAGTACTGGATATCTATAGCCAACCCATGGATGATGTACTAACAATGGAACTTTTTAAAACACAAATCAAAACCACACTTAAAAATGATATATGTTTTTTGTTATTGTACAATATGTAAATTATATTGCTATTAGGATTTTATATTATTTTAAGTACTTTTAATACAGTCTGTCTGTCTGAAGCTATAAATTTGATAATTATGATTCCTGCGACCAATCTCATCCGTGTCAAAGTTATCCATATAAGGGTAGTTTGGCACACAACAAAATTGCCAATTTTTGATATATTGTATGAATTTTATAGACTTTAAATAATTTGAGAGTATGAAAACAATGAAGATTAGACAACAGGGAACGATCGTCGGAGAAAATAGTGTCCCAGAAACATGGACACCATAAGTAAGGCGCTGCGATCGCTAAGTTCGGTCAATAAAAGTCATTTTCATTATATATTTCCGATCAGATGCTAAACCACTTGCACATCCACGCACAATAAAATATTTCTCCATTTTTAATGTTTCTTTTTGTCAAAAATTACAAAATTACGTAGCATGAAAATTTTCTCACCAATGCCGCGAAGAAAATTTGTACATTATTCAACTTCATCTACTTGTACTCATAAACAGCTAACTTCGCAGTCACTACTCACTGACGTCAGCGCCGCTACAAATTCAACAATTTTCAAGGACAGGCGGACAATTTTCAAGGACAGCGCCGCTACAAATTCAACAATTTTCAAGGACAGGCGGGCTATGCTTTACGTAGTGATCGTTGTCCTGTTCTCTAACCTTCATGATGAAAACGAACCTGAGAGCACAGATTAAGTACACTGTTTTGTCTCATATTTAACATAATAAAAGTTATATACAAAAATAGAGGGATCATCTGTCAAAGTTACCCCGATTGACTGAACTTTAAACAAATTAATTACAGTTACTTATTGGCATTTAAACAGAAAAAAATTATTTAACTGATTCCTACAAGTTTCCTTATTTATATTATTAAGTTTACTTTCATATTAAAGCTATTTGATATGAAAGCCAGCCAGCTCTTTCCACCGCAGTCGTCGCTGAAACCACAACGCTTCTCTCCCGACGCACCCCTGGGGCCCCAGAGTGTCTGTCTAGAAGAAGTTCCCTCACCTCGGGTGAGATATAGTCGCGCACCGCCTCTCTCCGGAGTGTTCCAGAAGAAGTTCCAGAAGTTGCAGCTATAGTGCTCAACAGGATAGAAGAAACCCCGGTGAGTCAACACTCCTTTATTTACTGCCTTATAGTTTAACCCGCTCCAATTTTGTTGTTCTCCTAATAAGGCAGGATTCCCTTTCAGCGATTTGGCACCGTAGTAGTTTAGTTTTAGGGAAGAGCAAGTGCATTATACCGCATTCTATAGTAGTCGCTTTTACGTAAGCGTAGAAGCATCCGCATATACAGTCCACTTTAGTTAATATCTAGCGTAGTAGGTTTAAGGTTCGACCGGGGAACTAGACTTCGGCAGCCTTAAACACGTGGCTCCAGTGGAGCTCCAGTGGAGACGACTGCGGTGGAGAGAGGTAGTTCCATTTTAATCAATATAATATTTATATAAAAAATAATGTACAGCCATTATGTACTTAGTGCGCCCGTTTTTTATTTCATGAGCCAAATATTTTATAAAATATAAATAGGTCCACCTATTTATATTTTATAAAATATTTGGCTTAATTAAGTATACACATATTTTTATTTTATATATTTGATTAATATTAACATTATGTTCAAAACTTAATTCCGGGAAAACTGTCCACGCTCGAAAATACAACTTTCCGATCTGATTCCTGGGGAAAATTGTTTAGGTTTGTCGGAATTAGACTCACCTCTTCACAGATGATTGCAATTTTGTACATTTTGAATTAAAATACAACAAAAGGCAGGTGGTGCCGGTGAAAGAATGTCTACTATCCAATATAGTCCCATGAAGATTGTAAGAGGAGACAGAGGGAAATTGAAACAGGTGATGGACAGCACCAGCAGCATCTTTCTAACAACTCAAAATAATAAAAAAACTGGGGTTGACAATTCGCTCCCCAAGCGTATTAACTATGAGGTAATCTACGGGGAGACCTATGTTCAGCAGTGGATTTTATAGGCTGTGAGGGATTATGGATGATGAATAAGGGAGGTAGGTGCAGCTTATTCCCAAGAACATGTTATTTGAATACTTTAAAATTATTTTCGAACTACCATGGTAAAAATTCAGTTAATTTTTAATAAAATAGTTTAGACACGAAAGTTATTTAGTTTTATGTAATTAACTATTTTTATAAATCTTTTTAACGCTTCCTTAACAATCATTTTTCGATAGTCTTTGTTAGTAAAATGTACATCCCTAGCTAACGCACGCAATTACAAACCAAAATTGGTCACGCGTTTTCGGGCTGTTGATAAGACATGCAGAAAGTCTATGTATGCAAGTGGATCAGAACCGTGCTTTGTAGCACCCCTTGGGGGAGGTCTATGTTCAGCAGCGGACTTGTGAAGGGTTGTAGGTAATGAATGAAAAAATACTAAAAATCACCTTAACCAACGCTGAAATTATGTGTTCTATGGTGATTTGTTCATCGATAAAAATATCGACATAGTCCTCGCCTTACGTTGCTTACGCATGTAGACAGCGGTAGGAGCATGGACTTAGAATATACTGGCGTATAGACGACCTGAGCAGTGAAGTAATATAAAATTACGGTTATATTTTGGACTCAGAGACCTTACTAATTAATGAACAGCTTCAACTAGTACTTAGGGATTAAAGTATGTGTAAAGTTACATTTGGAAATTAATATTAGTCTGAGTGAGAATATAATTTGTAAAACATATAAGTATAACTAGTTTTCACAGTAGTCAGTAGTTCCAAGGAAACTTATTTGGACATTTAAAACACTAAGACGAAAAAGTTACTTTACCAAATATATATTGCTTTGCAATTTGAAATAATAAAAGCATAAAAATTCATCAGCTTAACTATCATAATTGCAAATATGTTCTAACCAAAAGGCTATTTCATAAGAGCTATGATGATACTGAGGCTCCTTTAAGCAATATGAAATAATGTAATTTATTTATCACACACACGCGCATGCGTACTCACTCACTCACACATCGCGCGTGCTCACGCGCAAATATTACCTTTGGCGTGAATATTATTAGTTTTTAATTTTAATTTTTATAGTTAATTATTATGTAAGGATCATGCAAATAGTAATATAACAACGTAAGTGCTATGGAAGAGTGGAGTCTCCTAACACAAGTTTTTATACTTAAAAGGAGACTTCATCCCCGGATATAATTTATGTATGATCATTTACTGAATAAACTATTTTTATTTATTATTATTGTTAAACCAATAATAGAAAAATTTCCTACTTTTTGTAATACATTATTATAAAACAAAAAATAAAAACCTGTTCGGCAGACAAACCCGAATGGGTTAATTATCTTTATCGATATCTAAAGTTGTGGCGTATATCACTACATTGCAGTAGTTTCGGTTGCAGTGATACCACTTAATTTTACAAAAATTGCATACATTTGCTACGAAGTAGCAATTTTCGGCTCGACTTATTGGACCTTTATTTTATATAATGTTTTGACAAAGACTAGTTATCGATTATATTAAATTATAATATATTCAGAATCGTGCTGGGATTGAGCTAAATATTTAAATCATTTGACAAAATCCTCTACACATCTTAATGTAATGATTATTATTCATCACAAACTAATTTAGTTGATATGAAATAAATTTTAAGTTAATATATTTATTTTGTGCAGTAATTTATATTTATTTTAAAATCGCTTATTTTTCACTTCACGAACTATGCTGACAACACTTGGTATTGTACGAAAATATCCAGAAAATACGAGTTTTACATACATACATACATACATACATACATAAACACTCATGCCTGTCACCCAGAGGGGTAGGCAGAGACTACAGACTTCCATTTGGCACGATCACGACACACCTCTATCGCTTTCTCCACATTCCTATACCTACGCATACTCGTCAGTTAAGAGTACTCCTAATTTGGCCCATTTTCAATATATCGCCAATTTGATCGATAAACTTTCGCCTAGGACGTCCCTTTCCGATTCTTCCATTCACTTCTGCAACATAAATTTGTTTCGTCACTCTTTCCTCATTCATTCTTTCTACATGACCAAACCACCGAAGCATTCCTTTCTTAACCCTCGTTACAGCGTCATCTTGCAAACCACACTCTCCTTTTATCACACAGTTTCTTACCCTGTTACTCAGATTCAGCCCTAACATACTCCTTAACGACCGCATTTCTACTGCATTTATTCTGGTGGATTTGGCATATTGGTTTTTAACCACCAAACTGCTGGTTCAAATGTATTAAATAATTTTATGCTGTGCGGCTATTAAATTAAATAGAGTAGTGGACTGTATATTAGCGCGGTGCTAGCGGTGAATGAAATTTAATTTATTCGTGATACTGCAAATCCCCTAAATTCGGGATATAGGAAGGACGTGAAGGAATGCATGTGCACCCACCTGGACTTCCGCTGATCTGCCTCGTGTCTCGATGGCTGCCGGCTGTCTTCACACTTATCAACTTCACAGATAATCACGAAATATAGCGTTATTACAAATGTCTATACTTTTTACTATATGCTTGTATAATTCAATGTCCAAATTACACAAGGGCGGGAGCGATGATGCGAGATATAAGCGGTGCGGTTGGTTGCGTGTCTTCTCAACTTGTGTGAGACCGTTAACAGAATGCACATGCTAGGCATAGAGGGCGGTAGATAGGAAACCGGAAATGGGCTTTGCAGTAATCTTATTGGATAATAATTAACGAATCCCTTGAGCGTTAAGCGATAATGCAAGTGTTCAAGTTTTTATATTTATATTGACACACAAGAATACATTTATTATTTAAGAACGATTGGAAATAAAATACAATGGCCACGTAGTCAATGCGAAGTGTGAGCTTGGTGATACCCCTCACATTTTTGCAAAGTGTGTGATATCCACACTCCGCTCCACTCTACATTGATCTTTGAGCGATAAGTGCTCTTTATCACAGCTACAGCTGAAAATTCGTCTTCACATAGATAAGATGTTGCAAAGGTAATAAGAAAACTTAAATCTGTTGAAATCAAAGTTTGATATTTTGGACCCGTTTCCGAGCGTAAGTACCTATCGGCGAGTGAGTGAAATTTGTAGCGTGATTTGTATTGTTTATTTTGTACATACTAATACCTAAAATGGTAAACAGGAACGTCTCACGGCGCAGCGTCCCTCTTTGCTCTTTACGGCGCACCAGGGTGCCACGGCGCACACGTTGGGAGCCCCTGGAGTAGGTAGTTAGTACCAAAGAATATAAATCTTTTATACTTTGAGTATCAAAGCTTTTAGTTAATACTTTGGAAAAGAGAAAGGGATAAAGTTTGAGAATTTTGCCTTACAATAAACATGAAAAGGTATACTTCCTAAAATATAAAGTACCGGGATTGTACTTGTGATCTAACTAATCCAAGCAACTAATCAACTAATCCCTTGACCAATCTGAGATATAATTTGACATCATGATGTCGTTGTCACAGAATAACTAGATAGTGGATTCTTTATAATTCTACCGAACCCCACAGAGTACTTTTTATTTATCTGGAGGTTAACCCGGGAATAATATATCAAAAGTTTATTTTTTTAAAGTTCAGTTACTACGTTTTATTCCAATTATAAATATTGAATTAGAATGATGAAAATGAATATTTAAAAGCTGAAGGTGCCTAAACCGGGATCGTTAATCCGCCAATAACATCAGGGTTCAGTGTCAGTCCACAAACTATGAATTTTCCTCCCCCCTCCCACCCCGTAACCTAGGGCGCTGTAAAGTCACAAAAATTTTTAAAATTTCCAAAGTACTTAAAATTAAACAGGATAAAATCCGTAAAAGTTACTACACTTTTTTAATCATACATGTTGAATATGAACTCTGACACTTATCTTTAATTATTTAGGAATTGAAGTTTGTGTTACATAGAAGGAAAATCACATTTTAATCACATCACATAGGCTCCCACGCTTGACCTTGGAGTGTACAGTTTTTGTTTAACACTGGCAGTCATATTAGACTCACATGATGAGAAAAATCAATCGCATCTCTCGGCCCGCCTCTGTCGGTTTCCAAGGCGACGAGTAAACAGTGGGGAGACGTCGTGTTGAGTGCCGCACGGTTTAGCTTTTATTTTCCATTCTCGCGTTGGATGTTTAATTGAAATATTAATATTTTATATTATTGTTGAGAAATTATTGTTGTGGGAAGTTTTAATGGACAATGGCCGAAGAAGGTGTAGCTGCAGCACCAGGAGCAGCGGCTGAAAAAGTTATTCACACTTATCCACTCATAAGGGTAAAAATGTTTTTATATAATTAAAATACTTTAAGGAATTAAAATAGTCGGGAAATTACGACACATCTTCTCGTCAGGTATACCTCAATCTCTGAAAACTAAAGTGTATAACCAGTGCGTGTTGCCAGTGATGACTTACGGATCTGAGACGTGGTCCTTCACTGCTGGCCGTATGAGGACGCTCAAGGTCGCTCAGCGAGCTATGGAGAGGGCTATGCTCGGAGTTTCTCTGCGTGATAGACTCAGAAATGAGGATATCCGCAGTAAAACCAGAGTGACCGACATAGCCCAACGGATTAGTAAGCTGAAGTGGCAATGGGCCGGCCATATAGCTCGAAGAACCGATAACTGATGGGGATAAAAGGTTCTCGAGTGGGCCTTGTGTGCGACCCCCCACTAGATGGAGTGACGACCTGGTAAGACATGCAGGAAGTCGATGGTTGCAGGTGGCTCAGGACCGTGCTTTGTGGCATTACTTGGGGGAGGCCTATGTTCAGCAGTGGACTTGTGAAGGGCTGTAATGATGATGATGATGATGAATTAAAATACACATTATTACATTTAAGATAATATTATTATTTATTTAGTGCAGAAACCATACGTAATGTTTTTGTTGTATCCATTGTGCAAATATAAAAACGTAAATACTAGACTATGGTTTTATATTAATATATTTCATAAACTAGATTTATTTATATAATTGTTGATGTTTGAAATTATTTAAATTTTAATAAATAATATATACCGTGTACCTACGTCAATTTCCACTTTAACTATTTGTCAGTATATAATTACTTATAGTATCTACAGGTACAAATAAGAGAGAACGCATACTTTAAACTTATTTTACTCCTTGGCATCGTTTATAAAAATTATATATCATTTTTTAATTTGTCTTGTTTTGTTATATTGCATACTTAAGCTTTACAATAATATAAAATAATTTGGACTAAGTCAAGGTTTGAGGCCACAAACGTAGCGCCACTCTTGCGCATCGTCGGCCACCGTGTACCGTGACGTCTCCGATTACCTTTGCACCTTCTGTTGGAATTTCCTCGATAAAAAAGAGAAATGTGATTATTTAACTATACCTTCTATTAAATGACTTTCAAACAATTTCTTATAACTATGTGAATAAGGACAACCGCTTACCGCCAGTTACATTACCTGAGTGCAGCGTTGCGATTGTATTTGAATTTCAGTATTTTATACTGAAACTCAATAATAATAATTGGTTTTGGTGGTCCCTATAATATAACAGCGACTCACAGAATGTTTTTCCGTATGTTTGCTACATAACGGTTGCATGCTTGTATGTAACAATACCAGTAGCACCTTCCAAAAAGTAAATCACGTAACCAGTAACAAACATTTCAACTGTTTTAAAAGAAACTGTTAAATACTTATTAGGAATATTTTAAGACGATCATACGGCGTTAACTCCAGCTGGTGCCCTACATTTGCGCTTTGCTGTTCATGGTATTTGTTTCCGTGTCTGTCACAGCCATGGTCGGGACTCGTGATAGTCTCTATTTTTGACGATCTTGAAGCACTATCGTATCTGCCGCTTAGTGAATACATCGTCAGGAAACCTGCATGTCTGAGGAATAAAATAATTTACACTGGAGCAGCGTGGCAAACTAATTGGTCCATAACTCTCAAAACTGAAAAGAGGCCCGTTCCCAGCAATCTGGCGCATCATATAAGTTACTGACACACGTCCAGACCCGGAACAATTATTAGTAGACCGTACAAATACTTGTTCCGTGCGGGATTCGAACCCACGGCCCTCAGTGCCGTAACTTATTGCTCAACAAAAACTCTAAAGTGGCTCGGCCAATTTAGATGAATTTTTTCGTGTATTTCAGTGGGTTCCTGGATTGTTTAAAAACTTAGTTGGACCCTGTAGGTGGCGCTGTTGTCGAGATCCAGAAAACACAATTTTCAACGTGTAGAGCCACGCTACAACTATATTGTGGTTGTAGCACGAATGGGTCGGCTCGACCGGGGAAGGACCACGCTCTCACAGAATAACAGCGTAAAATAGCAGCTTAATATTGCTGTTTCGTATGGTGAGTGTAAAGAACCGGAGGCCCTTTTTACTGGAAACGAGGCATTCCATCTTAAAGTCCTCAGGGGTGACAACGCATCTGCATTTTGATTCGTAATCGAATATAGATGTAGATCTCTATGGGCCACAGCAACTACTTACCATCAGGTGGACTGTGTGCTCGTTTGTCACCATATCCTATAAAAAAATTACAGTGACAAACTACTTCATTTGATATATAGGGTCACGCGTCTATGCGAATTCTATTGTCTATTATTACGATTTCTGTGGCTTGCACAGATTTCAGTCAGCCGCGTCTGTCAGCCGATAGTTTGTTCTCTGCTTTAACCTGTGCCTGCGCTACACTCGGGCATTATAATCCTGTCCTGCGCAGATGATTCGTCTCCGTTGATACTGGTCGCCGTGATTGAAATTCCGTCTTTAGGACATTCTTATTATTATAAGGTCTTTACCCATGAAATTGCCGTGTTTTATGAAATAAGTTAACGTATTTTTTTTTCTAATTAATCAAAGTAATCGCCCATGCAATCGATGCTTCGTTGCCAACGCAGTGGCAGTTTATTGATGCCCTCTTGAAGAAATCAGTTTGACGAGAGGCAACAATCTCTTCAAAGGCATTTTGTACATAGGTGCTGCCTCTCAGGTATTTAATTCTTTTCCCGCCAAACTGTTGTAAATACGGCGTATGACGGAGAGCTTCCACCCTCAGCTCTTTTAATGCGCAGCAGCGGGGACAGCTGGTTGGAGACGAGTTATGCGAGCGTCTTCATCATTACGTTCAGTTTTTCACAGTACACTGCTGCAGTAATGCTCATCCCGTTTCCTAAGAAACTGTGATGACAGTGACATTTCTAGGGGTAAGTTTTCGTTTGGAACATTGTTTAGGGGCTGAACCAGGATTAAAGCAACTTGCTAAGTGCTTTCAATTATCGAACAGAATCTCTTTTACATCGCGGGTAACAATGCGGTTCAAAATTCCATTTGTATGCGTGTTAAGCGGTGCAAGGCACGTCTTAACGCGTACTTCGTGCTTGCCAATTTGACGCAAATGGACCAGTATTATTCTTTTGATGCTAACGTTGAAAGCTGCTGCTAATTATGTCGTAGATTAAGAATCACCTGCTTTCTGCGCCTTTAATTCGTCATTGTCGATCAAAGTTTTCGGAATACCACGGGATTTATTTTTCAAATTTCCAGAACGGAAGCGGGCAAACCAATAACAGGTGGTGTGTTTGTTTGTAGTATTATCTCCGTGAACGTCGTTGATGTTGCGTGCCGCTTGTGTCGCGTTGCTGCCACAAAGATAATACGCATATTCCATAACTACTCGAATTTTCTATGTATCCATGCTGACGAAAAAGATTCAAATGCGATGAAAACATAACGATTATCGATAAACAAATAACTAATTTTGAAAACAGAATTCTATGTTTTTAAAATAAAATTAATTTGAAAATTAAATTATCAGCTAAAGAAAAATTATTTTGATTTCAAATGGCCAGTACTGCAGAACGGCAATTTCATAGGTAAAGTCCTGTTATTATATTGGTGAAATTCTTTCCAACGAAAATGTTTCTGTTGTTATTATGACGAAAGTATAGTAAAGTAACAATTTGTACTTATACATCCCATCGCTTAGCACTTATTATTGGAGGGTTTTTTTATTGGGAAGTACCTCGCTTGTTGGTGTTGTCCTTCAAAGCTAAGCACGGTGTATTATTATCATCATTATCATTAACAATTTAATTGGTGCTGGCGAGGACGCAAACTAGGGTTAAATACTTGCATATTGTGAAATTAAAAGCGAACACTTATCCCTTGAGCTACGATGACTTCATCAAGGTCACAATTTGATTTAACACCATATTTAAACGAGAAAAATCAATCTTGTACTTAATGACCGGTATAACCGACTTCTTAGTCGTGTGTACCAGGCTGCAATCGAGTTTGAAACTTACATATTAGTTTAGTTTAATTTTTGATATATTGATATCATAACTAAACTACGTTCTGCGTTTTGCTCTTATACCTTGCAATACAGCTGGACTCTAATTCCAAAAAACCCAGTCTAAAACTCGACCAAAATTCACTACGCATTGGATTTCTAACGCAGGATCCGCTACTACAACATTGAGGTATTACTATACGCTAGTAATGTAGTTCGATGAACTACAATGATATTCTGATTACCATGTAGGCCAGTTGCGATAAAACAATAAAATACACCATGTCATTGCTGGTGCGTCACCCTTGTAGTATAGATTATTGACGTCGCCATTTTCTTTCTTAACTTTGCCGATACTACCGTATGTCTAGATAGATCCATATACATATAACTGCAAAAGCATTAGTAAGTACTAGTAGTATTAAAAGTTTACACAACGCTTCCAATTTTGAGAACGGACGTGCGTCGAGCACTCATTGAGCGCTGAGTGACGGATGACGCAGTGGCCGACATCCGTGATTCTGAGTTCCGAGGCACCTGTCAAAACAAAAGGCGGCAGATTCTCCATTGTGCGTTATTATTGTACGACTTAAAATTTGACTCACGATAGCGTTAATAAATGCTTTTAATTCTCTTAAATTCCATGGACCTATTTCGGATTAAAAAAAAAATACTAGCGATGCTATACTATCACTACTAATACTCCCGTTAACCTAAATACTTAAATTGGCCTCAAACGTTTATTTTTTTATTTATTAATTAAAAAGAAAAAGGGAAATAAACCAGAAGGTGGGCGGCAGAAACTAAGAAAATTTAAAAAACCCCCGAAACAAAAAAAAACTGATGATCTTCAAATTGCTGAACCGATATTGATAAAACATGTCTAAAAACACCCATAGAAAACCTATTAAAACCTCACTCAAATCGGTTCACTCGACACCGACAGACAGACATAGCGGTCAAACTTATAACACCCCTCTTTTTCGTGAGGGTTAAAAAGGTCTACCTACAATTGTTACTATTTAACATACAAAATCTAAAAGTATAATGTAGTCTTATACTAATTGCACAATAACTTACAGGTACTTACCTTAACACAGCTAAGCCATAATTAAAATCTTAATTTATATATACAATTTTAAATGTGGTGAAACTTACACTCACCGGCACGGAAACTTGGCCACTCGTGAATTTGCTGATTATTTGCACTGAAACGTTTTTTTAACAGTAAATTAAGGGTAGATGCATTCAATAAGTGTCTCTAATGGTTTTAGAACATAGAAATTTAATGTTTACTTCACCGAAATTTTTCTTTTCAAGATAACACGTTTTCACTAAAATTAACATCTTTCCATTGTCACTTTAAAAACACTACAGAGTTAAAAATTAATTCTGTTTCTTTATTGTCTATCAGTTTTAATATCGGGTGTTACCTCCCCTAGCCCTGATAACCGCTTGCATTCGATCTGGCATGCTTTGAATGATGTTTCTGACATCAACTTGCGGTATGCTGTCTCAAGCGGCCAGCGCTGCATTTCGGAGCTCATTTAGAGTTTGTGGCGGTTTGGAGCTGGACTTTATCTTTCTTTTGAGCATACCCCATACATGCTCAATTGGATTTAAGTCCGGGCTACGAGCTGGCTACTGTAATTTTTGTATTCCAACCTCTTCCAGATATTCCTCTACACAATGTGCGACGTGCGGGCGTGCATTATCGTGCATGAGGAGGAATTGGTCGTGTCCAGTGAATCCCGAATAAGGCATTACGTGCTCCTGAAGAACTTCCTCGATGTATCGAGTAGCTGTAAGCCGATTATCGACGATGACCAACTCTGTACGTGCGTCGGAACTTACACCTCCCCATACCATTATTGAGCCTCCATGGAAACTCACAGTTTGGGTGGTGGTAATGGGTAGAAACCTCTCTCCTCTTTTTCTCCACACTCGTTCTCGACCGTCTGGAGTACGTAAAGCTATTCGACACTCATCTGTGAACAACACTCTAGCCCATTGCTCGTGGGTCCAATTGACATGTTCTCTTGCGAACTGAAGTCGGGCTACTCGGTGCTGTCTGAGAAGTTCTGGACCTCGTGCTGGTCTACGAGCTTTTAAATTCACTTCCTCCATTCGTCTTCTCACCGTACGCTCACTAACATTAACGCCTCTTGCGATTTGGAGCCGCTGGCGTATCTCAACAGCGGTCAGGTAGCGGTTTCTCAAAATCTCCATAACAATAAAACGATCGTCCCGGGCCGATGTGCACCTTACGCCCCCACTGCCTGGCCTGCGGGTGTAGCGGCCTGTCTCCTGGTATCGTTTCAGTGAATACTGCATTGAGGACCGTGGTATGTTAAGCACAATAGCAACTTCACGCTGTGTCAGCCCTTGGTCAATTAATGCTACTGCTTGTGCAACTTGTGCTGGTGTTAACGGCATTTTTATTGGCTTTAAAGCACCTTTAGTTATTTAATTAAGACACAAGATCACAATAATTGAATAACCTTACAGTAAACTTTTCACAACACACAAATTTAAAATGTGAACTTAGTCGCTCAAATGACCCGATTCAACTAAAAATTAAAGAATTCGTCATGGTGCACTTAAACATAATGAATTACCCTCTTGAACTTGAGGGTAAACATTTTTTGACATACGTGCATAACAAACATTCATCAGAAACACTTAAAGCTTTTGCTATCGCGAGATAATCGCTTGGCCAAGTTTCCGTACCGGTGAGTGTATGTATGTAAACAGATTGTACAATATGAAGCACGATACAAGAGAAAATCCTAGTGCTAAACACCTTTTTATGTATAAAAAAAAAGAAAAAAACACATACGACCATTGACTTCGCAGTCTATGCTTCGCAGTCTACATCCTAAAGTATTAGGGTACTGTCGCTTTTCAATTGGAAAAATAAGTCCCCGTGAAGAAGGTTCAAAGGCAAAGTAGAGAGACGTTCAGCTGTGGGTCTTTTTATGTTACTTTTACATTTAATTTTAGGTACCTTTATTTTGTTAAATATAATTTTTAATTTTACTAATTAGGGGCCATCGATAAATTACATCACACGGGGGTGGGGGGGTGAGACATATATGACATTGTGTGACAAGGGACAGGGGGTTAAAAAATTTGTGATGTCACATGTTCAAATCTAAAATACTATAAAACGCGAAATTTATATGCAACAAAAACTTAAAAATATTACTAACTTGATGTAGGATGTATGTATATTTACGAGTGCACGCTCGCTATCCTACCGTTTGTCGTTTTGTCCATTATCTAAAATGTTTTACTTTATATTGATTTATTTAAAGATCATTTTTAAATTTAAATAAAAAAACGGAAAAACTGCTGTTTTATTTTAATTACTTCTGAAATATAAAATTGAAAAATGTGTGCAGGGGGAAGTGGTGGGTCACAAAATAAAAATTGTGGGACGTAATGATGGCCCCTTAGTTATATAAACTGAATTAGTATTTAATTATAATTCTAGCTGGATTTATTAAAATTAAAAACTATTAATGTATATAAAAAAATAGCTTTTTACAATAAATCTATTACAAAATAATATAAAGAATAAAAAGTTTAAAAATATTTATGTCAATCGTAGATATAATTATGCCAAAGACAATTATGCAATATTATTTCTATTAAGCAATGGCTAAAATTACAAAACTTACCATTGCAGTAGTATATTACTTAACATTAGTAGATACATAGTATCTCAATAATACGCACTCGTAACTGTAATAAACATTTAAAAAAATCGTAAACATCCTTGAAAACGTAATTCATACGCAATATCGCGTGGGTTGCACATAGCTCAAACCGCAAAATAATGTGTTACCACAAATTAATATGATACAATAGAATATCACAATGATTATAACTTGAAGGTACCAGTCTTGTTTTTACATTCTTCAAGGAAATACATATAAAATTAGGTAGATACTTACTGTATTTTAAGAAAAATTTACAGGTTATACATTACATATATGTACACACATACATCAAGTGAAGAAGCAGATTTATTAAACTATTATAATAAATGACACCAAGTTTCCTTTTTGTTAATGGTAATTAGAAAAAACTCTCTGACTGACCGAAATTGAAACAGCCTTAGTTACTTTTGAGAAAAAAAAGACAATAGAGCTTTAGCACGGTAATATTATCTAAATAATATTACCGTGGCTTTAGATGCTCAGTCACAATAAACTAATAGGGACATCAAGGAAATCCAAAAATTAATTTCACAACTACGAGTTTCTTCTTTTTTAAGTCACATTATCTTACCCTCGTAATTATAATATAATATTTGTTTATAGAATATATGGGCGCCCAACGATCCAAACGAGCACACTGTCCACCTGATGGTAAGTTGCTAAGTGGTTGCTGTGACACATAGATAGGCATCTGCATCTATCTATCCTTGGTTGTTTAAAAACAAAATACAGATTTGGTGTCACTCTTATGGGCTAAGGTACTTCGTTTCCCGGTGACGGTTTGTTCTGTGAACCAGAACCAAACTTAAATGAGCGCCTAATTACTAGCAAAAGGGTATCAGATTCTCGACACTCCGTATTAGATGAGACCAACTGCTTAATTATTGCTGGTATTCTATGCGAGCATGGTCCTCGGTCGACGGAAGATCCGACGCATCCATACTGCAGCCATAATATAGTTAAGTGTGGTGTTAAGTGAACGGAGTATGTAGAAGCATATGGCACTGATATTTTACAAAAAAATAAAAACAAAAAGTCAGATATTTTTTGAACATATACCTTGCGAAGTGACAAGGTCAAAGATGCCTACAAAATTTTTTGTTTTATTACCGTTCGTAAAGTAGGGTGGATATTATGATTTTAATTTCGATAGATTTTAATTAATTTATTTAATTCAAAAATTTTGTTTTTATTTTTTTGTTTTATATCAGCCATAGGCTTCTACTCCGTTCATATGTTACACCCTTTTTTTCAGACGGTAATAAAGGTCGTCCAGTATATACATATATATATATATATATATATATATATATATATATATATATATATATATATATATATATATATATATGTATATGGTGGTACCAGTGGATTACTGTGATGGTGGTATAAATATCTCGTTTATGTAAGATGTATCTAATATCCTCAGTCCGGTGTCGAGCAGCAAGATTTTTTTATAGAATATTTTAATTTAGATTTAGAATTTATATTTACTTTCTCATCACAAACAGGTACAAAATTATTGATGACAAACGTGTTAAACTAGACGTATTGAACCCTAGTTTGGGTACAAACAAACAAATGAGAGTGACAAACGAGCACACAGTCCACCTGATGGTAAGTGAAAGAGCTGTGGCTCATAGACATCTATATTTAACCTAAATTAAGAATCAAAATGCAGATGCGTTGTCAACCGTTGTGAGGAAGAAGATGGAATGCCTCGATTCCAGTAAAACGGGTCTCCGATTCTCTACACTCACCATACGAAACACAGCAGCATTAAGCTGTTATTTTACGTTGTTATTTTGTGAGAGCGTGGTGCTTCCCCGGTCGAGCCGACCCATTCACGCTACAACCATAATATAGCTGTAGCGTGGCTCTACCACGTATTGAATATCTAGATATCTAAAATTTGCTAAAATTGCAGCACTCGGACATGTCAGAAGAAATGCGCACGGAGGCAATGGAGCTGTCAGTGACTGCGTGCGAGAAGTTCTCGCAGAACAATGAGCTGGCGGCGCGCATGGTCAAGGAGTCCATGGATAAAAAGTTCGGACCCGCCTTCCACGTGGTTGTCGGCGAAAGCTACGGCTTTGAAATCACATACGAGTGTACAACTATTTGCTATATGTACTTCGGCGGAAATCAGGCTATTTGCATCTGGAAGTGTTCTTAACATTGTTAGATAGGTTCCTCCGCAGTATCGATATCATAACATTAATTTTATAACAGATTAATTATATTATCTATATTACATGACTATTCATATTGTTCATAGTACTAAAAGCAAATGGATTAATCATTGATTTGTATAACTCGATGGGATTAATCCAAAAATGGAGCAGTGACACAGAAAATAAAACTGCAAAAGCAATAATTTTGTTGTACCATCTTAGGTACCTATCTATACCTATTACTTTTCTGTGTATTCATTCATGCTATGTGTGATTTTGATAGAGTAAAACAAAATATATATAAGTATGATTTAACTATTTTGTTTTTGTACCAGAATTTAAAGAATCTCATCCCTTACGGAACATGTTTGTATGGCCTAAAATAAATGTTTCTTATCTAAAAGTTTGTCAATGTACAAAATTCTTGATCGGGAGGTAACATTTGTAAATAAATTACAACAAAATCACATGCAAAGATATCTTACTAGTGTTGTAAACATTGTAAGTTGAAGTTGAAGTGAGACGTGAAAAGAAATCTAAATATATAAATATTAAAATGGCGTTATTTGTTAATTTGAAGTTGTGTACGTAGCGTTTACTACGATCTTCCGAAATTATACCTAACTCTCACCCTTTTCATCGATTATGAGGGTGCGGGAGTTTGTTGGGGGCTAGTATGGAAACTTAGATATTATGAATAAATATACGTTAGAGCAAAAAATAACGCCATGAATCCGTCCAAGCTCAATTTGACATCGTCAAATATTATGATGACTTGTTTTTTGTTTCTTCTCAAATTACATTAGCAGAGATTAAAACTTTTGTACCTCCATTCTCTTTTGTCTCTGTCTTCATCTAGCTTAAGAAAACGGCCATTGTAATAGGCGAAATACTTAAATACCTACTATTATTTATTCTGTGGTAAAATACCTGCAAAACGCTTGTTTTTATTATTAAAAAAATGTATATGTGCGTAAGGACCGTATACGTTGCTCTTCTCTACAAGTGAAAAGTAGATATTTTATTTTTTCCTGAAGATCTACTTTTAACGCTGCAGCCCGCTTTAATATATTAAGCGTAGGCTCGACCGAGAAAAAACACATTCTAACAAAATAGCAGCATACGAGTGAAACAACTGCTTAATGCTGCTGCTGTTTTTTGAATGGTGTGTGTTTAGAACTGGATAAGCCTTTAACTGGTAACGAGATTTTATCTCAATGCTCACGTCTAACAACGCACCTTCGAGGATGGATGTAGGTACCTTTGAGCCACAGCATTCACTTTCCACCAGTTGGACTGTGTGCTCGTTGTCACCTTTTATCCATTTAAATGAAAGATTTAAGTAAAATGACTTAAGTTATCGTTTTTTTAATAGAAATTATTAAATAAATTAATTAAATTTGCATCCATTTTCTTCTGTAGATGATTGATGATGTTTAATATGAATCTATCTATGATTAACAAAATTATTTTTTCTTGCTAACAATTACCAAAAAGGGGACAAAGGGCGTGATGCCCCCGGGCGTTGCCTGACTGAAGCGATAACCTTCGTTAGCAGAATAAGCCCCTATTTTCTCTCCGTTTAGGTAACCCCGCCGAATGTTCGCCTTCAATTACGCATCAAACTTTATGTAACTGCTGCGATGGAGCTGATTTATTGACGTCACTTTAAAATTTGATACTACATTTTTTATTTGACTATAAATTAAAAAAAAAACATCAGAAAACGTATTTCTTAAGAATTAACAGACGCTAAAACGCAGTGTTACTGAAGACAGTCACAATTCACAAACTCTCAAAATTTTGTAATGGAATCCAAAATTAATACTTAATGAACATGATACAGTGAGAACGATTCCTCGACATATTTATTGAAGGAAAAGGTACTTACCCTGGGGTATACGTTAGAGTAGTAGATATCTACTTATAATCTTTGAACTATACTCGTATATTCCACAGACCACCCAGGCTGGGTGGCGGCAGGCGTTAGTAAGCTAAATTATTGTTAGGTATAAGTTTGACCTCAAACGGCTGAGAACTCGCACAATTGTATGGCATTTTGAAATAGAAATCTTTTATTTTGTAGTTGTTTTGTTTTCGAGAATGAAACACGTTTTGTGGTAATTAGCCGCGATGTCCTCAAGGTTGATTTGCTTAGAATAATTATTTTTAAGGTTGAATGCTTTTAGCATACACGATGCACGAAATAATATTTATTTAATAAAGAATAAAGATATTTGTACAATACACTTATTACATGTGAAATACTGCATGAAGAGTTTTAATGAAATAAATTTATATTTATTTTTAGTTTTATTTCATTGTTCATGTACTCCTGATTATACACCTCTTCTTTAACATAGCAGAGCCAGGCTACGCCAAAGGTGTGATTGCGGTGCAAATGCCTTGGCTTGACCGGGGAAGACTTGCGAAGAAGCCGTGTTTCGTATTGTGAGTGTAGAGACACTTTGTATTCGTGACGAGGCATTACATTTTAGTGCCCAGGGGTGATATCGCATCTATATTTTGACTTTTAATTGAGTATATTGTTTTCGAACAACAAACAACTGTAAGAACTATTATAAAGTGTGCTTTTAAAAAAGGTCCAGCTGAGTTTCTTTCTGGTTCTTCCCAGGACAGAGGTCATTTGCGAATCAGTGGTGAAAGTAAAAAATGAGTTAAGTACAATAAGTATTACGTGTAATCTACATTGAATAAAATGATTATATTCTATTCTATTCTAGAGGTGTAGGTGGTTGTGCACCATAACACATATCTACTTTCCATCAAGTGGACTGTGTGTTCATTTATAGTCCTCATTCCAAAAAACTATACCTGCGGAGTTACTGCGGGAAGGAGACGTTCTTCGTGTATGACTTACACGTTCTTGTCACATCACAGTGTCATACAAGAACGTGTTAGTCATACACGAAGTGACATACAATGTTACAATATCATCATCATCATCATCATTACAGCCCTTCACAAGTCCACTGCTGAACATAAGCCTCCCCCAAGTAATGCCACAAAGCACGGTCCTGAGCCACCTGCATCCATTGACTTCCTGCATGCCTTACCAGGTCGTTACTCCATCTAGTGGGGGGACACCCTACATTTCGCCTTACGGTACGGTCGAGGCTGTCACTCGAGAACCTTTCTTCCCGTCGGTAGTCGGTTTTTCGAGCTATATTGCCGGCCTATTGCCACTTAGCTTACTAATCCGTTGGGCTATGTCGGTTACTCTGGTCCTACTGCGGAAATCCTCATTTCTAAGTGTATCACGCAAAGAAACTCAGAAGAATAGCCCTCTCCATAACCCGCAGAGCGACTTTGAGCTTCCTCATACGGCCAACAGTGAAGGACCACGTCTCATATCCATAGTTTATCACTGGCAACACGCACTGGTTGTACAATCTAGTTTTGAGGTTTTGAGGTATGCCTAACGAGATGTGTCGTAATCTCCAGCACGCTACCCAGTCGAGTTAAATCCGTCGATTGACCTCTTGCTCGAATTTGGTCTTACCTAGGTAAACATACTCGTCCACAACTTCTTAGTGAGCTTAGTGCTCCCAAAAGATACCGGCGTAGGTGTGACATGGATGTTACGCATGACTTTTCTTTTGTCCATGTTCATCTTAAGATCTATCCGTTGGGAGACACTATTGAAGTCATTGAGCATAGTACTTAGGTCCTCCAGCGATTCTGCCTAAAGGACTTGTGGCGGCGCTGTCGTCGCGCCGCAAGCGAAATACACCGAAGCCTAAATCACGCTATCAACATCCCGAATCATAAACAGTATATATAGAATATCTCCGAACTATCACACCGAGTGTTGGCCGCTCCCCAGGCAGAACACCTTGCCCGGCGGGAGATCTCCCATATTCCTTCCACGGCCATAGACTATATCATCGGCATATCGAACGTGAGTGATTGAAAAAGAACAAACGGGAATCCTCTCAATCGGCCGCGATGGACCAATTGAAAAGGAACCAGCCGAAATTGAACGTTCGATTAAGAAACAGAAGGGAGGAATCGAGGCTTCTCTCGATCCGGCCTCCTATAACGCCTACGTTGGGTTCGGGAACAACGTATGTGATCTCCGCAACGGAGTAACACACAAGGGCGATAACCTCTTCCTTTTCAGCAAGTAGGTTCAGACGAGGATTACGGGTCTTCCGAAGTCGTCTCGGTCCCGACGCCTTAATTCTTCGATGTGGACTGTATAACTTGAGGGATGAATTACTTGGGAATAAAACAGCAATTATCTTCAAACCGTTCCGTGAGAGAGTAATCACTTTTCCCTATCACTTCCCTATACTTCTTATTGACTGCTGGTTTTTCACTTTTCCCGAAGGATTTTCTTATTTATTTCTTGAACATTTTCCGAACTATTTCCCCGAACGAATTGCAATAAAACCCGTTCACTAAGCTACCCCAGAGCTATACGCGAAAGTGAACCGCGCCATTCGCGTGCTTGCGCAACTTAATTACATGAATTTGTTCTATTACTCTCTCACGTTTCACTTAATCTCTTTATTCGCATAAGTCATACATAAATACAATTTATCTATATAGATAGCACAAAACAATATCTACACTACGATATACATTATATTTTCGTATCACAAAAAAGCTTTTATTTATTAAACAAAATATGCCTATTTTAATCACAAGTTCAAAGTCAAAATTTCTTAAATATTTAACACAGAAAGTTAAAGCAATGTTTCCCACTTGAATTTATACATATGTTAACTAATACAATAGTTTAATTTACATTTTCTCTATTTATTTCACTATTTAAAACACTTTTAAATTTCTTATACAAAACTATCATTATTTCACTTATACACAGGAAAATAACACAGAATTCACCTTTTTAGCACGTGCAATCAACCTGAAATGTTTTACAAGTCATTTTTACATAAATTGCTGAAATTACAAACATTTTAAATTTTTACATATTCGGCCTCCTAAGGGCGTGGCCAGCGTGCTTCCATGAACTCACACTATTTGAACAACTAACTTTGCACGGCTCTCGGCTATCCGAAAAAATGAAAGTCTGAAATACACCAATTTTAACAATATTAGGTGGTTGCGCGGAAAAAACCATTGGATTATTATATTTGACGGTAGAGGTGCCAAGCCGCTTGTTCCTTTCCGACAAAACGATATCATTCATACCCTCCTCTATCCTCCATCGACACATCGGGGTGGTGGGGTGGGAGGGGGCAAGAAGATGATTCTAGAATGTCACGTAATCATCGGGGCCGAGGACATATAAGGCACGCGCGACCGTTGCGCGGCCTCTTTCCACCGCAGTCGTCGCTGAAACCACAACGCTTCTCTCCCGACGCACCCCTGGGGCCCCAGAGTGTCTGTCCAGAAGAAGTTCCCTCACCTCGGGTGAGATATAGTCGCGCACCGCCTCTCTCCGGAGTGTTCCAGAAGAAGTTGCAGCTATAGTGCTCAACAGGATAGAAGAAACCCCGGTGAGTCAACACTCCTTTATTTACTGCCTTATAGTTTAACCCGCTCCAATTTTGTTGTCCTCCTAATAAGGCAGGATTCCCTTTCAGCGATTTGGCACCGTAGTAGTTTAGTTTTAGGGAAGAGCAAGTGCATTATACCGCATTCTATAGTAGTCGCTTTTACGTAAGCGTAGAAGCAACCGCATATACAGTCCACTTTAGTTAATATCTCGCGTAGTAGGTTTAAGGTTCGACCGGGGAACTAGACTTCGGCAGCCTTAAACACGTGGCTCCACCATTTTATGGTCACTTCGGCAGGATTTTGGTCGAATTGTTGAATTAATTAATTAGATAATGCACTCCAATTTATAGAATAGACTTAAATAGTGTTCGTTTAAATTTAAATTTTGATTAGGTACTCGCAAACAGAATTATTCGTTTTATATCGTATTTGATTAAATTTAAAGCCTATTAAATAATTGAAACAGTGTAATAGGAACCGTTTGATACGCTTACCCACAATCTTGATAAAATTATTGAGTCTAGCAAATGACGCGTCACCTCGACTCGCTGCGCAGGTGTTCGATTTAATTACGTAATACGGCATACCGAGAGTGTCCATCCTTTATTGTTTGTGCGTTGTGAGATTAATTGTGATTGATATAACTTTATTATAATAGTTTAAAATGGCAGTTAGTGGAAGTGAAATCAAAATTAAAACGCTTTATGCTAAGAGGGACATACTCTTTTCGCGTATGCAGAATATAAGTGATTATATAAAGAACATTCATATAGAAGCAGTGCGGGAAACTTTTTTGACCGAAATCGAAACGATAGATTCTATACGAATAGATTACGAAAAAATATTAGACCAAATTAATCATTTGGAATTACAAATCGACCCGAAATACGTAGTGAACTACCAACCGCTGCTGGCATTCGAAGATATGTTGTGTCGCGTGAAAAAAATAGCGAGATCCCTATCTCAAAACGAAGCAAAGCCGGAAAAACAGGTACGTCCAAGCGACTCGATTAGGTTGCCGCCAATAGATATTCCGGTATTTAATGGTGATATTAAGACGTGGCCCTTCTTCTTCAGTAGTTTTCAAAACAATATACACAATAACCCATCGTTATCGGACGCCGAAAAATTATATTACTTAATCAGTAAACTTAGTGGCAGGGCACAGTCGATCTGCTCTGGTTTTACACCTACAGCAAACAATTACCTATTAATATTCGAAACGCTTAAAACTAAATATGAAGATAGGAGAATGTTAGCTTCCGAATATTTGAACCAGATATTCGATCTTAAACCTATATCATCCGCGAACATCAACGGCTTAGAGCAATTTCTAGATAAATTTGTGGCATCGGTGGCTGCACTTAAGAATTTGAAATTTAATGATCTTATGGATGTGGTGTTTCTCCATATTGCACTGAAGAAGTTAGACCCCGACACCGTGCGTGCGTTTGAAATGGAGCATCGTAGCTCGGAGATGCCTTCCTTTCATTCATTAGCATCGTTCGTGCGAGATCAAATAAAGGTGATGCAGCGCTCTCCGAACGTTAAACAGGACAATAAAAGGTGCGTCGACCGTAGACAGACTCAACCATCTAAAATAGCAGGGTCGTTAACTTACGTAACCGCTACGCCAACATCACTCCAGCATACTTGTTTAGTATGTAAAGATAGACACGGTAATTTATATAATTGTGCGACTTTTCGTAAATATTCACCAAGCGAGCGTCATAAATTAGTAAAGACAAACAACCTATGTTTGAACTGCTTAAGCGATAAGCATTTAGTTGCAAAATGCAATTCGAGTTCCGTATGTAGCAAGTGCGCCAGGAAACATCACACGCTATTACATTTTGAAAATAGCAATATAGCGGCGTCAAGTAAAGCGGATAAGGAATTCGCCCCTACTAAGGTCAACGATTCTAGCGGTCGACCTCGTGATGTCGCTCTGTGCTCATTGGCAAATATGGGAGCACAACCTCCTTCAACCGTGTTACTGGGTACGGCACGTATTTTGGTTAGGGATTCGCGTGGAAACGAACAAAGCGTCCGTGCACTGCTGGACAGCGGAGCCCAAAATAGCTTTATAACGCGACAATGTTGTCAGCGCTTAGGCTTAGTAATAAATAGGTCACTTTCATGTCCTGTAATTAAAGGCATCGGAGGCACTAGTAAATCAACACAGGGATATATAAATTTACAAATTTATTCTCGGATAGATCGTAATGTTAACTTTGATATAAATGCACTAGTAGTAGATAGGGTCACTGAACGGTTGCCAACCGTTTTTTTTTTTTTTTTATTTATTACACAAAAATACAGTCGGTTATTCTTTATACAACTTTCGCCAAACTGCAGGGCAGTTTGTTGGCGAATACATCACCCTCTTACATTTTATATACCTACTGTCCTTAAGAATCTAAAATACACATAAACTGTAATTTCAAATGTAATCCTTAAAAACTTAAAAGTGGGAAAATTAAATTTACACTGTTTTAAAAGATTTAAAATAATTAAAAATTATTTTAAATCTTTTAAATTAAACACATTAAAAATAACAAATTAATTTAGAACTATAACTTTAAGACAATATTAATTATTATACATATAATTATCCAGCAACCACGCTTTTAACTTCTTTTTAAATATTTCTTTATTACCGCATTCGTTTTCAGAAAATATCTCATTGAAAATACGTGGTACTAGATATTTTCTCGTCCTCTTGCCGTAATAATTATTAACTCAACGTATTTCTTTCGCGAAGTAATTCTAATATTTTTGTTAAACGTTCGAAATGTTTTAAACTCTAGAGATTTAAATTGATCTATTGCAATTAAGTACTTAAGTTTTACATGCACAGGTAATATTCTAAAATTTTTAAATAAATTATTATAATTTCCGTCTATGTTATATTTTTTCTTTGTTTTTTCATCAATAAACAATTTTATTAATCTAATTTGCAACTTAAGAATTTTATCTGTATACGTTTGAAAAGTACGTCCATATGCAATTAGTCCATAACTCAGGGCTGAATCAGCTAGTGCATAGTAAAGCATATATAAGATTGACCTGCTTACTGTAAGTTTTAAGTTATTAAGCCTAGATAATATGGATCTTAACCTATCACAGACAATGTCAATATGTAATTTCCAACTAAAACTACAGTCTATTGTTAGCCCTAAGTACTTATAACTATTCACAAATTCTATGGTTTTACATTCGCATTGTTCCAGTTTATTATGTAAGCACTCGTACGAATGACCAATGATGTTAATTTCCTCACTAGGTTTTCTCATATAAGGAGAGTGTAGAAGCATACACTTTGTTTTTGTTACGTTAAGTATAATGCCGTTGTCATGTGCCCATTTTAGAATATTAATGAAGTCATCCTGCAACCTCTCCTCAATAATTTTAACATCCCTGTCAGCGTACATCAGGCACGTGTCATCGGCGTACATATATGTGGAACAATGTTGTACAACGTTATCAATGCTATTCACGTGCATGATGTACCCAACAGGTCCGAATACGGAGCCGGTTGGCACACCCAATGTTACGTCGGCTTCTTCCCCAGTCGTTCCGTTGATCATAGTGTGTATTTTTCGATTCTTCAGGTAATTGCGGAACCATTTGTTCATTGGGCCTCGAATCCCACACTCTTGCATTGCTTTAAGAAGCATTTTGTGATCCAACGTGTCGAACGCTTTTTTGAAATCGATGAACAATACAACGACATAATTTTTATTGTTTAGTTTACCATTAACGTCATCGGTAAATCGTGATAGTGCGGTAGATGTACTGAATGATTTCCTAAACCCATGCTGTGCTGTAGATATTATATGATTTTTTTCCAAAAACATACTAATTTGCTTAACTATTATTTTTTCAACTATTTTATTTATTACTGACAATATCGCAATCGGCCTATAATTGGAATATTCTAAATGATTACCTTGTTTAAATATTGGACGAATAATTGCCTTTTTTAAGTAATTTGGATATGCACCATTTTGCACGCACATATTCACAAATTTTGCAAGCAACGGGCTAATATCTTTCTTTACATACTTTAAATCATTTACTCTTATTTCATCTACACCCGGTGATTTATTACAGTCTAAGTTATCTATAATTTTTTCAATTTCGTTCGACGATACTGCTTTATAACGAAAAGATACGTTACTCGTATTTACATAAGTGGCACGATCTAAAAATTTATAATTACAATAATGTTTTATTTTCTCAATTTCCTCTGTAAATGTTTTAGAGAAATTTGAACATATATTAGTCACCGTATCTGTCTTTCCTAAATATTTCATAATAACACTATCTAAATTATTATTATTCTTTCCCAACCAATTATTAACGATTTCCCAGATCTTTCTACAATCTCCTTTACAATTTAAAATTTCATTTTTTCTAGATTTGTTTTTCGCTAAATTTATTAATTTATTTGTTTTATTTCTGTGCCGCGTGTATTCTAGCCTGTAATTCATATTTTTAGGATTAGCCCTCCACTTCCTAAACAAATAATCTCTTCGGTCTATCATCATTTTTAATGTATGACTAATCCACGGCTGGGTTGCTCGTTTATTTCTGCTTATTTTTATGGCTATTCTGGACTCCTCGTAAATATTTTTAAACAAAGTACGTAACCTATCATAAATTAATAACGGGCAATTAAGTACTAATAATTCATTCCAATTTATCTCTTTTAATTTTTCTTTAACTAATTTATCCCTTAAAACTTCAATATAATTATCACTATCGCACTTTTTTTCGTATGCATCGAACACTAAATTAACTCCTACCATATAGTGATCCGACAACTTACACGTGAGCATGTGTGCGTTAGCGCGCACACGGCTGCGCACCCACACATGGTCGATGCATGTCGCAGTTAGAATACCGGCGTACACCTCCTCTCTTGTGCATTCATTGATAACGCATTGCAATCCCCGTTCACACAACGTGTTTTTGTACTTTTCCACGATGCTGCATGTTTCCATTATATTTATATTTGTGTCCCCAATGATGATTACGTCTTGTTTATTTGGTATTTGCTCTAGTAATAGTCTTAATTCTTCTATAAAAGATAGTTTATTACCATTAGGTGGTCTATATAATGCTATAACGTGAATGTATTTTGTTGATGTTTTTATTAGGCAGTGTAATATTTCTGCAGCACGCGCTGGTACATAATTACATTTTTCTATATTTAATTAAATCTAATTCGGTTGACACCTCGGCAATGATTGAATTTAAGAATTTGACTCTGGCGGACGACACTTACGCCGTTCCTGGAAACATAGACATGCTCATTGGAGCATCGCTTTTCCCTCATCTTTTGTTAAACAATAAGGTCAGGGGCAACTCTTCGCATACCGCGCCTTACGCGCTGGAAACCGTATTGGGCTATGTGATCCTTGGCTCCGCCCCCATCATAGATAGTATTTCGGCAACCTCTTATTGTGGTATGGCTGTCGAACCGCTCGAGTCGTTAGTCCGCAAATTTTGGGAGATGGAGGAGGTGAACGTCCCACCCATAGCTAGCTCAGATGACAGGTTATGCGAGGAAATTTACGTCCGCACGACCATTCGTGATCGCGACGGTAGATATAGTGTAGCGCTACCCTTTAAAGGAGATGTTTTATCTCTCGGCGATTCGCGTCAAATGGCGGAAAAACGTTTCTACAGCTTGGAGCGTAGGATGCTCGCTTCACCCCAGTTAAAGGAAGCTTACGACGGCATCATTAACGAATATACAAGAGAAGGTTACATATCACTTGTGGCTTCGAAATTAGATAACTACGAAGACACACCGTCGTATTTCATACCACACCACGGAGTCATTAGAGAGGACAAACTTACATCTAAGTTACGTGTAGTGCTCGACGCTAGTGCTAAAACTAGCACTCACCTGTCGCTTAACGATATCCTCTATAGTGGGCAAAATTTACAGGGCAGTTTATTTAATATAATAGTCAATTTTCGTTTGTTTAGTATAGCACTATCCGCCGATATTCGTCAAATGTTTCTTTGCATAGGGGTCCGTGAATGCGACCGTAGATTCCAACGCATTTTATATCGTTTCAACCCAAAGGAACCTCTAATGGTGTTTGAATTTAACCGCGTTTGTTTTGGTTTGAAGTCGAGCCCATTTCATGCGTTACGCACGGTGAGACAGCTCGCTCACGATGAAGGTCCCTCTTATCCTAAAGCTAAAAGGGCAATTGAAAGCGGATTATATATGGATGATTTTGTGTACTCGGTCGATAGCGTGGAGGAGGCAACCCTAACCACCGCCGAGGTTATAAGGCTCATGAAATCGGGTCAATTCGATCTTGTGAAGTGGACTAGTAATTCGCGTCCGGTTTTGGATACAATCCCACTATCACACCGTCTTTCGGCGATAAAGGAATTCGACGATTCTGATACACACAAGGTGCTCGGTCTATGTTGGTCACCAGAGTCCGACGTGTTTAGCCTTAAGGTAAATCCGCCCGTAGAGAAATGCACAAAGCGCACAATACTGTCATGCGTTGCTAGATTATGGGACGTCATGGGTTTCGTAGCTCCAGTGGTATTATACGCTAAGCTTTTAATTAAACAACTTTGGTTATTGGAATGCGACTGGGATGACTCGCCGCCTGACAGCATTGTTCGGTTGTGGCAGCGCTTTAGAGAGGAACTTCCTTTATTAAGAGAAATTAAAATACCGCGTCATATAAACGTAGATAGGAATAGCGCCATAAAGGTCGTTGGGTTTGCAGACGCCAGCGAGAAGGCTTACGGGGGCGTTGTATATTTCCACGTCCAGAATAATGGTAGAAATTCGATTAGCCTCATTAGTTCTAAGTCGAGAGTCTCCCCCCGTAAGGTTGTCTCTCTGGCGCGCTTAGAGCTTTGCGCAATATTAGCACTTGCCAAGCTTATTACCGCAGTTATCAGCGCATGTAGGGATAGAGTTCACATAGAAAGGATATTTGCCTTTTCCGACTCCACCGTCGCCTTATGCTGGGTTCATTCTTCACCCCACCGTTGGGATACGTTTGTTGCGAACCGAGTGGCCAAGATACAAGACGAGTTAGAAACGCGGAACTTTTATCACGTGTCCGGTACGGAAAACCCCGCCGATTGTCTATCCCGTGGACTCACCCCGATGCAAATAATGGACCACCCGCTTTGGTTCCACGGACCTGCTTGGGTTCACTTGGATCCCTCGCAATGGCCAATAACCGATTTCGAACCTTCGTCAGTGTCACAACCGCCGGAAGAGAAGAGGCACGCTCTAGTGGCGAACGTTTCGAGCGAGGTTTCTCCAATAATTGCTTTGGCGAACCGCTTGTCCTCTTGGTCGAAATTATTGCGTAGCATAATTTACGTTTGTCGATTCGCGAAGCTGTTACCGCGACATTCGTATGTCTTAGCATCCGATTACAACTATGCCGAGTCGCTAGTATTGCGTGAACTTCAACGTGCGCACTTCTCTGAAGAAATTAGAAGATTACAATCGAATAGAGCTTGTAGTCGCGCCTTTCAACGCCTTAAGCCATTTTTACAGGATGGGATTGTAAGGGTAGGTGGACGCTTGTCCAACTCGCAATTGAGTTTCGACCAACGGCACCCTATTGTTTTACCGCGTAAAGACCATATCATGAACTTATTAGTCGATTACCATCATAAATTGAACTCGCACGCTGGCCCCGACTTGTTGATGTCGATTTTGCGTCAGAATTATTGGATTCTTTCTGCACGTAGTTTAATACGCAATCGGGTGCACAGATGTATAGCTTGCTTTCGGGCACGCCCCAAGCCGTCATTTCCGGAAATGGCGGAACTTAGATCTTGTAGAGTAATACAATCAGTAAAGCCCTTCACGCACACCGGGTCTGATTTCGCTGGTCCGTTTAAGGTCACGCTCACTCGCGGGCGTGGTATAAGATCCACAAAGGCTTACGTCTGCATTTTCGTATGTCTAACTACTCGAGCGGTGCATATAGAACTCGTTGGTGATCTAAGCACAGCAGGCTTTATGGGTGCATTTAAAAGATTTCTTTCCCGCCGTGGCCCTGTAAGTAGATTGTATTCGGATAACGGTACGAACTACGTCGGTGCAAAACGTATTCTATCGGAACTACATGAGCTCTTAGCTAGCAAGTACTATAATTCGGAGTTCGCTCACATTCTAGCCGAGAACCGCATTGAGTGGTCTCTGAACGTCCCAGCCGCGAGCCATTTTGGGGGCAATTGGGAGACTAATATCAAGAGTCTAAAGAGTCATTTATACCGAGTAATAGGAGATCAAATTTTGTCCTTCGAAGAGCTAAGTACGGTGCTCGCTCAAATTGAATGCGTAATGAATAGTCGCCCACTTTGTCGTACGTTGTCTAGTGACCCCTCGGAACCGCTGGCTCTAACTCCAGCACATTTTTTGAATTTAACGCCTTTAAAGTATTTGCCAGCCGCAGGTATGGATGAGAACAGACTTAGCATTTCCGCACGCCACAAATTATTAGATCGGTTAGTGCAATCGTTTTGGAAACGATGGAGGATGGAATACTTGCATACTTTGCAGTCTCGACAAAAATGGAACACAGCAACTGAGCCTTTAGCTGTAGGAACTGTAGTTGTGCTCACCAAAGAGAATACGCCGCCTCTCCACTGGCCGTTAGGAATTGTCGAAGAGGTTTTTCCCGGTTCCGACGGAGTAGTTAGGATAGCTCGCGTTAAGACCACGGTTGGGTCTTACTTGCGTCCGGTTGTCCGTTTGTGCCCCCTGCCTCTTCCATAATTTAAATTAGCTTTCTAGATTAAATTGTAGTTGAATTTAAGTAATCTTAGCGTTAGTTAGTTATTTTGTTAGTTGATCTTAGCTCTAGTTGTGTTAGTTAATTTGAAGGAAATCCTTCAAGGGCGGGGGAGATGGTTGCGCGGAAAAAACCATTGGATTATTATATTTGACGGTAGAGGTGCCAAGCCGCTTGTTCCTTTCCGACAAAACGATATCATTCATACCCTCCTCTATCCTCCATCGACACATCGGGGTGGTGGGGTGGGAGGAGGCAAGAAGATGATTCTAGAATGTCACGTAATCATCGGGGTCGAGGACATATAAGGCACGCGCGACCGTTGCGCGGCCTCTTTCCACCGCAGTCGTCGCTGAAACCACAACGCTTCGCTCCCGACGCACCCCTGGGGCCCCAGAGTGTCTGTCCAGAAGAAGTTCCCTCACCTCGGGTGAGATATAGTCGCGCACCGCCTCTCTCCGGAGTGTTCCAGAAGAAGTTCCAGAAGTTGCAGCTATAGTGCTCAACAGGATAGAAGAAACCCCGGTGAGTCAACACTCCTTTATTTACTGCCTTATAGTTTAACCCGCTCCAATTTTGTTGTCCTCCTAATAAGGCAGGATTCCCTTTCAGCGATTTGGCACCGTAGTAGTTTAGTTTTAGGGAAGAGCAAGTGCATTATACCGCATTCTATAGTAGTCGCTTTTACGTAAGCGTAGAAGCAACCGCATATACAGTCCACTTTAGTTAATATCTCGCGTAGTAGGTTTAAGGTTCGACCGGGGAACTAGACTTCGGCAGCCTTAAACACGTGGCTCCACCATTAGGTAAATAAGTGCTTCTACATAATTTTCGAACTGTAGGAAACTATCTCTGATAGGATTCTTATCAGTTATCATGTTTCTTATCAGATAACAATACAAGTAAATGATCTCATTAATCAATCATAACAAATAGGCATTTGTTTTCGTACAAAACATATCAAACTTATACAAGACAATACTTATGCAATTAATTTCCGTTAATTCTGTTTATGCACAGAGTGATCATCTCGACCGGGGAACAAATCCGATCTCTAACTTCACTTTAATATTCCTTTGAATTTACATCGTTGGAAAGACGATTTCAACCGGGGAACAAATCCGGTAACATAATTTATATCATAAAATTCCCTATATGAATTTATTGAAAGATATTACTTAGAAAACAGTAAACTAGTCCGGCCTGGGAGTTGCACCCAAGACCTTCATATCATTAATTCGACATTTCTTTAAGATTTAACTAAGCATTTTCTTATCAGAACATTTCTATTGGAAGGTCTTTGAAAAGTTATTCGTCATCGGTTGACTTAATAAACTGAAATATTCTTATAGGCGCGTCGCCAACAATCTCCCCCCCGTGCGTTAGCACCATCATTTGGGAGGCGTCGCGGGTACCAGGACTATTATTCTGGATGTAGGTCTCCTCAAGATACCTGTGCTAGTAATGACGTCAACCACTCTGGTGTGACCGTCTGGTCCCGGTAACGTTCTACTAATTTTGCCTTTCGGCCACGTATTTCGTGGCAACGAATGATCTATTATCAAAACAATATCGCCCTCTTTAGGTTCCATGAACTTTCCGTTATTACCTGTTCGAGGTATTAAGGCAGGCATGTATTCCTTCAGCCACCTTGTCCAAAAATGGTCGGCTAACCTCTGTGCAGCTTTCCAATTGAGTTGATTAGAAAAATTATTAAAAATTAGAACCCCTTTGTCGTATCCCCTCAGTTTCAAGGCACTCCCCTTGTTGCCTCAGCCAGTATCGGAATCCTCGGCGTCGACATATCGAGTGACATGCAGTTTCGTGGTCACTTGGAAGGGAAGGCCAAATTGGCCTCTAAAAAGCTTGGCGTGCTCAGCAGAGCGGGACAGTATTTCATGCCGGCACACCGCCTGCAACTTAACAAGGCGCAGGTTCGGCCGCACATGGAATACTGTTCCCATCTCTGGGCTGGGGCTCCCCAGTACCAGCTTCTTCCACTTGACCGCATCCAGCGCAGAGCGGCTCGAATCGTCGACGACCGAGTGCTTTCCGATCGGCTCGATTCACTGGCGCTGCGAAGAGATGTTGCATCTCTTTGCGTATTTTATCGCATCTATCACGGGGAGTGCTCTGAGGAATTGTTCGGGTTAATCCCAGCCGCCAAATTTCGTGAACGCACTACACGGCAAACGTCTCGATACCATCCACACCATCTGGATGCTTGGCGGTCCACCACTGTACGTTTCACAAGGAGTTTTCTTCCACGTACAACCTCTCTGTGGAATAGTTTACCACCGGCGATTTTTCCGAACCGATACGACCTGGGGACCTTCAAGAAAAGAGCTTACTCCTTTCTAAAGGGCCGGCAACGCACCCGCAATTCTCCTGGTGTTGCGGTTGATCATGGGCGGCGGTAGTCACTTAACATCAGGTGAGCCGCATGCTCGTTTGCCCCCTCTTCTATAAAAAAAAAAAAAAAAAAAAAGTTGACCCGTCAGATGCTGCTCTAGAAATAATCCAGGTGGTCGATCACCACATGAGCGTCCCAGAAGAAAATGATTGGGTGTCAAACCCTCTTCAGGACTATCCATACTGAATGTTACCAGAGGCCTGGAATTTACTGTATGCTCTGCTTCTAAAAGTAGCGTATGTAGAACCTCCTCTCGTGGGCTCCTTTCTCTGAGCGTAGCGGTCAACGCAATTTTAATCGATCTTACTAACCTCTCCCAGGCGCCACCCATGTGCGGTGCTCCCGGAGGTATAAATTTCCATCTAATATATTTCTTAAATGACTCATTTTTCATGCTCTCATGGCATTCTTCGCATGCTTTCAATAATTCTTTATTCGCAGCTTTGAAATTTGTCCCGTTATCGCTGTATATAACGGCTGGTTTTCCTCTTCTGGCGATAAATCGCCTCAACGCCATTATCATTGACGCTGGTGTCAACGAGGCTGCTAATTCCAGATGTACTGCTCTGGTAGTCAGACACGTGAATAAAACACCCCAACGTTTTTCGTGTCGCCTTCCTATAGTCACACTCATAGGACCGAAATAATCCACAGCTGAGCATGTAAAAGGTGGTTCATGATGAGCCATTCTCTCCAGAGGAATATTTCCTTGTGGCACGTTCTGAGGTTTTGTCCTGTATGTCCTGCACCACTGACAATGATGTGACACACTTCGTACTACATTACGTAAGTTCAAGACATAAAATTTCTGGTTCACCTCATTCATCACCGTCTGGTGATTGGCATGTCCAAAATGATGATGAACTTCTCTAATCATCATTTTAACGATTTCGTGTTTACCGTCCAATATGACAGGTTTTCTACTTTCCTCGGTCAAATCAGACTTGAAAGGTAAACGTCCATTTAAACGGAGTAAGTTATCTTCTCCTATTTCCACAGATAATTTACTCAAGCGTGAACTTCCTTCAACACTTTTGCCTGCTTTCAAGCATTTTATTTCCGAATAAAAACACTCGTCTTGAACGAACTTCCAAATTAATAATTCGGAATATAGTAACTAAGCATTTTATTATCAGAACATTTCTATTGGACAATGAGTCTTTGAAAAGTTATTCGTCATCGGTTGACTTAATAAACTGAAATATTCTTATAGGCGCGTCGCCAACAGTGATGTATTCGCCATTGACGTTAATACCGCATCCTTTCCAGTACAGTAGCTAGAAAACGTCTTCCAATACAGCGGTGAAAAGGGATTTTAAGGGATATTACGTCACCTGTCTTACGCCTCAGCTGTCTCAACATACTTATAATTGAACATTTTTCACCATTCAATTGAAACTGTGAATCTATTAATTGAGTGTTCGGCGATCATTAGAATAAGGTTAGTTTAGCAAAATGTTATTATTATTTTCATGTAACATAATTTTAATGTGCTGTAGAGCCATTCTAAATTCGCTCAGACTGACGTCCGGGATATCATCGGAGTAGTGTCGGATAAGACTTGCTCTTGGATCGTTACTCACATTTGCGTGTGGCTCCAACGATGATGTGTACAGCTGTGCCTATAGAACCCCTCAATGTCACTCAAAATCTCTGGTATCCCAGAAACGATGCTGCCACATTAGGTTTTCAGCTTCCACAGTTAGCTCTTTCTGGTAGACAAATCTCTGGCAAAGACTTTGGAGTACTCGATCGCTTCTTCAACGCGATCGCACGTATCGAAGCTGCCGGAAGTCCTGCCGCATGCATTTGGAGATCTGACTGTTCAGTTGTCTGTACGCTGTCAAATCTGCTGAAGACTGCTTCATCTCCCGTCTGACAGTCATGAGATTAAGAGTGTGGTAGAAGAGTTTTGTGCTCTTGTACGACGAAGATAAATATAAGAAAAATAAAGAAATATTGAAAGAAAAATAAAAGGTGGTCTTATTGCCACATACCAACGTAGTAACCCAGAAGAAGAATGAATTAAAAATAAGGAAAAGATTAACGGATACGGTGCACTTAAATAAGAAAGGACACCAACTTACATAAACATACACACTGTCAACGCCTGTCACCCAGAGGGGTAGGCAGAGACTACAGACTTCCATTTAACACGATCCTGACACACCTCTCTTGCCTCCTCCACATCCATATACCTACGCATACAAGCTCGTTAAGGGTACTCTTAATTTGTCCCATTTTCAATATATCGCCAATTTGGCCGATAAACTTTCGCCTAGGACGTCCCTTTCCGACTCTGCCGTTCACTTCTGCAACATCAATGTGATGTGTGATACCAACTTAGGCACTAAAAGAGACATCTTACTTTAGGTAGATCGATGACCATAAATATAAGTAGAAGGAGGAAGAGAGAGGGTTTAGAGAGAAAAAGAGTGTTATTTAACCCGTTTCTTGGACACATGCAAGGATTGTGCACTTTTAATCGAATGGGGGCAAGGAGTTCAAAAGTCTTACTCCATTAATCATAAAATGTGATAAAGAGGGGAGTACACAGTACTCGTAGATTGGAAGGAAATGTTTTCCGTGAGGAAATATTATGACAGAAGCTAAGTGATTGAAACGTTCTTTTAGATAGGGAGGACATAAGACACAGTAGTCAGAGACGTCAGAATGAGTATTCTGACGATGACGGGTTGGGAGCCACTTGAGTTTAGGGCGGTATTCCGAGACGTGGTCATATTTACGAAGCCCAAAATATGAAACCTCAACAGAGATTTTGGAGTCGCTCAAGTTTGTTAAGTTGCTCCTCGGTGATATCAAGGTAACAAATATTAGCATAGTCAAGGATAGGGAGAAGTAAAGATTGTGCAAGCGTAATTTTAGTGGTAATAATTAAAAAGTAAAGATTTATTGAAAAAGTAGGATAAACCTACTGAAGGACGAAGGGAAAAATTTGTAAGAAAAACTCTAGTGAATATTCATGCTTCCAAAAGACACCTCAAAGAACTAAGTAACTAAACAAACACAAAAGGGTCCTAACTAAGACGATCACGCCAAAAATACTACAAAGTACAAACGGCCTATTATTAAACCTTTAGAAAGATTAAACCATATTTTATGTGTCCAGGTCACATATTATGTATAATTTTATATAAAAAGGGGAAATTATCTAATGATAAATAATATAATATATATTAAGCGATAAGCGAAGAGGGGGGGGGGGGGAGCGTTACAATATACAGAAGGAACAGCGTTGGTGATAGCACGCAGTGTTGTGGAACACCAGCATTAATGGGCTTGTAATCGGAGCATTCACCGTCTACTAGGAACCTTGATGCTCCGATCTGCAAGAAAACAAGTGATCCAATTGCACAATCTCAGGAAGTTCATAGGAAGAAAGCCCTGTAGGAGCGCATTGTGACAAACGATCCCGACTTGTCGGTTGGACAAGTGACCGCCCATCTATGAGTTAAGTAACCCAGAAGATCTCCAGCTGAGCGAACCCCTATGGTAACCGTACTGGCGGTCACTAATCAGCTAGTGATCCTCAAGGTACCTCATGAGCTGGCAATTAATAATTGTTTCCATTATTTTAGAGTACAAGCAGCACTCTATCACTCTTGCTACCTGCGTGAAATAATTACCTACAATCGCGAGGCACCCAGGGTAACATACGCAGTTGGGGCTAGCGCGTTATAGGCGATTGAATGTTAAAGTTTTTTAACGGTGCTTACGTAAATAGTTTTTTGTAAATACTTGTTGAAATAGTTTTTGTTTAGTTGTTTAGTATTGTTACGAGCTTGAGGTTCGTGACAATAAAAACTGCCGATTGAATTACCAAAATTGACACTTTAATTACCGAACACCATTAACAACTTAAAACACACTAATAATTAATCACACTTAACACTTTAGTTTGCAATTTTATCGCTTCGAAGTATTCGCTTGAATCGCCAATTCAATACTGACGGGACGGCATTCAATACTACGGGAGCAGCGGAGTTGAGAGCAGTGGTGTGGGGAGCAGCGGCGTGGGGAGCAGCGGAGTTGAGAGCAGTGGTGTGGGGAGCAGCGGCGTGGGGAGCAGCGGAGTTGAGAGCAGTGGTGTGGGGAGCAGCGGCGTGGGGAGCAGCGGAGTTGAGAGCGGTGGTGTGGGGAGCAGCGGAGTTGAGAGCAGTGGTGTGGGGAGCAGCGGAGTTGAGAGCGGTGGTGTGGGGAGCAGCGGCGTGGGGAACAGCGGAGTTGAGAGCAGTGGTGTGGGGAGCAGCGGCGTGGGGAGCAGCGGAGTTGAGAGCAGTGGTGTGGGGAGCAGCGGCGTGGGGAGCAGCGGAGTTGAGAGCGGTGGTGTGGGGAGCAGCGGAGTTGAGAGCAGTGGTGTGGGGAGCAGCGGCGTGGGGAACAGCGGAGTTGAGAGCAGTGGTGTGGGGAGCAGCGGAGTTGAGAGCGGTGGTGTGGGGAGCAGCGGCGTGGGGAGCAGCGGAGTTGAGAGCAGTGGTGTGGGGAGCAGCGGAGTTGAGAGCGGTGGTGTGGGGAGCAGCGGCGTGGGGAGCAGCGGAGTTGAGAGCAGTGGTGTGGGGAGCAGCGGCGTGGAGAGCAGCGGAGTTGAGAGCAGTGGTGTGGGGAGCAGCGGCGTGGGGAGCAGCGGAGTTGAGAGCAGTGGTGTGGCGAGCAGCGGCGTGGGGAGCAGCGGAGTTGAGAGCAGTGGTGTGGGGAGCAGCGGAGTTGAGAGCAGTGGTGTGGGGAGCAGCGGAGTGGGGAGCAGCGGAGTTGAGAGCAGTGGTGTGGGGAGCAGCGGAGTGGGGAGCAGCGGAGTTGAGAGCAGTGGTGTGGGGAGCAGCGGAGTGGGGAGCAGCGCAGTTGAGAGCAGTGATGTGGGGAGCAGTGGCGTTGGGAGTAGTGGTGACAGGTATAGCGGATTGGGGAAGGGCGGGAGGTGCTCTTCAAACTAGGTAAGACACGTACATTTTATTTTATAACGCGGATCTTAGCTAATTAATTTTTAACATATTTAATAATTGATGAAGTAACGCCTGATTCTACTAATACTCTCTTAATCGTCTCATAGCTTCTAATAGATGACAGTGTATCATCACATTTCCCTCAGACACAAAATACCGAGACCGCCGACAAGGAGCAGCGTCAAAAGTGCGACACGTCAGAAACTGTGCGTCGCGTCGTCGTCGTCAAACCGCCTGCCAAGGACCCCTAGCCTTCCTACAACGCGGGAGAGGCTCATGTCTAGCTGGTCTACTTTTATGATACGGAAAAATAAAGAAGAGTACCTATATTATAAAAAGGAAAAGTAAAACAACACATTTTGTAAATGTTATCTATATTTTTGAAGATAAGTTCTTTTCTACATTGCTAGGTTCGGGAATTATATAAACAAAAACAACTGTTGTCAAAATTAATAATAAAATTTATTATGTTATAAAATTCAAAAAATCATTCGATTCCATCGGGAATCCTGTTCCTTCAATTAGCAGTAGGTACTTATTATTTTCCAAAAGCATGCGAGAATGTAGCAGTTATTTATCTTTATATTATGGAATTATTGTAATCATAAATTAATTTCAGCAAAATTCGCGCCACTCTTCAAAGCTAAAAGTTAGACGATGCTTGTACTCATATGTAAAAGTCACATTTACTTTTGATTTTGATAGTACTATAGTGAGTGTTAAAATGAAGCAATTTTTATTACAAGCTTTTATTTAAATTGTTTTTTTCGTATGTCTTTCCAGTTCAAAATTAGTAATACATTTTTGAATGTTTTTAAAAAATAAGTGAAGTTATAGTCATATATATAATTATATATAATATAGCCATATTTATAATAGATTTATTTTTTAAATGTCTCTCCAGGCCAAACATGATGTTATGAACTGATTAAAATTCTTGTGATAGCATGTTTGCCATGTAGCCATGTTTATGGGACAAAATATCTTAGGTGGTATATTCCCAACTAAATTGACCTTTGTTTTTCACAGTAAGGGCTAGTTTGTAAAGTACATCTTATTAACGCCCGTAATTCGGTCGATGTAATATAAATTTTTCATTCCAGTGCTACGTTGATACTAGCAACAGGATTCCCTGCAATGGTGCCATCCAATTTATATTAAACTACGTATTTTACTGCGACATTGGCACATTATAGTGATCACATAATACTCATTTTTTGATATAATTAATATAAATTATTACCTAATACATTCTTTACAAAAGCATTAGATACATTTAGCTCTGCTAACGAAATTCGCACAGGATAAAAAATGTTCAGATAAAAGCAATTACAAATAAGTTCAAAATGTTTTAATATTGGAACCGTGTAAAAATAAGCGACTCTACAAGGACTTCTGGTTCATATGCTATCTACTAGAGCCATCATTTGTAAAAAAGAAGAAAAAACACTTTTTAATATTGAATTCTGGGGTTTTGCTCTATTGTAATTGCACTGTAATCGGACGGAAAAAATTCTATATTCTACTCCTTGTTGTGCATGACGAAGCAAGGCAAGCCGTTTGGTTCGAATGTGCTGTCAACAACAAAGGGGTGAAGACTAGTCGAGCGTTTGCTTGTCCAATGGTGAAAGGATAAGAAAGAAATTAAGTCATGCAATTCCTGCCTACAATCTTTGAAATGTATCTTTTGGAACACCCGAAAGGCTGGCTACTTTGCACCTGTGCTCGAAACTAATAAGATTGGCTTTAACCAGATTCAGGTCACCAATAAGCCTTATCACGCACTCCTTTCGATTGAGTGTAAAGCCGCTCGGTGGCATTTTGAAGCACCAGCCTATATACGGAAGTAATTCTCCATGCACGACCAGACTTGCGCCTTATATAGAGAATGCAGCTGTCTGGGCGTGAAATACCGCAGCAACTTTGCAAGGCCACCTTGCAGCTGCTTTAGCCCTAGAACCGTCTAATATTCAGTTTTGAGGAAATCTCAGCCCCCGAGAACTAAAAGCGGTCGGATTATTCTATTGACACATTTCGGGAAGAAAGGGCCGTGATGACCTGACGCCTTTATGCGGCGAAAAAACATAATATTATTTATGTTAATAAACTTTATCAACAGACAGTTCACAGAATTATTACACCACACAAACATTAGAAGCGAAATTTATCGTAAGCGGCTAACTAGAATAGCTAAATAAATTTTAACTTACGTAAAGATAAGGTTACTTAAAAGAGCAAAAAGCAAAATTTAAATTATATCTTAATTTAGCCAACCTCACATGAGCGAATTTCCTTTGCAGAACTAAAAGAGCACAATTCTTACCAAACTATATTAAAATTCACAGGGTATTAACTTGCTATACATTCGCATATCTATCAACATTTAGATTAGAACAATATCAAACGTTCATATAAAAATCTACAAACGGACATAATAAAAATATGTCACACCTATTTACGCTCATCTAACAAATGTATGAATACACTATAATGTTTGAGGCACAACTTCATCAAATTCAACATGTGTCAGTATGGGATACGGACACTGGGCTCACAGGAAATTTAAAGCACCTATACTTACTATAGAAATACTGTCATTAGACTTATGCTAGCAAAATACTTGCCACAAACTAGCCATCGATAACAAAATTTAGTTTTCACTCTTGTAACAAGTCAAAGGTTCATGAAGGTAACGTTTTCTAGTATATTTTCAAATCGATGTTGCATTGAGAGCCACAACTTTCTCTTCCACCAGGGTGATTACCACTTAGGAATGAGGTGAAATATTTGACTTTAATATTATCGGAAAATGTAAGGGTTAAGGTTTCTTTCTAAAATATTAGATATATTTTATATTAATTACATTAGAATTCGATAAACCTAACTACAGATTAAAAATAAAAAATAGAGTAAAAATGTGCAAAAATCGAAGAGCATACTCTAGAAAACTATAAACTAATATAGTTGTGTAACAAATAACTTCACCTCATTCCCAACATCTGATGTGCGAAAGATTATTAGCTCTCATTATACAATTTAATTTTAAATATTTGTATTTGTATCTGAATGAGGTCATAAAATGGATTTCATAGCCAATGCATTACCTCAGACCTAAGGGACATAATTTATATTATACTACATTGAACATGGAATAGAATTGAAAATCATAAATAGAAATTAAACTAAAGCCCATAGGAAATGTCTCTAAGGAAACCTTTAAGAACACTTTTAATACACATTATTATTAAAAATTTAAATAAACTTTTAAAAATACAAGACAAAGTTCTATTTTGACACTCTATGCTTAAAGTTAAATGCAAGTTCAACAGGAAGTATAAAATTATATTATTATAACCACAGGCTTTACTTATGTGTTAAATATAACATAATGTAATAAATATTATTTATTTACTTAGTACAAATGTTCTGTTAAAAATACCACCGAATATAGTATTTTAATATTGTAGACATTTTCACTATTGCATCTTTCATTGAACGGTTTCTTATTTTAATGTACTTCACAAATATGGCAATTATACTTTTTGTATACAGTAATAAGACTAAGGCAATATTTAAACATTTACTGACAATTTAAGGAAGACAGACCACAGCACAGCAAAACACAGTTTTAACTCTTCATTAAACAAGATCTCAATAAGCATTAGACAGTAAAACTTTAAGAGCATCTAATGCACAGACAGTGAGTTTATCATTGTTATAATATTTGAAAATCTAAAATTGAATTAGGTACCTTCTTTATATTATATTGTGCACAAAAAAGAAAAATGTGTATGTATGTCAAGGTAAAACAAAGTGAACAGTAGACACATAATTTTTCATGGCTGAATGAGCTAAGATCCCTTTGTCTTCCCTGCACAAGAAAATAGTACAAAAAATGTATGCAGACAAATGATTAGTCATGTTTTTACATAATAGGAAATTTGACCACAGGTGACACTAGAAAAAGTTTCTTAAGGGTTTTTTAAAGAAATATCTATATACTCTGGTCTTATCCAATTTTCTATGAATATAAAAATGTTTCACTTCCTTACATTTAAAATTATTACATATTTAGAATTATATAAATTATATTAAATGTGAATTCTAATGTTTCACATATAAAATACATAACTTACATTTTATTTTGATTGAGATATTTTATATAACAACTTTAAATTTAAAGTAAGACCAAAGCATTTTTTTTTAAAATCAGGAGTGAGATAGACTATAGGTATTATATTTATATTAGTCAAATATATAAATACAGCTTCACATTTATGGAAGAACAAAATGGTAGGCACTTAAAACAATTCATGTACCTTAATTATAGCATCTTGCTTAAATTTACATCCTTAATCAAATCCTTGATTTATTTACTATAAGTGACATTGTTACAATATTATATTATTCCATTACCTAATATGAATTATGACCTTAAAAAAGTTCTTAAGATTGACCATGAGCCTAGGAATGGCAATGGTGAAACACTGCAAGCCAAAGTCTGATTTCCACCAATCCACATTTTTCCTAACATGAAGTTTAGATAGCATATGATCCAACTAGACTTAAATAATATAAACTTTCACCTTATTCATATACTTTAACAGAATTACACCAAATAACATTAAACAGTATTGAACACATGCATACTTCTTTTACCTTTCAAACAACCAGATTAACATGGAACAAGACCAGCCCCTACATCTAAATCTCTGAAATTGTACCACACTGGGTGAAATAACACCATTTTAAAGTATAGAGTTGTAAATAGATAATTTTGATAAGTTGTTCTCAGAATCATCTGTTTATGTCTGCACATAGGTAATTGATAACAATGTCTAAAAATAATTTTTATTATGCGACCTTTTATTTTATTTTATTATGCAGATTAAATTTTTTGACATTGTTAATATAACAAATTTTTGCAAAGTAACACCTGATTCTATTATTTATTTTACAATTTTTTTGTTTAGTGATTGTGTACTAGAAATCATGAAATAGGGTACATTATGCACACATTTAATCAAGTGCCACTAGAGTGCAGTATTAAAGTAAACGCCCAAGGAAGGGATTATCACTGGTTATTAAAGTTGACAGTATAAACCAGAGAAAACAGACAAAGGTACAGTGAACAATTAGCACTTTAGTTGCAATAATAAGACACTGGTGTAACAGGTCTCACAAAATACCAGCATAAAATAGTAGCTTAATGCTGCTGTGTTTTGCATGGTGAGTGTAGAGAACCGGAGACCCTTTTTACTGGAAACGAGGAATTCCATTTTAGTTCTCACGGGTGACAACATATCTCCATTTTGATTTGTAATAAAAGATAGATGTAGATGTCTATGGGCCACAGCAACCACTTACTATCAGGTGCACTGTGTGCTCGTTTGTCACCCTGTCCTATAAAAAAAAGGTAGTAATGATAATGCCACAATAAATGGTAAGACAAATTATCAAAGAACACTATACTGAATAGTGTCCTTTGATGATAAATAACGAAGTAATCAAATTATGCAATAGTTAAGCATACTGTTTTTATCAACATTTGTAGTTTTGATATTTGATATATGATATATGTCACTGGATACAAATAATGAATTATATGTCACTGGATGGGAGTTGATACGGGAATATGACTGTGCCTACAATAATCACATTAAAAACAAAAACAATGTTGCTGCATAGAAAGCCCAAGTTACAGACAGTATAGTGTTGGTAGTCAGTTTCATTAGCCAAGCTCAACATATGTTATCACTTGTGGTATAGAGCACTCAACATCAGACTCTACAAGTTAACAAAGTCAGTTAATATATAAATTAGTGGAATGTGGTCTGTACATCTACCAGCGGGTAACAAGTTCAGGAGAAGAGCGCAGAGCACTTGAACACACGTGGTTACACAGGGCACCGAGCTCTCAGATACTAAGTAGTCAAATGTGGTACTATCACTGGGCACCGAGCACTTGAACACTAGGTGATCACACAGGGTACCGAACTCTTTTTGTACACTGGTTAGTCACACATGGCACTTGACACTGGGCACGAGGTCACTGGGGTGTCACACGCAGCGCGGAGCACTTGAACACTAGGTGGCCACATCGGGCACTGAGCTATCAGACACTAGGTAGTCACATGTGGCACTAAGGGGCAGTTACACACGGCGAAGAGAACTTGAACACCAGGTGGTCACACGAGGCTCTGAGCTCTCGGACACTAGGTAGTGACACGCGGCACTTGTGGGCAGTCAGAGCGGGGCGCACGGCAGGCACTAGACGGTGGCGTGCACGCGCGGCGCGCGCTAGGAGGGCTGGCGCGTGACCAGCAGCTTGGTGGCGCGCGCCAGCTCGTAGGCGGCGGCGCGCACTCGGTCCAGCGGCGCGGGCGCCACGCACGCCGCCTGCACCTCCTCGCTCGCCGCGCGCAGGCTCTCCACCAGCTCCTGCAGGCTAGGGTCGGTGCTCGTCTGCGGACACGAGCTCCATTGCTTTACTACTTCGTATTAGTGCATGAGTAAACACTAACTGAAAAACAATCTTACTGTAATAGAAACCAATAAAAATTAACAGCATTTATTTAAAAATATATTTAAAATATTACAAAATTTCAGAAAGTTATCAATTCCATTGTATTTTTAATTTTTAATGTATGTAAACAATCGTTTTTCAAAATTTATTTCCGCAAAAGAATATGTTTTTAGACAGTGAACCCAGATAAATTCAATAAGATAATTGAATATGGTTTAGTATTTTTAAATAATGACAAAATATTTTACCAATGTTTGTCTAAGCAGTGAACCAATATTGCATGGTATGCTACACAGTGCACAACGTAGTATAGTACACTAAATAGTGCACTAGTGTAGCATAGTACACTAAGCAGTGCACCAATATTGCACGACCACACAGGGACATAGTGCACCAATGTCGCATAATACAACAGCGTGCACCAATGTCACGTGGTGCACTACACAGTGCCTACCTGCGGGAAGAGCGCGAGCAGCGCGCGCACGGCGCAGCGGATGTGGTGCGCGCGCTCGGCGAGGTGCGGCTGCTGCAGGCGCGCCGCCGCCCACAGTTCCTGCAGCGCGCGTGTCACAGCCTCCGCGCGCCGCTGCACCTCCTCCCCGCCAGCACCATACTCAACACCGTTGCCCCCCGCCCCCGCACCGGCACCGCACACCTCCTCCCCGTCAAGCGCGCTCTGCGTCAGTGAACGCTCTAGACCAGGTAGTGTGGTAAGCTACGAGCAGATAGTAGGATATTGGATATACATGGATCAATAGCGAAGAATTGGTCAAAAGCAGGGGGAGGAAAGTTGGTAGAACATTGAAGTCTAAAACGTACGTACAACAGGCTTCCTCTATGCTTTACTGCGCACAAAATAATGTTAAACCGCTCAACTAGTTGGCGGTAGTAACGCAAGGAACCATTGCGTTTAGTGTTACCAACTTAGTAGGTAGATGTTCCACTCAAACTGGTAGTTTCAACCTTCTAGTGAAAAAATAATACTTTTAGTGAATGGTGTTTTTTTTTCTAGTGGTTCAGTAGAATTCAGTTTCAATAAGTGGAAAGACGGTCTCTTAACAATCCCTGAAGAACACTGACCTCTATACAACACGTAACATAATTAACGCACTTTGAGAAAGTAGTTTGTTCAGAATTGTTTACTGAATCGATTCCTATCATTTTTAATATAGGTAATTTTTTATCCCAAAAATAATTAAAACTAAGTAAATTACAGTCACACTAAATCTGTACAGTCAAAACAAACTGAAATGGACCGTAACTTAAGAGCGCTTATTCAAATATGTCCAAGTCGAAATCTACGCGATCGCTTTGGAACGGCGTAATATTGACGCACACTACAATGTCTCTGTGTGCGTGTCAGGGCGAGCGTGAGGCTATAATAGTTGCCTAACGACGACTACGAATCACTTTGATCTTTGATTATATACCTGTCTTTGATACTATTGGAACTAAAATAATAAAAAAATAATTTCCATATAATGGCTTATATAGTGTATAAAGAAATCGGAGGCTAATATGTGGAAATTGTTTTATTCTTTTAGTAAATTGAAGTCGGCTTTACATTTTCACCCTATTGAGTATATTATAATATGTATATGTTCTAATTGAAAAATATGTATTGTATAAAATATATATCATTTGATAAACTTTTATTCTGTTTCATAATGTAAATTGTAAACATAATTCATCAAACTAACAATTTCATTAGTGTCGGCGGGGATTAGTGTTGCCAGGTCTAGCAAGTAAAATTTCGGGACGGAAGGTAAAAATAATCGGTGATTTGGTTTTCATATCCGGACAACTAGAATGACTACAAAATATAGGTTTCTAGCCTTTTGTGCTTTATTGAGAGCCGTGGTAGCTCAGATGGTCAACGCTAACTGTAAATATCACAGTATGCGAGTAATGCGAGAAATTGTGACTGTAACCTTACTTTATTTTTGTGCTTTATAATTATTATTCGGGTCTGATCTTATAAACGAATAACTTTTCATCCAAACATCGTAAAAACTGAATTTTTTTTCATTTTACGCAAATTAAAACATTTTTGAACTATTTTTTTTGCAGTCCCTGAATTTTTCAAATCACTCATTTTAATATAATTCTGTTTAAAACTTTTGTGGTTTTTTTTTCGATTGGTGAGACAATGTCGTAGTAAAAATATTTTAATGTGGTAGTAGCTAACAGATATAATCATTTTTGCTGTCAAAATTATGGATTAAAGTATAGGATAAGAAGGTTAGTGAAAATCGGGACATTTGGCGTCTCGATCAAGGGTGAATCGGGACGTGTCACTAGACCCTTGAAAATCGGGACGTCCCGCGCAAATCGGGACACCTGGCAACACTAGCGGGGATCGAGCCCGGATTGTTCGCGTTTACGGCGAGCACTACGCCCTTGAGCTACTCAACGCAAGCCCCCGCCATGTAGACCAAAACAGCGGCACGGCTGTATCATCATTGCGAGACTTGGTTATTTTACAAGTTATGTTTTTGATGGCATGTCTTTGTTTAATCATAACATTATCTCCACACTAGGAATTTTTCCTAAGTACATCGTTGGGGCAGTTTAATACATTAATTTCACAACGACAAACATCCAGACCTGGAACAATTATTTGTAGGTACTTAATACAAATTTTTGTTCCATGTGGGATTCGAACCTGCGGCGCTCAGCGCTACAAATCATTACCAAGTCACTCCGCCACGGAGCCAAAGGTTGAAAGCCAACGATTTTGTATTTTTACTTGATCCGAATTGCTTACATTCAAATACTCATTTCTAAAAAAAAAATATGTATGAAATGAAAATTTGCCACCATTACATCATTTAATATTTAAATATTACAATCATAAACATATTTCAAAATTACTTACTACCAAAAATATCGCTTATAAAAGTCTGAATCGTTTAAAATGCTCGATGGTGCTATAGGTATCTAGTTATAGTATGGTGTAGTATAGCCCTATCGGTGTATCAACGCGATCGCGCGGTGTCGGTAAGAAAAAGTAATACGTCCTGTCGTTGGGATTAGGGATGTTGCGAATATTCGCATCCGCAAATGCGGAGCTTCCGCATAAATTTGGACTTCTGCATCTGCATCCGCATCCGCAATAATCAATGCGGGTTTTCACGCGGATGCGAATGTAATACAAGTTGTGACAAGAAATAAATGAGCGGGGCCAGCAGTGGCGCGTGCCGTTTGCACGTGACAAATACCAATGGGAGCGAAAACATCGGTGGACAAGATCCGACGCGTTTCTTGTGGTGCATTGTTTGTTTATTGTAAATAAATCATAACGTGTTTGTTTGCGCTGTGGATTACTTGTGGTGTTGATCATTGTGTGTACTTAAATAATTGTTTATTGGGAAATCGTCAGGTAAATGCCATTATGTTACACCGGTAATAAATACACTTTACTGTAGGTAAAGTTTATCATTTTAAAACAATTTTCTTTATTTATCTAGTGAGGTTCCCGTTATTGTTAAGTTATCTAACAAGTTAACTAATAATGTCACCACCGACACAAAGTAATATACGGAATTATTTTGAACCAAACAAAGAGGACCTTGATAAGACTGATTGTAAAATATCCAATAAAAGCTACTCTGACAGGGGCCGAACCACCTCGTCTTTAAAAATCGTCTAAAGTCTCTTCCAAATATGAGATCATGAGTAAAGAAAATCAATTACAGAAGATAAAATCTTCGCTTTTTTAGCAAATAATTAGTCTAGAAACTTATCTTAATCATTATTTAAATAGGTAGTGATGTCTTTTTTTAACATTTCTTTAGTCGTAGCTGTCTTGATACTTAATCCTTCCCATTTTACGAAAAAATAGCATGTAAACAAATAAACCTGGCTTGTATAATCCGACCAAATTAAGAAATACTCGTTTCTTTCGCTTTTTAGTTTCTTTGTAAATGTCGGTTAGTTATTTGTTTTATTTTTGTCTTAATTCAAATTTTGTACCTATTAATTATGACTTAGACACTAAAAAGTTTTATATTTTTCATAAATTTTTATATTTGTGATAAATAATCATATTTTGCTATTGTAATAATCATAATAGGTTTAAATTGTAAAACCGACCTCAAAAGAACTCTTTTTACGATTTGTTTACATTTAGAATTAGATTCGTCAAGTGAAGATGAGAGTCAAGAAGTAGCAGGAAATGGTAGCACTGAAGCTGTACTCAAAAAGGAATTACTTTCATACCGTGCTAAAAAAAAAGACTCAATGTGGATGAAAATCATCTTAAGTGGTGGAGTGTTCATCGAGAGGAATTTAAGATATTATCACCAATAGCACGAAGATTTTTATTCACTCACAATTATTTAGTAGCGCAGGTTTAATTTACAAACCTCTGCATGACCTCCTTGAATCAGAAAAAGCGGCAGTATAACTCGTCATTAAGTATTTTAACTTCACTTACTAATATTAAAATTAGTAAGTGAAGTTAAAAAATAAAGAAGCGTTATACTTAATACTGATTTTCATTAATAAAAATGTTGATAATTACTTTATCATTAGGTTCACTAACTAATATGAAAATTAGTAAGAGAAATACTTAAATAAAAATTGGAGAATTATACTTAATACTAATTTTCATTAACAAAAATGTTAATAATTACTTTATCATTGTTTTAATTCTTCATTCGTATACTATATTTATATAAGATCTTAAACATCCGCATCCGCATCCGCATCCGTGGATGTGAACCTTCAAAAATCCGCATCCGCATTCACATCCGCGGATGTGAAAAAAATCGTCATCCGCAACATCCCTGGTTGGGATTACCCGGAGCTTACTGAATCGAACGGCGTCTGCGCGTGATGTTTTATAGTATTTTTAAAATAATTATAGAAAATAATTGACAAAATAAAACGAGCTAAAATTTTTTTTGGATATTTAACATTACATGTATTTTGATAAAATAATTAAAATAGATGTGTTTATAAGCAAATACATGGAAAAAAATACATTGAAGTAGACAGTTTTGGTGATTTTGTAAAATTATTTATAATTAAATTAGAATTAATAATATTAAATCGAAATATTTTCGTAATTTAGGTTTTGCTATACCCTAAAAGACTATATATTTCATTATAATAACGCTTAAAATAAAGTATTTTAGCTTATAATAATAGTTGTATTCAGCCTGAAAGATAACTCTGATGCATATTTTCGTAAAACATTGTGAAGGGATTGTCTTCGCCCTAAAAAACTGTCATTAAAAACTATGATTTTGTATTGCTATGTACTAAATAAATACTTCATCTTTCTAAAGCCCTAATTTTCAGCAAATAATCTCCTCACGTCGTTACGATATCGCCTTTGGAAAAACCAAAAAACATGTAGTTTTCGACGCGAAACGCATATGCCCTCTTAAGGCAATAAGACTTTTAAGTGTGCAGTTTTATTTGTATTATTACTAATTCTGTCATTCAATAAAAATAAATAAAAATGAACTTTATTTCAAGCACGTTAAAATCTTGGCATTCGTGGATTTGTACCGTGACCACAAAATTCTTCCGGAATTAGTATAACTAATTTGATAAATAATCAGTTCATAAAAATGTTTAACTAAAAATTCAGTGTATGTATTATGATTATAACATAATATACTAATTGGGGTGTCTGAGGGTGTGCGTTAATTACGTTACATATTGTATATACAAGTACGCCAGTGCTGAACTCATAGTCATTTACATGGCTCGAAATATATTTCTACTTCATATAGGAGTATTTACTTTTAATGTGTAGACAATACTAATTTATTAAACGTGACGTCAGGCAATCCATTCTGGTAGCTGCACTATTCGCTGGGATTCCTCGTACAATATACTATAATAGTAAGTCACTAAATACAGTGTTGTACTTTTTTCGGGAGTTTATACGTCACTATGCTGACACCACAGTATACGCAAGTTTCGGTTTTTTTGGCGTCAAGACCCAATACACAATTCATCATCATCATTACAGCCCTTCACAAGTCCACTGCTGAACATAGGCCTCCCCCAAGTAATGCCACAAAGCACGGTCCTGAGCCACCTGCATCCATCGACTTCCTGCATATCTTACCAGGTCGTCACTCCATCTAGTGGGGGGTCGCCCTACACTACGCCTACCGGTACGAGGCTGCCACTCGAGAACCTTTCTTCCCCATCGGTTATCGGTTCTTCGAGCTATATGGCCGGCCCATTGCCACTTCAGCTTACTAATCCGTTGGGCTATGTCGGTCACTCTGGTTTTACTGCGGATATCCTCATTTCTGAGTCTATCACGCAGAGAAACTCCGAGCATAGCCCTCTCCATAGCTCGCTGAGCGACCTTGAGCGTCCTCATACGGCCAGCAGTGAAGGACCACGTCTCAGATCCGTAAGTCATCACTGGCAACACGCACTGGTTGTACAATCTAGTTTTTAGAGATTGAGGTATACCTGACGAGAAGATATGTCGTAATTTCCCGAACGCTGCCCAGCCGAGTTGAATCCGTCGATTGACCTCTCGGTCGAAGTTGGACTTACCTAGTCGGACTATTTGTCCCAGGTAAACGTACTCGTCATCAACTTCGAGCATAGTGCTCCCAACAACTACCGGCATAGGTGTGACATGGACATTAAACATGATCTTTGTTTTGTCCATGTTCATCTTAAGACCTATCCGTTGGGAGGCACTATTGAGGTCATTGAGCATAGTGCTTAAGTCCTCCAGCGATTCTGCCATAAGGACTATATCGTCGGCAAATCGAAGGTGAGTGATGTACTCGCCATTGATGTTAATACCGTATCCTTTCCAGTCCAGTAGCTTGAAAACGTCTTCCAAAGCAGCGGTGAAGAGTTTCGGGGATATAACGTCACCCTGTCTTACACCTCTCTGCAGTTGGATAGGTTTCAAGCTCTGGTTCTGTACTCGGATAGCCATCGTAGCCCTACTGTACAAACACTTCAGCACTTCGATATACCGACAGTCAACTTGGCACCGCTGAAGGGACTGCAGCACCGCCCAAATTTCGACGGAATCAAAGGCTTTCTCATAGTCCACATACGCCAGGCTAAGTGGCAAATTGTACTCTTCAGTCTTCTGTACAATCTGCCGCAGGGTATGTATGTGGTCTATGGTACTGAAGCCTTTTCGGAAACCGGCTTGTTCGGGAGGCTGGAAGTCGTCGAGTCTGCGTGCGAGACGATTCGTAATGACTCTCGAAAACAGCACGTAGACGCGGCTCAGAAGGGAAATCGGTCTGTAGTTCTTCAAGAGAGCGGTGTCGCCTTTCTTGAAGAACAAGACCACCGCACTTCTGCTCCACGCCTCTGGAGTAGTGCCACCATGGAGGACGGAATTGAAGAGCCTCTGAAGGACTTCAAGTACCGGTGTTCCACCCGCTTTCAGAAGCTCCGCTGTAATTCCATCCTCGCCTGGGGCCCTGCCGTTTTTAAGGTGCTGGAGAGCCATTCTAATCTCGCTTAGACTGACGTCCGGGATATCATCGGAATAGTGTCGGATAAGACTTGCTCTTGGATCGTTACTCACACTTACGTGTGGTTCCAATGATGATGTGTACAGCTGCCCATAGAACCTCTCAATCTCACTCAAAATCTCAGGGGTCCTGGAAACGATGCTGCCACACTCAGTCTTCAGCTTTGACAGTAGGCTCTTACGGGCAGACAGATCTCTGGCAAAGACTTTGGAGCCCTGGTTCCGCTCGATCGCTTCTTTAATACGAGCAGTATTAAAGTTGCGTAAGTCTCGCCGCATGCATTTGGAGATCTTCCTTCTTCCTTTATAAACAATATCAATACACAATTACAATACACAAATTACAATTGTAAGGATTATGATGGAAACCGATGATGATGATGATGCTGGTAAAAATGATTCATCTGAAGAAGATGATTTATTTATGTAATGGCTGACGTGAAGAAAACGCTGGACGACCTCAAACTTGGGGATGGAACAACAGCTCCCGTAGTAGCTACAACACCTTCGCTACGTGGATTCGAAGTGCCGCCGTTTGACGGTACCTCTTCCCGGTCAGCCTACAAGATCCAGTTCGAGGTTGTTATGAAGGCGAACGGCTGGAATAAAAGTCAGGCCATGACTGCTCTCACACTAGGCCTGCGCGACCAGGCCTTAACAGTTCTGGATTGTGGGATACGCCAGAAAGTTCTTGTAGCTTCCGATACATGGCAGTTTGAACATATTGTTTTACGCTAGACATAAAATACCCAAATCAGCGACGGAAAACACCCTTAATGCTGCGGGCCGCCTATAACTCGATCGAAAACTTTATGCCAAGCGTGAAAACTTACTGTATTTAACGGGAAAGCCCCATGTCTTTCAACGGACTTTTACGTGCTGATAAAAAAGAAGGCGCGCGTAGATTTTGATATTGTTTATAATTATGTTTTACATAGAAATTTAATATTTTGTTACACAGTATGTAATAATGAAGGTAACCAACCTTGGGTTGGTTGGTATATATCATATATCAAATCAATGGTGAGTATATATCATATATCAAAACTACAAGTGCTAATATTTTATACAAACAAAATACGAAGAAACTTTTTCCCCGATCTATTAGATTGGAAGGAAGAGAGAATCAATGAATATTTTCACTAAGATAAGGATATGTGATTATCACTTTGAATCTAATTACAAAACTACAGGTCATCGCAGCTATCCCAACTTTATCTTGAAGGTAAGTTTCAAATTAAAAACAAAATTAATGAACTATACGTATTTGTTATTATGTGTTTAAATGGTATTAAATCCTAATTATATTGAATTCATCTTATAGAAATACAGCGTCAGCGCCATTAGTGCAGATGTGGGTAACTTTTCTACAAAATATTAATCTCAACTACACAGGCCACATACAAACGTATTACTAGTAACAATAGTGCTACAATCTGTTGAAACACTGTGACAATATTTGCGACGGAGCGTACTAAGTAAGCCAGACACTACCACGTTAGTCATTCGTACCCTACCCTGCGGGTACACATCAGTAAGAATGAATGTTCTACACTCGCCTTCAAGAAGTGTGTTGAGAGTTTTACTGAGGGATTAACAACATAATGAATTTAAAATAATCATCTTTCGTAATAAAAGAAAATTACCAGAAGAAAACGACGACATAACAGTGATAAAAAAAGGAAGTAAGTTAACTGACTAACAAAATGTCGCAGATCATGTCGATGCTTCCTACAATTTGCACTAACAAAAAGGAATTCATAGAAAAAATATCTCTTCTTATTTTTATTACGGTTATTTCTCATTTTAATTTTACGTCGTTCTGTTGCGTAATGTGTATTCTGATCGTAAGCGACACAACCTCCCCCTTCAAAGACCGAAGCGAAGTGACCGGGCGGCAGGAATCACGCTTCAAGAGGCCGATAGTTTAGGTAATTTCTTTTTACAGTGAAAATAATGGTATTTTAAAAAAAGTAAATAACATAAGCACTGCTTTATAGTTAGTTAAGTTAGTATACAAAGTTTCATGATCTTATTTAAAGTATTTTATGAATAACAGCGGTTTATTATTTATTTTGGAGGTAACTTTGGATTTTTTTTTCTATCGAGAAAATTTTACGAAATCGTGTTTTCGTCTAACATAATCCTTAACATTAAGCCTCAACTTTACCATATATTTATTTCAAAATTAATGCTGCATATTTTCGGCATAACGAAGGATCTTGCTAAGCCATTTGAGATTATATTTCCCCTTAAAGGAGCTTACTCAAGAGTACTTTCGCGAGGTTTGCGAGGATTTATGGTACTTATATCAGATCTGATGAGCGATATGTTCTTTTACGCGGGTTTTTATGGATCTTTTATGAAAAAGATGCATAAAAAAAACCCACGTAAAAAAAGTTAAAATTAAGCGGGATAAAATTCCAATATAAAAATTAGTATACTACCAGAACGTAAAAATAATATATCAGCATTTATTTTATGATATCAATCAATATTAAATGGGACCAATGATATGAATCAAATATCGTAAATAAACATCATACCGTAAATTAATACAAGACCATGAAATTCATCATTGTTATGTTAAAACTAACTTTCATTGTGAAATAATGTAAAGTTTAAAATGTAAATAATGCAATTTTTATTCAAAGACAATTGACCTTTCATATGGATATATCGGAATACATCCCCGATATAAAAATAGTAGGCGTTTATAGACTTACGCTATTAATGCAATTATGAAAAACTTATTCATTTACGTGTTCCTGTAATATATTATATCTACGCCAAATATCAATTATATACGTCCACAAGATCTTTCAGAATTCAAAAAAATCTTTGACGAACAGACATAGAGACACAGACCACGAGGTGACTAATATTGATGTAATTTTACGAAATTTGGCACGGAACAGCATTTATTAATATTGCTAAATTGAAGCCAACGCGAGCGAAGTCGCGGGTAAAAAGCTAGTTGTTGATAATCACGTTATGTTGATAGGATTTTACGTTGCCACATAAAATCCACACGAGACCTGTTCGCTGTGTCACGGGTTGTGATTGTTCTGATGAAATGATGCCGCCTAATATTATAGAAGAATAGACGTCCGCCCCCAGCAACAAGTCTACTGGGCGGCTCACGTAGAATTCGAGATCGGCGAGTTGAATGTTTTCTAGATATGACCAGTCTGGTTTGTTGAATGTTTTGTTGAGCAAATTGTTAATTAAGTTTTTCCTGATAAAAACATCTGTTGTAAATTGATAGTCGCTGTAAGCAGATGAGCAAGTTTTGTTGAACACCTTTACAATTGTTTTTCTTTGCTCCTACTCCGAAAATGACACCTTTGCACCTTTGTCAAGGAAGTAGTAATATCTGAGCTGCTTTCTTGGTAATCAGGGAGGTCTTGGAATCATGATCAATGACATTCTTGATCCATTATTTCTCTGCTTAGTACATATAAATCCAGTTGTGATAAACACTGTAATTCTTCTCATACCCCAACAAATAGTCGACAGATATTATGATATAAAGGTATGGTAAAGTGGAAAGATCTAACTTGATATGATGCTGCTTGCTGATTGTACTGAGATGGTTGGCGCGTTCGTCCTGTAGTGGTGATGAGTACCCAATGGAGCCTTAGGTACTCCTGATGCGCTCCAAGCTGCTGATGGTGGGCGGCGCTCAAAGACTCGTCGATGCCCTCTCTCTGATCTCTGCTTGATCCTCGCTGCTTGGTTACACCAATGGCCGGAGCTTATTGATAATAATAAGAAGCTGACAGACTGCTTATTATTACATAACGAAAAGCTATTGCACACGTCACTTAGACTAAACGAAAACACTTTTTCCGGTCACGATAACCCGAATTTTAGGTCCCGCTACCGAGCTCGAAGGACCATAAAGATGTACGGAACAACTTCAAGTGAAAGATGATATTAAAAAATGATTTTATTTAAACTAAAAAATGATATTGTTGAAAATGTGTTGTGGTTGTGCCTTCTGGTACCAAAACAGTTTTTGCTAAAAGGCAATTTAGCTCATGTTCTGCATTCCTATATAATAAAATAAATAGAGAATTGAACATATAGGACAAAACGTATAGGGAGTGTGAAAACCTGATACTAAAGTGGATGCAGTCGAAAAACTATGACGAAACCGAATTTCTGCTGTACCGCATTTCATAATTCGCTGTTATGTACAATATAATATAACAAAATGATTGTTTCTCTACACACACACACACGCACGCACACACACACACACACACACGCACGCACACAGACACACACACACGCACGCACGCACACGCACGCACACACACACACACACACACACACGCACGCACGCACACGCGCACACGCACACACGCACACGCATACGCGCGCACACACACACACACACACACACACACACACACACACACGCACACACACACACACACACACACACACACACACACACACACACACACACACACAAATATATATATACTTTTGTAATTTTTGGTTGTTAAAATAGAGTAATTACTTTTTGTCATTTTTAGTTTTTAAATTAAAAAAAGCATGTTTAGATCAGGAAGAGCGGGCTTTCCAAACACAGGCATTACTTGCTGAAATTGAGATCCCAATAAACATTGTAGTTAATTTAAGTTTTGTGAAGAAAAATATTTTTTTTTAATATTTATAATGATATAGAACGTAATGATTTCTTATATTTACGCGAGCACTACACATGACTAAAACTACTTTTACGGATTTTATCGCGTTTATTTTTACTTTTTATTTTTAATTCCCGACGTTTCGGGCGCTTTCCAGCACCCATGGTCACGGAGGACTGAGATGACTGACGTCCCGATGTCATTGTTAAACCCGGAGTACCTTCAGCTTTTTTAATTATTGTTTATGGTCCGATCTATGCAAAATGAACTATGTCCTGAGGTCTTGCAGTGGTATGCTTGGGTTTAGTTTTAATTTTATTGATTATAGGATCCCAAGCAGGTGGTAGTACCCAGCCTCCTTCTCTATTGAAATTAGGATGTTTTTTAATTTCAATAGCCTCACGTATCATCCTTGGTAGGAATCGGTGTTCTTTCGCGAGGATTTGTGGTCTATCAAATCTGATGTAATGGTTGGGGCCGTCTAGGATATGATCACAAACTGCAGACTTCCCGGAACGTTGATGCTTCACATCAGCTATATGTTCTTTTACGCGGGTCCTAATTGATCTTTTGTATTTTATATAGGACAAACCAACTGCTGGCTGGGTACTACCACCCGCTTGGGATCCTATAATCAATAAAATTAAAACTAAACCCAAGCATACCACTGCAAGACCTCAGGACATAGTCAGTTCATTTTGCATAGATCGGACCATAAACAATAATTAAATAAGCTGAAGGTACTCCGGGTTTAACAATGACATCGGGACGTCAGTCATCTCAGTCCCCCGTGACCATGGGTGCTGGAAAGCGCCCGAAACGTCGGGAATTAAAAATAAAAAGTAAAAATAAACGCGATAAAATCCGTAAAAGTAGTTTTAATCAGATATAGAACGTGTCTGCCGAGTGCGGAGCGAAAATGTGAACTGCACATAAAATAAATTAAATGACGCATTAAAAGTAGACCTAAATAAATCGCTTACAAACTAAAATGAACGGTTGCAATGTACAAAAATCTTGTTATATTCGTAATGACTTACTTAAATGATCGCGAATGCGCTGGGCGGGTGATGTTTGTGTGTTTTTGGTGAAATTCATTTGGCGAACGATTGTGGAATTTACCTCTTAAGCTTGATGAATAATAAAGATCTTTAAACCTAAATAACGTTTTTGTTAATTTATAGACAGAACCATAATAAAACCATGCATTGTCAGTTTTGCTATATAATACACTATAGCAAACATGAGAAACAAAAATTTAATACGATCTGCAATTTGGTTCATCATCTTTAAGTAATTTCCGCAAAATAACACTTAATTCTATTTTTTTACATATTTACATTAATTAAATTCTAATCTAGCTAATTTATCCGAAAACCATAAAGCAGTTTCTATATAATATGATTTAATAGCGAATTACTTGCTACACTACTGTTTGTAAAAAATGTTTTAAAAGTAGTAAAGAGCTTGGTTACATGAATATCAATATTAATAAATATTTTGCTAAATCTACAAGTTAATATAAGTTAATTAAAAATTCAACTAATCTTCATATTTTAAATAATAAAATAGTTTTATATCTCATCTAAATAAATTAGTAAAATTAATAAAGATTAGTACCTGATGTTTAGTAACCTGCCAGTTATTCTTTGGGCCCTCTCTAGTCTCATACATACTGACCGGTCTCTGCGCGTTCTTCAATGACTGTTTGAGATCCACATCCTCGGTCAGAGTTAACTGATCCGTTTCGAGGCTTCGCCCCCTCTCTGGGAACTTCCCATCTAGAACATTGCTAGTGCTTTCGCTTATAGAAGTCTGTGAAGTCATGCTATGGTCGTCGTCCATGCTGCTCGTGGTCTTCAAGACGCTGTTTTCTTTCGTCAGCTGTTCCACTATGGTCTGCAGATTTTTCAGTTGGTTTTTCAGTTCAGTTATGGTCGAGTCTCTGCTGTCTAGTTCCTTTCGTAACGTTTCGATTTCGTCGTGCCGCTCGGGTGCGACCTGCTGCGTCGTGTTTGTGGATGGTTGTGTTTGCTTCGAATCCAAGACCGACAGATCGCCGGGTAGCGATGGGTTGTATGTAGAAGAAACGGTTTCGGCAGTTCGCGGAAGAATGCTCGTCATCTGTAACTAACGTGGTAATACTTTAGTTTCCATAGCATTATATCGTATGGTATTTTGCTGTGGGGACACGCGATTGACACTGAAATTATATTTAACTTTACAGAAGAAGGCCATTAGAGCAATACATAATTTAAAACCAAAAGAGTCACTGAGACAAAAATTTAAGGAAATTAATATATTAACTCTGGCCTCTCAATACATTTATGAAAATGTAACGTACGTACACAAAAATAAAAGTAGTTTTGCGAAAATAAGTGATATTCATTCTGTAAATACTAGGAGCAGGCACAAGCTAGTAGTACCAGTTACTCGACTCCACCGAGTCAGTAATTCATTCTTGGGGCGATGTATACGCTTTTACAGCAAAATCCCAGAAAATATACAAAATTTGTCATACACAAAGTTCAAAAATTTTATTAAACTAAGTTTGTATAAAAAGGGTTATTATAATATTAAGGAATTTATGGATGATAATAACCCCTGGGAAGGGTGATCGCTTCCAAGCTATTTCTAATTTGTCTTGTGTTGTTAATTGTAAACATGATTGTAAGCTATTATTGGAAAAAAAATAGTCCCGCTCGGTTTCTTGCTGGTTCTTCCCAGGACAGAGGTTTTTTTTTGCGAACCAGTGGTAAATTAAAAAGTGACTTTCAATAAGTATTGTTATAATCTACATTGAATAAAAAAGTTTCTATTTCTATTTCTATAATCTTGAACAAGTTATTCACAGAAAAAAAACTTTCTCGAAGTGATGCTAGGATGAAGTTTTAAATTTCAACAAGAAATGCAAGGTTATCGGGACATAAGAGGAGAAAGAGTAATGAAGTCTAGAGCCTTTTTTGAGTAATAAAAAGCAGTATGAAGTGTAGGTCGACTGCGGAAAGAACGAACTTCTACAAAATACCATCGTGATGTTGTTCTCTTTGATATGGCGAGTGTAGACAAACAGAGGCCCTTTTTACTGGTAATGACACATTTCATCTTAGTCCTCGAGGATGGCAATGCACCCTTCACATAGGTATAGGCCACAGCAACCACTTACGAGTACTCTTAGGTAGAATGTGTGCTTATTTGTCACTCTTACTTCTATAAAGAGGACTATCTTTAGCTAGGCGGCTTATGACATAGAAGGTGCTTTTATTACTCCACAAAGATAAAAAGATAAAAACCATCATCATCATCATCATCATTACAGCCTTTCACAAGTCCACTGCTGAACATAGGCCTCCCCCAAGTAATGCCACAAAGCACGGTCCTGAGCCACCTGCATCCATCGACTTCCTGCATGTCTTACCAGGTCGTCACTCCATCTAGTGGGGGGTCGCCCTACACTACGCCTACCGGTACGAGGCTGCCACTCGAGAACCTTTCTTCCCCATCGGTTATCGGTTCTTCGAGCTATATGGCCGGCCCATTGCCACTTCAGCTTACTAATCCGTTGGGCTATGTCGGTCACTCTGGTTTTACTGCGGATATCCTCATTTCTGAGTCTATCACGCAGAGAAACTCCGAGCATAGCCCTCTCAATAGCTCGCTGAGCGACCTTAAGCGTCCTCATACGGCCAGCAGTGAAGGACCACGTCTCAGATCCATAAGTCATCACTGGCAACACGCACTGGTTGTACAATCTAGTTTTTAGAGATTGAGGTATACCTGACGAAAAGATATGTCGTAATTTCCCGAACGCTGCCCAGCCGAGTTGAATCCGTCGATTGACCTCTCGGTCGAAGTTGGACTTACCTAGTCGGACTATTTGTCCCAGGTAAACGTACTCGTCAACAACTTCGAGCATAGTGCTCCCAACAACTACCGGCATAGGTGTGACATGGACATTGAACATGATCTTTGTTTTGTCCATGTTCATCTTAAGACCTATCCGTTGGGAGGCACTATTGAGGTCATTGAGCATAGTGCTTAAGTCCTCCAGCGATTCTGCCATAAGGACTATATCGTCGGCAAATCGAAGGTGAGTGATGTACTCGCCATTGATGTCAATACCGTATCCTTTCCAGTCCAGTAGCTTGAAAACGTCTTCCAATGCAGCGGTGAAGAGTTTCGGGGATATAACGTCACCCTGTCTTACACCTCTCTGCAGTTGGATAGGTTTCGAGCTCTGGTTCTGTACTCGGATAGCCATCGTAGCCCTACTGTACAAACACTTCAGCACTTCGATATACCGATAGTCAACTTGGCACCGCTGAAGGGACTGTAGCACCGCCCAAATTTCGACGGAATCAAAGGCTTTCTCATAGTCCACATACGCCAGGCAAAGTGGCAGATTGTACTCTTCAGTCTTCTGTACAATCTGCCGCAGGGTATGTATGTGGTCTATGGTACTGAAGCCTTTTCGGAAACCGGCTTGTTCGGGAGGCTGGAAGTCGTCAAGTCTGCGTGCGAGACGATTCGTAATGACTCTCGAAAACAGCACGTAGACGCGGCTCAGAAGGGAAATCGGTCTGTAGTTCTTTAAGAGAGCGTTGTCGCCTTTCTTAAAGAACAAGACCACCGCACTTCTGCTCCACGCCTCTGGAGTAGTGCCACCACGGAGGACGGAATTGAAGAGCTTCTGAAGGACTACAAGTACCGGTGTTCCACCCGCTTTCAGAAGCTCCGCTGTAATTCCATCCTCGCCTGGGGCCCTGCCGTTTTTAAGGTGCTGGAGAGCCATTCTAATCTCGCTTAGACTGACGTCCGGGATATCATCGGAATAGTGTCGGATAAGACTTGCTCTTGGATCGTTACTCACACTTGCGTGTGGCTCCAACGATGATGTGTACAGCTGCCCATAGAACCTCTCAATCTCACTCAAAATCTCAGGTGTCCCGGAAACGATGTTGCCACACTCAGTCTTCAGCTTTGACAGTTGGCTCTTTCTGGCAGACAGATCTCTGGCAAAGACTTTGGAGCCCTGGTTCCGCTCGATCGCTTCTTTAATACGAGAAGTATTAAAGTTGCGTAAGTCTCGCCGCATGCATTTGGAGATCTGTCTGTTCAGTTGCCTGTATGCTGTCAAATCTGTTGACGATTGCAGCCTCATCTCCCGTCTAACAGCCATGAGATTAAGAGTGTGATCGGAGAGTTTTTGTGTTCTTCTGCGGCGGGTCTTGCAGAACTTAGCTCCGACCGCATGGACAGTTTCCACGAGCTTGTCGTTCATATCGTCCACTGCATTGCAATCTTCTAGGCACTGGAAGCGGTTACGTAACTCGAGCTGAAAGGTTTCGGGATTCTGGATTAGAGCACGAGGGGGACGGAGCGTTGACTTCATTAGACGAGACCTCTCCAACTTAACGTTTAGGTTCAGTGTGCCTCTAACCATTCGGTGATCGCTGCCAGTTTTCACCCTTGCGATCACTGAGACATCACTGAACAGTTGGCGTCTGGTCGTCATAATGAAGTCAATCTCATTTTTTGTCGAACCGTCGGGGCTCGACCAGGTCCACTTCCTGTGGGGCCGCTTCTGGAAGAAAGAGTTCATCATAAAGAGTCCCTCTTTCTCCATAAAGTCGGCCAGCTGCTGGCCCCTTCGGTTCCGTTGCCCTACTCCAAATTTTCCTACCTTCAGCTCACCGCTTTCTCTTGTGCCTAGTTTTGCGTTGAAGTCTCCCATCAACACCGTGTAGTGGGTTTTGGAGGAATGTATGGCTCTGGAAATATCCTCATACATTTCCTCCACCTCCTCATCGGGGTGTGCTGAGGTTGGTGCGTAAACTAGAATGACCTTCAGCGAATACCGTTTGGTGATTCTGAGTATCAGGTACGCGACCCTCGTCGACACACTCCCAATCTTTACAACGTTGTTGACGAGAGACTTGTGGACGATAAATCCGACACCTCCTTGGGACAGATGGTCGCCCTCCCGGTGATAGAACAAGTTGCCGGACTCGAGGATTGCCGTGTCCTCCCCCTCTCTTCGGACCTCGGATAATCCAATAATATGCCAGCGCAACTTGTCTACCTCTTCTTCCAGCTCCAGTATCTTCTCGTCAGTCCTCAGGGTGCGTGCGTTATATGTTGCCAGGTCGAGTCGTCGTAGGTGGCAACCGAACCTCCACCGGAGATTCTTAGCACCCCCTGCCCCGCCGTTACCATGGTCGCCACCGTAGCCAGGAATAGCGGGGCCGCCGGGGACTGGGGGCCGTCTTTTTGTGTATTTGTTCATTGGGGGGTATTTGCCGTAGTTGCCACGCTTGGCGAGCGGGTTGGCAACCGCAGTTTTTTATTACGTCACAGTTGTCATCAGGAAGATGCTGCTGCCCATCTCCTGCCTGTCTCCCTCTGTCGCCTCTTACGACACCCACGGGAAGATATGGGGTAGTGGATATTCTTAACCGCCACTACACGGCAAAACCATAAGGGTCTCAAATTATACCAATTACTGCAGTACAACTACTTGCCTCATAATCAATCAAAGTGATATTATCTGTTTAAATAAACTTAAATTATTATTGTCTATAATATTATCAAAGATATTTAAATTCCATAAGGAAGATTATAAATCGGCATGGAGTACTTACGTCGAGATCAATGGGCGCTAACGCCGCGTAGTCATCATCGGAAGCCACGGAGTCGTAGAGCGGCTCGTCATCAGACATCTGAGATATGTGTTTCAAGTGGCTTCCTGACAGCAATGGGTTTAGTGGACCGGCTAATGCTGAAATTGTTACTTTTGATTAACACCTTGCATCATTTGTATCCCAATATTACAAAACATTTATACAACAACACATTATACAACAAACAGTGGCAGAGCCACGTGGCAGATTTTGCTGTCGCACGAATGGGCCAGCTCGAGCCGGGTGGTACCACGAGCTCACCGAATACCAGCGTGAAGTAGAAGTTTACTTCTGCGTATCGCCTGGTGAGTGGTGAGTGCCGGAGACCAAATTGTTCATGGGCGACGGTAATCACCATCAGGCGAGCCGTATGCTCGTTTGCCCCCTCTCCTATAAAATCCCAATCAGTCGCAACTTCATAAAATAAATCTACCTTACGAAGTTGCGTTATATATCTTGTCATTAGCTATGTATAGTCTATGGATTAGAGATCTACTATAGTATGTGCCAAATCGATTGAGAAAAACGGACAATGACGGTCTTTGGACTTTCGGTCGTTTAACCAGGGGTTACAAACCTTCAATATATGTATAGCCACTTTTTAGATGTAGTACTTTCTTTATTTATAATGAGTTTTTATTTTTTTATATAATGATTTATATAATATATATTTATTAACTATTATTAAAAAGTTATGTAAAAGATCGCTGTAGAAAAAAAATCATCTATTGTTATTACTATATTCTACTATATTACTTTATTCATTTAAAAACAAACAGCATTAATTTATAACACACATAAAGATTCAAGTGATAACGACACAGAAAAAGTACGTACTTATTTAAAAAATAAAACTTTATTTTCAATATTATATAAGAACTTTATTTTTATTCGGTGCATTTTTTGCGATGTACCGTAAGATTTTACGATGTTTATAGGAACCACAGACAATATTATTTAAGAAACAAAAAGACAAAACATATGTGCTGACCTAGAATTGTGAACAATATCAATATTTAAATATTGTTATCACACCTAAATTGAGATTTCATAAGTTAGGCCTTTTGACACTTGGCTCATATCTGAGGTCATTGTCCGTTTTTCTCAATCAATTTGGCACATACTATAGTACCTTTTTGTCAAAATTGTGAGGTCTAGTTTCATAGCATCATAGTTAAGGCTTGTAACACACATAGAATTAAATTCGCGCAATGCCGTGCTAACGACTTTGGGTGTGGGCAGAACTTTTTACCGCTCTCACCACCCGCACCTAAAGATCGTGCACACATTCTCGCTACAAAATTGCCTTTGCGTAGGTATGATATAAGAATGCCATATTTTTTTTATTAAACTGGCTTCGCGTCTCTGGGTTCTAGCCCTTCTGAGCCTATAATTTTTTTCGGAATCTTTATTTTTATATATTTTTCCTTCACAATATGCTGATGCGTTACATTGCAAAGTATTTGGGAGATTTTGACGACAGATCAACTCAGCGGACAATTGATGACGACTAGCACTCAAGTTCATAAGGCGCCCAAGCGATCAAAATAACTTGAGGTTTATCAAAGCACTTGTTTCGTCGTTTTTTCTAATAGTTCACACGCGCAGACACTTAATTCACAAAATCGCATCACTTTTCTCATCATACATCTCACAGAATACCAGCGTCAAATAGCAACTTAATGCTGCTGTGTTTCGTATGGTGAGTGTAGAGAACCGGAGACCCTTTTTACTGGAAAAGAGGCATTCCATCTTAGTCCTCAAGGCTGACAACGCATCTGCATTTTGATTCGCAAACGAGGATATATGTAGATGTCTATGGGCAACAGCAAACACTTACCATCGGGTGGACTGTGTGTTGTGGATAAGTCCAATAAACAAAGCCACAGTTGTAAGTACGAAGTAAATACGAATACAAAAAGATGTAAACGAAAGAGCGTAACTAGCTGGGTATTGCACAATGTGCCTACGCATCCCTGTTGCGCTAGAGTGACGTCTCTATCGGTTTCACTCACACATATGAAATGATCAACTAATATGTACTTCTTAATTGAGAAAAATAAATGTTTTTCCTCAATTGAGAAGTAGCAATTAGTAAGTGTTATACCATTTTGTAATCTAGACTAAACGCGTTGTAGGATGTAAATCCCACACGTGATGATATAAAATTGCTAAGATAATATATATTTGATATGATACTATAAATGATAAAGTAAACGATTGCTTGATATGAATGCTTGAGGTGCACTGCTCGCCGAGTACTGGCGCGTTAATGTGCTGTTTTTGAGACTGCTAAGTTGGTATGAAATATGTACGTTTCACCTTACATCTTGCCCCTCTCGAGAAGAGACAGCGAGGGGTGATGATAGATTAATGCTAAATATTAGTATAAGTAACTAAATTCCTTAATATATAAGTACATAATATATACAGGGTCATTTTTAATTTACTGAAGACTTTTGGGGAATATATTATTTACATCATAACAACAACATCTGTAAGAAAAAAAATATATTTCTTCAATTTTTATTTTCATACAAAAATAAAAATATTTTAATTGGAGCTTCTAAACGGTAATAGTTCTAGTTAGCAATAAAAAGCGCGTGGCGAGGGAGGGGTGACGATACTCATTTAAACTTGACTTAATTAGTAACCTGTGCCTGTGTCGTCAGTCGCCTTTGATGCGCCCGCGACGCTTGTCTTTTCGTTGTGAGATTATTGTGAACGTTACCTTCTTACGATGGCTTACCGATACTCAAATGTTGAGTATACCGAAATGGTGCGAATTTTAGCAATTTGCAATGATAATGTTAGTGAAGCCTGCCGTGAATATTCAAGGCGATTTCCCAACTCACGTGCACCGAGCTACGCTACGATGCTAGGCGCTACACAGCGATTGCAAGATTACGGGCAATTCCAGCCTGTATCTATCGATCGTGGTTGTCCACCGCGGCGCACGTGAGCAGGAAGACATACTGCAGTTTTTTGAAGAAAATCCAGCAGCGAGCACTTATGAAGCAGCCCGACAGTTCAACGTATCACATAATTACTGTTACGCCGCGCTCGAATCAGTCAACTAGCGCCATCTAGTGTCAGGAACGAGAGCGAGGGGAGCGTTGCAGTAAATGACATCACACGTCTTTCGACCGACAGCGCCACCCGAAGAACTAAGTTTCTAGAAAATCTATACTCGAATTCTCGGTACCTTGCGCGTGTTTACTTGAACATTCCGGATATTTTGCTAATTTAAATAAATAGGTGGCGCAAGATGCGATCGAGACAGAGTTGAACTCGGCGACACAAGCGAAGCTTCGGAGCGGAATTAAGTGAATTAGTGTGTTTAATTATTAGTGTTTTTAACTTTAGTAAATTAAAGTGTTAATTTAGGTAATTCTATCCGCAATTTTTATTGTCGCGAACCTCAAGCTCGTAACAATTTTTGTCAGAAGTGGGATAAGATAATGCCGATTTTACCTAAGGAGGAAACGGAGGGTGTCCGTACCCGAAGTCAACGCCAGCAGGAGACGGACCAGAGGAGATTTGGTGGTGCAACGCCGCAGATGTCCGAGGGCCAGCCGCCGGCCACGGAAGCCGGCCCGTCAGCAGCTTCTACGTCTGTGGCACCTGACTTAGGTGCTCTGATGGTGATGCTGCAGGAGCAGGCTCGCCGACAGGAGGAGCAGGCTCGCCGACAGGAGGAGCAGGCCCGTCAGTTGAAAGAGCAGCTGCAGAACGGACAAGAGGAACAGGCCCGCCGGCAGAAGGAACAGGCCCGCCGGCAGGAGGAACAGGCCCGCCGGCAGGAGGAACAGGCCCGCCGGTTAGAAGAGCAACTACAACGCGATAAGGAAGAGCAGATGCTCCTCACGAAGGACCTTCACGCTATCTTCGGAAAAGAGATACGGGAGGTGAAGGATAAGGTTGCTCAACATGACAACCGCCTGTCGGAGGCCGAAACCCGAATCGACCAAGTAAACAATCGGGTTGACAACGTAATGGCTGACGTGAAGAAAACGCTGGACGACCTCAAACGTGGGGATGGAACTACAGCTCCCGTAGTAGCTGCAGCACCTTCGCTACGTGGATTCAAAGTGCCGCCGTTCGACGGGACCTCTTCCTGGTCGGCCTACAAAATCCAGTTCGAGGCCGTCATGGAGGCGAACAGCTGGAATAAAAGCCAAGCCATGACTGCACTCACCCTAGGCCTGCGCGACCAAGCCTTAACTGTGTTGGAAGCTCTCGGTAAGAAAGTGACCTATGAGCAGCTTCTTGAGGCCTTGGAGGCGAGATATGGTGACGCTCACCTGGAACACGTCTTTCGCGCGCAGCTTAAAGATCGCGTGCAACGCAGCCATGAAAACCTGCAGCAGTGGGCCCTTGAGGTGGAGAAGATGGTTCGAAAAGCATACCGGTCTGTACCTGCGCTCATTGAAGGGAACCTGGTGCAGACATTCATCGACGGCATCCGCGACCTGGAAGTCAGAGCTGCTGTGAGGCTCGGGCACCACGAGACGCTTAAGGACGCCTTGGCCCATGCACTGGAAGTGGAAGCCGTGCGGCAGGATCACCGTTCCCATCGCGTCAGGGAGGTTGCAGCAGCTATAGTTCGCGACCGCAACAAAGGATACAGCCCTAGGTGCTATGGCTGTGGGGAAAAGGGCCATCTTCGGTCCAGCTGCCCTAAGCACACCCTAGGAAGGGAAGGTGAACGGTCTCAGAAAGGAAGTGCGGCTAACAGCACCGCCCAGCAGCAGCAGGAATACGACTTTCCTATCAGACACTGCAGCGGGAAATCTCACGGCAACGCAGATGCATTGTCAAGAAGACCTTTTCCTGAAGATTGCAACCATTGGGGTAGGCAAGAGAGTAAGGAAGTGGTATCCGTGAGGATGCTCAGGACAGACTACCTCAGCAACGGGTGGAGGGACAGCCTACGACATGCACAGCAGGAAGATCCGGACATCAAGCCGATTCTGGGATGGATGAAGGCCCGTGCTACCAAGCCTAAGTGGAGGGACGTCTCAGCGATGAGTTCAACCACGAAAAGCTATTGGGCCCAATGGGACAGCTTGCTGCTTCAGGATGGAGTCCTGTGCCGTAAATGGGACAATGGTCGAGGAGACAGCTGTCGTTTACAAATGGTTGTCCCTAAAGCTAAAGTGCCGAATGTTCTACAGCTGTGCCATAATGGTCGTTCAAGAGTCCATCTGGGAGGTAAACGAACTCTACTGAAGGTCCGAGAACAGTTTTACTGGGTCCACTATCGTGACGATGTCGAGGATTGGTGTCGTACATGTACAAGTTGTGCGGCTGTGAGGGGACCTCAGGCACGGAGTATAGGAGCGTCGAAATTGTACAATGTTGATGCACCACGGGATAGGACATCCCTTGACATTGCGGAGCCGTTACAGAAAGGCGTAAGAGGGACTCCTAAGATCGTCCAAGTGGATCGCTTGGCGCGTTACTATGGGGCCGATAATGCTCGGGACAAGCATGTCTTAGGAGGGGGCAGTGTTACGCCGCGCTCGAATCAGTCAACTAGCGCCATCTAGTGTCAGGAACGAGAGCGAGGGGAGCGTTGCAGTAAATGACATCACACGTCTTTCGACCGACAGCGCCACCCGAAGAACTAAGTTTCCAGAAAATCTATACTCGAATTCTCGGTACCTTGCGCGTGTTTACTTGAACATTCCGGATATTTTGCTAATTTAAATAAATAGGTGGCGCAAGATGCGATCGAGACAGAGTTGAACTCGGCGACACAAGCGAAGCTTCGGAGCGGAATTAAGTGAATTAGTGTGTTTAATTATTAGTGTTTTTAATTTTAGTAAATTAAAGTGTTAATTTAGGTAATTCTATCGGCAATTTTTATTGTCACGAACCTCAAGCTCGTAACAATTGGTGTCAGAAGTGGGATAAGATAATGCCGATTTTACCTAAGGAGGAAACGGAGGGTGTCCGTACCCGATATATGGAGTGTCAAACACAATGAAGTACCCCTTTCACCTGCATCGTGTTCATGAACTCAGCGAAGCTGACAAACCTGCGCGAGTTACATTTTGTAATTGGTAACTATAGCTGCTGAACGAGCTAACATTTTATGGACTGATGAAACATTTGCCAGAATAGGTCTATTTAATACGCACAATGAACACTTGTGGTGCTATGAAAATCCACATGAACCAAAACTACATAGCTTTCAACACCGGTTTAGTGTCAATGTGTTGGCAGGCCTTATTAATACAACGTTACTGGGCCCTGTTTTCATAGAAAGATTAAATGGTGAAAGCTATCACAATTTTCTCACCGACACGCTGCCAGAATTGTTAGAGGATATACCACTTGCATCTCTACGCAAGTTTTATAACAACTTGACGGGGAACCGGCGCATTAAGCTCGTCAAGTTAAAGATTATTTAAACAGAGAATACCCTGGACACTGGATCGGACATGGCGGGCCTTGTGCATGGTCTCCCAGATCGCCAGATATCACACCAATGGATTTTCATTTGTGGGGGCATATAAAGACATTAGTGCATACTGGTCGCACACTCGAAACCCGCGACATGTTGAAAGAAAAAATAATTTGGGCATTCGATCAAATCAAAATGAATACTCAACTTTTATCTCGTGTCGGTGAACAGTTAACTTTTAGGTGTCACCTATGCATAGAATGTGGAGGTGTTTATTTTGAACGCTATGTGCGCGATACTCATCGCCATCCGCGGACGAGTACCTCTAATTCTAATGTATAAATTTGTATTTTAATATTTTTATTGAACCCTTTTTACCTAAATGTTTTTATTCAATTACTGTTGTAAAATGTGTGTTACTATCTGTATTCAATCATTATAAATATTTTATTGTAATATTTGTAATTATTTTAACCCGCATCCATTTATTAAATACAACTTGCATTTAATAAATAAATAGCTAATAATACTCGACATTTAATTTGCACGTGCTGCGAACCGAAAAGGGCAGGCGGCGCCTTTGATGACGCCTGTATCGACGTATATTGTCAATATACCTTTGGCTTAGCCTTGGTAAGGCAAGCAGTGATCGTAACAAACTACCTAAATGTTTATTAAAAATATCTATAAATTCAAATAGTTAATCAAATTGCTTTATGAAAAAAGGAGTATATGAAAAGTTAATGTAAATTTGTCATTTGGAGTGGCGCCCTGGTACCATAGGCACAGTGGTGAATAGTTTAGTGGGCAGTATAAAAAAGTACTCTGTGGGCAGTAGGCACTCGCGACACAATCAGCTGAGCGCGAGCGCCGACCGGCGCGTCGAAGAGGTCATACTTTATAATTACCTATTGCTCATTTTAATATTTGTGATTTTTAAAATACAGACTTAAAAGGAGTCAGACATGACAATAAAAACTTAAAAATAGCTTTTATGTAAATGTATTACATTCCGTAAAGAGTGATATCGCTAAAATCGTTTGTAATTATGCCACCATTATATTCCCAAAAGGTCTTTAGTAAATTAAAAATGACCCTGTATAAGTGATATCTAATAAAAAACTATGATAAAATATTAGCGTCAAAGTTCAGTTTCATTAAAGGTTCACTTTCACTTCAATCTATGTTCACTATACTAGGGACCTCGAATTTTACTAGTCGTGGCAGAATGGGTGAGGTCGCTACACTTTTAGTGCGTTTAACATCGACACTTGTTTGTTCCGTTTGGCGTGGCGGCGTTTATTCGCCAGTTTCCTCAGAGTTCTCCTTTGGAGGGCTTCTCCTCCGCCACCACAAGGAAATAAGGACAACAAATATCGACAGCCATCCAGCAACTAATACGTATATGGCTGAGTAATGATGAATATCATAGATGTTTAAGTTTTGAAAGTACATCATGGCGTCCCGTGAAAGCAGATGACTCTGCTGCGTTTTTTGCAACTCTGTGGTGGCAAGGGTCAGAATGGCTCCTTAAATTCAACATCGATGAGATCATTCCTATTACCTACCCAACCACATCGAAGAAAGGAAGTCCAGTGTAACCGCAGCCTTACAATCAGATACACCTTCATTCGTAATACAATTATTAAACGACAATAGCTCTATCAGCAAGGTAACTAAGACAATGGGCTGGGTGTCGCGCTTCATAGCACGCGCACGCGCCACTAAGCAACATGATCCGTCGCCGCCACCGTATGATAGTCTTATCGCCGAATGAAAAACAATATGATCTTCATTTAATCATTAAGCAAGTTCAGCTTGTTGACTTTGAAGACGATTTGAATTATTTAAAGAAACACGGTCACGTTAGAAATAGCAGTAAATTATCAAGCTTGTCTCCCATAATAGACAAATATGATGTTTTAAGGGTCGGTGGCCGCCTCGAACATGCATACTTGAGCTATTACTCGAAACATTCTGTTATTTTATCTTACCATAGCCGACTGACGGAACCCATCATTGATCAAGCACACAAGGCTACGTTACATGGCGGACCTAAGCTCACTTTACACACATACATTGTTCTGTGTCTGGGTGTAATTTATCTATAATATTTATGTATTTAGAAATATATAAGTATGTTTATCGGTTGTCTAGTATAACACAAGCTCTGCTTAGCTTGGGACTAGACGGCGTTGTATGATAGTTGTGGAATATTATTTAAAAAAAAAACATACACAATTATCATATATCAGAGAAAAATATTGGATCATCAGCGGGGTCTGCGCTGTAAAAAAGCAGATCAGGCGATGCATTAAGTACTGCAAGTTAAATTTAACAACACCAACAACAAAATTATGGCTGACCTGCCACAGCCGAAGGTCACTCCGGCACGACCATTCACAAACACAGATGTGGACTTCAGCGGATTTGTTGACATTAAATCAGCCAAAGGCCGAGGAGTTCGAACAAGCGAAGTGTATGTGGCTGTTTTTGTATGCCTACAACAAACGCTGTTAAAACATTTAGAGTTGGTATCCAATTTAAGATCAACCTCTTTCCTTGCTGCTTTTAAAAGATTATACGCCCGCCGCGGGACTCCAAAGATCATGTTTAGCGACAATGGAACTAATTTTGTAGGCGCCTCGCAATTACTAAAAGAAGAATATCGGCAAAATATATTATCTATTAACACAGATTTCATAAAGGACGTGATTGAGTTAGGAGTCATGTGGCATTTCAACGTTCCTGCGTGGCCCAGTGCATCTGGACTCATGGAGGCTGCCGTGAAAAGCCTCAAATATCACTTAAAACGCGTTCTTGGAGAGCAAAAACTCACTTACGAAGAGTTCACGACATTATTACACCAAATTAAAGCGTGTATGAACTCCCGACCGCCTTGTGCACTCACACAAAATCCAGACGACCTCTAATTGACACCAGAACACCTTCTTGTTGGAGATACTCTTATATTAAGGCCGTAAACGGATGCCGATATACTTCACTTATCAACACGACGTACAAGCTATGAATAAACAATTTTGGAAAAAATGGTCTAGTGAATATCTTCAACAGCTTCAGAGTAGATCGAAGTGGAGAACATTAAATAAAAATATTAAGGTCGACAACGTGGTGATTATTAAAGGGGATAATATGCCTCCCGGAAAATGGGCCATTGGTCGTGTAGTGAAAACCCATCCCGGTAGCGACAGTTTAATCAGAGTAGTATGAATCAAAACTCAAAGCTATATCATCAAACGACCAGTAAACAAACATGGCATTTGTCGAAACTGTTTATTTAAGCATTATGGCAATAAATGCATTTCCACTAAACGGTGCAAAGAGTGCAACGGTGAACATAATACTTTAATTCATGACGCAATTATCGGTCATCCAACTAACGTCAGCCTCACGATATCCGGCTCGAAGGACCAATAAATGAAGGTATCTCTATTTTGGGGGTTTAATGCTTTAAATGAAGAGTTGAGGTCAGCTTCTTATTTAATTGTCGTTTGATAAAGATATAGATTTTTTCAACTTTACTATATTCGTTGTAGTGCTGTTCGTCCTGGCCGAGGTGGATATTGTCAATGCGTAGATGCAATTCCGATGAATTGCATACATCGGAATTGCATCTACGCATAAACAACGCCGCAAGAATTAAATCCACTGTGTTTGAATAGGCAGAAGCAACAACACAAGATATTAATAAATTAAATTTAAATGCATTTCGAGAAAAACCACTTATTCCGTACACATAACCCTGGGCTGCACGAGTATTGCTAGATGTGTGGTCCAGTACAACTGCATGTAGCCCTGGGCTGCACAAGTATTGCTAGAGGTGCGGTGTGGTCCAGTACAACTGCATGTTGCCCTGGGCTGCACAATTACTGCTAGAGGTGTGGTGTGGTCCAGTACAACTACGTGTACCCCTAGGCTGCACAAGTATTACTAGAGGCGTAGTGAAGTCCAGTACAACTGCGTGTACCCCTGGGCTGCACGAGCATTGCTAGAGGTGTGCTGTGGTCTAGTACAACTGCATGTAGCCCTGGGCTACACAAGTATTGCTAGAGGTGTGCTGTGGTCTAGTACAACTGCATGTAGTCCTGGGCTGCACAAGTATTGCTAGATGTGTGCTGTGGTCTAGTACAACTGCATGTAGCCCTGGGCTGCACAAGTATTGCTAGAGGTGTGGTGTGGTCCAGTACAACTGTGTGTACACCTGGACTGCATGAGTATTGCTAGAAGTGTGGTGTGGTCCAGTACAACTGCGTATACCCCTGGGCTGCATGAGTAGTGCTAGAGGTGTGGTGTAGTCCAGAGCAACTGCATGTACCCCTACGCAGCACAAGTATTACTAGAGGCGTAGTGAGGTCCAGTACAACTGCGTGTACCCCTGGGCTGCACGAGCATTGCTAGAGGTGTGCTGTGGTCCAGTACAACTGCATGTAGCCCTGGGCTGCACAAGTATTGCTAGAGGTGTGGTGTGGTCTAGTACTACTGCGTGTACCCCTGGGCTGCACAAGTATTACTAGATGCGTAGTGTGGTCCAGTACAACTGCGTGTACCCCTGGGCTGCAAGAGTATTGCTAGAGGTGTGGTGTGGTCCAGTACAACTGCATGTACCCCTGGGCTGCACGAGCATTGCTAGAGGTGTGCTGTGGTCTAGTACAACTACGTGTACCCCTGGGCTGCACAAGTATTACTAGAGGCGTAGTGTGGTCCAGTACAACTGCGTGTACCCCTGCGCTGCACGAGCATTGCTAGAGGTGTGCTGTGGTCTAGTAAAACTGCGTGTACCCCTGGACTGCACGATTATTGCAGGAAGTGTGGTGTGGTCCAGTACAACTGCAAGTACCCCTGGACTGCACGAGTATTGCTAGAGGTGTGTCGTGGTCCAGTACAACTGCATGTACCCCAGAGCTGCACGAGTATTGCTAGAGGTGTGGTGTGGTCCAGTACAACTGCGTGTAGCCTTGAGCTGCATGAGTATTGCTAGAGGTGTGGTGTGGTCCAGTACAACTGCATGTAGCCCTGGGCTGCACAAGTATTGCTAGAGGTGTGGTGTGGTCCAGTACAACTGCGTGTAGCCCTGACCTGCACGAGTATTGCTAGAGGTGTGGTGTGGTCCAGTACAACTTCGTGTAGCCCTGAGCTGCACGAGTATTGCTAGAGGTGTGGTGTGGTCCAACACAACTGCGTGTAGCCCTGAGCTGCACGAGTATTGCTAGAGGTGTGGTGTGGCCCAGAACAACTTCATGTAGTCCTGAGCTGCACGAGTATTGCTAAAGGTATGGTGTAGTCCAGTACAACTGCGTGTAGCCCTGGACTGCACTAGTATTGCTAGAGGTGTGGTGGTGTCTAGTACAACTGCGTGTACCTCTAGGCTGCAGCGAAGCGAGGCGTTGTCTTCGCATGGCATCCAGCAGTACGTCACGCAGCAACGTCGCCAATTCGGGCGCGGAGAGGCGGGCCAGTTTCTGACGACCCTGGTTACGTGGCGCTGATAACGCTGGGTTTACTGGTAAGAACGCCACTCCACACCGCTCCAAACCCGTCGCCTGCGTCTGCCAAACTAAAACGCAACACATATTCAGCAATTAACCATTAGTCAAAACAAATGTTAGCATTAATAAAATTAAATATTAGTACTTACTTGCTTCAGTCTCCCTCCGATCAATTTCATCATAGATATCCATAACCAGCTCCTCAAAGAGATGATTTGGTAGCTACAAAAATATTACATTGTAAATACAAAAAATTTTATTCACATAATTATACTTATACTATTTTGATATGATCTCACAAGATGGATTTTCCACCTCGCCACCACTCGGCATGTCGAAATATAAAACAAAGTGTTAAAAAACCTAGTATCTGGTATATGCAAATATGAAATATCACAACCGCGATAAAAAGCCTGGGTAGGCAATGCTCATAGACGCGCATAAAAGCCATCTTATTATCAGATTATAACACCACCACCACCTCAATTCTGTAGTGATATAGCTATTATAGATTTTAATAAAATGATAATTAGTGAATATTAAAAAATCCAGTCCTTAGGTTTTAATAAAAACAAAATTATTTAAACTAAATCATAGTCAAGATACACATTAACAGCCCTATTAATAAACACAGGCTTGAGCAAGATTAACTTTACTCCTAGTTTAAGGCTTAAAATATCTAATTTCAGTATTAGTAAGCATAGAGTAAGGAGGGAGTAAACTAATCCGAATCTACTCTCGGAATAAAAGTTAATCCTTGGCGGTACCTAGTTTAACGACTGAGTAAGCATAGACTAGTTGCGTATTTTGACATCTTGTAAAACTTTACGTTTACGCGCGTTGGTACCCGTGTTAAATTCATAATTTGTAAGCACTAGTAACAAAAACAGCATAATGGATTAATGCCAAGAAGTGATGTGGAGCAGAACAAAGTGATTGCAGGTTTTTATTCATTATATGGATTTAGACAAGTGATTGGGGCTATTGATTGCTACATATTCTAATCCCGAAAGTCGCTGGAAACATCGGACAATACTACATAAACAGGAAAGGATACAGTTCAATAAATGTACAAGTAAGTTTTATAGCACCTAGCTAGCCCACCTTTGCCGTATACGTTAGTTATTTACTGAGATTCAATACAATCACCTCAATCCATTATTTCATATTAAAGAAGTTATGAGTGCTTTGTTCCAGGTTGTGTCAAATGCAAATTTAGAGTTCATGGATACAGTGGCACATTGGCAAGGCAGCACACATGACTCAAGAATATTTAATGAAAGTTGCATTAAAACAAACATTTGAGCAGTCAGAATTTAAAGGCAGACTTGTTGGAGATTCTGGTTATGCTTGTACTTCTTATTTATAAACTCCTATCCCGCGATAAGAGCATACAAAACTATATATATTATATTGCATTGCAAAAGCAAGATCTGCTTGAGGATGTAGTATAAGGAGATGATGAAAATATATCAGTCACACAATTAGTAAATAACTCCGTTAGAGGAAATTCTGTTCGGGCAGCATTATTAACGATTTTTTTAAATAAATATACAATAATTACATGTACATGTAATAATGAAGTGAATAGTCAGTTACTTTGAGATTAGCTAGTCCAAGTGTAACTTCGAATCAAGCTTGGAATAAGCAATTTTCATTAATAGAGCAGTAGGAGTATGTCACTCACCAGCTGTAGTTTTCCACGGGCAGCTTTTGCAACGTCCGTCATTTCATGCGTATCATGTGCGCGAGGAACTATATAATGGCGGCCGGCGGCGTGCGCAGGTCGTTCGCCCGTTAAGAACACTATCATGCGGTCTGTGGCCTCGTATACTAGTTCTGTTACACGTTCCGCCAGCTCTGTGTGCCCGCCTTGTCTGAAAATAAATATATCATGAAATTTTACAAATTTGACAGCTCTCTTCTTCTTCTTTATGGCTTCTCTTAAAATAATTCTGCCAATGTCAAGTCACTCATGGGAGTGACAACAAAGTAAATAAAATCATTATTATTTTTTGTGATAGGCTTCCAATATATAACCAATAACAATGCAAAAATTTATAATTCTGCCACCAACAAGAATTAGTATTATGTTACAACTTAATATTATTAGTATAGATAAAATCACATAAAAATATGAACAAATAGGAAGAACACAAGAGACAGTAGATAGGTAGAATTAGTAGGACGAGGAATGTTTTGGGGAAGGATATAATACAAGACAGCTCTATTAAAAAGTTTAGACCAGACATGTCGTCAAAATGGTCTCAAAAGACTACCATCCACTATATCATACTGAAAGCATCACAATAGAATAGGCATCTTGTTTTATAATAAGAGTCAGCACACACCGCTAGTATGGAATAGAGGATTTTATAATTACCTATATTGTTTTTTTTTTCTCTTCAGAAAGAGTTGGCATTCAAGGGTTATCACGTTGCTAGTAAGCAAAAATCTTAGAAGCCTATTACTTGTGTGAATCCATTTGTTTTAAATTTTTGTAAACTCAAGATGAGTCTAGAAATCTTCACAAAGCCACACAATTTTACTATTAGACTACAGCTTTTCTCATAATTTGTCTTAATCGCCGCATTTCACAGACTATTTGACAATTACAGCAACAGACTCTCGCACTTATGACTGCTCTCGTCATTGATCTGTGTATTTACGTCTGTTGTAAAGTAGAGCAATAGTTACAAGATCTATCTGGCATTTCACATAGTCGCCTATTAGGACGCTCACAGCAAAAAATGTAACATTACCATCTAAAGATACACAACACAAAGCACATTTATATATACTGACTGATAATAGGCACATACCTAGCACAATCAGCAGGTGTGTTACCACTACTATCTCTTGTGTTTGGGTCTGCACCCCACGCAATAAGCAGCTCTGCTTGAGAAGGCTGTCCCGCACGACAAGCGACATGTAAACACGCGCTACCTTTCTCCTATAAAAAAACACAATGATTTTAAAAATTAACTATTAAATTCATGTTATAACATCATATTGATAATAAGAATGGGTGAGTTAACCGTCAAATGCCTTTTGTACGCCGATGATCAAGTCATACTTGCGTCGTCGGCGGCCGAGTTGCAAATGATGGTTACATTAATGAACAGGTCATTAAAAGAAAGGGGAATGAAAGTGAATGCAAGTAAGACGAAAGTTATGGTTTTTAAAGAGAAGAAAGTAAAACGATATGTGAAATAAGAATAGAAGGGGAGATGGTCGAGCAAGTAGATGAATTTATATATTTGGGATGTGTATTCAGCAGGGATGGGAGATATGATAACGATATTGAATGACGAGTGAATGCAGGAAATAAAGTAAATGGGGCTCTACACTCTATTGTGAAAAGTCAGAATGTGTCAAAAAAGGCACGTACGGCAATTCACTGTGCTGTATTAGTTCCTACTTTAACGTAGGTTAGTGAAAGGACACAAAATAAAATTATCAAAACATTATTCCACTATCATTATCTAACGCCAACAAAAGTACTATACGAAAAAACTAACTTGCTAAACCTTACACAACTATACATTTATTGCACTTGCACTCTAATAAAAAACATTAACACTAATTCTATTCAATCAAACATACAATTACATAAAAAAACAACAACACACAACTTAAGAAGTAAAAATAAACTACAACTAATAACTACACGAACTAATTATGGCAAAAAAACTTTGTTGTTTGAGGGAGCACAGCTGTTCAATAAACTACCAGATGACATAAAAAAATTGCAATAACATAAAATTGTTTAAAAGTAAACTTAGGAAATACGTACGTACAGTGTAATCTTTTCTGACATAGTAAATAATCTTAATCTTATATCTCATACTAAATAAGCTTAAAACTATAACACCTCCAGCAGGTAGATGCGATAGTTTTACTTTAGTATATAATTACTTTGTATCTCATTTTAAGTGAACCATTGTATGTTCTTATGAGAAATAAATTTCTTTAAACCGAAAGTTCGGTGTGGCAGAAGAAGCACGACAGTAGAATAAATGCAGCAGAAATGTGGTCGCTAAGGAGTATGTTAGGGCTGAATCTGAGTGACAGGGTGAGAAACTGTGTGATAAAAGATGAGTGTGGTTTGCAGGATGATGCGGTGACCAGTATTAAGAAAGGAATGCTTCGATGGTTTGGTCATGTAGAAAGAATGAATTAGGAAAGACTGACAAAGCAAATATATGTTGCAGAAGTGAATGGAAGAGTCGGAAAGGGACGTCCTAGGCGAAAGTTTGTCGACCAAATTGGCGATATATTGAAAATGGCCCAAATTAAGAGTACCCTTAACCGACGGGCATGTATATATGGATGTGGAAGAGGCGAGAGATGTATGTCAGGATCGTGCTAAATGGACGTCTGTAGTCTCTGCCTACCCCTCTGAGTGACAGGCGTAAGTGTTTATGTATTTATGACAATACTCATATTTTAAATATTTATTGATTCAAACAATAAATTGTGTTCTGAATTATACATGTTAAAAACACAAGCCTTATATATGAATGGTATAAAGCATTCAAAGAAGGCCAAAAAGTGGTAGCTAACATCTATACATGTTTAACTATGTAAACATAAACATCGACAAAATTAAGAAGCTGGTGCTAAAAATGCTAATCGATTTCTTCTAGAAAAACAAAAAGTGAATAAGGAATATCTCTTAGGTGTCACAAGCCATTTACACAAGTTCCACTGAAAATGGCTAGGTTTATGGTATGATAATTCATGGCTGATATCACCATAATAAAGCACTAATATGACGAAGCAATTTTAATTTTAACCAAATAACATGCGCGCCTTATATATAATTGTCCAACCATTCCCGTTTCTCAAAGTAAATTACTACATTAAGGAAGGAATTTCAAGTTTATATATATATATATATATATATATATATATATATATATATATATATATATATATATATATATATAAACAAAATACAGACACAAAACATGTCACATAAGACAATTTTATCAATTTTTATCATTTCATATATTGCACTAATACTTGCACATTTATATTTTTTTGTTTTATTTAATAATTCTGGATACTAATAGCACTGAACTATTGAACACATTTTACTCAACTCACCTGATTATAGTAATTTGGATCAGCTCCTTGAGCGAGTAATCTCATAGCTGTGTCCAGTGAAGAGCTCCTTACAGCACTGTGCAATTGTCTCCCCAACTCACTTGGTGGTTCATCACGGCGGGCACGTAATACATATGCCAAGCGTAAATGCTTTGCATGGATGAACTCTGATTTTATTGGGCTGAAATTTTATGAAATATATCATTATGCAATGCACTAGCAGAAATAATTAGCTATTTATAATTGCAACAAATTTAGACACTCCCTGTGTCTTACCTGACATATGACTAAAAAAATATTAACATGAAATTATTGAACAAATTTTTCTGATTGTTGGCCAAAATCTAGATATATAAATAAAGTATCTGTCTGTAATATTGAAGTAATTAGTTTCTGTCGAAGTAATAAAAATAGTAAAGTAGTATAGAATTAGTTTAATCGAAGTCTACTACGGTACACTATATGCCTCCCAGAATCAGCAACCTGACCCCAAATACGACGATGCCAGAGCCACACTAACTCACCAATTTACTAACGACCTGCAAGATATCTGTCTAGAGGAAATCGAGTTGGCCCTCTGGCAACTTAAAAATGGAAAAGCCCCTGGAGAAGATGGAGTTACAACAGAGCTCTTGAAATCGGGGGACAACCGTCGCTTAAAGAGCTCTGTCGAATTTTTAACTGCGTTTTACGAGATGGGAGAACTCCAATGGCGTGGAGCAGAAGCATCAGTCTTGTTTACCATGAAAGGTGGCAAGACAATCTTCAAGAATTATCAGCCCATCTCGCTTCTGAGCCACATCTATAAGTTGTTTGTGAGGGTCTTGACTTGACGAATTTCAATCACCCGAGCAGGCTGGGTTTCGAGGAGGCTATGGCACCATAGACCACAATCACACAGTAAGGCAAATTACACAAAAGACGAATGAGTATAATCAGCATCTGTGTCTGGCCTTTGTGGACTATAAGAAAGCCTTTGACTCCAACTTGGGCTGTTATAAATTCATTGCAGTGTTGCTGGATTGACTGGCGCTATATAGATGTCTTGAGACATTTAAACACTACAAGCTTGATGTCTGTCCAAGTACAGGGTGGTCTTACAAAACCTATCTAGTTGCATTGTGGAGTGAGACAGGAGGACACTTCACAAATGCACTGCAAGATGTTTTTAAACGCTAAACTGGAATGGAACCGACATCAATATAAATGAACACATCTCACACCTACGCTTTGCCAATGATATCGTTATCATGGTAGAATCGCTGCAGGAAATACAAGACATGCTGAGCAGCCTAAATGAATCCTCCCAATGTGTCGGTCTGCGTATGAATTTAAATAAGACAAGTCATGTCATACCGGACACGATTATCGTTGATGGCGAAATTCTTGAAGTTGTTCAGGAGTATATCTACCTCGGCCAGATAATGCAGATAGGTGAAAACAACTTTGAGAAAGAAGCTGATAGGCGGATTCAGTTAGGCTGGGCAGCGTTCGGGAAGGTTCGTCAGGTCTTTTCGTCGCCCATACCGCAAAGCTTGAAGAAGAAAGTCTTCGACCAGTGCGTCCTCGACATTATCGGTACGACTACTTCACAAACTCAGTCACCCAGCGGGCAATGGAAATAGCTATGCTCGGAGTTTCTCTGGTGGTCACTGACGTAGCCTTCTGTATTTGCAGGCTGAAGTGGCAATGAGCTGGTCACATTTGTCGCAGAAGCGATAACCGTTGGAGTAGGCGTGTCATAGAGTGAAGACCGTGTTTAGGTAAACGTAGTGTGGGACGCCCCCTGGCTGGATGGAGCGACGATCTGCGTAAGGCGGCTGGCAGCAACTGGATGCGTGAAGCCGAAGATCGGGCTAAGTAGCGCGCCTTGGGAGAGGCCTAGAGGCCTATGTCCAGCAGTGGACTACTGCAGGCTGATAATGATATGGAGGTGGGCAAAGTGTATCATTTTTGCGATTGGAACATTTGCATCTCGATCATTGAAATGTTCTGAAACACTGATATGTTTCATTTGGCTCATTTGGATCATTGACTCAAAAGATATAAAATACAGAATGTTATGAATACATTAAGTTGCGTCGCGGGCGTTTATTACCGACTGATTCAGTGATATGTTATGTGGCAACAATGCTGAATGATATAAGTGCTTAGATTATGTTAATATATAGTTATTGTTATTCATTGTGTACCGTAATAAAGTTGTATATAAAATCGATCCTCCTTTATATTTTATCCTTTATAATTTATGGCCAGCTGGCGTATGAAAAGGAAGAAAGTAAGTCAGAATAATCACTACGCAGAGAAATCCTTAACAGAAATCAATATGTTTTCGTAAACAGGCGCAAACGAACATAAATAATTTAACAAGTGCCGGATCAACGTAAAATGACAACTTTTTAATGTAAACATTATATTCAAAAGACGACCATATAGTATTTGATACGTAAGCGCCTTAGTGGTCATTTTTACGTGCATGAATAACTATAGCGAAAATCCGTACGAGTTCAGTGATACACTTCTCATTTGTTATCTCTTTCTGACTTGTATAGATTGTAATTATTTCGCGCGCTTACTCACCACTCTATCGCTCGTGGGTCGTGGCTCAGTCGCCTTGCGAGCGAGACGCGTCGCGCTAAACGCGCACAGAGCAAAGTAATGTTCCAGATCCAGATCCAAATGATACATTTGAAACGTTGTTACTGAACCAATCTTTTGAATCACTTCAGTGATTCGAATCAGTGAGTCAGTTCCGTAAAGAGTTACACACGCCTATGATGATAACCAGCTATTCAGCTATTTGGCTATTTGGATAAATGACTCACTAACCAACTGATAGTTGATACCATTAGCATAGCAAATGTAGTGTGGCTAGGACTTGAATAATACTCAACTGCACTGTGTTTACATTCGAAAATATTTATATTCGAAATATTCATATTTAGATAAATAAAAAATTATAACTTTTATTTTATTTTATATTTCCTTGAAAAGAAATTAATTTCCCTTACAACTATATCGTATGTATTATTAACCTCTCAAACACCAAGCGGCCAAATTTGACCACTTCAATATTCCGTCAAAATCAAGTGGTCAAATATGACCGCACCCACCCACAGTACTTTAACCCATAAAAACTTATGTATAGAGACTACTTTTCTATGAATAAGCTTAGCATTATACTATCTATATATACTATTATAAGCTGACATTCGCTTGATATGTTTTTTTTTTTATCAAAATACAATAAAATCTTTTTGTAATGACGTAAAACCTGACTTTTATTTACACCACTGCATAGAGAATTTTGTAGAGATTTTATAATGCCAAACTTCTTCATAGAAAAGTAGTCCCTAAATATAAGTTTTAATGGTTTAAAGTGATGTGGGTGGGTGCGGTCGCATACGACCGTTCGGGATTTGCCGAGTGCATGCGACTGCATGGGGTTTTTATGGGGATAGAAGGGTTAAATCAATTTATTAAAATCTGTCAAAATATCATATCTATCTATATTTTACACTTACAGCGCCATCTATATTTATGGGTATGAATTAAGAAGCCGCTATAGCATCAGAATTAATTATGTTTATACACAACATTCAACAGTACAAGTAAACTAAAAAATATGCCATAGATGTCACACTACTCCATTTTTTATTTCTAATGAAAAATCTATATCTCTAGTTGTAATAAAAATCTATAGTTTTAATTGTAAACCTTACTCTAAATCGTATAGTTGATAATTCACTTATGTTGATTCAAAGCCTTGAACCAAATTTAAAACAATAATAATAACATTTTGTACTCGCATTTCACTCAGTCTGCATAATTTTAATTTAACAACAGATGAAGGTCACATACTTTTGGTTTTGTTTCTGTTATTTATTCAAAAGTGTGTTCGCTAATTGTTCTGTTTTTTAAATTTAAGCCAAGATAGTATGGGACTTGAGTGCTGTGTACGTTTTATGTAAATATTAAAAATAATTAGTGTGAATAAATGTAACATTTTATATTCTTTGATATATCATTATAATTTGTTCTCAAATGTTTCATTGGAAGTTCATTTCAATTAAGTCAACAGATAAAAATTAATACAATTATTAATATGTAGGTGCATATTACTAATAATAAATGTAACATTTTTTTTTCTTTAACTTTGGGAATATATATATTGTGAATGTGAAAATGATAAGGGCAATGTAAAATGTGAATGAAGATTGCGATGATCACACGCGTGTGTAGCTGCCGATTGCCCGTTGGCTAACGGCTAATGGCTATGCAGCTGGTCAGCTATCTCGTAGCTGATAGCTGCCGGCAGCCGCACATAGCTGCATATGTAGTGATTATATGTCCTCTGTAGCAGCTACCTGCTGCGCCATAGTTTATCGGATAACGGAAGCGCCTCTAACCAAAGTAGCCAATAGCTAGTTATCATGTTGACGAATATCATAGCCGTGGCTATTTCATGAAAAGCAACTATTTAGTTAGCTACTTGAATAGCTACCCATCTCTAATTTCATTAGTACCAGTAGGGATCAAATTCTGATTGATGTCTGAGGTATCCAAAGTTATATATATTAATAACTATTTATAAAACTGTAAATAAATATTCTTCTTACTGAAGTGGATCTTTAGGAAGTGGTTTCTTCCGCAAATGTTTAGGCGCTGAGGTGTCCAATAATGAATGTTCCCATATACTATTCACATTTTGTGCTATAAGTGACTGCACCGTCTACAAAAACATAAGACAATGATTAGAATTTACAGATCATATACTATTAAAAAAAGACATTAAGTTCATACCGCTAAAAGTGAAGGTGGCCAAGAACCTTGTCGCAAAGATTTAATATGAGAAATATGTCTCCCCATACTCCTGTGGACGCTACAGCATTCAGCGCAAAGTAACAATCCACGATTGATGGACGCCCACATCGGGTCTGAAACCGCATGATTACACAAACATATTACAAATACACAATGTAATGTAAATAGCGTAACAGGAAACTAGAACATCGCTTAACCTGATGCGCCGCAATCCGAACATAGTTCAACTGACGAGCGGTGTTTGGACCGCGATATCATTTTAAAACAAAATGTATGGAAGACTACAAAAGGAGGCAAACTGCGGTTTAACTGTATTTACTAGTTCGAGGAGCATTACTCTCTAGTATATATGCAGTAATCTATGATAACTAGCTTCGATACAAAAAATAATACACTTCACAAAAATGTCAATCAAAATCAAATCAAAATATTAAAACAGACAAAAAATATATCATAGATTATGGTAATAGATTATAATAGGCTGAAAAATAACACGATTTTTGTATAATCTTTAGTCTTTTTAATGATTCTCAGATTTATTGCTATTCTAGAATTTTACTCTCTTTTCAATAATAACTAATACTAACAATTTGACAATATATTATTGAATTCAAGAAGCTTAACTTCTTGACAATAATATGCTACATGTGGACACTTCTAGTAAAATATAGTCATTATACAGGGTTATTTTGCAATAACCATCCCACAGAACACTTAATATAGCTAGTAGAAATGTTATACGATCCGGGAACGCGCGCCGTGTATATGGCTTAAAAGCCAACTACTAGAATTTCGTGACTCGGTTCGAAACAAACCGTCGTCACGTGTTAGTCGTGGTGCAAGTGGTTAAAAATGGTCTATTGCAGTGTTTCGAACTGTTCAAACTGTTCAGGAAAGGGTTATTGTTCTTCTAAAGGAATTTCTTATCATTGGTGAGTAAAATAATACATTTTTAAATCGATTTTATTGAACGATACTTTGCCCTTCAACGCATCGTAGTATGGCTGCTGGTCCCAGACGCCAATTAAGGATGTGCTTAGATTTTAGTTTACCGACGCTATCGATATTCTATGCCTTGTATAATCAATTCTAGCAGGTAATTTTTAGAAATAACTTTTTGCTGTTAAATAAAAAGCGTAAGTTTTATTTAACAATAAATATTTTTTCTTATTCAATCAATATTTTTATATTTTTTTAGTTTTCCGATAAACCCAGAAGTTAAGGAAAAATGGATTGTGGCGACAGGGTAAAAATTGGTTTCCTTCTAAACATAGCAAAATGTTAGCGACGACAAAGTGAATTCGAACATTTAATATTAATTATTTATTATCAGTGAATTAAAACTAAGTGTTAGCATTTAATCTTAATTATTCCTTATCAGTGATTTAAAATTAGGTGATGGTATTAATCTTAACTGTTTCCTATTCGTAAAATAAAGCTAAGTGTAAAGACTGATTAGTGCTGAAAAAACAGGAAAGTAAATTAAACACTTCTATTTTTATCTTAAAGTGACTTATATGAATCTATTTAATATTATTTAGGTCTGATTAGAACATTAGACGCAAGTATAAGCTTATTTTCTAGTAAGATTTCTTTTATCATAACTTTAAGAGCTATTTAACATATAAGTGATTAATATAATTCTTTTTCCTTTAAAGTACTTCAAAAGAAAAATTAATATGTCAATTAATCGCTGTATAATGTTATTTCATTATGAGAAAGATTTAAATTTCATGAAAAAATATTGTATAGATTCTTAAGCATAATTCCTGAAAAAGTGTTGTACATTCCTACCTCTTGGCGGCGCCACTTGTATGTTCGGCAAAAAATATAGTCCTACTCCGGAGCTAAACCGTGAGGCGACCGCGAAACTATTTTTATTTTTTATAAATGTAAAATAAAGGTTTAATGAATGATTTATGTTTAGAATAATAGAAATAAGTTGTATCTATCGTTAGGAATAAATATAAATATTGTAAGGAATGTTTTACCACGTTTATTAAGGAAATTGTGAATCTCTCTTAGAAAGGGTTACTCTGCGCTCTGATTGGTCAATGGATTCACTAATGCCGTGTGCGATTTTTTCTTAATTATGATTGGTTACAGCCGCTTATAAAAAAGGGGCGTTTTTCGTGGTAAATTATTCCAAATCCGGCAATGTAATAATAAGGAATCAAGAAATAAAACAAGAAGAAATTCTCAAGAAGTGTTATTTATTGCTCATCTAACTGCTACTGTATGCTCTCCAGTTAACATCCCGCCAGCAAACCCGCTCTGTTTATCAACGCTCCCTTATACGAGCAATTACATTGGTCCTTCGAGAAGCCGGATCGGGTTTAAGGAAAACTAGGAAGATGCCTTCAAATACAAGATCAAAATCAGTGCAGTCGAAGACTACGAGTGAAAGCAACGCCACTACGGGTACCAGTACGACGGATTGGAGCATGAATACGCCGAGTGATTCTACAAACACGACGGCTACCAACACGTCAACTTCAGATCGATCGACGCTTACAAGAGCATCGCCCAGCAGCGTACACAGACAACCCGTACTTCTTAACAAAAACATTGCCGGAAAAGAATCAACACCGGGGGACGTAACCCGTACCACCCCCCCGACACGCACCGTCGAAGCGTCAGTTCCTCACCAAGAAGGAAGTCATCCAACGCCGCAGATTCAAGAAAGAAGTGTCGCAATGAAGACTCTGCAACAGCCTCACCCTAAGAAGACGACCCGCGATCCAGACACGCTTTCCGTTCGCTCGTCGCATAGGAAGAGAGCAGAAGCGCAAGCAAAGATGACAATGGCATTAAGGGAACTAGAATTGGCAGAAGCGTGGTCAAAAGTTGCTCAAGCGGAATTAGAACTTCTCACCGCGGAATCAGAAGAGGAAGATGGTGCCGGAGAAGAGCTGTTCGAACGAACTCGAGAAGTCGAACGCTGGTTCATCCAGACCGGAGACATGCCTAATAAGAACCACAAACCAATAGAGGCAGAAGAAAAGAAAAGTGACATCCAGGAACTAGCTTCAGTCATACTAAAGCTATCAGAAAAATCACGTGACACCGTTTCACCGAAGCACCTAGAACTCCCTCACTTCAACGGGGCCTGCGAAGAATGGTTAGCCTTCAAAAGATCATACGAGGATACGGCTGCTTCTTTCAGTAGCAATCAAAACCTAGCGCGCCTTAGAATAGCGATCCAAGGAAAAGCTAGAGAAGCCGTCCAAAGCCTGCTATTCACCGCCGAAGACCCACGCGAAGTGATCAAGGGACTAGAAGCAAGATTCGGAAGACCTGGAGCACTAGCATTAGCAGAACTAGAAAAAATGAAGAACCTCCCAAGAGTCGGCGAAAACCCGAGCGACATATGCATATTTGCAAGCAAAGTAAAGAACGCAGTCGAAACAATCAAAGCCCTGAAGAAACCACAGTATCTCAGTTCACCTGAAACGCTGAGAGTTATAGTAGACAAGATGCCGACGTCAATGAAGTTCCGTTGGTTCGCCTACCACAGAAGCAGAAGAGACGAGGAAATTCAGGAGCTATTACTTATCGAAGCGTTCCTAGAAACAGAAGCCGACATGTGCGGAGACTTCGCCCCGCCCGAAGCGCCCTCAGAACAAAGAAGAGGAATAAGAAAACCCGTTCATTTGGTTCAAGAAGCGTCAAAAGAGAAATATAAGAAGTCGTGTCCGTTCTGTGGGGAAGAACACTTCGCATTAGAATGTAAAAGGTTCAAAGAAGCCAACCTGAATGGAAAATGGGATATGACCAAGAAGGCAAAGATATGCTTCAAGTGCCTCCGATTCAGACACTCAAGAATCAACTGTAAAGCACCAGTCTGCAAGCTGTGTAAAAGATGGCATCATACCATCTTACATTCTGACAAACCACCGGCGTCGATAGAAAAAGAAGCAAAAGACACCAATAGCATCTCAGAAGAAAAGGTCGCCTCAATCCATAACGCCAAAGGAGAAGAAAAGGCCTACCTAAAGATGATCCCCGTGAACCTCTATGGCCCAAAAGGACAAGTTCGCGTATTAGCACTACTAGACGAAGGGTCGACGGTCACACTCTTAGACGCATCAATTGCTGAAAAAATCGGAGTCGAAGGAAAGAAAGAAAAACTCACGATCGAAACCGTTGGCGGAAAGGTGTTAAGAAAAGATAGTTCACAGAAGATCGAGTTCAAAATAAAAGGGGCTCATAGAAAAGAAAAGAGAACTATCGTAGCAAGAACCATCGACGACCTGAAGCTGTCTGAACAATGCATAAACAAGGACACCGTGAGAAACTGTGAGCACCTGAAGGCAATTGAAAATCAACTCCTCTACGTCTCCGAGAGGCCCAAGCTACTGATAGGCCAAGACAATTGGGGACTGATAGTGACAAGAAAGCTGAAGAAGGGCAAACCATCAGATCCTGTAGCTTCCCTCACGAACTTAGGGTGGGTGTTACACGGATGTGAAACAGGAACAACTGCCACAGTACACTTCACTCATTATGGCAGAGTGACCACTGGCAAGGAAGACATAGAAGACCTCGTCCGAGAACACTTCCAATTAGAGTCTCTAGGGATCCAAAATCGTTCACCATCTAACGACAGCGACAGAAGAGCATTAGAAACCCTCGAGAAAACTACCAAGAAACTGCCAAGCGGTCAATATGAAACGGGACTCCTGTGGAAAAAAGAAGATGAACACCTGCCCAACAACTACAATCAAGCTGTTCGACGCCTGGTCAGCATCGAGAAAAAATTGGATCGTGATCAAGAAGCAAGAAAGCACTACGAGGAGCAGATCCTGAGTCTAATCGAAAAAGGATACGCAGAGAAGGCTCCAGAAACCTCCAACAAAGGAAGGACATTCTACCTACCCCACTTCACTGTTGTACACCCAGTCAAGAAGAAGCTAAGAATAGTGTTCGACGCAGCTGCCAAATATGAAGGAAAGAGCCTCAACGACGCCTTGCTCTCGGGCCCGGACCTGCTACAATCATTATTCGGAGTACTGCTGCGTTTCAGAGAGGGACCAGTAGCCGTCATGGCAGACATACAAGACATGTTTCTTCGAGTAAAAGTCAGAGAAGACGACCGAGACAGTCTCAGGTTCCTGTGGCGCGGGAACCGAAGAACCGGCAAGCCTGAAGAGTATAGAATGTCTTCAATCATCTTCGGGGCAGCGTCATCACCTGCAACAGCCATATACGTAATAACAAGAACGCAGAGGAATTTAAGAACACTCATCCTGAAGCAGTGAAAGCAATTAAGAGAAACCACTACATGGACGACTATCTGCAGAGCTTCGCATCTACAACCGAAGCAAAGAAAATATCCAAAGAAGTGAAAGACATTCACGCAAGAGCAAACTTTCATCTGAAGGGATGGGCCAGCAACAACTCGGGGGTAATATCAGAGGTAGAAGACGCAAACAAAGAAAACTCCTTACAACTGACCAAGGAAGAGAAGACTCTGGGACTAAGATGGCTGGTGAAAGAAGATACATTAGCCTTCAACGTCGGGCTACGCAACACGCCGGAGGACCTGCAAGATGGCAGAAGGACTCCAACAAAAAGAGAAGTCACAAGCGCAGTAATGTCCACCTTCGATCCAATGGGTTTTGCTACACCAGTTCTAATACAAGGAAAGAAACTAATCCAAGACATCTGGCGAAAGAAAATAGATTGGGATGAACCAATCAACGAACATCAAAAGGAAGTCTGGATGAAATACCTGAAAGAAGTGTCAACATTAACGAGGCTGAAGATCCCGAGGTGCGTCTCACCCAAAGGCAGAAAAGGACAGCTACACACATTCTCCGATGCGAGTGAAGAAGCCTATGCAGCAGTAGTCTACTGGAGAATAGTCGAGCCCGGAGGAAAGGTCCATGTCTCCATGATCGCCGGCAAAGCAAGGGTAACGCCAACGAAACCTGTGTCAATTCCGAGGCTGGAGCTACGAGCGGCTTTACTCGGAAGCAGACTAGCCGCCACAATCGAAGAGGAATCAGAGCTCGACATAACGAGAAAGGTTTACTGGACCGACTCCAGCACAGTGCTGCAATGGATAAAGTCAGAACCAAGGAAGTTCAAAACCTTTGTGGCCAACCGACTCGCCGAGATCGAAGAAAGGTCCAAGCCAGAAGACTGGAGATGGGTGCCAACCAAGGAGAATCCAGCGGACGACGCCACGAGGGGAACCCCAATCGAATTCGACCACAACGCCAGATGGTTTAAAGGCCCGTCATTTCTCCGTCGACCAGAAGAAGAATGGCCATTTCACGACTTCAAGCCAGAAATTGTTATGCCAGAAGAAAAAAGCAAGCAAAAGGTATTGGCAACGATGGCAGCAGAAGACACCCTATTAAACCTAGAAAGGTTCTCGAGCTGGGAGCGACTGCTGCGCACTACAGCCAGAGTGATCGCCTTTACACACCTACTAAAGAAGAGCCGTAAAGCGACCACCACCGCCGCACGCCAGAAGGATGAGTCTTCGAAACCACAAAAAATCCAGAAGAAAGAAGCACAAACCTCAATCCCGTCGACCAGCGGAAGTAAAAATAAGCGTCTATACTCACCCATAGAAGCAGAACACCTAAAAAAGGCCGAAGAGATATTAATAAAAATAAGCCAGAGCGATAGTTTTGCATCAGACATAAGAAAACTGAAGTCAGAAAAGCCATTAGAAAATTCGAGTCGACTTAAGAAAATCGACGTTTACATTGGAGACGACGGAATAATTAAATTAAGGAGCAGAACAATGAAATTTCACGACCGAAACGGAAGAATAATGAATCCTATCATTTTAGACGGAAAACAAAAAATAACTCGTCTAATAATACAACACTATCACAGGAAATTCCTTCACGGAAACACCGCTACAGTAATGAACGAAATTCGTCAAAGGTTCTGGATCTTGGGTTTAAGAGCAACTCTAAAAGCGGTCGCACACAGCTGTCAATGGTGCAAGACAAAGAAGAGTTCACCAGAGATACCACCAACGGGAGATCTGCCGAGTGAAAGATTGCAGCATCATCAATTTCCGTTCTCCTGCACAGCCGTAGACTACTTCGGGCCGATGCAAGTCACCATCGGAAGAAGAAACGAGAAGCGCTGGGGAGCCTTATTTACCTGCCTCACAACTAGAGCAGTACATTTAGAACTGGTACCTTCTCTCAGCGCCAGCTCAATGATCATGGCACTCCGACGAATGGCAGCCAGAAGAGGAACTCCGAAAACCATATATAGCGACAACGGAACTAATTTCGTCGGAACAAAAAGGGAATTAGAGGAGGCCGCACAGGAAAAGGGCATCCAGTGGAAGTTCATCCCCCCGGGAGCTCCGAACATGGGAGGCGCCTGGGAGCGGCTCGTACGAACAGTCAAGACGGTGCTAGCAGTAGTCCTCAACGAGAAGAGCCCGCCCGAGGAAGTACTCCATACGCTAATGACTGAGGTTGAACACATCGTCAACTCGAGACCTCTCACCCCGATCAGCATGGACCCAGGAGACGAGGAGAGCCTAACACCGAACCACTTTCTGCTGGGAAGATCATGCGGAGCTATGGCGCCGGGAGAGTTCAGCGACACGGAGCTCATCGGAAAGGCAAGCTGGAGAACCACCCAGAGACTCGCAGACCACTTCTGGAAAAGGTGGATTAAAGAATACTTACCTCTCCTGATGCCAAGGAAACTCGAGGGGAAAGAAACCAGAGACCCAAGGGAAGGAGACATCGTGCTAATAGTGGACGCCACATTACCGCGAAACTCATGGCCTCGCGGTGAAATCGTCAAAACCTATCCCGGACCAGACGGAAGAACCAGGGTGCTGGACGTGCGGACATCAGGCGGAATACTTCGCCGTCCAACTCGACGTGTCATGGTGCTGGTACCAGCGGAGTCGTCGCCTCCAGAGGATGCAGTGCTACGCACCGTGGGGGAGAATGTTAGCGACGACAAAGTGAATTCGAACATTTAATATTAATTATTTATTATCAGTGAATTAAATCTAAGTGTTAGCATTTAATCTTAATTATTCCTTATCAGTGATTTAAAATTAGGTGATAGTATTAATCTTAACTGTTTCCTATTCGTAAAATAAAGCTAAGTGTAAAGACTGATTAGTGCTGAAAAAACAGAAAAGTAAATTAAACACTTCTATTTTTATCTTAAAGTGACTTATATGAATCCATTTAATATTATTTAGGTCTGATTAGAACATTAGACGCAAGTATAAGCTTATTTTCTAGTAAGATTTCTTTTATCATAACTTTAAGAGCTATTTAACAAATAAGTGATTAATATAATTCTTTTTCCTTTAAAGTACTTCAAAAGAAAAATTAATATGTCAATTAATCGCTGTTTTATGTTATTTCATTATGAGAAAGATTTAAATTTCATGAAAAAAATATTGTATAGATTCTTAAGCATAATTCCTGAAAAAGTGTTGTACATTCCTACCTCTTGGCGGCGCCACTTGTATGTTCGGCAAAAAATATAGTCCTACTCCGGAGCTAAACCGTGAGGCGACCGCGAAACTATTTTTATTTTTTATAAATGTAAAATAAAGGTTTATTGAATGATTTATGTTTAGAATAATAGAAATAAGTTGTATCTATCGTTAGGAATAAATATAAATATTGTAAGGAATGTTTTACCACGTTTATTAAGGAAATTGTGATTCTCTCTTAGAAAGGATTACTCTGCGCTCTGATTGGTCAATAGATTCGCTAATGCCGTGTGCGATTTTTTCTTAATTATGATTGGTTACAGCCGCTTATAAAAAAGGGGCGTTTTTCGTGGTAAATTATTCCAAATCCGGCAATGTAATAATAAGGAATCAAGAAATAAAACAAGAAGAAATTCTCAAGAAGTGTTATTTATTGCTCATCTAACTGCTACTGTATGCTCTCCAGTTAACATCCCGCCAGCAAACCCGCTCTATTTATCAACGCTCCCTTATACGAGCAATTACACAAAATATGTTCAGCACATTCTCAAGAAAAGGATTTTAATACTACAAGAAAACGCCGTGTTCTTTTGGATCATGCTTATCCGACTATTCACGTTTGGAAAACTTTTGAAAATGTAAGTATCTTCTAAATAAATAAAGTATTTTAGTAAAATACAAACCATCCCGTTGATCTATTATGCAAAACAGTAAAGAAACTATGTGGCGCCACTAGTACATTTTTGATACTTTATAATTCGAAAACGAAACGCTTTACGACATTTTGTGTAATTATACTGAAATGAAGTCAGTCTTGTTGTCGCACGGATGGGCCGGCTTGAACCGGGGTGGTACCACGACCTCACAGAAAACTAGCGTGAAGTAGCGATTTACCTCTGCGTTTCGCTTGGTGAGTGCAGGTGGTCGGAGGCCCTTTTTACTGGAAATGAGGCATTCATTTCCAGTAAAAAGGCATACATTTTGATTTATAATAGAGGATAGATGTAGATGTCTATGCCACAGCAACCACTTACCATCAGGCGGACTGTGTGCTCGTTTGTCACCCCTATCCTACAAAAAAAGTCTAAATTCTATCTATTTATGATAGTTTCAGCTCGCAAATGATTGGTTTGTTTTTGTTACTGTAACTTGTTACTTCATTGTAACTGCTCACAAAATACTCGAAGAAGTCGATTGATGTTCTAAATATAACTAAAATCATTTGCGGCGCTAATATGCGTGTCGTACCGCTTTAAAACCCCTTTTTGAGAACGATGAATGGAAAAATGTTTGTTAATCATTATGTTTTAATTCTATAATTGACACCTTGCTACTTTTTGCAAAGTAACTATTAAGTTACCAAACATGTTATTTCAGGTCTCAGATATCCAAGTTAACGTAACACCATCAAAATCTCCGTCACTTTCTATGTCATCCAAATCTGCTAAGCGAGCGATACAGTTAGATCCGAACATAGTGGAAACTCCCAGAAAACGAAAAATGCAACGTATTATAAACGAAAAGGAAATTGTTATTAAAACTCAACGATCAAAAATAAAAAGTTTACAAGGTAAAAACCGGAGATATAGAAAAAAAATTATAGAGTTGCAAGAAATAATAAAGGAATTACAATCAAATAGATTAATTAATAGCGACCAACCCTTTTTTTTAGAAAACACCAACGTTAACACAAAAGAGTTATTTAAAATATGTAAGAAGAAATTAAAATCTAAAAAATTAACACGCGAAAAATACTCACCGAGCCTTCGGAGTTTTGCGATGACGCTACATTTTTATTCGCCGAAGGCATATCTTTACGTAAGGCGCAAGTTTGAGACCTGCTTGCCTCATCCCAGAACCATTAAAAAATGGTATCAATCTTTTGACGCAGAACCTGGTTTTACCACAGAGTCCCTTGATGCTATAAAATCTAAAGTTCAATCTGCACAATATTCAATATTAAGTAATTTGGTGTTGGATGAGATGGCGATTCCATCGAATGGGATGGGAAACGTATGCCTGGTTATGTCAATTTCGGAAACAATTTAAACGATGGTGGGGATGATTTGTTACTGCAATTAATGGTATGGACTATAGAAAGGTATACAGATATTCGCCTTCACCATTTGATGAAAACCTCAGCACAAAAAGTATCGAAAAAACAACTTTTAAATAAATATTCGCATTTTACAGGACAATAAATAAATAAATATTTCAATAAATATTTTGTTTTTGAAATGATGAAAATGTCTTAATTTTTTTCTATTTTACTGTAAAGTTTTACTCCTTGTAATTAATTATTTTTTCTACTTTACGTTTTTTTTAAGCATTAAGTTTATTTTATTAAATTTACGTTTCATATTATATCATTTTACTGTTATATTTTACCACATATTTATTACCTACATTATTCCGTGTCGATATTTCATCGATAGTTTTTTGTCAAGCACTAGCGTATATGAGTTGAGTGTATTAACTACCTGCAAGGAGTGGGGAGACTAGCGGCGGCAGTGGTACCGCAAGTAAATTGAAACAAAGGCATTTTTATTCCGCTATATTAGGTGTTCTGTGAACCGTCCTAATTTGCAGAGAAAATTCAGAATAAGTAATATAAAAAAACAGTAAAGAAAAATTAATCAAAATAATATCAAACATCCTGTCCTTTTTATCTTTTAAATTCAAAATGCGTGGTAATGCATTATTTAAACTGATTTTACTGCACACGCTCACATTCGTAAAGGTCGATCGGTAGGCAAAAATATTATTTCCCCTGAAACACATTCAATCTGGGATAATTTCAAATAAAAGGAAAAGCTTTATTTACTCGTATTTAAAAAAAACGGAATACCGGTGTATTATATATCTGAACTTAAGTTTAAAATTTGCCTACTCTTTGAAAAATAACCCTGTAAGTTTTCGTATACAATGTTCTCTGTGGTGTCTATTACGTATCACCGCTAGCACGTAGATTAGATTAGCTATACTCAACCTGCGGCCTGCGGGGCGTATGTAATCTGAAGTTCCAAATTTATTGTCCACCATTTTATATTTCGTGCCCATCAGAGAACAGGTGATTCGAAACGGAAATGTGAGCCAAGCGCTGTCAGCGATTTTGGCGTGAATCGGATCGCAGCCTATTATTAGTCATCTGTGGTTGCAGGAGCGAGACGAAACGCGTGGCTGAATCCACGAACTTATGCGTGTCGCTTTGTTTGCCGGTCGTAACTTGTTTTAAATTTGCTTTTATACCTATTTATACAGTCTGGATGTAGCCGTAACATCATAACAACCCGTTAGTCTCAAATTGCTCTGACTTTGAGATTTGGGTATTAGATTACTCGTAAACACGATACTTTCAAGTATCCATGATTTTACAATAAAGTTTTGTTCACGAATTGTGTCTATTGAGTTTTCAATATAAGATTACTGAAAACTTGTTATAAAGTATAACGTTACAGATGACACAGATTTCACTGTATAATTGTTATTGCTGGTCAAACAAAGGCGTCATACTTTCAGTCAAAGGACATTGTTTTGACCATGCTATATTAAGCCGTAGTCACGTAATCACATATGCCCGGTTTACATTTTGATAAGTGAAAAGTGTGAGTGATAAGTGCAACTGACAAATGACAAGAGCTTAGTGTATATTTCATTCCCACTTATCACTTGTCACTGCCTGATCACACTTAATAAGCACTTCTCATTTGTCAGTTGCGCTTGCCACTCGGAATTGTCACTTCTCAAAATGTAAACCGGGCCTTAGTTAAGTAAGTCAGTATTGCACTAAATTAGTTTTAATACATAATTGTAATGTAATAGTTATTAAATATCATCGAGACATATTTTGTAGTTAAAAAAAAAGCTTCTGTACCGCTACCGAAACCTAACAACCTAAGCTACGCTAGAGTGGTAACAGATAGGTAAATAATCAATTCAAAGCTAATCTCACCCAGGAATTGCAGTTAATTGTGTTCATTGGAGTAAAATTATTATTTTATTTTCAAAATAATGTCAGGAGTGTCTTCCAAGTTTAAAAGAAAAATATCTAATGAAAAATTCCACTTTCCTTTACAAATCAGGTAAAACATAATATCAGAACCGTTAACGAAGATCCTATTTACATTAGACCATATCATCACCCACCATCTCAATATGAGGAAATCCAAAGACAAGTAGACCAACTTCTTCAAAATAACGTAATTCAAAACTATCACTCACCTGGGAGCGCACCGGTTCATTTAGTCCCCAAAAAACTAGATGCATCCGGGCAGCCTAAATTTAGAATGGTAGTAGATTATCGGCGATTAAATTAGAATACAATAGACGATAAATACCCGTTACCTAATATAACTGACCTTTTTGATAAGTTAGGTAAATCTGTTTACTTTAGTACTCTTGTGGCTACCACCAAATATAAGTAAATGAAGCTTACAGGCCGAAGACAGCTTTCACCACTCAATCAGGCCACTACGCATTTATGCATGCTATGAATTTACGCATGCCTTTTGTGTTAAAAACAGCTCCTGCAACGTTCCAGAGGGCAAATATTTTAAGAGGTCTCCAAGGTATTCATTGCTTAGTATATCTCGATGACATAAATGTGTATTCGGCTAGTCTTCAGGAACATATTGAAAAATTAAGAAAAATTTTTAATCGTCTCAGAGAAACCAACTTAAAAGTCACCTTAGATAAATGCGAGTTTTTGAGAAAAGAAGTTCTATATCTTGGCCATACTATCACAAAAGAAGGTTTAAAACCTAATGACGAAAAAATCAAATCAGTACTGAAATATCCCTAACCGCGTACAGCCACCGAAATAAAAAGTTTTCTCGGATTAGTAGGATATTACAGAAAATTTATTAAAGATTTTGCTAAACTTACACAACCACTTACCTCTTGTCTGAAAAAGAAAAACAAAATTAAAATTACAAAAGAATATATAAACGCATTTGAAAGATGTAAAGAGATTCTAACAAACGCCCCACTCTTACAGTACCCTGATTTCTCACGACCGTTTGTGCTCACTACAGACGCGTCAAACTTTGCCCTCGGTGCAGTTCTATCTCAGGGACGTTGATGTTGAACGATGCTGAAACGAAATACATCACAATAGAGAAAGAACTTTTGGCAATCGTTTGGGCAGTCAAACATTTTCGTCCTTACTTATATAGAAAGAAATTTACAATCTACACCGACCATCGACCTTTAGCCTGATTAAATTCCATTAATGAGCCGAAGAGTAAACTCACTTGATGGAAGTTACGTCTATCGAAGTTTGATTACGAAATAGTACATAAGAACGGGAAACAGAACTGTAACGCTGATGCTTTATCTAGAATTAGGATAAACGCCTTAAATGATAACGACGATATCTCTATGCATGTGAATATAGATAAAAACGAAAGAAAACTTCAACATCAATTGAGTAATATAATCTCTAAAATTGTACAGCTAGGTCATTCAAATCAGGCAATGGACACATTAACAGTATCATCGGATTCGGATACTTTGAGTATTCCCTTCTTACACGGTAGACAATCCCCATATCCGATACCGTCTTCAACTAGTAGCACCATCACAGCCTCTGAAGGATATAGCAGTAACAACACAATACATTCGGCTAAAGATGTAGACACGGCAGGAATCTTAATCCTTCAGGAAGCGATTAATACGAAATCAAACCAAATACTCGTTCGTACGTGGAACAGAAATGAATGGTCAGTTAAAAACTTGTCCAGGGATAAACAAAATATTATATTGGAAGTTCACTTACATTTAAATAAGTTGGAATTAATTAAAAAAATCCTGAAAGAATATATAAGACCCATAATTAGATATTTTTTTTTTATTTTGAAGATGTCATACACCGTAAGCAGTTTTTCGAAGTCACAACGCAATTATTCAAAAAGGATAAAATAAAAATGTAAAATTTTAAGAAAAAATTTTATGAAAAAAAAATGTTAAATTTTATGAATGTACTTAGAGAATAGTCTATGTAGAAAATGAAAACGAGCAACGCGAAGTAGTGCTTAAATATCATTTAGGTTAAAATTGCCATAGGGGAATTAGGGAAATATTAGTACATTTGAGGCGAACGATTTATTGGAATAATATGGAACAAACAGTAGCTGGTATCATAAACTCATGTGAGACTTATAAGAAAATGAAATACGACCGTAAACCCCTAAAACCTCAACTTCAAATGACTCAAACCCAGTCTAAACCATTCAAGGAAATTTTTATCGATACTTTTTTAATAGAAGGTAAATATTTTCTAACCTTGGTAGACGCGCTCAGCAAATTGGGTCAAGCAATCGAAGGTAGGTCTACTTACCCCGGAAATAATAAGAGCTTCAATAAAGTATTTTTCATTTTACGGAATTCCATCCAAAATTAGTTCAGATCCCGGTGTGGAATTTAACAATGTACTTTTAAAGGAAATGCTTACATTATACAAAATGAATCTACACATTGGTACCGCGCACAACCCCAACTCTATGGGACTTATCGAAAGGTTCCATTCAACTATTACTGAAATTTACCGTATCGCGAAATATGAACACAAAATTACAGACGCTGCATCAGTGATAACATATGCTGTTATGTCATACAAGCATTCAATTCATTCTTCAACAGATCTCACGCCGTTCGAAATAGTGTTCGGGCACACCGAATCCAATAATATATTTGCCGTAGATTTTGATAAGCACTTCACACAACAGTTACTAAGGGAACACGCCAAAAGGACCAAATATTTATATGAAATTATTACAAATAAATTAATTAACAAAAAAATTACAGTAAGACAGAAACTCGCAGGTGCATCTCAGTTCGATATGGATGTAGGTGATACTGTGTTCATAAAAGGTGTTAATACAGGACGGGGTAAGGATAAACCGCGTTACCAAAAGGCTCGTGTCACCGGTGCTATAAAAATAAATGTAGTTCCCGTTGAAACTAATAAACGTACCACAAATGTTCCTATTAAAGACATTAAACTTCCTTCACAGATTATTTCCACTGGTGATCCGAATGATGGGAATCCAGGCCCTTCATCTGCTTCGCATTGACAAGAACCCGGGATTGTTACCTGTGGATGAAGGTCAAGCATTTGTTAATTATGATAATTGGGTAGTTATTAAGATATTAGATTTACTTACTTACTTACTTACTTATCGTCACGCACAATCCCTAACGGGGTAGCCAGAGAGAACAGATCGCCAAGTGTCACGATCCCTACATACCTCTTTCGCCTCTTTCAGGTTCATTAACTTCTTCATACATGCACGTCTAGGTATCCGAGTACTCTTGACCCTCCCCTCTTCGAGCAATTTGCTCACATGGTCTTCGAAAGTTAGTCTCGGTCTACCTCGACACCTTTTAATATTTACTTTCGCTCTATATATTTTCTTCACCATTCGGTCTTCACTCATTCGTTCAACGTGCCCAAACCATTGGAGTACGCCCCTATCAATTTTTGTGATAAGGTCATCTTTCAATCCTGCCATATTGCGAATCTCTTCGTTTCGCTTTCGGTCGGCTATGGTAACGCCACACATTTTGCGAAGAGATCGCATCTCCACTGCATTCAACTTGCTTTTATGCTTCTTCTGGCATACCCAGGTTTCGCTGCCATATAACAAAGTCGGTACCAACACTGCGTTATGTATTGCAAGGCGTGCACTTTTCACCACGCCTTGCCTTTTTACTAATGCATTCAGGGCACCATTGACTTTGTTTTCGGCAGCGACACGCCTATCCACATCTAAATCACATCTTCCATCCCGGCTGAAAGCACTCCCCAAGTATACAATTTCATTTACCTGTTCTAGACATTCCTGATTTACCCATATTTCACATTTCGTTCTCTCTTCGTCCTTTTCAAATACCAGAACCTTAGTTTTATTAGCATTCAAACGGAGACCTTTAATTTCACATTCCTCTTTCATACACGTGACTAATGCCTGCAGTTCTGCTTCTGGTGGTGCAATAAGCACTGCATCATCAGCATACAGCAGACAATTAACTTTTATGTCACCCAATTTCACATCCAAACAGCTATCTTTCAGCTTCTGTAAACAGCTGTCGAGATACAGTATGAACAGCCAGGAAGACATGACACAACCCTGTTTTACGCCCGCTTGGACGCTAAACATGGGTGACAGCTCATGCCCTACACAGGCTTTACAGTCATAGTAAAGTGACTGCACAGCCCTTAACAATCGACCATCCACACCATATCCCGGCAACAGTTCCCATATTTTCTTCCTTATAACCTTATCAAATGCTTTCTCCAGATCCACAAAAGCACAGAAAATGCTCTGGTTAACACTCAGAAGCTTCTCCGTGATCATGCGGAGAGAAAACATTTGATCCGTGCATCCTCTTCCAGGTCTAAATCCGCATTGTGCCTCCCATAAAAATCTTTCCGATTTCTCTTGCATTCTGCGTGTCAAAACCTTCGAATAAACTTTACTTGCTAAACTGGTGAAGCTGATCGCCCGATAGCACCCGCAGTCAAGATGTGAACCTTTACCTTTATATAAAGGCACAATGACCGCGGATCGCCAATCATCCGGGACATCTCCCGTCCGCCAGCACAAATTGCACAGCAGATGAAAGCTGTCCCAGACGCGAGTCCCACCGTACTTGACCATTTCAGCAGTAACTCTGTCTAGTCCCGCAGCCTTACCACATTTCAAACTTCGAATCGCACTTTCAATCTCTTTCATGCTGATGACCTCAGTGTCATCGAGGTCCGTGTCTGGCGTGCCAGTCACGGCGTCACCCCCGGATCCTTCATTAAGATCATGACACGCATACAATTCTCTATAAAATTCACTCCATCGCTGCATGACGTCCGATTTTTCTGAGAGGACGTCATTGGTTCTCGAAAGCACTTTGTTCATTCTTAAAGCTGTCGCACCACTCCGGGACCTTCCAACCTCTTTCCAGAAGAGTTTGGAGTTTTCCCTAAAGTTGTGCGACAACCTCTCGTCCGCTTCTATTCTACACCTTTCACGTACTTCCTCAATCAATGTTTTCGCATGAACTTTCTGCAGCTTATATCTTTCTTTCATCTTCTCTCTCATATGCTCATCGCTACTAGAGGCCAAGTAGTCTAACCATGCTTTTTTCTTCTTTTTTACAGCTTCTTTCACTTCATCATTCCACCATGCATCTCTTCTTTTACTACTACCTCTTTTTGTCGTACCACATACTTCTTCCGCTGCACTTACCATTCCATCCCTAAGGTTCTGCCATGTTCTCTCCACACATTCTTTCCTGCCATCGATGGTGTCAAGCTTTTCGGCTACCCTCGTGTGATATTTGTCCCTAGTATCTGCTTCCTGAAGCTTCCAGCTTCAGATGCGACAGACCGACTGTGGTTCTGTTACTGAATATTAGATTTAAATTTAATTTACGAGGAATTCGGGAAATTACGACGCATCTTCTCGTCAGGTATACCTCAATCTCTGAAAACTAAAGTGGACAACCAGTGCGTGTTGCCAGTGATGACTTACGGATCTGAGACGTGGTCCTTCACTGCTGGCCGTATGAGGACGCTAAAGGTCGCTCAGCGAGCTATGGAGAGGACTATGCTCGGAGTTTCTCTGCGTGATAGACTCAGAAATGAGGATATCCGCAGTAAAACCAGAGTGACCGACATAGCCCAACGGATTAGTAAGCTGAAGTGGCAATGGCCCGGCCATATAGCTCGAAGAACCGATAACCGATGGGGAAGAAAGGTTCTCGAGTGGTAGTCTCGTACCGGTAGGGGTAGTGTAGGGCGACCCCCCACTAGATGGAGTGACGACCTGGTAAGATATGCAGGAGGTCGATGGATGCAGGTGGCTCAGGACCGTGCTTTGTGGCATTACTTGGGGGAGGCTTATGTTCAGCAGTGGACTTGTAAAGGGCTGTAATGATGATGATGATGATGATTCTGCCAATTGATTAAGTAAGTGTTCCCGAACCTTCATCTTGAATGCGTACCGATTGCTAGCCGTCCTGATTTCGAGAGGGAGTGCGTTCCAAAGGAGAATAGATTGAATGTGGAAAGAAGAATGAACAAGTCCAGAGCTATGGGAGGGACATAGGAGAAGAAGGTTGTTCGTAGAGCGGAGGTTTCGCTCATGACTAGCACTAAGCAAATGAAAGAAAGGAGATAAGTAGGAAGAGGAAGTTGGAGACATCAGGATAGAATAAAGGGTGGTGAGTGCACGCAAACTACGGCGTTGACGAATAGGTAACCATTTTAATTGAGATCGATACGTGGATACATGGTCATACTTTCGAAGATTGAAAATGAATCGAATGCAGTTATTCAGAAGACGGTCGTATTTGTTGAGAAGATCTGCATTCAGGTCGAAATAACACACATCACCATAGTCAATTAGGAGAAAAATTAAACTCTTAATTTCAGATGGTAGAAGAATTTTTAGGCGATAGAGAGAACGCAGGGTACCAGTGACTTTCTGGCTAACGGTCGTATTTATTTATTTTTTTATTTTTTTATTTTATAGGATAGGGTGACAAACGGGCACACAGTCCACCTGATGGTAAGCGGTTGCTGCGGCCCATAGACATCTACATCTATCCTCGATTACAAATCAAAATGCAGACGCGTTGTCACCCGTGAGGACTAAGATGGAATGCCTCTTTTCCAGTAAAAAGGGTCTCCGGTTCTCTACACTCACCATACGAAATACAGCAGCATTAAGCTACTATTTCACGCTGGTATTCTGTGAGAGCGTGGTCCTTCCCCGGTCGAGCCGACCCATTCGTGCTACAACTATACTACTAATATAACTGCAGCATGGCTCTACCACGTTAACGGTCGTTGTTTGGGCTTTCCAACTCAAAGTAGAATCAATTAATAAACCTAGATCGTTCACAGTGGAACACAATTGAATGATGAATTGAAGAGTTGACCATTAGGCCAAACCTGTCAGATCAGTTCTTAATGTACTCAAGATCCCTGTTAAGTATGTCCACCGCTGTAGAAACATCGTCAATACTCGCTTGTGTGTACAATTGCAAGTCATCAGCATACAGATGATACGCAGACTGAAGGTTTTGAGTAATGAGATTAATAAATATAGAAAACAACAAAGGAGATAATATGCCACCTTGAGGGACACCAGCATGTATGTCAAGCCAGCTAGGTGATAGATCATCGATGCGAACCGACTGTTGGCGCCCTCGAAGATATGAGAAAACCAATCCAGCGCTTCGGGTGAGATCATAAAAAGGGAAAGGATGGAAATTAGAATGTCATAACTAATGGTATTAAATGCGTTCGAGAAGTCAACCAAAATCAACACAGTGACTTTAGTGTCCTCTATGCCTGCCCTAATATCACCAGTTACTTTCAGAAGTGCGGAAACGGTACTATGACCGGGCCTAAAGCCAGACTGCAAGGGACTTAATAAGTTATTACGAGAGATAAACTGCGAAAGTTGCTTGTGGACACAGGCCTCAAGGACCTTGGATAAGAAGGGAAGGATGGATATAGCTCGGAAATGATTGGGTAAAGGCGGATTTGGGATCTTTTGTAAGGGAATAACGTAAGCCGCCACAGTGAGGGAAAATTACCAGAATCCAAGGAGAGGTTAATGATGTGCGAGATGACTGGGAGGATATGGTCAAGTATATAGAAAATCATCCGTCGGCTGATGTTGTCGCAACTACAGCATTAGATTTAATGGAAAGGATTATCTTCTTGATCTCATCCACAGCTACTGGAGAAAATTGAAACAGATTAATGTCGAGACGAGGTAAATCCATTAAGTGTTCAACAGTAAGACGCTTGGTCTGGTGATCAAGTGGACTGATGGAGACAAAATGAAAATTAATATCATCCAGACCAATCGTCCTTTGAAACTCACAACGGTGTCGTTTACCGATACCTATGGTTCCAAAGAACTTCCAGATATTAGCAGGGGAAGAAGATGAGATGTTACTAAGAATAAATCGGCGTTTGGCGTTGCGTATCATCTGATTGCACCGATTCCTTGCAACTTTATAAAGCGTCCAGTTTTGATCACATCGATCTTTTCTAAATTTGCCGAAAGCGCGATCCCTACGTCTCATCGCAATTCGAACCCCAATCGTCATCCAAGGCGCAGGTGGACGCTTGAGCTTCACTTTGAAAATGAGGTCATGATAGGAGAAAGCAGGTGCAAAGTGTTGACCGTGGCAGAAGACATAAGAAGGAGCAGAGGTAAGGATTAAGTCAAGCCAGGTATCCTCCACATCAATATTGTGGTGAGTGGCTTGTGAAGATAAAATGTGAAGGCCAAACGACTCGACAATTTTAAGGAGCTTAGAGGACGGGCGTGCACTCGTTGCCCCAGACTGAAAACGAAACTTAATCAGCTTACCGACGAACTGTTGGTTGCAATCCAGGCCCACAGAGGAGAGGCCTGGGAGTGGCGCATCTGGAAAGCAGATGAGCAGCAAGCGTCGCTCTACACATTGAACCAGCAGTTTACAAAAACTTGCCCTCCCGTTTGCCCGCTGACCAACAATGCGGGCGAGCGATGTTATGATGCCAAGGGTAGAGCGGATATCCTAGTAGAGCACTTCGGGGAGCAATTTATGTCAAACCCAGCAAGTTGCGGAGTTCATGGAGCTTCATGCCCGGAAGGAAAGCCACGTACAGGAGTTCCTGTCGTCGCCCATGCCACCGCTTGCAGGAGAGTAAAACCAAACTGCGGTGGACAGTAACCCGCCTGCAACCGAGGAAGGTGCCTGGGCACGACGGGATTACCAACGCTGCACTCCAACAGCTGCCCAACAGAGTGCTTGTAGAGATTGGTCGACTCTACAATGACATATTGTAGACATCCCACTTCCCTGGACTGGAAGAAAGGCAAAATCATCGTCTAGCTGAAACCCGTGAAGGACAGGCATAGAGCTGCCAACTACAGGCCGATCACGCTGCTACCGCACATAGCTAAACTGATTGAAAGATTGCTGCTGGGACGCCTCCGCCCGTGCATTTTCCTTCGGGTGGAGTAGCACGGATTCAGGAAGGATCACTCAACAGCAACACAGCTGACCAGAGTGCTGCACCTGCTTGTGGTCGAGCACAACCGCGGCCGCATATCGTTGAGCGTCTTACTCGATATTGAGAAGGCGTTCGACAGGGTGTGGCACTCTGGATTACTCTACAAGCTAGAAGACCAGACCAGTATCCCTCCTGCCGGGCTAGCATGGGCAGGAGAGAATATATCCCCGGGGAAGGGATAAAAATTTTATCCCTTGCTTAGTTTTATCCACCCTGCGAGCATGGGCAAGAGACAAAAATTATATCCCCCGATTATATCCACTGACAAGAGATAAAATTATCTTATCTCTATAGTATATCCCCGTTTGACGTAACGAGTAGACATATATCTCCCCGTCCGTAACATGGGGCTAAGGGAAGGAGAAAAAATTATCCCTTTTTGACATTTGAAAGGGATAATTTTATCCTCTTTCGCGGACGTGGGTTTAAGTTTGGGTTTAAGAAAATCTTCAAACCATTTTAATACAAAAAAGATGTCTCGAGCCTATTGCAACTACATTTTCGTGTCAGAAATTGAAAAACAAAAAGAAAATTACATCAGCGATCGATACGTGATCAGAATACTTAATCTATTGGAATTCTGCGACAACGAATTTCTACGCCGGTTTCGGATGCTCAAAGATTGTTTTGTATTTGTGTAAAGAACTCACTTTAATTACATAGGTTGTGTCAACACAACAAGTCATATTTGACATTGTGTACTCGCCATTAATGTTAATACCGTATCCTTTCCAGTCCAGTAGCTTGAAAACGTCCAATGCAGCGGTGAAGAGTTTCGGGGATATAACGTCATCCTGTCTTACACCTCTCTGCAGTTGGATAGGTTTCGAGCTCTGGTTCTGTACTCGGATAGCCATCGTAGCCCTACTGTACAAACACTTCAGCACTTCGATATACCGACAGTCAACTTGGCACCGCTGGAGGGACTGTAGCACCGCCCAAATTTCGACGGAATAAAAGGCTTTCTCATAGTCCACATACGCTAGGCAAAGTGGCAGATTTTACTCTTCAGTCTTCTGTACAATCTGCCGCAGGGTATGTATGTGGTCTATGATACTAAAGCCTTTTCGGAAACCGGCTTGTTCGGGAGGCTGGAAGTCGTCGAGTCTGCGTGCGAGACGATTCGTAATGACTCTCGAAAACGGCACGTAGACGCGGCTCAGAAGGGAAATCGGTCTGTAGTTCTTCAAGAGAGCGTTGTCGCCTTTCTTAAAGAACAAGACCACCGCACTTCTGCTCCACGCCTCTGGAGTAGTGCCACCATGAAGGACGGAATTGAAGAGCTTCTGAAGGACTTCAAGTACCGGTGTTCCAACCGCTTTCAGAAGCTCCGCTGTAATTCCATCCTCGCCCGGGGACTTGCCGTTTTTAAGGTGCTGGAGAGCCATTCTAATCTCGCTCAGACTGACGTCCGGGATATCATCGGAATAGTGTCGGATAAGACCCGCTCTTGGATCGTTATTCACACTTGCGCGTGGCTCCAACTATGATGTGTACAGCTGCCCATAGAACCTCTCAATCTCACTCAGAATCTCAGGTGTTCCGGAAACGAAGCTGCCACACTCATTCTTCAGCTTTGACAGTTGGCTCTTACTGGCAGACAGATCTCTGGCAAAGACTTTGGAGCCCTGGTTCCGCTCGATCACTTCTTTAATACGAGCAGTATTAAAGTTGCGTAAGTCTCGCCGCATGCATTTGGAGATCTGTCTGTTCAGTTGCCTGAACGCTGTCAAATCTGTTGACGATTGCAGCCTCATCTCCCGTCTCAACAGCCATGAGATTAAGAGTGTGATCGGAGAGTTTTTGTGTTCTTCTGCGGCGGGTCTTGCAGAACTTAGCTCCGACCGCATGGACAGTTTCCACGAGCTTGTCATTCATATCGTCCACTGCATTGCAATCTTGTAGGCACTGAAAGCGGTTACGTAACTTGAGCTGAAAGTTTTCGGGATTCTGGATTAGAGCACGAGGGGACGGAGCGTTGACTTCATTAGACGAGACCTCTTCAACTTAACGTTTAGGTTCAGTGTGCCTCTAACCATTCGGTGATCGCTGCCAGTTTTCACCCTTGCGATCACTGAGACATCACTGAACATTTGGCGTCTGGTCGTCATAATGAAGTCAATCTTATTTTTTGTCGAACCGTCGGGGCTCGACTAGGTCCACTTCCTGTGGGGCCGCTTCTGAAGGAGAGTTCATCATAAGGAGTTCCTCTTTCTCCATAAAGTCGGCCAGCTGCTGGCCCCTTCGGTTCCGTTGCCCTACTCCAAATTCCCCTAACTTCAGCTCACCGTTTTCTCTTGTGCCTAGTTTTGCGTTGAAGTCTCCCATCAACACCGTTTAGTGGGTTTTGGAGGAATGTATGGTTTTGGAAATATCCTCATACATTTCCTACACCTCCTCATCGGGATGTGCCGAGGTTGGTGCGTAAACCTGTATGACCTTCAGCGAATACCGTTTGGTGATTCTGAGTATCAGGTACGCGACCCTAGTCGACACACTCCCAATCTTTACAACGTTGTTGACGAGAGACTTATGGACGATAAATCCGACACCTCCTTGGGACAGATGGTCGCCCTCCCGGTGATAGAACAAGTTGCCGGATTCGAGAATCACCGTGTCCTCCCCCTCTCTTCGGACATCGGATAATCCTATAATATTCCAGCGCAACTTGTCTATCTCTTCTTCCAGCTCCAGGATCTTCTCGTCCGTCCTCAGGGTGCGTGCTGTTACATCCCTATTTACGCTGTCACATCACTATTTGTTAAAGTAAAATGCTGACTTACAATTATTGCTGGTTTATTCAAATACAATATTAAAAATCAGCAATAATTTTGCTATAAATACGCAAGACTTTCCTAAATTCGTTCAGTTGGTTGTTCTTCAGCTAAACTGCTCCCCAGCTACGGACCTGGTTCTTGCCTGCCGGCTGGCTATCAGTGAAAGCTAAGAATACACTCCGGGTCTACTCTGCCCTTCGCCAGGGCTATCGCGCTGTTATAATCCAAGTCGCGTATAAGTTTTATGTAATAGTAGAAATTCTGTGTCCGAACTTGTGTATGAGTAAAACTTTTAATTAATAAATAGTTGTCGAAATTTCAGTACTGTTTTTTTTATAAGTGCTGAATAGGACAATCTAACATTTGGTGTCAGAAGAAAAGGGATTTCTGAAGTCCCTTGGGTCGCCTACTCCTGATGACGACCAGCTCCACACAGAAATCGGTCCAGACTCGCGATCCTGAACTAGCAAGTTGGCCACCTGCTGTCTCTGCCTGTCTTCCTGACGCTGTAAAAGGCCGCCGCCAACCCTAGTCGTCGCAGACAACGTGTCAGCATCGCTCCATTGTGCGTGAGGGTTTTCTGCCCAGCACCGAGTTATTGGCTGCACAAAAAACTAATATTTCTACACAAAATACATCGCGACACTTGGTTTGAGCGTTGACCCGTACTAACTGCAAACGCTGCACATTTTATCGCTTCCGCCGCATCGCCGCACCGTCACCCGACACCGACGTCACCGAGCTGCCGCTGTTTCCATGAAATCGCTGTATCTACTAATAATACTGTGAGTGTTGTTTATTCGATTTATGTTGATTTATTTTTGTCATTTGCATTATTTTGCGTGTGAATATTTAAAAATATACTTATACTCTTAATTTCCTACTCCGTTTCAAGTAATTAATTAAATTAATTCTTTAAAATGGTCAATGAAGGTGGTAAACTCGAAAAGAAAAGCGTTCAGTCGTGTTCAAGTTTGCAGACTGTAGGCATAGAGGAATTAAATCTTTCAATCCTCACTAAATTTATTAAGGCATTCGATTGCGATAGGAATAAATTATCACCATTTATTAGAAATTGCGAAAATGCTTTAAACCTAGCTACTGCGTCGCAACAAAGTATCTTATTCAAATACATAATTTCCCAACTAGAAGGCAAGGCTGAGTCCGCCTGCTCTCTTAAAATTTTTGAAACCTGGTCCGAGTTGAAACAATTTTTAAAATCCACATTTGGTGAAACCAAACATAGGGATCACTTACTTTTAGAATTACAAAGTTGCAAACAAAAATCGAACGAGTCTGTCACACAGTATAGTTTACAGACGGACATTACACATTCCACTAGGGACCCTGGTGAATTAAGAGGTAGAATCGCCAGTACAGAAGACTTGGCGCTACATACCTTTTTACTGGGCTTACCTAGCCACATTTCAAATATCGTAAGGTGTCGTAATCCTACCTCTTTACAAGAAGCTATAAATCTCGCTATCCAAGAAGAAAAATTACAAAATTATATTCAATCTACTAGATCTTCCGAATATAGACCAAAGTGTAAACTTTGCGGCAAGTTAGGTCATTCAGAAAAAACATGTTGTTTAAATCGCCAACGTCATATTAAAAACTTTCAAAACGAAATCCCAAATCAGGCTCAACCTTCTATGTCTTCAAACTCGCAAAATAATAACTTTTGTAGATATTGTAAAAACATGGGTCATGATATATCTCAATGTCGTAAACGCCAATTTAACAACTCTCGTAAAAGTAATAACTCTACCAATCAACTTCAAAAACAAGAACATAATCTCACACCAATAAGCGATTTTGATTATAAATTTGATAATCCAAACTCTGAACTAGATGAAAATTTAAACTAAATAAGGTTCCGGTTACGCGTCGTACGGAATCTTCAACTCAAACCGACGCTTTTGATCTCTTATCGAGACAATTTCTCAATACTAAATCCACTGAATCTAATACTAATTCTACTAAATCCTCTGAATCTAATACTAAATCTACTATAAGCACTGAATCCAATTCTAAAAACACTGAATCTAATATTAAATCCACTGAATCTAACACTAATCCTACTAAATCCTCTGAATCCAATACTAAATCCGCTGAATCTAATACTAAATCCGCTGAATCTAATAGAAGATCTACCAAATCCACTGAATCTAACACTAACCCTAGAAAATCCACTGTATCTAATACAAAATCTACTAAATCCTCTAAATCGAATACCACATCTATTAAATCTAATAAATCTACTGAATCTAATACTATACCTACCAAATCCAATCAATACTCTACTCCTATGTCTAATAAGTCTACTAAATCTACTATATCAAATACTCCTACTAAATCTCCAAAGTACAATGCATCTATGTTACCTACCATATCATACAATGAAAATAACAGTTGCCCATCAAAAAATAACAATTTAAATAACGTTTCTGATTCGTATTCTAATTTATTTGAAATTAATTATAACAATAAAATACATTTGCCTCATGTGTATATTAAATCTAAATACTCTGATAAGTTACTAGTTCTTTTAGTTGATTCCGGTGCAGGTGTATCACTAATAAAACAATCCTCAATGCAAATTCAACCAAAATTAGTTTCAGAAATTGTTCAGTTTAAAGGAATCGACAAAAATACGGAATACTTAAAAGTCTTGGTCACTTTCAATTAGATTTTATATTTCCAAATAATGGCGTTATTTTCGGCAAATTTCATTTAATACCAGATTGTGTCGATGTAGAATTTGATGGCATTATAGGTAACGATTATCTCAAGTCTCATGATTCTAAAATAGATTACAGGAATAAGATTTTAAACATAAATGATCATGTTCTACAAATTCATTTTTCCAAACCAGAATATACTATTCCAGCACGTTCTGAAATGATTGTAGAATGCTATGTTCTAAATCCCGAAGTAACTACTGGATATATCGATAAGTCTGAAATTCAGAAAGGTGTGTTTTTATCTAGTTGTCTCGTTACACTTAAACAATCATGTCACTGTTTCAGCTAATACCAATAAGTTAGAAATAATATCACATTTATCAATGACTTTAGTGCCTTAGAAAGTTCATTAATGATACTTAATTTTAACCTTGAAGATCTAATCAATGCTATTCTATTTGGGAAACAGAATGTAGTTCATCCATCAGTGCTAAGTCCAATACAGTTGTATAATGAACTGAATTCGAAAAGTAATGATATCCTTTCTAGTTTGCCTTTACATTTATCTCTTGAGAATATTCATACAATAATAGATGTTGCAGAAATATCTTCATTTATCAACGAAAATAAACTAATATTTGCCATTAGAATTCCTCTAGTTACTTTTGTAGATTATAATTTATATCACATATATGCTTTACCAACTCCACACGACATTCAAAATCCAAATACTTTTGCATTAATAAATCCATCCGCAAAATTTCTAGCTGTGACACAGGATAAATTAACATATTCCGCGTTACAAGACTTAAGTGAGTGCAAAGTGATAAATAATAATTACTATTTGTGTAAACTAAGAAATATACAATATAGTGTCGGAAATCCTATTTGTGAAGTGAGTATTTTAACTGAACATGTGAAAGGAATCCCAGAATCTTGTAATTATAGGATTATATTAGGTGAAATAGATTTATGGCAAAGACTTAGTAATAATAGATGGATATATGTCCAATCAGATATATCTAAGATATCTATAACTAGTGATGGTAAAATGAATGACTATAATATTGTTGGGATAGGTATTTTAGACTTACCTAAATATTGTAAAGCTTATCATAAGCTACTACAGTTTGTTCCGTCTCAAGAATTCGAAATTAAATTCCATGTTCCTAATCCAAATTTTAATATTATAGAAGATGATTGTTGTTCAAGAGCTACTGTAAATCAAACATTACCATATTTAACTCCATTTAAACTATCTCATGTGAATCTTGATTCGTTACAATATGCTTCATATAAATTAAATCAAAATGAAGCAGAACTAACTAAAATCGAAAATCAACCTTACCATATTAAGTACAGCTATTATTTTAGTATAATTACTACCCTATTATCTGTCTCTGTATTTGGATATTTTTCTTATAAATTGTATAAATGTCTCTGTTTTAATAATCGAAGAAACAGTACATCTTGTTGTATTAAAATTGTCAATACCTGTATGACTAAACCTCATACAAATATTCGTGCAAGGTCTAGTATTGAAATGGCCAATACAAATTATGATACAGAAAGTACTGATTCTAATATTAGTACACCAAGGCGAAACCTTGAGTTATTGTAAAACTTAAATGTATAATATAATTATCATTTTTTCATTGTATTAGTATTATATTTCATTAGCCTTATTTCTTAAGTTAAATGTTCTCTCCTCAAATTTATATTTCTTAATTTCTATATCGTTACTTGGATTATACTCACATACTTCTTCTCTATTCCGTATGTTCCGTTTTAAAGGGGGGAGATGTTACATCCCTATTTACGCTGTCACATCACTATTTGTTAAAGTAAAATGCTGACTTACAATTATTGCTGGTTTATTCAAATACAATATTAAAAATCAGCAATAATTTTGCTATAAATACGCAAGACTTTCCTAAATTCGTTCAGTTGGTTGTTCTTCAGCTAAACTGCTCCCCAGCTACGGACCTGGTTCTTGCCTGCCGGCTGGCTATCAGTGAAAGCTAAGAATACACTCCGGGTCTACTCTGCCCTTCGCCAGGGCTATCGCGCTGTTATAATCCAAGTCGCGTATAAGTTTTATGTAATAGTAGAAATTCTGTGTCCGAACTTGTGTATGAGTAAAACTTTTAATTAATAAATAGTTGTCGAAATTTCAGTACTGTTTTTTTTTATAAGTGCTGAATAGGACAATCTAACAGTGCGTTAAATGTTGCCAGGTCGAGTCGTCGTAGGTGGCAACCGAACCTCCACCGGAGATTCTTAGCACCCCCTGCCCCGCCGTTACCATGGTCGCCACCGTAGCCAGGAATAGCGGGGCCACCGGGGACTGGGGGCCATCTATTTGTGTAATTGCTCATGGGGGTTATATTGCCAAAGTTGCCACGCTTGGCGAGCGGGTTGGCAACCGCAGTTTTTTTTGTCGTACAATTGCTATTATCAGGAAGATGCTGCTGCCCATCTCCTGCTTGTTTTTCCCTCTGTCGCCTTTTACGACACTCACGGGAAAATATGGGGTAGTGGATATTCTTAACTGCCACTACACGGCTTATGTGTATATACGAGACAAGAATGGCTGTATTCTGAATGATGAAGTGTTGAGTCTAAAGAGATGGAAGGAATATTTTGAAAGCGTATTTATGAGTGAGGAGGCGTGTGAACTAAATGAAATAGAAATTTCGAAAGAAGATGAAAGAGATAGGGAGATAAGTATAGATGAAATAATGAAAGCAATGAAAAGCATGAAAGTAGGTAAGGCAGCCGGATATGATACATTTTCACTCGAAATGCTAAGGGCTGGAGAGGAAGTGGTGGCAGGCCTGCTATACACCTTGTTTAATTTATGTTGGGAACTAAAGCGGGTACCAGGAGACTGGTGCAAAGCTGTGATAGTCCCAATATATAAGGAAAAAGGGTCACAGCAGCTGTAAAAACTACCGTGGTATCAGCCTTCTTAGCATTGTGGGAAAACTGTATGCTAAGGTACTAAAACTAAATGAAAGAGTTATGAAAGAAACTGATGAAAAAATTTGTGATGGGCAAGCGGGATTTAGAAAGGGAATGGGGTGTACAGATCAGTCTCAGTCTTTTCAATGCGCATGATCGCGGAGAAGTTTTTGGCGAAAAACCACAAAGTTTTTTGTGCGTTCATGGACATGGTTTAATACAGGCATTAAAGTCTCTGTATAGGGACTCGAGTGATTATGTTAGGATCAACGGGGCATACTCGGACTGGTTAGGCACCCACAAAGGTGTCAGACAGGGCTGCGTAGCTTCACCGTGGCTGTTAAACCTATATATGGACAATTGTTTGGAAAATTTGAAAGTTGAAGAATGCGGGTTAAGAATGGGTGACTTAACCATCAAATGCCTTTTGTACACCGATGATCAAGTCATACTTGCGTCATCGGCGGCCGAGTTGCAAATGATGGTTACATTAATGAACTGGTCATTAAAGGAAAGGGGAATGAAAATGAACGCAAGTAAGACGAAAGTGATGGTTTTTGAAATAGAAGAAAGCAAAACGGTATGTGAAATAAAAATAGAAGGAGAGTTAATTGAGCAAGTGTATGAGTTCGTATATTTGGGATTTGTATTCAGCAGGGATGGGAGATATGATAAGGATATTGAACGACGAGTGAATGCAGGAAATTGAGTAAATGGGGCCCTACACTCTATTGTGAAAAGTCAGAATGTGTCAAAAAAGGCAAGTATGGCAATTCACAACGCTGTATTAGTCCCTACTTTAACGTATGGTAGTGAAAGTTGGGTGTGGCAGAAGAAGCACCAAAGTAGAATAAATACAGTAGAAATGCGGTCGCTAAGGAGTATGTTAGGGCTGAATCTGATTGACAGGGTGAGAAACTGTGTGATAAAAGAAGAGTGTGGTTTGCAAGATGATGCGGTGACCAGGATTAAGAAAGGAATGCTTCGGTGGTTTGGTCATGTAGAAAGAATGAATGAGGAAAAACTGACAAAGCAAATATATGTTGCAGAAGTGAATTGAAGAGTCGGAAAGGGACGTCCTAGGCAAAAGTTTGTCGACCAAATTGGCTATATACTAAAAATGGGCCAAATTAAGAGTACCCTTAACCGACGAGCATGTATGCGTAGGTATATGGACGTGGAAGAGGCGAGAGAGGTATGTCAGGATCGTGCTAAATGGAAGTCTGTAGTCTCTGCCTACCCCCTCTAGGTGACAGGCGTGAGTGTTTATGTTGTTATGTTTATGCTCATTTGACTGGCACGATAAATTGCGTAATGGCGCATGACGTGGAACTACTAGTTTTATATAACGGATATGAGTCGGTTTAAAGGCGGGGAGGAATATACTCGAGCGATGGGCGGAGCATTTCAACACCCTGCTTAACGTGGATCATTTTGTTGACCTAGACCATGTTCGCTGCCTACCTCAGCAATCTTTTGCCCCCGAGCTCGATGAGCCAGTCTCACCTGACGAGGTTGCTCCTGCCATTAAGTAAGCAAAATAAAAGGTGTCGATTCTATACCGGGTGGATTATCGTGGGGATTTGTATTCGGCGTTATGGCAACTTTTTGTCGTTATGTGGGAAAAAGAACAAGTCCATAATACTTTTAAAGTATCCCTCATACGAGCCCTATATAAAGGCAAGGGTAACCGCAATTCAAAGTCAAACTGCAATTCTTACCGTGGCATTTCTCTACTTTCAGTGGCTGGAAAAGTCTTCGCCAGAATTCTATTAAACCGCCTCAGGAAACTTTCTGAAAGGATTTTGCCGGAATCCCAGTTCGGCTTCCGACCAGATCGTGGTACTTGTGAGGCAATTTTCTCATTGCGTCATCTGCAGGAAAAAAGCGGAGAACAGGGTCGTAATATGTATCTCTGTTTTGTAGACCTTGAGAAAGCATGCGATATTGTACCGCGAGAAGCCCTCTGGATAGTGCTGCAGGAAATTGTATACACGGTAAATTTGTGAGACTTCTGAGACTCCTGCATGACGACATACTGAGCTGCGTCGCAGTAAACGCTGATCAGTCAGATTTTTTCCCGTTACCTCTGGGGTAAAAATAGGGTGTGTCTTTGCACCCACACTTTTCGCGTTATACTTTGTAGTCCAGGAAGTCTTAAAAACTACCCCTGAAGGAATCCGCATTCGTTTCCGCAATGATGGCAATCTTTTCAGCTTAGACAGACTTAAGGCCCGTACGAAAGTGTCTTATGCACTTATTACAGAGATCGTCTACGCAGATGATCTATGTTTTGTGACTGATTCTACAGCTGGTCTGCAACAGCTCGTGACCACCTTTCATGAGTCGTGCCGAAGTTTTGGTCTGAAGATAAGTGTTAAAAAGACGGAAGTGATGTCTTTAGATATGTACGGTCAAGATACACTGGCCATCAAACTCGGTGATGATATACTAAAGCAGATCTATACATTTCGTTATCTGGGGAGCACAATAACATCAAAGTGTGACCTTGATGCTGAAATCAACAGTCGGATCGGTGACGCTTCTGCGGTATTCGGTAAACTGGATTGCGAGGTCTTTGATTCACATGACCTAAAGCTGGCTACCAAAATTTGACATTTATAAGGCGATAGTGCTGCCTTACGTATTGTACTCTTCAGAGTCATGGACAATTTACCGCCGTCGTATACGGACGCTGGATCGCTTCCACTTCCACACACACCGCAAACTAATAGTTCATTCAAGGGAAGAGCGAGTGCATTGTACCGCATGCTATAGTAGTCGCTTTTACGTAAGCGTAGAAGCAATCGCATATACAGTCCACTTTAGTTAATATCTCGCGTAATAGGTTTAAGGTTCGACCGGGGAACTAGACTTCGGCAACCTTAGACACGTGGCTCCATCATTTTACGGTCACTTTGGCAGGATTTGGACTGGTGTTTAGTGGTCGTCCAACCATTTTCTGGTCGAATTATTAAATTAATTATTTAGATAATGCAATGATAGTGTTCGTTTAAATTTAAATTTTGATTAGGTACTCGCAAACAGAATTATTCATTTTATAGCGCTCGTATTTGGTTAAATATAAAGCTTATTAAATAATTGAAACAGCGTAATCGCAACCATTTCGTTTTCCCGACGCTTACCCGACAATTTTGATAAAAATATTGAGTTTAGCGAACAACGCGTCACCTCGACTCGCTGTAACAGGTGTTCGATTTAATTACGTAATACGGCATACCGAGTGTCCATCCTTCATTGTTTGTGCGTTGTGAGATTAATTGTGATTAATATAACCTATAATATATAAATTAATATTATCTGGTATACCGTTGCGATCGTAGTGTTGCATTAAGTGGGCACGAGCGTGGTAGTGGTGTGTTAATTGCGGTTCGCCGTGAGTTGTGTCCTCAACACCGCGTAGACATGCGCGCTGCGCCACCGTCGGAGGAGGTATGGGTGTCGGTGCCGCTGAACGCGATTACCGTTCCTACTTCGTCAGTTCAGCTTAGGAACACACCTCGCTATCTGCATTTAATATCCACATATATAGCACACGGCAATAATCAAGAGCTATTATTGACTTCTTTCTATGATAGGGTAAACGAATTTATGAACTGTAATTCTAATGATATTTTTCTTATTCTCGGTGACTTTAATGTGACTAATGCTTGTTGGCATTATAATATAACCACTAATGCCATGGATGTTCAAACAAACAATGACAGATTAGCTTGTCTCACTGCCGACTTTATGCATTTATCGTTACTATCACAATTCAACTCTCAATTTAATGTAAATAATAGACTTCTAGACTTAGTTTTTTGTAATAAAAACTGTTCAGTGGCTTCTAGCGTATACCCATTAGTGCCGCAAGATAATCATCATAAAGCTTTAGAAATAGATTTAAAATTATTTTCTTCTGCTATGCTTAACGTTGCTAATATTAAGAAAAAACTTTTCTACAAAGCCGACTTTGACTCAATTAATACTTCCTTAAATTCGATTGACTGGGAGGCAACTTTTAGCACTATGAAGTCCGACGTAGAATCAATGACTTCGTACTTTTATGATGTGCTTGATGGGCTTGTGGACAAACACGTACCGACGCATTGTCTTACTACCAAAAAAAATTTCCTCCGTGGTTTAATAAACCTCTAATTAAATTATCAAAAGAAAAATATAAATTTCATAAAAAATGGAAACGATATGGTAACTTGTGCGATTATCAAACTTTCTCTATTCTGAGACATCGTTTTAAGAAAATGGAGAAAAATTGTTACAAAAGGTTTATTGAAATTGCTGAAGAGAAAATTAAAGAGAATCCAAAATATTTTTGGTCTTTTGTAAAATCTAAAAATTCTACAAACGACATTCCAGATAGAATGTTATACAAAGGTAAACTTTTATCTAGTGGCAGTGAGATTTGCGATGCTTTCAATCAATATTTTCATTCCGTTTTTTTATCCAGAAATGATTCTCTTATTAAAAATCATTCTATTAGCTCTTATCCCCTCTCAACGTTAGATATAAACTCTGTTAATATTGACTATGATATTGTTCTTAAAGAATTAAAAAATATCAACGTTAGTAAGGGCGCAGGTTCTGATAACATTCATCCCATTTTAATCTCCAAATGTGCCAAAGAACTCGCGAAACCTATAACCATATTTTTTCGAACTTCTATTGAAACCGGTGTTTATCCTAGTAAGTGGAAAAAATCTTTAATAACTCCTATTCCAAAAAATAACAGAAAAGATATAATTACTGAGTATAGACCGATTTCCAAATTATGTGTTTTGGGAAAGGTTCTTGAAAAAATTGTCACATCCTATATTTCGTCTTCAGTTCGTAATTACATATGTCAACAACAACATGGTTTCTTTAAACACCGTAGTGTTGATACCAATATGGTAACTTTTACTGATTATTTGTCGAAGGCCATGGATAATAACTTACAAGTGGATGTTGTATACATAGATTTTTCCAAGGCTTTTGACTAGCTAAATCACGATCTTCTTATTGAGAAGCTTACAAGGGCTGGCATTCACGGCAGCCTTCTCAGGTGGATTCGATCCTATATTGAAAATAGATGTCAAGCGGTTTGTGTAAAGGGATACTCTTCACTATTTCTACCCGTAACTTCAGGCGTGCCTCAAGGATCACACTTAGGCCCTTTGCTGTTTTCGTTATATATTAATGATATAGGACTTGCACTAAAGAATAGCGATTACTTACTTTATGCCGACGATACAAAGTTATTTCGAGTTATCGAAACAGTTGATGACTGTGTAAAGCTGCAAAAAGACGTAACTTCTCTATTTGATTACTGTTCAAATAACCAACTATATCTCAATATTGATAAATGCCATATCATATCTTATACACGTAAAGTCAACAGTATAATATTTGATTACAGCTTGAATGATACTACTATTAAAAGAGTAGATAGTATTAGAGATCTGGGTATAATAATGGATTCAAAATTGTCATTCAATCTACATATTGATTATATATTAAGCAATGCATTTCGTAGCTTGGGATTTATTCTCAGGATTAGCAAACCCTTTAACAAAACCATAACGCTAAAAACTCTATACTTTTCTTTTATTCGGTCAATCTTAGATTTTTGTAGTACTGTATGGAGTCCCTGTTATCATATACATAGGAATAGAATTGAAAGAGTACAAAAGACATTCCTTAGGTTACTTAACTATCGTAATAATATTACTAACGAATCATATGATGAATCTTTGAGTAGGTATAAATTATTATCCCTTTGCGATAGACGCAAATTGTTTGATATAATCTTTTTATATAAAATTTTGAATAATTTAATTGACTCTTCTCAACTTCTCTCAAAGGTGTCACTTATTGCTCGTGTTCGTCTTCCGGTGCGATCCTCACGTAAAACACCACTTTTTGTTCCTCCGCAGTTACATAAAAGATATACTCGTAATTTATTCTTATACCGTTCCACTGACATATATAATAAGCAATTTACTAATATCGACCTTTTTAATTCATCTCTCAATTCCTTAAAACAGACAATAAAAAATAATTTAAGTAAGGTTTGCTAGTGAGTTGCATTTTTTTTTGAATTGATATTCTAATTTTAATTATGTTTATGTACTTAGTTTTTTTTTTGTTATGTTAATAGTCACTATGTAGTATTACCATGTAACTTTCTTTTAAATTTTGTTTAAGTTTTCGGCACTGTAGGTCAATTTATAATAGATAAGTTTTAGTATTTTATTTCCTTAGTATACGACTGTTTGTTGCCAAAATAAATTAAAAAAAAATAACTTTATTATAATAATTTAAAATGGCAGTTAGTGGAAATGAATTTTAAATTAAAACGCTTTATGCCAAGAGGGACATACTTTTTTCGCGTATGCAAAATATAAGTGATCATATAAAGAACATTAATGTAGAAGCAGTGCGGGAAACCTTTTTAAATGAAATTGAAACGGTGAATTCTTTGCGGACGGATTACGAAAGAATATTAGACCAAATTAATCATTTGGAATTACAAATTGACCCGAAATACATAGTGAACTACCAACCGCTGCTGGCATTCGAAGATATGTTGTGTCGCGTGAAAAGAACGGCGAAACTCCTACAATCTCAAAACGAAGCAAAGCCGGAAATACAGGTACGTCCACGTGACTCAATTAGGTTGCCGCCAATAGATATTCCGGTATTCAATGGTGATATTAAGACGTGGCCCTTCTTCTTCAGTAGTTTTCAAAACAATATACACAATAATCCATCGTTATCGGACGCTGAAAAGTTATATTACTTAATTAGTAAACTTAGTGGCAGGGCACAGTCGATCTGCTCGGGTTTTACACCTACAGCAAACAATTACTTATTAATATTCGAAACGCTTAAAACTAAATATGAAGAAAGAGAATGTTAGCTTCCGAATATTTGAACCAGATATTCGATCTTAAACCTACATCATCCGCGAACATCAACGGCTTAGAGCACTTTCTAGATAAATTTGTGGCATCGGTGGCTGCACTTAAGAATTTGAAATTTAATGACCTTATGGACGTGGTGTTTCTCCATATTGTACTAAAGAAATTAGACCCCGACACCGTGCGTGCGTTTGAAATGGAGCATCGTAGCTCGGAGATGCCTTCCTTTCATTCAGTAGCATCGTTCGTGCGAGATCAAATAAAGATGATGCAGCGCTCTCCGAACGTTAAACAGGAGATTAAAAGGTGCGTCGACCGTAGACAGACTCAACCATCTAAAATAGCAGGGTCGTTAACTTACGTAACCGCTACGTCAACATCACTTCAGCATACTTGTATCGTATGTAAAGATAAACACGGTAATTTATACAATTGTGCGACTTTTCGTAAATATTCACCAAGCGAACGTTATAAATTAGTAAAGACAAACAACCTATGTTTGAACTGCTTAAGCGATAAGCATTTAGTTGCAAAATGCAATTCGAGTTCCGTATGTAGCAAGTGCGCCAGGAAACATCACACGCTATTACATTTTGAAAATAGCAACATAGCGGCGTCAAGTAAAGCGGACAAGGAATTCACCCCTACTAAGGTCAACGATTCTAGCGGTCGACCTGCTGATGTCGCTCTGTGCTCATTGGCAAATATGGGAGCACAACCTCCTTTAACCGTGTTACTGGGTACGGCGCTTATTTTGGTTAGGGATTCGCGTGGAAACGAACAAAGCGTCCGTGCACTGCTGGACAGCGGAGCCCAAAATAGCTTTATAACGCGACAATGTTGTCAGCGCTTAGGCTTAGTAATAAATAGGTCACTTTCATGTCCTGTAGTTAAAGGCATCGGAGGTACTAGTAAAGCTACCCAGGGATATATAAATTTAAAATTTTATTCTCGGATAGATCGTAATGTTAACTTTGATATAAATGCACTAGTAGTAGATAGGGTCACTGAACGGTTGCCAACCGTTTCGGTTGATACCTCGGCAATGATTGAATTTAAAATTTTGACTCTAGCAGACGACACTTACGCCGTTCCCGGAAACATAGACATGCTCATTGGAGCATTGCTTTTCCCTCATCTTTTGTTAAACAATAAGGTCAGGGGCAACTCCTCGCATACCGCGTCTTACGCACTGGAAACCGTATTGGGCTATGTTATCATTGGCTCTGCCCCCATCATAGATAGTATTTCGGCAACCTCTTATTGTGGTATGGCTGTCGAACCGCTCGAGTCGTTAGTCCGCAAATTTTGGGAGATGGAGGAGGTGAACGTCCCACCCATAGCTAGCTCAGATGACAGGTTATGCGAGGAACTTTACGTCCGCACGACCGTTCGTGATCGCGACGGTAGATATAGTGTAGCGCTACCCTTTAAAGGAGATGTTTTATCTCTCGGCGATTCGCGTCACATGGCGAAAAAACGTTTCTACAGCTTGGAGCGTAGGATGCTCGCTTCACGCCAGTTAAAGGAAGCTTACGACGGCGTCATTAACGAATATATAAGAGAAGGTTACATATCACTTGTGGCTTCGAAATTAGATAACTACGAAGACACACCGTCGTATTTCATACCACACCACGGGGTCATTAGGGAGGACAAACTTACATCTAAGTTACGTGTAGTGCTCGACGCTAGTGCTAAAACTAGCACTCACCTGTCGCTTAACGATATCCTCTATAGTGGGCAAAATTTACAGGGCAGTTTATTTAATATAATAGCCAATTTTCGTTTGTTTAGTATAGCACTATCCGCCGATATTCGCCAAATGTTTCTTTGCATAGGGGTCCGTGAATGCGACCGTAGATTCCAACGCATTTTATATCGTTTCAACCCAAAGGAACCTCTAATGGTGTTTGAATTTAACCGCGTTTGTTTTGGTTTAAAGTCGAGCCCATTTCATGCGTTACGCATGGTGAGACAGCTCGCTCACGATGAAGGTCCCTCTTATCCTAAAGCTAAGAGGGCAATTGAGAGCGGATTATATATGGATGATTTTGTGTACTCGGTCGATAGCGTGGAGGAGGCCACCCTAACCACCGCCGAGGTTATAAAGCTCATGAAATCGGGTCAATTCGATCTTGTGAAGTGGACTAGTAATTCGCGTCCGGTTTTAGATACAATCTCACTATCACACCGTCTTTCGGCGATAAAGGAATTCGACGATTCTGATACACACAAGGTGCTCGATCTGTGTTGGTCACCAGAGTCCGACGTGTTTAGCCTTAAGGTAAATCCGCCCGTAGAGAAATGCACAAAGCGCACAATACTGTCATGCGTTGCTAGATTATGGGACGTGATGGGTTTCGTAGTTCCGGTGGTATTATACGCTAAGCTTTTGATTAAACAACTTTGGTTATTTGAATGCGACTGGGATGACTCGCCGCCTGACAGCATTGTTCGGTTGTGGCAGCGTTTTAGAGGGGAACTTCCTTTACCAAGAGAAATTAAAATACCGCGTCATATAAACGTAGATAGAAATAGCGTCATAACGGTCGTTGGGTTTGCAGACGCCAGCGAGAAGGCTTACGGGGGCGTTGTATATTTCCACGTCCAGAATAATGATAGAAATTCGATTAGCCTCATTAGTTCTAAGTCGAGAGTCTCCCCCCGTAAGGTTGTCTCTCTGGCGCGCTTAGAGCTTTGCGCAATATTAGTACTCACCAAGCTTATTACCGCAGTTATCAACGCATGTAGGGATAGAGTTCACATAGAAAGGATGTTTGCCTTTTCCGACTCCACCGTCGCCTTATGCTGGGTTCATTCTTCACCCCACCGTTGGGATACGTTTGTCGCGAACCGAGTGGCCTAGATCCAAGACAAGTTAGAAACGCGGAACTTTTATCACGTGTCCGGTACGGAAAACCCCGCCGATTGTCTATCCCGTGGACTCACCCCGATGCAAATAATGGACCACCCGTTTTGGTTCCACGGACCAGCTTGGGTTCACTTGGATCCCTCGCAATGGCCAATAACCGATTTCGAACCTTCGTCAGTGTCACAACCTGCCGGAAGAGAAGAGACACGCTCTAGTGGCGAACGTTTCGAGCGAGGTTTCTCCAATCATTGCCTTGGCGAACCGCTTGTCCTCTTGGTCGAAATTATTGCGTAGCGTAATTTTCGTTTGTCGATTCGCGAAGCTTTTACCGCGACGTTCGTATGTCTTAGCGTCCGATTACAACTATGCCGAGTCGCTAGTATTACGTGAACTTCAACGTGCGCACTTCTCTGAAGAAGTTACAAGATTACAATCGAATAGAGCTTGTAGTCGCGCTTTTCAACGCCTTAAGCCATTTTTACAGGATGGGATTGTAAGGGTTGGTGGACGCTTGTCCAACTCGCAATTGAGTTTCGACCAACGGCACCCTATAGTTTTACCGCGTAAAGACCATATCATGAACTTATTAGTCGATTACCATCATAAATTGAATTCGCACGCTGGCCCCAATCTTGCGTCAGAATTATTGGATTCTTTCTGCACGTAGTTTAATACGCAATCGGGTGCACAGATGTATAGCTTGCTTTCGGGCACACCCCAAGCCGTCATTTCCGGAAATGGCGGAACTTAGATCTTGTAGAGTAATACAATCGGTAAAGCCCTTCACGCACACCGGATCTGATTTCGCTGGTCCGTTTAAGGTCACGCTCACTCGCGGGCGTGGTATAAGATCCACAAAGGCTTACGTCTGCATTTTCGTATGTCTAACTACTCGAACGGTGCATATAGAACTCGTTGGTGATCTAAGCACAGCAGGCTTTATGGGTGCATTTAAAAGATTTCTATCCCGCAGAGGCCCTGTAAGTAAATTATATTCGGATAACGGTACGAACTACGTCGGTGCAAAACGTATTCTATCGGAACTACATGAGCTCTTAGCTAGCAAGTATTATAATTCGGAGTTCGCTCACATTCTAGCCGAGAACCGCACTGAGCGGTCTCTGAACGTCCCAGCCGCGAGTCATTTTGGGGGCAATTGGGAGACTAATATTAAGAGTCTAAAGCGTCACTTATACCGAGTAATAGGAGATCAAATTTTGTCCTTCGAAGAGCTAAGTACGGTGCTCGCTCAAATTGAATGCGTAATGAATAGCCGCCCACTTTGTCGTACGTTGTCTAGTGACCCCTCGGAACCGCTGGCTCTAACTCCAGCACATTTTTTGAATTTAACGCCTTTAAAGTATTTGCCCGCCGCAGATATGGATGAGAACAGACTTAGCATTTCCGCACGCCATAAATTATTAGATCGGTTAGTGCAATCGTTTTGGAAACGATGGAGAATGGAATACTTGCATACTTTGCAGTCTCGGCAAAAATGGAACACAGCAACTGAGCCTTTAGCTGTAGGAACTGTAGTTGTGCTCACCAAAGAGAATACGCCGCCTCTCCACTGGCCGTTAGGAATTGTCGGAGAGGTCTTTCCCGATTCCGACGGAGTAATTAGGATAGCTCGCGTTAAGACCACGGTTGGGTCTTACCTGCGTCCTGTTGTCCGTTTGTGCCCCTTGCCTCTTCCATAATTTAAATTAGCTTTCTAGATTAAAATTGTAGTTGAATTTAGGTAATCTTAGCGTTAGTTAGTTATTTTGTTAGTTGATCTTAGCTCTAGTTGTTTTAGTTAATTTTGAAGGAAATCCTTCAAGGGCGGGGGAGATGGTTGCGCGGAAACCCATTCGTATTTATTTTATATTTGACGGTAGGTTGCCAAGTCGTTTATTCCTTTCCAAAACGATATCATTCATACCCTCCTATCGACACATCGAGGTGGTGGGGTGGGAGGGGAAAGAAGATGATTCTAGAATGTCACGTAATCATCGGAACCGAAGATATATAAGGCACGCGCGACCGACGCGCAGCCTCTTCCCGCCGCGCTCGTTGTTGGAACCACACCGCTAGTAGAAACCGCTTTAGCCTGGAAGCAGTCGAGTTCCAGGAACCCGCCTCACCTCGTGTGGGATAAAGTCGCGCACCGCCTCTCTCCGGAGTGTTCCAGAAGAAGTTCCAGAAGTCGCAGCTATAGTGCTCAACAGAATAGAAGAAACCCCGGTGAGTCAATATTCCTAATAATACTGCCTGCTTGATATAATTGTTTTAAGCCGCTCCAATTTTGTGTTTTTCCTAATCAGGCACGATTCCTCTCATCGATTTGGCAAACTAATAGTTCATTCAAGGGAAGAGCGAGTGCATTGTACCGCATGCTATAGTAGTCGCTTTTACGTAAGCGTAGAAGCGATCGCATATACAGTCCACTTTATTTAATAGCTCGCGTAATAGGCTTAAGGTTCGACCGGGGAACTAGACTTCGGTAGTCTTAGACACGTGGCTACACCAGCTAGCGTTATATATATATATATATATATATATATATATATATATATATATATATATATATATATATATATATATATATATATATATATATATATATATATATATATATATGTAGGAAGCTCGTACCTTTTACCAAAAACTAGCAATATGATGCATCAGCATATTATTGTGAAGAAAAATATATAAAAACGACGATGCCGAATGAAATGAAGACGAGGCTTTAAAGACAAGCATCCCAGCCAAAATTCTTCATTTAAAAATACTGTTCCTAATCTATAATCTATGCTGCTCTTATTTATCTATGAAGAGGAGGCCGCGAGCGAGAGCCTGAAAGTAGGCATGTCGATTCACTCTTAAATAAATCGATCTCTGAATCGATTTGAATCGAAGGTACTTGAATCGATTATCGATTAAATCGAGGAATAAAAGATTGATTTTCAATTAATCGCGACATTTTCCAACATGAAATTTCAAGAATTTTCTATTTTTTTCTTTCACTTCTAAACTGTAATATTTGTATATCGCTCGGTCGATAGAAAAAATATTTATAGTTTGGGATGTAATATATATTATACCTCAGTGGAAATGGTTCTATTTAAAAGTACGGTGAGCGATATTAATTTATATCTCGAGATGTAATATTAAATTACATTATATCCCTTAGTGGTAAGTGGGCTTAAGAATTTTAGAAATGAAAATAAAATGACAATTTTTCGATATTGTTGGATGCGTTCATAAACATTTATTTTATTCAAATATATATTGGTTTCAAATTATCAACCAAGTACGACCGGTTGTTTTTGCGTCCCCCAACAGCAAAAAATTAAAAAAACTGTGATATCTTACCCCAGACAGTTTGGGAATTTTAGCTAATTCTTGAATTCAAATGAATCAGTCCGATTTCATTGGTTTTTGGATCAGTGAATCGATGCGGTGCTTCGATCATCATTCTCTAAACCATTTCCCATTATCTGGGGTCGGCGCAGTAAACCTTCTTGTTCCATTCCTCAATTCCTTGCTCTTCCTGCTTCGAATCGATCTAAAAAATCGATAATTTTACTCCAAAGAATCGATTTTTCGATTAATCGATTTTAGATCGACATGCCTACCTGAAAGGACACCATAGATTACTGACTAAAGGACACGTAGTACTTCAAATTGGTTTTCTTTGTATCGTTAAAAATGAAGATTTCTTTAATTTTAGGAATAACACTTTGTTTTTCAATAGCACTAGCTGATCAGGAAACTTTGGTTTTAGTAGATAATCTCAATATTAGGGATACACACTCACAATTTTTTAAGTCTTTACAAGGTAAAATGACTGATTGCCGGTGTATCATTTAGCATGCTTACTTTTACACAATATGTAGGCTAGAGGAGGTACATTATATTATGGTTATTAATTTATTTATTAATAATAAAACCGGCAAAATTGTGTTTTTCAGACCGTGGCTACGTTCTAACTTTTAAGTTGGCGGATGACGCTAATCTGCTTTTGTCGAAATATGGTGAATATTTATACAAAAATCTTATAATTTTTTCACCGTCTGTGGTGGAATTTGGTGGACAGATTGATACGGAAACTATTACAAAATTCATCGATGATGGCGGTAACGTTCTCATAGCTGGTAATGCAGCTGCCGGTGATGTGTACAGGGAGATTGCTACAGAGTGTGGATTTGAGGTATTTATACTTGAATGAGTTTATCGTAAATCCCTATGTATTGTCCTGGTCGAGATTGACTAAGTTTGCAACATCTGCATACTTTCCGAAATTATAATTAGTAAAGGTGTTAATTTAATGTTGCTATGTTGAGCACCGACACAGAAGTATGTATTTGTAATTGGTTACCTACTCGTGCCCAATGTATCAAATATGTGATACGATTGTATATGAATATATACCTCTTGTGGGTGCAGTAAGAGGTGATTGAAGAATATCTCATGGCTTCTCATAGATTACAGGATAATCATTTTGTTTACACTAGATGTTAAATAATCTAACCGGTGAGAGAGGTCTGTGCCAAAAATGGTATCTGGTATTGAAATAATACTAGTTTTTATGGAATTTATTGCATATATTTAACTTTTTAAATACCCGACGTTTCGAACACTTTACAGCACTTATGGTCCCGCCCGTGACCATGAGTGCTGTAATGCGTTCGAAACGTCGGGTATTTAAAAAGTTAAATATATGCGATAAATTCCATAAAAACTAGTATTATTTCAATGTGTAGTGTTCGCGTAAATATAAGAAATCATTATGGTATCTGGTAGTCTGGTATGTGATATTTTCTATAATGAGAGAGGCTTTTGTTCAGCTCTGGACTTTTACTTATGAAGGTGACGAAGAATGGCTCATTATTAATGTATTTTTGATGGCTTAACTATTTTTTGTAAAGCCATATAATGTTAACAATCTTTTATTATCATCTATTATATAGCACTTCTAAATGTAGATTGCCACAAAGCATAGTTGTGAGCTACCTACAAGTGTGTGTGTACCTATCAACTTAACTTTATTGCCATTCAATACCAATAGCAAAGCTACATTGCACTATATAATAGCTACAGCATAAATAGGCCAGCTCATGCTCACATATAATTCCAATATGAAATATCAACATATTGCTGCTGTGTTTGTGTATGGTAAATTAGAAGTATATATAATATAGTCCCAGAGAGGAGCCGCCATGTCAATATAATATAAAATAAATCTTTCAATGTTTTTTTGTAATATATAACATAAAAATTTAATATTTAGCACTGGTTGTATTCATTAGTTTTCTCTTAATATCGACATGTTTTTTTCCCCTTATTAGTGTCGTTTTAAAATAGTACATAGAATTTAATGAGCACACCTGTAAACTCACGCAGGTAGCGTATGCCTTTCTTGCTTAACATTTAAGGTTTGTGGGAAAGAAAACACCAAAATGCAAAAATTTTACAATGTAGCTCAAATAACTAATGTTTATATGTTTATTACATTTAGATGGATGAAGATTCTGCAGCAGTAATTGATCACTTCAATTATGATATGTTGGATGATGGTGGCCATACCCGGATTGTTGTCTCGCCAAAGAATCTGATCAATGCACCTACCATTGTTGGTGCACATAATACTCAGCCACTACTTTTTGAAGGGACAGGTCTCATTTTGGACAAGGACAACAGTTTAGTGCTACCTATTCTTACAGCTGATAGCACGGCTTACAGCTACAATCCTAAGAGTCAGGTATGGATTTTAAGTAAAAATAGAAAAACTATTTTTGTTATTTCTTCATTTAATACCATTTGAATATCTGTGCAAAATGGCAGCATAATGCTACTGTGTTTCTTATGGTGAGTGTAGAGAACCGGAGACCCTTTTTATTGGAATCGAGGCATTGCATCTTTGTCCTCAGGGGTGACAACGCATTGTTATTTTGATTCTTAATTGAAGATAAATGTGGATGTCTATGGGCCACAGAATCCACTTACCATCAGGTGGACTGTGTGCTTGTTTGTCACCCAATACTATAAAAAAAATTAAATGATAATGTATTTAACATTAACATAAATGAAATATCCTTTAAAGCTCCTGTTATTTATAATGTCTTCCTCCTTTGAAAATTGTTGTATTGCTGATAGCTTTGTTGTAAACTTATGACTGTACATATGTTGTGGATCCTAGATTCATAATCCAGTTTAATCAAAAATCAATTCCAATTAAAAATAATATAACAAAATTTAAAAATTATCAATAATTAGTTATTATTTTCAAACAGGTGAAAGAGTACCCCCATGCTGTTGGCCGAAAAACAGTTCTGATTGCTGCTCTACAAGCTAGGAATAATGCTCGCATTATCTTTAGTGGATCATTATTCTTTTTCTCTGATGAAGCCTTCAATTCTCCTGTATCAAAAGTTCATGTAGGTACAAATTACAAAGAATTCACTTTTGTTTTCATTCATAATTTTGTTACAGGTTTAAGGTGGGCCACATATATACTTTTTAGGGTTCCGTTTCTGAGCTCCCAACGCAGCAAGTCCATATAAAATCAATGACCCGTCATACACTTACATTAGTTTTCTGTACGGAGTTTTACAGGCCAAACGCATTTCCGTATGTGTGTTGCCGACCGTTCGGAATTCCGAAACGAAAGGGTCGGCGTAGACTATGCCACACACTACATACGGAATTCTGTATGTAGCGGGCCTAAGTCTTAATTATTATCTATGACATATCAGTTTCACTAACAAATTAATATTTTGTGTAAAGCTGTCTACTAAGAAATGAAATGACTACCTAATGAAACCATTTTATTATGTGTAGCTAAAGCATCGTACTTGCACTTGTCACCAGTTATTTTGTAATATGTAATAATTTACAACTTTTATTTTATATTAGATGTTGCATTGATGTTTGCACACTTCTTAATTGATCAATAAAGTTACCTATGTTATACTAGATCTATGAAATAAAAGTTAATGCCATAGAAATGTGTTCATTCTGAAGTATGTAAGGTTTGACTCTGAATGATAGGGTGATTAATTGTGTGATAAAAGAAAAGTTTTGATTGCAAGATGTTATTGTGATGAACTGATTAATGATTTTTGTATAATCCGGGATTCAAACCTGGGACCTCATGATCTCTAGCTAATTACCGTTGAGGCTGTCAAATTCTTGAATTTATCACTGGCCAATCTAACTAATCTGTGTATTTATGACTTGAAGGGTGACAAACTGAAGGCAGATCTGTCAGGCAATAAAGCCCTTGCTGTCCACCTGAGTGAATGGGCTTTTGGGGAACGGGGCCGCCTTCGCGTGAGACGTGTGCACCACCACAGACAGGGTGAAAATCAGTCATCAAACACATACACTATTACGGACACTGTTGTAAGTATATGATTAAGACATATTAAAATATTTTCTTTTGTAAAGACTATGTACCTTTAATGAATATCAATATAGTATGCATTTCATCTCCAAAATCTTTTATAGTTTTAAAATCTCTTAAATATACTAGATGGTAGGATTTCTTTTCTGCCTAGGAGTCTGTCTGGAGAGGTACCTCGCTGTATGGTTTGTAAGGCCACACACTTTTAAGAAAGAAGTAGAATTGTAGTTGTTGATGAGCATGTCAAAAGGAAAAGATCACCAAAGTTAAAAGTTTAGTTAAAAGTAAAATACTTAATAAAGTTAGAGTGGCAAATCTTTCCTTGAGTAGTTGATGTTTCGAAGGATGGTTGTTGATGTACTGCCGATCGTCAGCTTGCAATTAAATAGGTAAATTTAAATACACGCGACGCCCGGCTAAAGTAGGTTGCAACATTTACTAAATAAAAATGTGTAACCATACACTCGCTCTTACCTATCTCTGCCATCAAATAGTACTTTCACCTTCTGCATTTCAGTCTGAAGGGTATAAAGAGCCAGTATATTTGTAGCCTTTGGTGCTGTATCAAGAACATATTCTGGGAGACTGAAGTGATGATTCGGAGGCACCGCATGCACTTCCTGTTTTAGTACTGTGCTCCCCACAGTCACATTAAATCAAAACTTTAAAGTACTTAAAAGCATTGTAAATTACTCATTTCTCTCTGATATGAATTATTGATCCACTTTTAATTTTATATGAATGACAAGCTCGTGGAAACTGTCCATGCGGTCGGAGCTAAGTTCTGCAAGACCCGCTACAGAAGAACACAAAAACTCTCTGATCACACTCTTAATCTCATGGCTGTTAGAAGGGAGATGAGGCTGCAATCGTCAACAGATTTGACAGCATACAGGCAACTGAACAGACAGATCTCCAAATGCATGTGGCGAGACTTACGCAACTTTAATACTGCTCGTATTAAAGAAGCGATCGAGTGGAACCAGGGCTCCAAAGTCTTTGCCAGAGATCTGTCTGCCAGAAAGAGCCAACTGTCAAAGCTGAAGACTGAGTGTGGCAACATCGTTTCCGGGACACCTGAGATTCTGAGTGAGATTGAGAGGTTCTATGGGCAGCTGTACACATCATCGTTGGAGCCACACGCAACTGTGAGTAACGATCCAAGAGTAAGTCTTATCCAACACTATTCCGATGATATCCTGGTCGTCAGTCTGAGCGAGATTAGAATGGCTCTCCACCACCTTAAAAACGGCAAGGCCCCGGGCGAGGATGGAATTACAGCAGAGCTTCTGAAAGCGGGTGGAAAACCGGTATTTGAAGTCCTTCAGAAGCTCTTCAATTCCGTCCTCCATGGTAGCACTGCTCCGGAGGCGTGGAGCAGAAGCGCGGTGGTCTTGTTTTTTAAGAAAGGCGACAACGCTCTCTTGAAGAACTACAGACCGATTTCCCTTCTGAGTCGCGTCTACATGCTATTTTCGAGAGTCATTACGAATCGTCTCGCAAGCAGACTCGACGACTTCCAGCCTCCCGAACAAGCCGGTTTCCGAACAGGCTTCAGTACCATAGACCACATACATACCCTGCGCCAGATTGTACAGAAGACGGAAGAGTACAATCTGCCACTTTGTCTGGCATCTGTGGACTATAAGAAAGCCTTTGATTCCGTCGAAATTTGGGCGGTGCTACAGTTCCTTCGGCGGTGCCAAGTTGACTGTCGGTATATCGAAGTGCTGAAGTGTTTGTACAGTAGGGCTATGATGGCTATCCGAGTACATAACCAGAGTTCGAAACCTATCCAACTACAGAGAGGTGTAAGACAGGGTGATGTTACATATATCCCCGAAACTCTTCACCGCTACGTTGGAAGACGTTTTCAAGCTACTGGACTGGAAAGGATACGGTATGACATCAATGGCGAGTACATCACTCACCTTCGATTTGCCGACGATATAGTCCTTATGGCAGAATCGCTGGAGGACCTTAGCACTATGCTCAATGACCTCAATGGTGTCTCCCAATGGATAGGTCTTAAGATGAACATGGACAAAACAAAGATCATGTTTAATGTCCATGTCACACCTATGCCGGTAGTTGTTGGGAGCACTATGCTCGAAGCTGTTGACGAGTACGTTTACCTGGGACAAATAGTCCGACTAGGTAAGTCCAACTTCGACCGAGAGGTCAATCGACGGATTCAACTCGGCTGGGCAGCGTTCGGGAAATTACGACACATCTTCTCGTCAGGTATACCTCAATCTCTGAAAACTAAAGTGTATAACCAGTGCGTGTTGTCAGTGATGACTTACGGATCTGAGACGTGGTCCTTCACTGCTGGCCGTATGAGGACGCTCAAGGTCGCTCCGCGAGCTATGGAGAGGGCTATGCTCGGAGTTTCTCTGCGTGATAGACTCAGAAATGAGGATATCCGCAGTAAAACCAGAGTGACTGACATAGCCCAACGGATTAGTAAGCTGAAGTGGCAATGGCCCGGCCATATAGCTCGAAGAACTGATAACCGTAGGGAAGAAAGGTTCTCGAGTGGCAGCCTCGTACCGGTAGGCGTAGTGGATACAATGGATAAAAATCTACCTTGGATCGGTAGGACGCTCAAGGTCGCTCCGCGAGCTATGGAGAGGGCTATGCTCGGAGTTTCTCTGCGTGATAGACTCAGAAATGAGGATATCCGCAGTAAAACCAGAGTGACCGACATAGCCCAACGGATTAGTAAGCTGAAGTGGCAATGGCCCGGCCATATAGCTCGAAGAACTGATAACCGTAGGGAAGAAAGGTTCTCGAGTGGCAGCCTCGTACCGGTAGGCGTAGTGGATACAATGGATAAAAATCTACCTTTAACTGATCACTGTAAACTTGACTTTCTAATTTTTTGCGGCCTGATTGGTCAGGGAGTGTTGCTAGATTGGTGGATAATAATGACTAGTGATCGGATAATCGGATGCATATGTACCAAAAGTTCATTGGCTAGGAAATTATGGAAGCGGCTTCTTAAAACGTTTTTTTCTCCCGGGATTCCAGAAGATACGGGAACGCGAAAATAGTCTGTATCATGGTGAGAAAACGTCGTCTGTATGTGGTATTTCTTTGAAAAAAAAAAACAGGGAGATTACATAATTATTAATGTGTATTTACTTTAAGTTAATTTTAAGCTCCCGATAAATTTATGAGTATGTTGAGTGTAAGAGGAATAGTAGATAGTGGATGTTAATTAAAAAAATTGAGAGGAAGTTATTATTTCTATTTTTTATATATAAAAGTTAAAATAAGTAAATATACCTACACCCGATTTGGCATTCTATAATAAACAGTAAATTTGTCGATTCCATAATCCCGGGGTTTTTTCGATACATTAGTGCATTCCATATTATCCAACAACTTAAAATAAGTAATTATACATACACCCAATTTAATTCTATATTAAAAATTACTAAATTTGTCGATTCCGAAATCCCTGGATTTTTAGATACAAAAGTGAAGTGCATTCCATAATAGCCAACTCCTACACTTTAGGTAAATATGCATCCGATTATCCGATCATTAATAATGACTTACTTTTTTGTTTTATTAATTTATTTACCTTTGAGGTAACAAACAGATATAAAGTAGAGTGATCTACTACCCGTGCGGTTGAAGAATGGGATTGAAAATGGCGTCGCCTCTATTCAACTAGATATCGCTCGCACACTGCCGCTACGAAAAAAATACAATGCGATATGCGTTTTTCGTACGTCCTATAACTTTTTGAGATAAATTATAACAAAATGCCCTTAAACATAAAAAAAATAATTTTATCTGGTTTCGTTAATTTGTGAGCTAGACGCGTGCTGAGAGTTTTTTCATAATTATTTTTGATTTTGTTTGTTAATATTTTTGTATAAAATATTTACATGCCATTGAGACATGAGTAATGATTTTTAAATTTTGTTTTGTCTGTCTGTCCCAGTTAATCTTCGGAATAGCTGCACCAATTGTAATAAAACTTAACAAACAAAGAGAGAGAGTAACACCAGGAGTGATCTAGACTAAATTTTATCCGAAAAATTTAGAGACTTTAAAAATAGAAATATTGATAAGATGAGATAAATGGTTGGGTGTGGCAGAAGAAGCAGGAAAGTAGAATAAAAGCTATAGAAATGCGATCTTTAAGGAGTTTGCGGGGGCTGAATCTGAATAACAGGGTGAGAAATTGTGTGATAAAAGAAAAATGTGGTTTGCAAGATGATGTTGTGATCAGGATTAAGAAAGGGTTGCTTCGGTGGTTTAGTCATGTAGAAAGAATGAACGATGAAAGAGTGACTAATTTAAATTGCAGAAGCGAGATAGTAGTGTCGCCATGTACCAGGCATTAATTGTGGCGTGCAACAATATTATAGATTTAGTTATGTATGAGAGTCTAATTGAAAAAAATTGTGTAAATTCACAAAATAGGATTTTATTTAATTTTGATTTATTTATCTAATAACCCAGAATGCCTCTTGATGATAGTAGTAGCAATTTTAATACATAAGTGTTGTATTCTTATGCAAAAGATCCAAACAACCAAAAAAACTAGGTACTTAGTTTGATGTTTGGAGTTAAGAGTATTCACTAAAAATGGCTTGCTTCAATTTAATTGTAGTTGCTTTTGATCTGCCGACTTTTGTTTTTACTATATATTATACCTATGAATTGTTTTGGCATATTCTGAAGATTATTTTCGTTTAAATTTTTTTTGCATGTTTCGGTCCCTTTTAAGTAACTTCGTCCATATATTCTTTATCAGTATTATTAGAATTAAGGAACAATGAACTCCATTTTCCAGGTTTATAGAATTGAAATTGAAGAGCTAAAGAATGGTAAATGGCAGCCATTTGAGGCCAACGATGTTCAGCTTGAGTTTGTTCGTATTGATCCATTCATTCGCACTACACTCCAGAAAAAGCCTAATGGTGTTTACGAAGCTGTGTTCAAGGTACCTGATGTATGGGGGGTATATCAGTTTAAAGTGGACTATGACAGGGTTGGTTACACCAGACTTTATCATACGACACAGGTCAGTGAGATTACTCATTTTAATACAAACAATTCTAATATATATTTTTACGTCATATTTTAATAAAAGAATATACTTCAACAATCAAACTTTTTTGTTTCAGGTGTCTGTGCGCCCACTTCAACACACTCAATACGAACGCTTCATTCCAAGTGCTTATCCATATTATGTTAGCGCGTTCTCTATGATGATAGGCGTATATCTATTTTCATTTGTGTTCCTTTACTACAAGGAGGACATTCCTAAAACCAAGAGTGAATAGATGAAGAAAATATAATAGAATTTGTAATTTATTTTATATTTCCAATTGTTTTGTATAATTGAGACATGTTGTCAGTGTTGTAAATTGTTTCAGATAATTTATCTGTGAATATGAATAAATACCCTTAAATTCAGTATGTTATGTATCTTTTTATTTTAATAAAAACCTATTTCGGATATAATTTTAATATTTTCTAAAAGTATAATAATTTGTTACCTTAAATTAAAATAAAAACCAACAGACCATAATAACTATTCCTATGAAAATACCCTCTTCATTTAATCACTCATTACAGCCCAATAAATGCCACCATAAACTGCTATATGGGGGGATTTTTGCCATAGTTGAAATGCTTGGCCGATTAAGATTTAATCAGTATAGTGCTGCTACTCACCTGTATCAGTTTCCCTCTTTCGCCTCTTACGACGCCCGTGGGATGACTTGGAGTTGGTGATGTTTATCACTTGGATCTTGGAGTAATAATATACATGTGTTTTTCCAAAACAAGCTGTTATGAGGCAGCTAATTCTATGGAGGTAGGTTATTTTATAAGTAAGGTTAAAATCTGTTATGAACCGGTATGTTCTTACACGAAGGTTAAAACGAAATAAAATGATATTATTTTTGGTGTAAAGCTGAAGTGTATCGTTACACGACCTTTATGACGCATAATGGAGAAGATAACAAGGTTACAATATTAGACTTTTAAGTACGTAGGTAAAAAGTCTAGACCAAACACATAATTCTAGTTTTTATTTCACATCGATCGGTGCACTATTACCGAAGTTATAAGCGTGGAAAGTTTACGTACATTTTTAAAATCTCGCCCGTGCCCGCGAGTAGCGCGTGACGTCATCGATTCCATGCGGCCGCGCCGCCATCAAAGAATATATACACTGCGCGAACCGCCATACCGTTCCAGCGCGCCGATCATACGTTTGTAGTAATATTTGACGGGTGAGTTGTTTGCCCTCGTGCGTTCTGGTGTTTTGAAGTATTTAATGATGGAAGAAGGGTTTCAAAAGGGTCAATCTGACAACCTTTCAATAGTCCGTGACATGATGGTGGCAGAATATTTTCTAAGAAACAAAGATTTGGTCGCGGCTGAAATACGCATAAGAATAAGGTAATATTTTTATAACATAGGTACCCATTATTACATTAATACTTCGGGGTTTCATTTGCTAATGATAAGAATAGGTATAACAAAAATACGTAAACATTCCTTACCTACCTACTTACCATCTACCTCTAACTAGTTTTGTTTTCTTATTCTTCTTAAGTGCACCCTGACCTTTTTGTGGTTTTTATGGTTAAAAAAAATTCCTGTTGTTTATAAAGAAATTTACTACAAAAATATACCTTCAGTGTATAAAAATATGATTTTATCAGATGTTTTCAATATTAATAGAAAAAGGGTCGCATTATTATTACGATTAAAAGCGTAGTTATAGGTATATTCTTCAGGCAAGGGATCAATGTCAATATTATCATCTAGAGTAGTAACAGGATCGACAATATATCTATGCCCAATTTCTTGTGAAGTAGTGGCAATCGCATGTGCAACTGTTTCTGACCTAGATGTGGCATTTAGTTTTGATAGTAAACATCTTTGTGGTTTTTCTGTACACCGATTTTGACAAGCAAACTTGTGAGGCAAAACATCTTTTTAAGTTTGAGGGGACCACCAACTAGTTTGTACTTCACGTAGTTTTCCATATCGTTTTCGACCTAGAACAAAATACAAACTTATTTAAAGTCTGTAAAAAAATAAGGAACCTCATAATTTGTATTCTATCAATATTAAAAATATGTACCATCTATGTAATACATAAAATTAGGACAACACGAAAAAAAATTTAAGTGCTCCACTTCATAATCAAACTTCTTCCATTATTTGCGGCCCACAAAGTATGCAGGTTGAACAGCTCTGCGATGTGTTTAGTTTTTGCTCGAAATATCGTAAAAATATAAAAATGTTTGTTAACATATGTTCCATATTTTAACCTTTATATGCATTACTTATAAACATTTAAAAATTTGCTGCAAAAATAGGTACTAGGTATTAGGTATTGTTTCTTCTTGAAATTATAATGATCATTAAGCGTGGAAAGGTTTAATGAATCGTTAGTTACACTGCGACTCGAGTAGGTACCTACATGCCTAATAGAAAGCATTTACTAGCAATAACCAAGAGCTATCATGTGAAGGTTATTATTATTTGAATACTTACATCGAAATGATCCTCACAACAATATTGTGGGGAGTTTCTGTATGACCGTTGTATGTAACTCCTCACATTGAAATAAGAAGATTTCTTAGACTTGAAACATTTAATCTTCTAACAAAAATATAATTATTACGAAAAAATAGTCTTACATTTTTCTTGTTATTTTTGTAACCATGACAACAACTCACCAGATATAAAAAAAAACTAAAAAGGCCGTAGACAATATTTATTTATCTTCAACACACTCCAGACCCGAAAGAAAATGGTAACCAATTAACGCAACTCAACATACTAAGGAAAACCATAAAACCAAATGTAATTCATAAGTACCGAGCAGGCAATTTCACATTTCGACCGCACCGCGTTGTTTTCGTCACCTTCGCGCCACCTGTAACCGAGGAGTGTAAGTCGGAACTATCTGAACTTACTGATAACTTCTCATCCTCTATCGTTACTTCAGCTCGTTGCAAGAGGTCAGAATCATTTGAAATCTCAAGCGGATACAATCTCTGACATGGTCTTAAAGTTTCACCTTTTTGAGTCTTGACTCTAGCCAAACAAGTAACACCATCAGCCCCGGTAACTACTTCCATGATTAACCCCAAGGGCCAAAATAGCCTTTTCGCGTCTGTCTCTACTAGAACTATATCTCCTTTCTTCATTTCTATAGTCTTCTCCTTCCATCTAGCTGTAAGTAAAGCCAAATACTTCTTACGAAATCGAACTCTGAAATCTTCTCTCAACTTTTGTAAATATTTGTATCTTACATTTAAATTCATATTATCTACATAATCTAAATCAGAAGTATCATTAGAAGGTAAGCCATGTAGAAATAACATAGGTGTAAGTGGCCGCAAATCGTCGGTACAAGTCGAGACATATGTTAGTGGCCGACTATTAATGACAGCTTCACAATCGCACAAGACTGTGTCCAACTCTACCCAAGTCAATCGCTGACGCCCCAATATTCTTCGCAACATCTCCTTTAATACTCTAATGAGCCTCTCCCACCAACCTCCCCACCAAGGAGTTCTAGGTGGAATAAAACGCCACTTTATAGCATGGACTGCCGTCATACTTTCAACCTCCTGCCAATTAATATCCTTCAGTAAATTGGCAGTCCCTCGAAAATTTGTTCCGTTCTCCCTGAAAATGACGTCTATACGACCTCTACGAGCAATAAATCTACGAAGACTCATAATAAAACTATTTGTGGACAATGAGTCTACCATCTCAAAATGCATAGCCCTAAATGTCGCGCAAGTAAATAAAACCACCCAATATTTCTCTTGATTACGTAAATACAACGGCCCGGCCAGATCTATACCTGTCATTTGAAACGCTGCCGTGCCTTGAATCCGTTCAAGAGGGAGTGGTGCCTCCGGTGCATCATAATGTATGCCCTTTTGCCTACGACAAATTATGCATTTCGTAACTATATCCTTACACAGCCATCTCACACTTGTAATCCAGAATCTGTTTCTCAGCTCTGACATTAAAGTATGTGATCCAATGTGCTTTAAGTATATATGCTTCTCTTCAACGAGTCGCCTCACAATGACATTTTTCCCTGGTAATATGGGACTCGAAAAATCTTTGTCATAATTTCCTAAACCTAATCTAGTCTTTACTCTCATAATACTATTACTATCTAAATGTATGCACAGTTTCTTATTCAATTTAGTTCTATTTACATAATGTTCACCCTGAATAAGTCTTATAAGTATATTCTCAGCTTTTTCGAATTCATCATTGCTTATATAAGCTGTACTAAACATTCGTCGCCTTCTCCACCGGAATATCCAAGCTACTATACGTACAATCCTTGAATACTTAGAAAAGTATAAAAGCTTCTCGCTAAAATGTTCAATATCTACATTAGTATTTACAAGTACCTCCTTCTTTGCTTCTATGGAAATAGCGTTCTCATCTACTGCGATGTGATTAGACTGAGGCCACAGTTCTTGGTCAGATAATAGCCAAGCAGGGCCATCCCACCAGTGACTGTCCATTAATGTCTTCATATTACAGCCACGTGACAATAGGTCTGCCGGATTGCAGTGGCCCGGTACGTGCCGCCAATGTTCCTTCTTAGTGTGAGCACAAATTTCACTTACCCTATTGCTCACAAACGGCTTCCAAGAACACTGTCTTTGGATCCAGGCTAACACAACCGCGGAGTCTGTCCAACAATTAAACGGGCAGGTGTCGTCGGTAAACAACGCTCTACTTATCTCATTTGCAAGCCGCGATGCAATAAGCGCTCCCATTAGCTCCAATCTAGGTAAAGTTATTGATCTTTTAATTGGCGCTACTCTACTTTTGGCCATAACCAGCCTAATCGTAACTTTACTTTTGCATTCGGTCCGAAGAAAGACACAACCTGCATAAGCATTAATAGATGCGTCACAAAACAAATGTAAACTTTTGTTACAGTTCGTCAACCTCTCCTCTGATAAGCGTCTCGGCAACTTGCTATCATTTATCAGATGAACATGATTTAGCCAACTCTTAAATTCCTTCGATAACTCGTTGCTGATAGCTTGATCCCAACCTGTACTATCTATCCAAGCCTTTTGTACTATTAGTTTAGGCACTAGGGTAACAGGTGCAAGAAATCCAATAGGGTCAAATATCTGTTGAGTTAATGACAAAAGATCTCTCTTCGTGACCCGATCTGGTATAGTGTTACTAAGACGGAAACTACACTGTAATTCGTCCGTAAGAGTATTCCATAGCACTCCTAATACAAATTGGGTCTGTACAGTGTTATCTACTCTAATAGGAGCGGTAACCCAACATCGTAAATCAAAACCTTTAGCATAACTTCCTTAGCTTCGTCTATAAAAGTAAATAAAGCCTCTTTTGTATCAAAACTAGCTACACAATTATCAACGTAAAAGGAGTGTTTCAAAATTTCAACTGTCTGACCGTACATTCCTTCAAAATTGCCTAAGTGATAATTAATCGTAGCCGCCAAGAGAAACGGACTACAAGTCACCCCAAATACTACTCTCTTATGTCTGAAAGTGACTATCTTCTCTTTGGTCAACGGATTCTCCCACCACAGAAACTTTAAATACTCTCTATCTTTCTCTGAAACTAAAATGTGCAGAAAGGCTTGCTTTATATCCGACGTGACGCCGTACGTACCTTTCCTAAAGTTCATCAATAATTTAGAAATTAGTTCTATAAGTCTCTAGTATATAGTCAGTAATCTATGATAAGATTGGTACCCGATTCGACGCAGTTATTCAAAGACAATCCTTGTGCATCTTTACACGATGCGTCGAATACTGGACGTATCTTCGTTGTAGTCCTAGACATCTTAATGACTGCGTGATGAGGAATAAAATGTCCTTCTGCTATATTGTTTTCAGTATGTTCTATAATATCTTCGTCTAACCAATTCTGAAAAACATCGTTATAACTTAGCAAATGACCAGTCCTCTCTAACTTCCTAGTCGTCGTTAAAAGTCTTTTATAAGCTACATTGTAAATACTGCCTATTTCGGGGTAACCATCTTTCCACAAAAACCCTACTTGGTAACGATTGTCTTTAAAACTAACATTCTGCTCAAATTGACTCATTACCTCTTCTTTTTTCCTATCTTTGCACATCTGCTCATGTGGCTCTGAAATCCCTAATATCTCTAAATCCCACAAATCTGAAAGTTTACTCTAAGCGTGACAATTGAAAGTCATTGAGCATTGTGCAGCACTATAAAAGTTAGGGCCCTGTAACGTCCATCCTAGCCTCGTCTTAATAGCTACTAAAGGCCCATCTAATTGTACAATAGTGCCCGTACAAATTACTCCTAAATAATCAGCTCCTATTAACATATTTACATCGCTAAGGTCACAGTCACTGTCGTCAATACTTATTATATTCAGTGACTTTAACTTTGACCTTAGCTTGGGATCGTCTGCTTTGGGAAGATAGCCACAAATGTCGTCGAGTTCAAGAGCAATGAATTTTGTAGAGAAAGAAGAATCTAGACTACTTACATTCACTTCGACAAGACTGTGGTTTTCTGCTGGCTTAGTAACACCGCTAAATAGTGAATAACTTAATTCTCTATACCTACTACCTTAAGGCCTAACTCTTTTACTACGTTTTTCCTAATATACGACCTTTGCGATCCAGTATCACACAGAGCACGTATTTTGTTCTTTTTACCCTCATGTGAAACCTCTAAAATCAAAGTCTGTAATAAAATATTTCCGCCTTTCCTAGAGAAAAGTGCTGTCGCTTCTTTGGGTTCCTTTTGTTTATCCCTATGAAGGTCCGGACAAAATATCACTACATGACGTTTACCGCAGGCCATACATTTTAAAAACGTCTTGCAGTGCTTAGCTACGTGACCTTTACGTAAACAAATTAAACAACCCCTCTTTTCTTTGACAGCGGCTCTCTTTTCATCTAAAGACATTTTGAGCCCTTTATTACATTGAAGAATCGAATGAGACGTATTATCACAAAAATAGCAAAAGTCGTTACCTGTTTTACTGGAACTTGTCTCCTCTTTCGAAACGATGCAAGCTGCTGTCGGCGGCACATCAACACTGCTGGAAGAACTATAAGTATTAAAGTTAGCGCGCGTCAATTTAATTTGTTCATCAGCCTCGGCTTCTCGTTTTAAGAACTCTAAGAGTTGCGTTAATTGACCAACATCGTTTACAATTCTAGTTCGATTCCAAACAATTAAAATATTTTCAGGTAAAGCTGATTCGACTAATGGATACAACATCGCTCCGTACTTTTCCGTTGTTACTTTGAGTGACTCTAAAGCGTGCAAATGGGTCATCAACTGGTCGTAAAGCGATCTTATATCCATATGTTGTCCCCTAGCCTGATATAATAACAGACCTAGCAGCTCTCTCACATACGTCTCGATGAGGATACCTTCTCGAGCAAATCGTCCCTGTAGCTGCTCCAGCGCTCTTGGGTAATTGTTGCCAGACGGAGGGTAGCTAGTTACGAGCTCTCTGCTTTTGGACCCCTCCTTCATAGCCTGTATGAGATACTGGAACTTATCTTCTGGTTCAAGAGTCTCGTCCTCGTGTATCTTTTTGAACTGTCCCCAGAAAGATAACCACGTCTTCGGATTGTCATCGAATTTTATGAGCTCGATATTCGGTAGCTTTATGTTTCTTTTCTGATGAGATCCGTCAGTAGCCGCTGAAGATGTATTTGCTCTATCACATTCCTTTCGTAATTTTTCAATCTTAACTTTTACTGCATAATACTTCCTTAAATACTATTCGCATTCGTCACATTCTTCATCAAATTGCTCATCCGTGCAAGAATCGATCGTCATATTTTTTATTTGACTGTCTAAAGATTTTAACTCTTCCAATTTCTCTACAAGATACTGAAATTCGACAGTCATCTGCTCAATATCATTCGACTCCTCTATCTCTCGCACTGACCTGATGAATACTCGACGTGTGTATGCCCTTTTACGCCTCATAGTGTCGAGTTCGGTTTGTCCAGGTCTATCCGCTTTCACGGTCGCCATTATGTGGGGAGTTTCTGTATGACCGTTGTATGTAACTCCTCACATTGAAATAAGAAGATTTCTTAGACTTGAAACATTTAATCTTCTAACAAAAATATAATTATTACGAAAAAATAGTCTTACATTTTTCTTGTTATTTTTGTAACCATGACAACAACTCACCAGATATAAAAAAACCTAAAAAGGCCGTAGACAATATTTATTTATCTTCAACAAATATGCTAACGTGTTTGGTCCTAAAGGATGTGCTCTTCTCATAGCATTTGTCCATTTTTTTCTGATGATAGGGTTTCTAGTTCTAGACACATTAAAAAACAACTTTTCAGGTGTTTTTGTGGCCGTATTTTTACATTGAGGCACAGCGCAACATTTAATAGATGGATATAGAGAATAGATAGCAAGTAGATCCGCGAACGACGGGCACATTTGAGTAAATGGTTTGATTTCCTAAGTGCGCGTCGGGTCGCTCGCAGGAAGATGGAAATCGTGACGTCATCAACGAATGAAAATGTTAACTTTGCGCCTTTATATCTCGGTCAGTTTTGAAGATAGAAAAAAATTAAAAACACGCTTATTCTCGTAATTTTTTGTAGAATTTTTTGGCATATAAAACAAAAAATGGTTATCTTCTCCAGTATGATACTTTGACCAACTTTATGGTGCTAGTGTCCCCCAGCGATTCTGTCATATTCATAACGACTTTTATCGGTAAATCAAAGGTAAGTGATGTATTTGTCATTAATGTTGATACCGTATCCTTTCCTGCACAATATCATAAAAACTTTCCAAAACCCCTTGCATTGGAATTGGAAAAAGCGAAGACCTTTGTGGATATAATGTCGCGTGGTGTAATAAGTCTCTACACTTGTATTGTTTTCGTATTTAAGTGCAGTGTTACTTAACAACCTCTTTAGCATTTCAACAAACCGACAGTTAATCTAGCACCAAACAGGCATGTGTAGCATTTCCTAATTATGGGCAGATCAAAGACTTATAGTCCACATTATGTCTGTGTCGTCCGTATACACAAGATAGATGCTATCTTATTTACGTCAGACGTAAAATACTTAGAAAAGCGAAGCGCATAACCGTCAAAAGTACGACACTTCTAGTACTCCGAATGTTAATCCGTCTGCTAAGCGCGCTTGACAATTGAATAGAAATATTCGCCACATTTGGAAAGATTCATGTCCAGCCATCGAACTACATACATTAATAGCGTATAGAACAGTAGACACCCTGAACCAAAAGTTTGCTTCATTTTGGTAAGAGTTAGAACTAAAGTTCGCTGCAGCGCTAAAATAATAGTTGCGTCGTCTAACCAAACTATTAAAACATGTAGCGCTAGTTTGCATTAGGGGTTAATTTTCTGGCGACCAAGGCGTCATAAGCGCTAGGAATTTCATGGCGCTTACGCGTGTCGTTTAAGTAGTGTACAAGTCGCTCCCATAGATTTTACAACTGCAAAATGGTGGCGGTCGACAGCCCGATTCTCGTGAGCATTGTAACAACGCGAAGAATTTTAAATCAAAGAGTTTTAATGTCTCCTTATCGATGAAATGTTAAGGCAACACCTTTTTTGATGTTCTAGAGTGTTTACTGCAGTCTTTAAGAACACAACTAGGTATTTTGAAGTTATTATTTATTATTTAAGCGAACACGACTCACTAAACAGTTACGGTACAGTGTACCGCAAAGCGTGGCGCAAAAATCATCAAGGCGGCGTTGTCTTTTCTGTTGTCGTAATAATACAATGTGTCCAGCAATAAAATTTTACGAATCATATATTTCGAAGAATATATGCGCAAACAAAATAATTTCTCTGCATAACATAATTTGGTTTACAAATACTTTCCATGAACAAGTGAAAATGTTCTTTTTCCATGAAAACGTTGCCGAAAAGAGTTAAATAATGAAATGTCATTATACAGTAATAACTAGAATCACTTGCGCCAATGTACAATGCATCCTTTTCAACTGGAATTACGATGAACGCATCCAAAGTTTTGAATTTGACAATTAGGAGTCTTCGCTTGAACGCAACGGTTTTGAATGGCAAGAAAAAATGGCATGCATGTCACTACTGAGTTTTTTGGAATAAAATAATATATTTGTTTCGTTTCTTTGAAAACATTATTTAAATTACCGACAACTTCATTATAAAGCCAGAATGTGCCCTGTGTTGTAGTGAAAGTGGATTTTTCATATTATTTGTGCGACTTGTGTAAACTGTGATTTAGTGCTTCGTATTATTTTAAATATTTCTAAAATTATTAATGTTTTTCGCCTCATTATTCATAGTAGATTAGTAAAAAGTGAATTTGTGATAAAACCGGTGGTTAATAAAATCGTAGTGGTGAACTTCATAGGGATGTGTTTACATCTTTAGACTCTCTGTGAGTATGATGTCATTTACTGTGACTGCCATTAAAATATATTGGCTTTGTGGTGGGCACCAAGCCAATATATTTTCCCTACTACTGTTATATTTCGAAAACAGTTTTGTGGAAACACGCGGCAAAAGCGGAATAAAGTATTAAGGTTATAGTTTATGCATTTCTTAGATTTATTTGGGACACTGTCTTCAAAGAGCATAGTTTTTTTGATATTTTGTTCATGCCATCTGCTTTGATAATACACAATGTTTTACAATATAATATACACAAAGTTAAATTTCCTTGACAATTCAAATTCATCTACCTAGCTAAAGTGAAATATTTAAAATAATGAATCATTTATTTCTTTATGAGATATTTTTAAATATTTTTTTAACTTTCTATAAAGATCATAAGAAAATGTAAATAATTCCAACTTCATATTATATATTAACCATTGAGTAGAAAATATTTTTGTAACAATGGAATTGATAATAAACACATTAGGTAGCTTATCAGCTTAGCTCTGTTGTATTTTAAGAAATTATAGTGAAATGTTTTAGCTCATTTCAGTTTATTTATCAAACTAGAACAGAAACTTTTTGTAGAATAGAAACTCATATATAACAAAGCCGTACCAAAGTTTAAAAACTGAATAAAAAAAGTTTATTTTAAGAGTACATTGACTTGTGATAACATCTGAGAATGAGGTGATCATTACCACTACTACTGCTGTTTCTATCACATTCATTTTATATTCAATTGCATATAATATAAATTATTGTTTAAAAAAGAATCATGTTGGGTTTCATGCTGGTTCTTCCTTGGAGAGTTTTTTCCAAACCAGCTGTAAATGCATAAATGACATTCAATAAGTATACCTTTTAATCTGTATTGAATAGAAATGATTCTATTCTAATTAAAATTATTATATCAATGTTTATTTTAGATTTAGTTCAGGGTTATTCAGAGCTGTATATGAACTGGAAACATTTTGTACTGATAATGGTTCTAGACATAATTAATTTTAAATTATTTCCTAAACTTAATTATTTTGAATAAAGTTTAGTTAAAGATACAGTGGACCCCCGGTAATCTGACAAACATTTTGCAGGGCCGTGTCGAACTATCGAATTTGTCTGATTATAGAGTACTGCCTATAGTCCGGAATCATTTACAAAAGTGTACCTTGTAATCCGACGAACTAAAGATCCAATGATAAGATTCTTTGTTATACATATGTACTCTGAAGTACAAATCATACTTTTTTATGTCAAATTCAAACTAAGCAATCAATCAAAACAATACCCTACGCGTCAAGCACAATAGTAGTGGTACATAAAAGTTACAACTTGTTCAATCTTGCATTATTGAAGATTGTCAAAAAAATATTCAATAATAAATAATAGACCATGTCGGATTACAGGGGGTGCCAGAATAGACAGGGGCTGGATTACTGGAGATCCACTGTAGTACAATTTACATAGCTTAAAAAACATATCTTTTATAACATCACAGCCTATCAAAAGTTCATTGCTAAACAAATGCCTACCCTAAATTTCACCTTCACCATAGTCGGGAATCTTGCCATAGCTGCCGAGCCCGGTAAGAAGTTTAGCAACCACAGTAATTTATTTTAATTCAGCTGTTATCAGGAATGCGCTGCTGCTTATTTCCAAGTTCAGTTTACCTACTGCACCCACAGAATAATGTGACATATACAACACATAACATAATTAACGCACTTTGAGAAAGTAGTTTGTTCAGAATCGCTTACTGAATTGATTCCTATCATTTTTAATATAGTATTAGTAATATAGTAATTTTTATCCCAAAAATAATTAAAACTACGTAAATTACAGTCACACTAAATCTGTACAGTCAAACCAAACTGAAATGGACTGTAACTTAAGGCAATAAGACTTTTAGGAGTGTAGTTTTATTTGTATTATTACTAATTCTGTCATTCAATAAAAATAAAGAAAAATGAACTTTATTTCAAGCATGTTAAAGTCTTTGCATTCGTAGATTTGTACTGTAAGCACAACATTCTTCCGGAATTAGTATAACTAATTTGATAAATAATCAGTGCATAAAAATGTTTAACTAAAACTTGTATTATGATTATAACATAATATCGTCGCGGTACATGCAATAGGTCGAATGTGAGCTAGGTACGACTTTACAGGAAGGACTAAAAACTGTTTTTTTATTTTTATGTTAGTTAAATATGATTTGTGATAATGTATTTAGTACTAAAATTGGATGTTACATTATAAAATATTACAATGGTGGTTATTGATTTAACAGTTTTTGTGAAAAGTTGACATAGGGCATATTGCGTCTGTATTTTGTACCCATTTTGATCACATAGGTAGAATTGATTTCAGTATAGAAACAAGAAAAAAACATGTAGGTATTAAAGTTTTTATTTATTAGATAAGATCATATTTATTTGTGAACTAAATTCTCATAGAATTGACGATAATCTTGTGGAATCAATTCTTTTAGTTCTTGCAAGTGGGTGTATTTTGAAGCTTCAATTGGAATTGGCCCTGTGTACAGTTTGGGATGGTCTGGCAATGATTCTAAACGTTTCGGTCGTACAGGCAATTCAGCCCATTCGTCTTGAAAGCGCAGTTTGTAATGAATAATTCCATTAGGTGTATACTGAAACGCAACCACATCGTTAACACAGGGATCGCCAATTTTGTTGCCAGGGCGGATACTTTTGTAGTATACTGCCTGAAAAGCGTAAAAATCATCACTACTACAGTAAATTGTCTCATAGGGACGCGGAAGTTGTCTTGCAGATTGAATTATAGGAATGTAGTCTGCAGGTGTATAGACTTCTCTCCGATTGCGCAATTTCTGCTCAATAGTAGAATGAATGGAGTCCACTTCCATGAAGGTGTGTCCAACTTCCAAATATTTTTGTTCTATTATTACTTTTGTTTTAATGCTCAATTCAAGTAGTGCATTAGATAGTTTGATATTTCGGTTCTGATATCCACACCCATCACTCCAAATAGTAATTTTTTCGAGACGTTTTTTTTCTATTGCCTTTTTTAAAAAGTCTGTATAAATGGATGCAAATACATCACTTTCAATCCCTGCCACTGCTTCGTGCCAAACATAGCATACGGCATCTTTAGTACTTAAGTCGAAGAAGGTCTCATTGTGGACCTTCAACTTAGTCTTATAATAATTTGCACTTGCATTTAGTCTTGGAGCTAATAGCACAGCCTGTAGATCTACGGTATAGGTTGCAGTATTAGGACAATTAATGCATCGTTCTTTGTCTTTCGATTTTTCTTCTCTTGCAGATAGTTTCTTTTGCTCATGTTTCTGGAATGTTTCTTCATCGCATATTCCTGTCTTATACAGTGTGCATGTATTACATTGATCCTTTTTGGGAATATAAAGGTCTAAGTTCATAAATTTCAAAGTATTGTAGAAGGTTTTCCAGGATGATGCAAGTTTGTTTTGTATTTGGCACTCATCTTTATAAAAGCGGTACATTTCTCTTAGACTAGACCACAAAGGCTCAACGTAGAGTTTATTGGATGATGCTCGACAATAATGGCTTTCTACTTTAGGCAGTGAATTCAGAAACTCCTCTACATTCTTAACCATGTTTGATTTTTGTCGTCGGATCTGCGCTTGATGATCTTCGTTTTCGAGGCTTGTACTGGGTTGGTCTGATAATGTCCATGAGCGTACCGTCTTCTCACCAATACTTAAAGTGTTTATAAACATATTTCGGCATACACGTTTCTTCACATCGTCTCCATTTTTCTTCATACTTAAGTAGAATGTAAAGCCAGTCTTTTTTCTTGAAGTGGTAATATCAGTAGTCTTTCGTCTATACTTTGGACGTGCCCGCAATACACACCCAGTGACGTAAACTTTTTTAGCCTCCCAAGATGACAGATTCCAAAAGTGTGAATGTATTGACTTTCGATCATCCTCACTGATCGTATCACATTTGAAATCTTGTTTTGGGCCTCCTTTAACTGTTGTCGGCTGTGGATGCCCATTACATCTTGGACCTAAGCATTTAGCTTCTTTTATTTTATTTTGCTTGTATTTACCACTTTTCTGTTTTCCAAACCCAACATAAGTCTTTCCCTCCAGTCTTAACTTAGCATTTTTAAATCTCTTCCACTCATTCATGTTAACTTGACCTTTACGTTTTCTTGGTTTTGGTTGTTCTTGATCTGGAATATTTTTGTCTGTGTCCGATATCGGTTGCGACTGTTGTTGTGACGTTACATTAGCCACCTGGCCATCTTGAATTGAAATTTCAATGACTGATCCAACACAATCATCTGCTTGTACCTCTCTGTCATTCTCACTTTCAGGTGGGGCATATAATTCATCCGATCCTGAACTAAAATCAGTGTCTAATTGATTTTTCATGTTTTTATCGTGCCTTTCAGTTTCTACAGGATGGGTCTGTGTTGTATATTCCATTACAAACTCACCGGAGGGCGTAATCACCCCAATCTCGGGCGTTCGTTTGGCTTCGGAGGGATGTGTAAACCATTCTTGTTCTCTAATAATATGCTGTTCTACGATGAATTCTGCTGACGGTGATTGTACCTGAGCACCAGCTGTCACTTCAACATTTTTTTTCGTAGAGTCTTCCTGACTTAGGCTGTGCCAACTAACTGAGCTGGTTTGTTCTTCGCTGAATACACCAGTGCTAGTACTAATAGCTAGCTTCACCAAGCGACGGCTTCTAGCTCCTGACATAATTAGCTTTATTCTGTTATTAATCCTGCAACAAATAACATACAAATTTGTCAAAAATGCAATAGTTCCTATGTCAATACATATTACCAAAATACGATTATTGCAAAATCTCCTTTGTCAACCAAAATATACAAAAAGTTTAAATATATCTTACAAAAAAGGTTAATCATAACATAAATCATATAAACCTAGTTATTTTTTTGAAAATAATTTGGAATCACAATCAATCAAGTATTATAAGCTCAAAAAAAGTGAGGTTAGTATTAAGTTTAAAATTTACTCCTTTGTTATGATTAAAAATAACACATATTATTACTGTCTGTTGGTTAAATTATATTGAAAAAAGAATGGATTACTTACACAACAAATTTATGAAGTTTAAATTCGTAAATTCACCTCTTGAACAACAAACTATGTCTCGCATCAGCGGAATGCAATGACATAGGACAATTTGCAGGAACCAAAATAAAGACGTCTTTCATTGGTCATATTGCAAATAATTCAAACGCTTGCTTCTGATTGGTCGGTAGACATAGGAGTTTCTACAAACGTTGTGGAAGCATGTTTTGGATGCTAACATGCCATAAAAGAAAAATTGAATTTTTTTCACATTCGACCTATTGCATGTACCACGACGATATACTAGTTGGGGTGTCTGAGGGTGTGCGTTAATTACTGTACATATTGTATAAACATGTATTTATCACTGTGCTACTTAATGTGATGTACTGGGTGGTAATTAGGTTAATCACCACCCAGTATATACGGGAATTGTAACTGTAACCTCTGTTGTAGTGGATATTTTTACATTGTGTGTATATTTTACATATATATATTATGAGAGTGACAAACGAGCACACAGTCCACCTGATGGTATGTGGTTGCTGCAGCCCAAGACATCTACATCTATCCTCGATTATGAATCAAAATGCAGATGCGTTGATTTATTTTAAAATGAAGTATTTGTAGTTTAACATATAGAATGAACAAATGCAAGATATTTCGGTAGATTGATTTTGGTAGAATAGTTTTTTTAATTAATGTTTGAAACTAACCAAAATATATATTTTAGATGTAATTAAAATTTATGGGTATGGATATTATTAATAAAACTAAAATTATCTATAACATAGTAACATTCCTTCTTAATGAAAAATGTTTAGGTTAGTTCAACTATCCAAAAAGCAAAAAGATATTGTATTGTTTTCCAAAGATTTTGCTTTTCTGATCCATTTAATTTATTAGTATAGCATTCTTCAGATGAAATTTCAGTCAAGGCGAGTCATCATAACAGGGATATTAATTTAGTGTACTGAGTGAAATATTACAAAAATTAGTATATATTCTGTACTAAGTTTTGCTTCTGAAACCAAGATAGTCAAGGAGGCTCATTTTGAATTTTCAAAATATTTTATTTTTTAAATATATTAATTAAATAATAATAATAATACAGCCAATTAAAAATATTTACAAGCTTTGGTGTTCATTACAAAAAATCGCATCACATTCTGTTTGAGTTCCTATTATAGTATTTAATTTTACCACATTCTTTAAATGGTGTTGCAAAATATATTTTTCTGTGCCATTTATTACAGCTGATTTAGCTAAGATGTCATCAGCCTCTTTATTACTTCTAAGACCAATACAAGATGGAACTCTTAGTATCTCATTTATCAGAAATTGAAATAATAAGCTTATAGTGTTGGGTTTGTTTTAAAAGTTTACACATATTTTTTTTAAACAATATCAATCTTACTATTCTGCTATGTTTATCAAGAGTGAAGCTTTTAGCACAATAGTCAGAATATTCATCTCCAAATATTTGTAATGGCAAACATATCAAATATTCTTCAAGTGCCAAATTCATCAACATGCATGGCACCTTCTTACTAACAAAAAAATCAGCTGATAGTGGATAAACAATCATAGTCTGACAATCTAAATTCTACAAACTGCTGATATATTCACCTGTCCAGCATGTAGAGATATTGTAATAATTACTGTATAATTATTTCATTCATTATAATGTATTGTTTATTGCATTTTTGTAACGGTCTATATCCAACAGTAGAATGGCTGATAAAGTCATTCACCAATCAAAGAAACAAAGATGAATTCTTTTTAATAATTCTATAAATAAATCTTAGCTGTTAACAACTAACAAAGAATATAATAATTATACTATCATAGTAAAAGTAATTGAAATCTAAAATATTTAAAAAAATGTTTATTACATTTTGAAATATAATTTGAAACTGCAAGGAAGGTTGACATTGACAACACTTTTATGTCTGCTAAGCAATAGGTGGTTAATACTTGGGATACCTTTTTTGCATTATTCAATTTCCTGTCAATGTTCACTTAGGGCATGCATTTATGAAGCCAGATAAGTGATGTTCATCACCAATGAAACAGGATTTTTTTAATGTTATTTCCTTTAGTTATATTAGATTAAGTAAAGTAAAATCTTGTTTAAAAATGTTTATATAAAATAATAGAATAAAATGTTATTAATGTGTGTATATAAAAGGTCGGGGGAAAAGTTTCTTCATATTTTATACATAAATTCATACCATTTTTTTAAAGTTTAATCATATTTAGTTATGATATATATGTGCCATTTTATTCGATGATTTGTATTTGTAGTTTTGATAGTCCTCTCTTGATGTTAACCTAACACCACCCAAAAAATTCTGTAGAGGACGAAACAGGTAGAATCTGAGGGTGCAATGTCAGGATTATTTGGTGGATACTTTAACACTTCGATATCAAGATCTCTCAATTTTCGCCGAGTGGTCAACAATGTGTGTGGTATGGAGTTAACATGATGAAAGGCCACTCTTTTTCTGTTGATCAATTCCGGCTGTTACATTCTCAATTACTTGCTTGAGTCTCATTAGTTGTTGGCAGTAGAGACGAATCGATAGTTTTGCTTGGCAGTAAAAGCTCAGAATAAATGATGCCCTTCCAATCCCACCGTACACACAGCATCACCTCGTTGCGTGTTAGTCCAGGTTTCACATGTCTGTGGCGCTTGACTATCCTTTGACCATGATCTTTTTTGCACATTCTTGTTATAGGTTTTTCCACTTTTCATCACCAGTGATCAATCTTTTCAAAATGGTTCAGTTTCTTTAAGTTTCAATATAGAATCGCAAATAAGTACACAATTGGTTTGTTTCAGTGAGCTTGTGTGATACCCAAATATCGAGCTTTTTGTATCGCGGGATTTTTTCAAATGGGTCAAAACTGTTTGTGGTCAATCTTCAATTTCTTGATCTTGCTCTTGAAATGGCATCAACTTCATCCCTATGATGACGACCAGAGCGAGTTGCACCTTTGACATCAAAATTCCCAGTCAGAAATCGCTTGAACCAACTCTGTGCTACTCTTTAGTTTACGACCGGCTGTTTTCCGCAACTCCACGTCTAAGCGCGTATTTTGCGTGGGTGTGCTACTCTTACTGACACTGCATTAGATCCATTAACGTCACAAATTCTTTTGCGGCTTGAATCGCAATTTTCCCTGTTTTGTAATAAAACTTCAGAATGTATCGAATTTCTTCATTAGATTTACTACTTTTTGCGGACAGAAAACAATTGAAACATGGCGGGGAAGTAAAAAACATTATTATATTATATTACATATTTTTCTTTTTCTAAATGTCCTATATGTATTGATATTAAAACTAGCCAACCTAAAACCCAGTATGGTTAATGCGCAAAGGCTGTGGCAGAATAGCAGGAGCAATGGGTGTCCCGTTACAAGTGAGTGGCAGATGGTTTCGTCACAACTAATTATTAAGCTGTCTATTTAAATTTAAACATTGTATTATTTTTATGGCAAATAAATACTTTTTATTTTATTTATTTATTTATTCAAAATCAAACAATACAATCAAAGAGATTTTTCTTCAATTTAACAAACAAAATAGGAAGAAAATTTTTCTTCAACCTATGTAATATACATACACATTTATGTTGCATTTTATTGTGTAGCAATCCTTAAATCACGTTTGGACATATTGATTGAAATGATTATGTTCAAATAATCTCTTTTAATTTTAGAAAGTGCAGAGACAGTGAAGATGGATCCGTCGCGCCGACAGCGCACACAGACCAAGGCTTCGGCCGAGGAGCAGGCGCTAGACCAGATTGCCAGAGAGGTAAATATCATACATAAAAAATCAACTTTGTGTCTAAGCAAATAGTTAACATAATATACCTAATGTAATGTTAACCATTTCTTACCATAATTATCAATTGTTTCTGTATGTAATAATAGGCAAAGTAATAGACAAGTATTATGAATGGAAATTAAATTTTAAATTTACCCAGTTGACCGAGCTTTGCTCGGTATTTTTCGCTCGATTTTTTTTAATTCGTGTGTTTTGGAAATTATATTTAGATACAAATTACATACTGTTGAAATATAAATAATATTTTTTGATCTTAGCGACATAACAGTAAAAACGGAACTGGTTATTTGAATAAAAAATCATGAGTGCAATTATTTTAATTTAAATTTTCGTGTTTTTAAAAAGTACTAAATAAAGGGCTCGAAAAAATTGATTTTCTCAAAAAAGAAAGGAACATGAAAAAAAAATTAAAAAAAGTCGGTCGGTTGGTCTGGGCTCGAACCGGGGTTTTAAGATTGTGTGACCGACCATTATACCAATTAAGCTATTTATAATCACTAACAATCCGTCAAAATTTACCTTCTTATTCTAACGATATTGTAGCAGTTTTTCATTGCCTAAAAACACGGACAAAAAGACATTTTCTAAAAATAAATCCTAGCTAGATCGATTTATTATCCCCGAAACTCCCTGGACACTAAATTTTATGAAAATCGTTGGAGCCGTTTTCGAGATCCCGATTATGTATATATATATATATATATACAAGAATTGCTCGTTTAATAGTATAGGATATAAATAATATAAAGAGTAGTGGTAGTGGTAGGGTATAAAAATACGTGGTACAGCCAAACTGCAGCTATATTATGGTTGTAACACGAATGAGTTGGCTTTACCAGGGAACGACCATGCTCTCACAGAATACCAGCGTAAAATAGCAGCTTCATGCTGCTGTGTTTAGTATGGTGAGTGTACAGAACTGAAGACCCTTTTTACTGGAAATGAGGCATCCTGTTTTAGTCCTCAGGGGTGACAACACATCTGCATTTTGATTCTTAATCGAGGATAAATGTATGTAGATGTCTATGTGCCACAGCAACCGCTTACCATTAGGTGGACTTGTGCTCGTTTCCTAAAAATTCCTACAATTTTATTAGTTGTGAACACCCCAACTTTTATCCCCTCTGACACCAATGAAATTGTTAATTGTAATTTTAAGTGCTAGTTTGCTACGTGGTCAGTGATATAGGAAAACATTTTTAGGAATCTATGAGCATGACATAATAGAAAAACTTAAAAATTAACTTTAATATTTTCATATTTAAAAAAAATTTTAGAAAATTATAACTTTAACATGGTAGGTACATGATAAAGTCCTGCTGAAGCCATTTTATAGTTGCAACACAAATGTGTTGAATTAGCAGGGGAAGGACCACACTCCCACAGAAGACAAGCATAAAATAGCAGGCTGATGCTGCTGTGTTTTGTATGGTAAATGTAGAGTCCTTTTATTGGAAATGAGGATATATTTTGATTTGTAGAGGAGGATGATATAAATGTCTATGGGCCACAAAATCTATTTACCATCAAGTGGACTTTGTACTTGTTTATCACCCCTATTCTATAAAAAAATATACTAAATATAATTGCAATGAGTTTCACTGCTCTTGTTGATCATATAAAATACCGAGTTATTTATAAAAACTATGACATAATTTCCTTAATACTTCCTGTGTAGGTTACAGCACAAATGTTACAGTATGAGAATTAATTAAATTACGAACCAGCAATATTTTAACATCCTTATCTTCAACATTATTCTACTGGTAGACTTGTACTGGCATTAATATTCAATTCATTGATTATTACGTCAACTGTTAAGTTTCTCCAAATAAAAATTGGATGCTAACGAGATGGGGTCCTAATTAACACTTGAATATTAGTAGTGTGAGCTAAATAACTTCTTTCGCACTGTTATGAGCTATTTGTCGTAATTATTTCAACTCACTGATTCTCAATTACCATCATAATATCTTATCAAGAAGATAAGATTGTAACTTCGATATTGTACATTCAAATTTTGACATTTGTTAATAATTCTAGTTATGTTTGATGTCAAGTTTCTGCATTATTAATTGTTAATATTATAATAATTTGTTTAGTGATGAGGGACAGTAATGTTTCACTCACCAGATGTAACTAGCTGGGATTGAGTTGAATTTATTTGTTACATCATCCTTAAAAAGTAGTTTTAAATAAAAAAAATTCAGTTTTTAATATACACAAAACAATGCCTTAGTGGTATGCACTTTAGTATTTTTTGTACATTCTTAACTCTATTTTGTTGTTGTTTTTTTTTTGTTTAATAATAGCTGTAGTTTAGTTAATTTATTCACTGTCTAATTAGTATCAAAAATAACTCAATACTTTTGAAAGAAATATTAATCTTTACACTTTTCTAACAATTTAAATTCTCCACTATGAAATGTGTAAATGTTAATATTTGACCTCATTTTAAAGTGTTGCCACTCTGATGTAAGAAAGAGTTGTGTAGTGGATTGCGTAGTAGTGTCCACTATCCCATATTCCCATATCATCCCATGGTATCGTAAGAGGCAGCAGAAGGAAATGAAACAGGATCTTCCTGATAAAACGCTGCCAACCATGGTAACTATGGCAAATATCCCACCCGATGAGACAGCTATGGGGTAAGGCTTATGTTCAGCAGTGGATTTATGAATGAAAGAATGATTTTTTATGTTCTTAATTTTGATGTTGTTTAACTTTGAATGAAATTAAAACTTGAAATTTTTTATTTTAAGATTTATTTAAATTAATGACACAAATTCAATTTTTCGTTTAATGTAGTACTTAATTACTTTAGTTTAGTTTATTTAGATATTAGAATGTAAGTGTAACATAAAACGCACCACCTCCTACTGTTCTTAATTCCAGTTTCTCCTTAGCCCAAAGGTTGTCTGGAAGAGATCGCTCTTTAGCGATAAGACCACCTTATTGTACATACGTATATATTAAGTTTTCTCTGTAATGTATTTATTCGTTGTATATGCGTGGTGTACAATAAAGTATATAATGGTCGCCCTACACTTCGCCTACCGGTACGAGGCTGGCATTCCAGAACCTTTTTCCCCATCGGTTGTCGGTTCTTCGAGCTATATGGCCGGCCCAAAGCCACTTCAGGTTACTATTACGTTGGACTATGTCGATCACTCTGGTTCTACTGCGCATATCTATAAGTTTATCATGTAGAGAAACCCCAAGTATAGCCCTCTCCATAGCTCGCTGAGCGACCTGAGCGTCCTCATACGGCCAGCAGTGAAGGACCACGTCTCAGATCCATAAGTCATCACTGGCAACACGCACTGGTTGTACAATATCGTTTTCGGGTTTTGAGGTATATCTGACGAGATGTGTCGTAATTTCCCGAACTCTGCCCAGCCAAGTTGAATCTGTCGATTGACCTTTCGGGCGAAGTTGGACTAACCTAGTCGGACTAATTGTCCCAGGTCAACGTACTTGTAAACAACTTCGAGCTCAGTACTCCCAACAACTACCGGCATAGGTGTGACATTGATATTAATCATGACCTTTGTTTTCTCCGTGTTCATCCTAAGACACTATGCTCTCACTATGGACACTACGGACTTCTTTTCTGCTTGCGTAAATACAAGATATAAGGTGTCGGGCAGGGTACCTGGTATGACGACTGCCGTGTACCTCTTCCTTTCCAGTGACTGCACCTGAGATCTGGACGAATAAACGCCACTGTAGATTTCGCTCAGGGCATACGCCAAATCCATCGGATTCTGGTGCGTACACAGGAGTTCTTGGCTGATTGTGGTCACGAGGTCGCCAAGCAGCGTGGCAACTATGGTTTTATACCCCTCATAAAAATTGTATAATAACTTAAATTGAAAATTAAAAAAGAACCCTGAAAAAAGTTCATGATCTTTAAATGGCAGAACTAATTTTGATAAAATATGTATAAGAACCACCAAATCGGTTCACCAGTTTAAAAGCTACGGTAGTAAGACAGACACACTGCGGTCAAACTTATAACACCCCTCTTTTTCGTTGTAGGTTAAAAATAAGAATTTGAATGCTTATGATAGTGACGAAACTATGTAGTCATCTAAAATCCGTTGGGAGACACTATTGAGGTCATTGTGTCACTATATCATCGGCAAATCGAAGGTGAGTTATGTACTCGCCATGGATGTTAATACCGTACCCTTTCCAGTTCAGTAGCTTGAAAACGTTTGCCAATGCAGCGGTTAAGAGTTTTGAAAACTAAGCTGCGTTTTCTGTCTAACAGCCATGAGGTTAAGAGTGTGATAAACTCACCGGTTTATGTGTTCTTTTGCGGCGGGTTTTGCAGAACTTAGCTCCGACCGCATGGACAGTTTCCACGAGCTTATCATTCATATCGTCCACTGCATTGCAATCTTCTAGGCACGGAAAACCTGTTTTGTAACTCGAGTTGAAAGGTTACGGGACTTTGGATTAGAGCACGAGGGGGACCGTCGCCCTCCCGGTGATAGAACAAGTTGCTGGGTTCGAGGATCACCGTGTCCCCCTCCCCTCTCTTTGGACCGCGGATAATTACGGGAAGATATGGGGTACTGGATATGCTTAACCGCCACTACGTGGTACAGAGTGTTTACTCAGACCAATATGCATGTCTAAATAATTAAGAAAATATATTTCGAATCGTGAAGTCCGCCGCATTGAAGCAGTGCGACGGACACTTCCTTGCCCTATAACCCTCTTAGAAATTAGAGAAGGCCTATGCCCAGCTATAGAAGGTATATAGGCGTTAACTTCACTTTTTAATAGTGTTGAAAGTAAGCAACAAAAGTTCGAAATAGCTGAATGGTATCTTATCCCATTTTAAGCCGATTACTAAAGTATTTCTTATTCTACTGCATCCAGATTTTGAACAGTGCTTAATTGAACTTAGACCTTTTTAACTCAGGGATGAATCGGCCATGTTGAGGATATTTTACATCTAACATAAAAATTAGGTAATAGCCTACATAAGCCCAGGCGATTGTATCCTTCACCTCAGAGCAAGCGCCTGGTAAATCGACTTAAAATTATAATTAACAGTTTCATTGGTAACGATGGGATCGAACCCATTTAGCCTACGTACTGAAAAATAATAGTTAGAGCGCTTGTCGCTGGTTATCGTGGTTCATCATCCGTATGCGGGGTGGTATTTTACCTGTATGTTTATGTGTCGAAGTAGAAGCCATGAGATCTAATGAGATCAACTATATAAACCATTTTTAAAATAAATTTCGATGAACAGAGTTTACTGTGTAGTGAGTGGCGGCGTCACAATTACTGTATCATATCATCTGGTGGGTGTCGTAAGAGGCGACAGAATGAAACTTAAACAGAAGATAGGGACCAGCATTTTCTGGCATCTTTTAATTTTTATATCTTTATCTTTTAGTTTTTTTTTATATTTGGAAAACTCACCAGTCAAAGTAAATCAACCGGCTACCTCCTTCAAACAAAGAAAGTACAAAATTGCGTCGACTAACACGGATTATCTCACACACACGTGACGGCAGAAATAGCTAGGAGAGTGGTGCATACCCAGATGGACCCTGGACAAAATGGAACCTTACCACCTAGACAGTTGGTTATTCTTTGCCACTTACCATCGGTTAGACCACAAGCTTGTTTGCCAGTCTTTTTTTTAATAAAACAGAAGTGACAATCGAACATACAGTCTAGTTGATTGTAAGTGGCTGCTGCGGTCCGTGGACACCTGCAGCTAAATCCAAACAAAGCTACAGATACATTGTCACCTCTGAGGACTGAGATGGAATGCCTCACAACCTGTAATTATAATGACTCTCTATACCTAATGATTTCTTATATTTACACATTGATTAAAACTACTTTTAGGATTTTATCGTGTTTAATTTTGATTAAAACTACTTTTACGGATTTTATCGCGTTTATTTTTACTTTTTATTTTTAATTCCCGACGTTTCGGGCGCTTTCCAGCACCCATGGTCACGGGGGACTGAGATGACTGACGTCCCGATGTCATTGTTAAACCCGGAGTACCTTCAGCTTTTTTAATTATTGTTTATGGTCCGATCTATGCAAAATGAACTCACACACTCAAGTCATAGTAGTTTTAATCATGTGTAGTGTTCGCGTAAATATAAGAAATCATTGTGTTTAATTTTATTTGATTTTTAATTCCCGACGTTTCGGGGGCTTTCAGCACCCATGGTCACGGGGGACTGAGGTGACTGACGTCCCTATGTCAATGTTAACCCGGAGTACCTTCAGCTTTTTTAATTATTGTTTATGGTCTGATCTACGCAGAATGAACTAACCTAATTTAAACGCGATAAGATTCGTAAAAGTAGTTTTAATTAATGACTCTATGCCCTTTAGACCCGGGATACAGCAGTTTACGCTCTGCTATGTGAAATATGTAAACTTAACTCCCAGGCAGGAACACAGTGCTACCACGCAGAAAAATGTAATGACAATAATTTAAAATAAACAAGTGGTAAAATTAAACCACAACCGTACAACCGACTTCAATACGACTGAATCAATGTATTCGGTCATATAAAGATAACTCAAAAACTACTGGTCATTGGTCAGATCTTGATTAAATTTATATGGGACCACACGATAAGCCCCAGCTTTCAGATAAAAAAGAATCATCAGAATCGGTTCACCCAAAGAAAAGTTATGAGGTAACACACAATAAAAAACATAGTCGAATTGAATACCTCCTTTTTGAAGTCGGTAAAAAAGGCCTATATGTGGAAAATATAACAAGTAATAATGATTTCTTATATTTACGCGAACACTACACATTGATTAAAACTACTTTCGCTTTCCAGCACCCATGGTCACGGGGGACTATGGGATATATGCCATGGGTACTGGAAAGCGCCCGAAACGTCGGGAATTAAAAAAAAAGTAATTGAAAGTAAAATAAACGAGATAAAATCCGTAAAAGTAGTTTTAATCAATATAACAAGTAAATTTGATAACCGCTATTTGCCACACATGATAATGTTACGAGCTTGAGGTCCGTGACAATAAAAATTGCCGATAGAATTACCTAAATTAACACTTTAATTCACTTTACACTAATTAAAGTTAAAAACACTAATAATTAATCACACTGATTCACTTTATTTCGCTCCGAAGCTTCGCTTGTCTCGCCAACTTCAATACTTCCCCGATCGCATCTTGCAGCGCCTATTTATATAAATTAGCACGGAAATATCCAGAATATTCAAGTAAACACGCGCAAGGTACCGAGAGTTCGAGTTTCAAGTTCAAGAAGTTTAGTTCTTCGGTTCGAGACTAGATGGCGCTAGTGCCGTCGACTTCGGCGCGTAACAATAATAAGCATAGATATTCAAATATTTAAACCTTTAAATGTGTTCGATGTTATCTAAAAGATTTATTTGTTATTGTAGAGATTATAATGATTTTTGATTTTAGTTTAATGGTTGCTGCGTTTGAATTATAAATCGTTGAGTTTACGTTTACTTATTATAAAGAAGTATCCAAGTATTTCTCGTTTATGCACTCGTGATTTAACTGAGTAAGTTATGCCGTTATTACATTATAACTTTCGCTGGTTATGAGGTGTTTCATTGTGCGTTGAGTAATTTTACAGTAACTGACACAGCGGTAGATCAAAATGTTTTTTATAAAATATTATAATTAAAAAACGAGATTTTTAATTGGTAGAGCCGCGCTGCAGCTATGTTATGATTGTAGCACGAATAGGTTGGCTCACCGGGGGTAGGACCACGCACTTTTCACTTGTCAGGGGTGACAGCACATGTGCATTTTGTTTCTTAACTGTGAATAAATGTAGATGTCTATGGGCCAGAGCATAGAATACTATAATACACAATAGAACGGCTGTCAACCTTATTTTGTACGAGGATTGGCGTCGCCAAACCCGATTCGATGTGTTGACAGATTGAGTAAATTTACACATTTTAGACTTGATTAATGTGCAAGAACATCGTTTAAATTTTAATACATATTTATTTGTAAATAGGGTGCAATTTTGCATTTTCTAAATAATTTTCATGCGAAATTTGGAAACGATTGTATCGTCAAAACACATCTCGTGTTGACATTTATACGTGTTAGTGACATTTTAGTGGCTCCGCGGGCTCCGCCCATTCCCCCGTTCTATTATGTATGTATTATAGTACTCTATGGGCCAGAGCATACGCTTGTCATCAAGTGGACTGTGTGCTCGTTTGTCACCCTATCTTATTAAAAAGTACCCGGTTGACCGAGCTTTGCTCGGTAATTTTCGCTCGGTTTTTTTTTTGATTCGTGTCTTTTGGAAATAATATTTAGATACAAATTACATACTGATGAAATACGAATAATATTTTTTTGATCGTAGCGACATAATAGAAAAAACTGAACTGGTTATTTGATTAAAAAATCATGAGTGCTTAAAAAATCATGAGTGCAATTAGTTTAATTTAAATTTTCGTGTGTTTAAAAAATACTAAAAAAAGGGCTCGAAAAAATAGATTTTCTCAAAAAAAAACTTGAAAAAAAATTTAAAAAAAGTCGGTCGGTCGGTCTGGGCTCGAACCATGGTATTACGATTTTGCGACCGCCCAATATACCATTAAGCTATTTGTAATCATTAATAAGCCGTCAAAATTTACCTTCTTATTCTAACGATATTATAGCAGTTTTTCATTGCCTAAAAACACGGACAAAAAGACATTTTCTAATAATAAATCCTAGCTAGATCGATTTATTGCCCCCGAAACTCCCTGCACACAAAATTTTATGAAAATCGTTGGAGCCGTTTCCGAGATCCCGATTATATATATATATATATATATATATACATATATACAAGAATTGCTCGTTTAATAGTATAGGATACAGGTCAATCCAACTGATGATAAGTGGCTAAACACTGCAGCCAATCCAAGCTAACCTGTTTTTTGAATTTAAACAAAGAAAACCAGAATCAAGTTGAAATGCCTTACAGCCTTTAATAATGCAGAGTTTACCCTTGCAAGGCAGCAAAAATAGGTCCCACTTATTTTTTTCCGTATTAGGTAACTAATACGGACTTTTAGTTTGAAACGAAAAAGCGGGCATTATGTCCGTTCAAAGCGGCTATCGTAGTATAATCAAATTGCTAAAGAGCATGTCTAAGCATATTATATTACTTGGCGTATTTTTTAGAAGAATACTATATTTTTATTATAAAGACATGCAAACAGTCCGCACGATGATGTGGCCCATATACTAGTACCTCTATATACATTGAACAAGATGGATATTATAGTAATGTCATTTGCATTTAAAGAAACAAGTGATAAAATTAAAAATTTTGTACAACCGACTTCACTAAAATAAAATGGAAACGTCATCAATGTAGTCGAAGTCACTTAAATACGGATTATTAAGGAGAACTCGAAACTGCTGATCAGATATTGCATAAATTTATATGGCACTACATGAGCTTTTAAATAAAAAAATAATCATCCGATTTTGATGATTCTTTTTCACGTAGAAAAAAGTATCTGAGGTAACACATATAAAAGTAACTCCTCCTTTTTGAAGTAGGTTTAAAAAAACATGTGACTAAAGCAAATCTTCATTAAACTGCAAGACGTCTCTCACCTATAATGCAACTTTCTGTCATCGTGGGTCTCGTATACCAGACGTAAACTACCCAGGTTTACGTCTAGCGTGAACGAGATGATTATTATACTTCCCATGTATAATAATCATCTCGTATATAGTAATCATATAATTCATTCATCATCAATCAATGATATATATTGGAAATTCTAGAAAGATTTTAAGGGAGCCTTAAAATCTTTCTAGAATTTCCAATAGCTTGAAGTCTACTATATGATTTCCGTATAGTATTTGTAGTGCTTCACGGTAGACCTGTGTCGATCCATCATTTCTCGTAACCCCAGTCGATTATGACCCACTCGTATGGTGATCGGGTTAAAAAGATTCGATCGTTTCGATCATTTGATCATATAAGATCGAATCTTTTAGAGATCCATGATTCGATGACTCGTGTACAGGTTGCAATCGAATCAAAAAGATTCGATCAATCGCGATCGACACAGGACTACTTCACGGGCCTACACCCCGTTTTTTATTTTATAGTACTTGCACGAGCAAACATGATCTCAGCCTGCATCATTCTTACATTAAATATGGCATGTTTCAGCATTAAATACTGAGAACTTGGGCGATCGAACTTCGCTCAGGGTTCAGAATAAAAACTAAAATTATGTTAGGGATGAAAGCTATTTGCTTGTAAAATGAACCATTAACTGGTTACAAAATTTCATCCAAACCTTTAGAGCCTTTTCCGAGAAACTAATTACATCCATACCATATACATATGAATTGCTCGATTAAAGAATTAATATGTAATATAGCAGGGTGTAGCGGGGAGGGAAAACGTCGCGAGGAAATTTGCGTAATATCCGAGATATTAAATGTCTCGATAAAATGTGCTCAAATGATGTTCGCCGATTCGCACTGGAGATACGTGGCGGATTGTTTCCTGTTCTATATCTACATAACTATTCCACATTTACATAACTATTCCATGTTTACATAACTCTCACACAAATGAAGTATGAAAAATGTGTACATGACTTACGTCGATGATGGTCACAATTTTCGTCTTTCATTGTGTGTGAAGTTGACACAATTCTTTCACGCAACATTGACTCCTGTTTTGGCGGTAACAACGGTTTATTTACCATAATAGGAACTGTTCAAATTCCGCAAATAATCCTAAATGAACCCACCTAATTGTGTTTGTTTTGCTTTTGATGTATTTTTAATTTTTTTAATTGACCTGTTATTTATTTTATCTTTATCCTGTTATATAGTATGCGCTAGGCGTATTCTAATGTTTAATATTCATTTAGATTTCTGTGCTGGAAGGTTTCATTGTCTGCTAAGGAAATTGCCAAAAAATGACATTGCATCCACTGCACTGTTACGTTTTTTTGATGTGTGGCATTTCTTCTCTCACTTTCCTGCGATCTATGGGAGTGATTTCGTGAAAAAGGACGGAAGTGTGTAACAGGAAGCCAGGAAGCGCGCGCACTATGATTTGACCAATAACCGCACGAATTAAGATAACGAGCCAGACTTCAAAAAAAAAAAAAAAAGAAAAATACTTATTTATTCCGACAGTTATAGTAAGAAGATTATTACTACAATATTCTATATAAACTAATTCCAATTCTCTATTATACTCAAATTGTATGAAACAAAATTAATTACTAAGCTTATTTAATGCACACGCATGACCCAGATGGGGTTGCTGATGATGTGGAAACGAATGAGATTTGGCAGGGGTGCTCAGCCTTTACTTGCGCGGTGGCAGTGAAGTTTTTTTTTATAGAAGAGGGGGGGGGGGCAACGAGCATGCGGCTCACCTGATGTTAAGTGACAACCGCCGCCCATGATCAACCGCAACACCAGGGGAATTGCAGGTGCGTTGCCAGGCCTTTAGAAAGGAGTAAGCTCTTTTTTTGAAGGTCCCTGGGTCGTATCGGTCCGGAAAAATTGCCGGTGGTAAACTATTCCACAGAGAGGTTGTACGCGGAATAAAACTCCTTTTGAAACGTACAGTGGTGGACCGCCAAGCATCAAGATTGTGTGGACGGTATCGGGACGTTTGCCGCGTAGTGCGTTCACGAAATTTGGCGGCTGGGATTAATCCGAACAATTCCTCAGAGCACTCTCCATGGTATATGCGAAAAAAAAATGCAAAGAGATACAACATCTCTTCGCAGTGCCAGTGAATCGAGCCGATCGGAAAGCACTCGGTCCGCTCGGTCGTCGACGATTCGAGCCGCTCTGCGCTGGAGGCGGTCAAGTGGAAGGAGCTGGTACTGGGGAGCCCCAGCCCAGAGATGGGAACAGTATTCCATGTGCGGCCGAACCTGCGCCTTGTAAAGTAAAGTTGCAGGCGGTGTGCCGGCATGAAATACTGTCCCGCTCTGCTGAGCACGCCAAGCTTTTTAGAGGCCAATTTGACCTTCTCTTCCAAGTGACCACGAAACTGCACGTCACTCGATATGTCGACGCCAAGGATTCCGATACTGGCTAAGGCAACAAGGGGAGTGCCTTGAAACTGAGGAGATACGACAAAGGGGTTCTTTTAGCGGTTAACGCGCAAACTTGTGTCTTCTGGGGGTTAAACTGGACTAGATTTAGTCGCCCCCAATCCGAGACTCTGTTCAGCAAAGACTCGACGTCAGACACAAGTTTGTCCCGGCACTCGGAGACGTTTTCCCGAGAAATATTGGCTCGGCCGGTGTAATCAAGAGCATCACCAGTGCTGTCATCTGCATAGCAATAAATATTACGGGTTTGCAACATATCATTGATATGCAGAAGAAACAGCGTTGGCGATAGCACGCAGCCTTGTGGAACACCAACATTAATAGGCTTGCAATCGGAGCTTGCACCGTCTACAACGACCTTGATGCTCCGATCTACAAGAAAGCTGGTGATCCAATCGCACAATTTCTCGGGAAGCCCATAGGAAGGGAGCTTCGAAAGTAGCGCTTTGTGCCAAACCCGATCGAAGGCCCTCGCAATGTCCAAACTAACGGCCAATGCCTCCCGCTTGGACTCTACTGCCTCCGCCCATCTGTGAGTTAGGTGGACTAGAAGATCACCAGCTGACCGACCACGACGAAAACCGTATTGGCAGTCACTAATCAGCTGGTGATCCTCAAGGTACCTCATGAGCTGGCAGTTTACAATGGACTCCATTGTTTTGGAGAAACAATAGGATATAATATAGTTGGACGGGTCTGAGCGGTCACCTTTTTTAGGGATCGGATGGACGAAAGTCATCTTCCATGATTTTGGGACTACGCCTATGGAGTAGGAGTACCGGAAAAGACGTGTTAAAACCGGTGCCAACTCTGGAGCACACGTCCTCAGCACAATTCCGGGGGGATTCCGTCAGGCCCACTCGACTTATGGATGTCCAGGGAGAGGAGTGCTTTGCGAACCGAGCGCTGTGTGAACTGCACTTCCGGCGTGGAGCACTCACACCGCGGGATGTTCGGCGGCGTACTCCCCCCGTCATCGAGAGTAGAGTCGGACGCAAAGAAAGAGCCTAGAAGATCTGCTTTCTCCTTTGCGATATGGGCCAGTGAGTCGTCCTCCCTGTGCAGAGATAGAAGAGATGGCTGACAGAAATTCCCCTGGACAGCCTTGGCGAGAGACCTGAATGCACGGGTTCCAGAAGGAAGGCGAACTAGTTTCTCGCTATGTGCTCTGACTTTGCCTTGGCAATGACTCTTTTGGCAAGGACCTAGAGGCGGAATTATACTTCTTTTTTAGAGCGCTGGTGTTTACATCCCGGGACGCTGATGCGTCAGCCTCAGAATAGCACTCCTGTTTATAGCATGATGCTATTTTACAGGAGCGACCAAACCATGGCTGAGATTGGCCTCCAATGGGCACCACAGAGAAAGGAATAAAAAGTTCCATACCCTGAAGTACCACATCAGCGACAGAATCCGCAACAATGTTGGGATCATCCGGCGAGAAGCAAACCCGCCCCCAAGGGTAGGATGCAAAGAAAGACCGCATCCCATCCCAATCGGCTGACCTATAGTGCCAAACACGGCGGCAGCCTGCAGAATGCAACTGCGATTTCAGCGTGAGTGGCACCATACTCTGGACAAGACAATGGTCCGATTAGCCTAAAGGGGCGTCGACGGAAATCTGATATCCGTCAGAGTGAGAGGTCAGCAGAAGGTCCAACAGGGAAGGTGCATGATCCTCCACATCTTGAATCCACGGAGGCGAAGTAACCAGTTGTGTCAGACTATATGCCAAGGCAAAATCATGAACAGATCTCCCCGCATGATCGGTTAAACGTGAACCAAGCCATTCGGCGTGATGGGCGTTAAAGTCGCCGAGGATCACGGTTTCTGCGGAGTGGATCTGCTGTAGCAACGAATCTGTAGCCATTTGGACGTGGTCGAAGAGTCGGTCTGTTTCGGCATTACCGCTATGGGACCTATAGAGGCACCCGTAGACACGCGGATGGTCGTCGCTGTCTACGCGTAGCCAAAGGATGGACAGGTTCGAACCTTCAAGTCTGCCGAGGCGTCGAGAGCAGATGTCCTCTCTGACGTAAACGCAAACTCCAGCCCGAGGCACAAAGGAGTGTTCCAGTTTGTACCCCGGGTAGGAGAGATACGAGACATCAGCCGGAGAGGACACCTGCGTCTCGGTCAGAAAGAGCAGAGCCGGCTTCGCCGTCTCGAGATGGTAGTGGACGGCGTTTAGGTTAGAGTGAAGTCCCCTGATATTGCAGAAATTCACGGACAGCGTGGCAGGGGTCGCCTTGGTCTTGTTGCTCCGTTTGCCCCGAGTAGTTGTAGTCTTGAACGCAATTTTGCCCACCCCAGAATACGCGGGGCAGCCTGAACACCCACGCTCAGAAGTGGAGATACATGGTCGTGGATGCTCAACGAGGGATTCTCCAGGGGTACTGGTACCCTTCTGGGGTAGTCTATCATCATTTAATTCCGCTACCATGTTAATGGGGGGGTTGCGGGATTTGTGCCTCCTGATTGAAGTGTGCTATCATAAACTAATTTTTGTGTGTAAAATATAAATAAACGTATTTATTTATTTAGATAGATACACCATCGACAATAATAATAAACATTGTTACAATCAAAATACTACATTTTTAGATAAAGGATATGTCTTTACAGGTGTATGCATCATTATAAGAGAAAGAAAAAAAAACTAAACAACATATAAACTCTAAAACAAAAAGAAATCAAACTAACCAATCAAATTAAAAGCACCAAATCCAGTAATAATTACAATAAATAATAATTTTGAATTATTTACTGTTGATAATGAGTATCTGAAAAAATTGTAGATCATTGATAATAATGCATGCGAATAATCTCTATGTATAAAAATCAATTGCTGTCCGTTAGTCTCGTTGGGGTTTCGTAGTCAACTAGGAACCCTTATAGTTTCGCCATGTCTGTCTGTCCGTCTCTCCGTCCTCGCTTAATCTCTGTGACCGTTAGCACTAGAAAGCTGAAATTTGGTACCAATATGTGTATCAATCACGCCCCCCTATATGTAAAGTGGGAAGTGATTTTTTTTAATTTCAACCCTAACGTGTGATATATTGTTGGAAAGGTATTTAAAAATGAACAGGGGTTTACTAAAATCATTTTTTGATAATGTCAATAATTTCGGAAATAATCGCTCCAAAAGTAAAAAAAACAACGTGTCCCCCCCCCCTCTAACTTTTGAACCATAAGTTTAGAAAATATGAAAAAATCTGAAAAGTAGAACTTTATAAGGACTTTCTAGGAAAATCATTTTGAACTTGGATGGAAACAACAGTACCCACTACCGGGAGCAGTTGCAGGAACGCGAACATAATGGATACCCACCTTTAAACTCATAAGTCCCACTTATTGTGACGGACGGGAAACTAAGGAACCCTACACTGAGCGTGGCCCGACACGCTCTTGGCCGGTTTTTTTGTTTTAGTTCATATTTGGACCCGGTTGGTGGCGCTGTTGTCGAGATCCAAAAATCGCTAATAATGAATAAGTCCAAAGAAATTTAAATATACTATACTACTACTTAAATGTCTTTGAATAAGTCATTCGAATAATATTTCAGTATTTAGCTATTTTAAATTTTGAGGTTAATTCCTGTCTCTGCACAATTAATATTTTTAATTTTAATTTAAAAAAAAACACAACACACGCTTTTTTCAGGAAATAATGTTAATGATGCTTATTGCCAAGTTGAGATTACAGATGTTACACAAAATCATAATACGCGATTACTGTGAGCAGCTCGCTCGTTTTTTATTTATTATGTCATTGTTTGCGTGCTAACAAATGCAATATTATCTTTTTAACATGAAATCTGTTGTTTTTACGTATATGGCGAACACAAAGTATGCTTAAATATATTTTATTCCGGGTTTTTAATCTGTTAACTTTTTAACCGTGTATTGTTATCCACTTGTACTGTTAATGGATTCAAATAATATCTCTACATTATGACCAGTCCAGAATCATGGCAACAATATGTGCGGTGTAGTTGACAGGCGAAAGTATAAACTCCCCAAATTGGTGTTTTAAGAATAGATCACGACGAGAGAATATTTATACCGCGCGGTATGTTTGGCGAGATACCTCTGCATTGTTTATAGACATTCCGCTCTGGGTGGTCGTCTTTTCTGATTGTAATGGGAATAATTCTGCAGCTTTATAATGGCCAATGAGATAGCGATATGAAAGAGTTACAATTTATATGAAATTTAAGAGATATTGCAAAGAGTGAACTGATTTTATTTAATTTTATTTCCTTTATTTTTTTAATAGAGGGTGACAAACGAGCACAGTCCACCTGATGGTAAGTGGATGCTGTGATCCATAGACATCTACATTTATCCTCAACTAAGAATCAAAATGCAGATGCGTTGTGACCCCTGAGGATTAAGATAAAATGCCTCGATTCCAATTAAACGGGTCTCTGGTTGTCTATACTCACCATACGAAACACATCAACATGGAACTGCTATTTTACATTGGTATTATGTGGGAGCGTGTTCCTATCCCGGTCGAGACTACTCATTCGTGCTGCTGCAACCATAATGGTACGTTCAGACGTGCTCAAAAAAAGCATGCTCATAAGCTTGCTTAAAATGAGCATGCTCGGCAACTGTTCACATGAATTTATTTATTATTTATTGATTTGTCAACAATAAGCACGATTAAAGCATGAGACGTGCTATTTGGCACTAGGCTCACGGCCGAAATGGATGTACAAAGATATAGTGACAGTGCTATCCGTACAGAACTTTATAAAATAATCATATTGCTTGCAACCGTATGGTTTAAGAAAAAAAAAGCAAAGTTTTTTTCTTCCCCGAGGGTTTTATTTTATTTTAAATTGACGCAGCAACTGTCGCGAATCAAGATCGATTTGATAAAACATGCTCATAAGCAATCCTGTTCAATTCAGATGCGCTCGGAGCCATCTACCCGCGCCTCAGGTAGCATGCTCAAAATAAGCATGCTCATTACTAGCAATATTGCGACACACGTGCTAATAAAAGCATGCTTTCGTGCTAGTAATGAGCACGTCTGTCCGTACCGCTGCAGCGTGGCTCTGCCACCTAACTTCGATTCGATAAAAGAGCACCAAAATCCGATGGTGGTGGGGGTGGGTTTGTAGGTACTCCCCAGAAAGGGATGCTGTCCACTGCAGGAGATGTCCCAGAAACGTTCTTCTCGACCCCTATGACAAAATCACCTCCATGAGTAGATTGATCCGACCCCCCCCCCCCTCCATAGGAGAGAGAACCAGTTTATACACAACACACACAATCAGACACTACACTGCTACATAACACTCGCCGGTGGCGCGAGGTCATAGACACATTCCGTACACAAGGTTTAACAAACGCATTACGGGGCGTTTTTAGTTACGACCCTTTGAAAAACATTGAGAGGGGGGTGCTCTCCCCCCCCCCCCCACCAGGTAGAGGAGCCTCGCTCCAAAAGCAGGGGTTGGGGTGCCTCTGAACTGCAGTCGGCGAGGCAGTCTCCCCACCGGCTGAATCGTTGCACTCAATAGCTCGTGAGTCCTCACTCAAGAGTTCGATGAAACTGTAAAGGCCGCAGGGCCAACAGCATACACTTTCGAAACAAAATATCTGCCATGTTATGATTTCTTATATTTACGCGAACACTATACATTGATTAAAACTACTTTTATGGATTTTATCGCGTATTATTTATTTTATTTTTAATACCCGACGTTTCGGGTGCTTTCCAGCACCCATGGTCACGGGGGACTGAGGTGACTGACGTCCCGATGTCAAAGTTAACCCGGAGTAACTTCAGCTTTTTAATTATTGTCTTTGGTCCGATCTACGTAGAATGAACTAACTGTGTTTTGAAGTCTTGCGGTGGTATGCTTGGGTTTAGTTTTAATTTTATTAATTATAGGATCCCAAGCAGGTGGTAGTACCCAACCTCCTTCTCTATTGAAATTAGGATGTTTTTTAATTTCAATAGCCTCACGTATCATCCTTGGTAGGAATTGATGTTCTTTCGCGAGGATATGTGGTCTATCAAATCTGATGTAATGATTGGGGCCATCTAGAATATGATCGCAAACTGCAGACTTCCCAGAACGTTGATGCTTCCCGTCGGCTATTTGTTCTTTTACGAGGGTTCTAATTGATCGTTTTAGTTTGCCCTATATATGAAAGACCACAATCACAATCAAGCTTGTACACTCCTGCATCTTGTAGAGGAATATGACACTTGACGGATGGTAAGAACTGACTAATCTTCTTCGGCGGGTTGTAGAATGTTCTAATAGAAGCTCGCTTCAAGATGTAGCCAATCTTGTCTGTTGTATGGTAGTACAGCAGGCACACGCTCGACTGTGGCCGGCTTCACTCGGTCACTGTAACGGAGGCGCGGGACACGAAGCTTGTTGTCGTGCAGAACCTGCTTGACGTGCTGAAGCTCGGCGACCAGGTGTTTGACAGCAAACACACAGATCCCTCGTGCTCTCTGTAACAAAGATTTGCCCACGGTAGCTAACTGTGAAGGATGATGGTGAGATTCACCATTTACCATCTGCCATGTTAAACAATATAAATGGTTTGTGCGTATTTATCTTTAGTTGTTAATTTATTTTCTTATAATTTATTCGAATATTGAACACTATTATCACTGCCAATTTACTTTGTTTAATTTTTTTCTATAAAATGATTATTTTAAACACTAGGGACCTGCTAAAATTAAACTGTCTATATTTATAAGATCGTTATTAGATATCCAGCAAATAAATTTAACGAACGTGGACATGGAACGTAGCGACAATCCTTACTTTGTGTATTAAAAAAGCGGTCCAGTTTTAGAGGAGGAACTAGAGGATGAATGGTAGGATTATGTCAACTTTTTTATTTATACCATCAGTCAGTACTTATGAAAAATGGCAGTTCAAAAGAGATAATAATGCTTGGACATAATGAGCATTCGTAGATTTTATAGTTTTGTGTATATACTTAAATAAGGTTTAATTGTAACTTGGTAGAAAAATCTACTTGTTTCTTAGCGCTTCTATCCTGCTGGAGCGTTTGAGGCGATGCGATAACGTAACGCACTTTAACTTGAACAAAAACTGCTTTGTTAAGGCCAATAAGAATAAAATGGCCAGTAATATAAAAATGTCAAATGCCTTTTGTACGCCGATGATCAAGTTATTCTTGCGTCGTCGGCGGCCGAGCTGCAAATGATGGTTACATTAATGATCATTAAAAGAAAGGGGTATGAAAGTGAACGCAAGTAAGACGAAAGTTATGGTTTTTAAACAAGAAGAAAGTAAGACGATATGTGAAATAAGAATAGAAGAGGAGTTGATCGAGCATGTAGATGAGTTTGTATATCTGGGTTGCGTATTTAGCAGGGATGGGAGATTTGATAAGGATATAGAATGACGAGTGAATGCAGGAAATAGAATAAATGGGGCCCTACACTCTATTTTTAAGAGTCAAAATGTGTCGAAAAAGGCACGTATGGCAATTCACAATGCTGTGTTGGTCCCTACTTTAATGTACGGTAGTGAAAGTTGGTTGTGGCAGAAGTAGCACGAGAGTAGAATGAACGCAATAGAAATGCAGTCGTTAAGGAGTATGTTAGGGCTGAATCTGAATGACAGGGTAAGAAATTGTGTAATAAGAGAAGTGTGTGATTTGCAAGATGATGTTATGACCAGGATTAAGAAAGGAATGCTTCGGTGGTTTGGTCATGTGGAAAGAATGAATGAGGAAAGAGTGACAAAGAAAATTTATATTGCAGAAGTGAATGGCAGAGTCGGAAAGGGGCGTCCTAAGCGAAAATTTATCGACCAAATTGGCGATTTATTGAAAACAGGCCAAATTAGGAGCAGAAGGACGAGCATGTATGCGTAGGTGTATGGATGTGAAGGAGGCGAGAGACGTGTGTCAGGAATCAGGATCGTGCCAAATGGAAGTCTGTAGTCTCTGCCTACCCCTCTGGGTGACAGGCGTGAGTGTTTATGTATATGTATGTATGTAATATAAAAATATTTTGATTTTGAGTCCCAGCTGCAGATGTTTCAATCGATTGTCTAACTCGGTCGTTCTAGCACAGTGCGACAGCAATAGGTTGTTGAAAACCTATTCTTTAAATTTCTTACAACCCATATATTCTATTAAATGTTCTAATATCTTTAATCAATTCTGTAGCAATACCAACTAAAAGACATCATTAAAGCAATTTATGTTAATTTTCTGAAAATAAAGACGGATTTAGTAAACTATCAATAAATACGTTTCGCTTTAACATATCTATTTTTGTGTTACTTTTATCTTCAAGTTTTATTCGCGAATAGCTAATCTTTGACATAAAGTCAGGTTATTTACATACCGGCTATTTATTGTGAATTTCAGCTTAAGTTATATCTACCTCGACACAATTTAAATATACAAACAGTTAGATATCTATTGTGCCGAGCAGATGTAAGCATTTGAAGTATTTGGTATGTATAATTGGTTAATTTAATTGGTATATTTATTTATTACATATTTTCCTCTTAAAGTCGTTTGGTATTATTTCACATTCGTATATACTTCTGACAACTTAACCAGCGCCAGGGTATATTATATATTATACTTCATTTGCTTCTTCATCACCCCGTTAAAGTTCAAGGTTGGCTATGAGCCTCCCCCGTTGTAGAGAGTGTTGTTTTTATATAATAATTAGGATGACAAACGAGCACACAGTCCTGATGGTAAGCGGATGCTGTAGCCCATTGACATCTACATTTATCCTCGATTAAGAATCAAAACGCAGATGCGTTGTCATCCTTGAAGACTAAGATGGAATGCCTCGTTTCTAGTAAAAAAGGGTCTCCGGATCTCTACACTCAACATACGAAACACAGCGGCATCAAACTGCTATTTCAAGCTGGTATTCTGAGAGAGTGTGGTCCTTCTCCGTTCGAGCCGACCCTTTCATGCTACAACCATAATATAGCTGTAGCGTGGCTCTACCACGTATAAAACTTGGGTGAAAAATCTATGATTTTTGTGTCCAAATGTATTATATATAATTACAGTTTTATCTTATCCTGTTCGAACAAATTATCCATAGCGAAGAATATATTATCCAAATATCCATTACAGGCATACCCGCGTTTTCTTTATTATTTTGACTTGTTATCTGTTATCTGCTGCGAAGAAGAGATTGCCTCTTTTAGTTTTCCTCTGTCGCCTCTTATGATATCCGTGGCACGGTATGGGGTAGTGTATATTCTTACACCGCCACTACATGGTGAATGTACCATATTGTGGATAAAATATCCTACATTGTACCTCCACATAACAATATTATGATGATGTAGTTCTCAAGGTTGGATTTCACCAGGAAAACATTATTCATACTCGCATTTTCTTCTTTAGCTACCCGTATTCCATACGTAATATTTAATAACGCTTATTTCATTAGAATTTTTTTTATAGAAATAAACCAGGGTAGCGATGCAGCAGCTAGGTTTTAAACCATTTGACCACGCGTTCGTCATAATTTAATCATGTTTTTTTGTATAATTAAGGGTGACAAAGGAGCACACAGTCCATCTAATGTTAGATGGATATGTCTTCATCATCAATTCTCGATTTAGAGTTCAAATATAGATGTGTCGTCGTACTGAGCACTGAGATGGAATACCTCGTTACCAATTTAAAAAAAATCATTAACCATACGAAACACTGCAGCTATATGATGCCATTTTACGGTGTTATTTTGTAGGAGCGTGGTCCTTCCCAGGCGTAGTTATCTTCGGGTGTTTGAATAACCCGGTGTCGAATTAAAACGTTATATCTATATCTTTTTATAAGGTCGAATATAGCATGCCTCCTATTAATCATCAATCACGGCTACTACATAGCTGAGTTAGCCACCGAAGTACCAGAAGCTGATGTTTGTAAAGGCGCAACTGTTTCGGTACGGAACTTTATGTTTCATGCGTACAGGAAACGCCATTGCGTGTCGCATGGTTTCCGCGAATAGCCAAGAATACCGAGCGTATTTACACTGTCCCGACTTGATCTGTTGCATTGTGGTGCGACGTGACGCTTCCGCTGTTGGCATGCCGCATTTGCCCTTTTGGTTTCGGCTGCCGTAGCTTGAAGATGTGTTAATATTTTTATTTTAAAGTACAGGTCCAGTGTTCTTTAATGAGGGTTAATAATCCTCCGTTCACCAGGTGTCGCTTATTTTTTTTTTGAATTATAAACTTTATTGGAACTGAGGTGAAGTCATTTGAGAGATATATAGAGTGATAAGTAGTAATAATAAAAAGTAATAATGATTTATACGTGGTAGAGCCCCGCTGCAGCTATATTATGGTTGTAGCACGAATGGGTCGGCTCGACCGGGGAAGGTACCACGCTCTCACAGAATACCAACCAGCGTAAAATAGCAGCTTAATACTGCTGTGTTTCGTATAGTGAGTGTAGAGATCCGGAGACCCTTTATTACTGGAAGCGAGGCACTACATCGTAGTCCTCAGGGGTGACAACGCATCTGCGTTTTGATTCTTAATCTAGGATAGATGTAGATATAGACACCCGCTTACCATCAGGTAGACTGTGTGCTCGTTTGTCACCCTTATTCTATAAAAAAGTAAGAAGATATTAAACGCGGTAGAGCCACGCTGCGGTTTCATTATGGTTATAGCATGAATGGGTCGGCCCGGTAGGGTATTTAGGACCACGTTCTCACAGAATAATACTCTAAATTAGCAGATTAATGCTGCTGTGTTCGTATGGTGAGTGTGGAGAACCGGAAAACTGCATTTTGAATCTCAATCGAGGATAAATGTAGAGGTCTATGGGCCACAGCATCCACTTACCAGGTGGACATCATCAGGTGGAGTGTGTGCCCGATGCTCGTTTATCACCCTTATAATATAAAAAAAGATATGTTTTAAATAAAATTCTATCGGTTTCAAAAGTATGTAAATAAAGACAACAAAATTGAAGACCTCTTTACCTTTTTTTTTGCACGTTTTTCATCTCCTTTTTTAATTTTTCTACTTGGAAGGAATACTCATTTAATTCTATCTAATTATTAAAAATATAATTAATATTTAAGAATGAAATATTAATGTGTACATTTTCCTAAAAATGTGTTCCGATCTGTTAAATATATTTTTGGATGCAAATGTTGCAACACTTTTTCTCTCTTTCGCTATATTGTATACTTAGACCATTCAACCCAAATGGTTTATGATTGTATACCAATCGTGTTGATCAAGCTGTAATTAATATTCGAACCGATGGTAGATTTTAAATTTTAATAAATATTTTAATTTTGAAAAAAAAAAAGTGAGTGAATTGTATAGTAGTGAGCTTAGTGCTTTTCGGAAGTTAATCAATGAAATTTGTCAGTACCTACGCTTGAAGTCGATAGGTATATATCCTATATAATCGTCCAGTCGTGTAAAATTACTTTATTCCTACGGGATAAAATAGAAACCACTATTAATCGCTTTTGATTATACGTTAGGTAACACCACTTCTATTAAAGTCTATTATTTAGTAAGTACTATTTTATACTTTATTTTCTCTTTTTTTAAAAACATTATTTCCACACTAAGATTTTCTCCTGTATCGTGAGGGTAGTTTACAAACATAAATTTCACAAGGACGAACATAGTAGAGCCATGCTGCAGTTATATTAGTAGTATAGTTGTAGCAAGAATGGGTCGCCTCCACCGGGGAAGGACCATGCGCTCACAGAATACCAGCGTAATATAGTAGCTTAATGCTGCTGTGTTTCGTATGATGAGTGTAGAGGACCGGATAACCTTTTTACTGGAAACGAGGCATTCCATCTTAGTCCTCACGGGTGACAACGCATCTGCATTTTGATTTGTAATCGATAGACTGATGTAGATGTCTATGGGCCGCAACAATCACACTACCATCAGGTGGACTGTGTGCTCGTTTGTCACTCTATCCTATAAAAAAATCCAGACCCGGAACAATTATTTGTAGGCCATACAAATACTTGTTCCGTGCGGGATTCGAAACCGTGGCCCTTAGCGCTGTATCTCATTGCTACGTCGTCGACTTAAAACTTTGGTGTTTTCATCTAAGATGTTGAGTTATATATATACTTTACATTATTAACCAAGTAAGTTAAGTATTTTTTTAAGAATATCACGCGGTATCTTAAGCTAAAATTGAAACATTTTTAGTGATCCTTTTTTATCATATGTGCTATTTCTCAAAGCTACTATTATAATTAAAAGAAAAAATACCACTCCTAAGGATGGAAAGGATGAAGTTATTAAATGTAACTACTTAGACGAAATTCTAATTTTATATTTTGGGCTTGTGATATTGTTGATGCTACCAAAATTTCAAAAAATTAACTATTAAACAGTTAAAAGCTACTTTAATAACTAATAGGCATAAAATAATTCTCACATAATATAATAGCTTCTGAAGTCGGTGCTAATACATAGCGCATGGTGTGATTTTTTTTCTATAGAGTAAAGGTGACAAACGAGCAGACAGTGACCAGACCAGAGCACCTGATGGTAAGCGGATGCTGTGGCCCATAGACATTTACGTTTATCTTAATTAAGAATCAAAACGCAGAAACGTTCTCACCCCTAAGGACTAAAATGGAATGCCTCGTTTCTAGTAAAAAAGGGTCTCCGGATTTCTACACTCACCATACGAAACAGCAGTATTAAGCTGCTATTTTACGCTGGTATTCTGTGAGAGCGTGATCCTTCCCCGGTCGAGCCGATCCATTCGTGCTACAACTATTATAATACAGCTGCAGCGTGGCTCTACCACGTAAAAAAATGATGAAAAAATTAAGCCCCATTGAATATCGAAAAATGAAAGGATTTTACTTTTTTTGAAATTTTCTTCTGCATTATGTACACAATAACATACAAACATAACGGTAAAATTGAGATCGCGGCGTCACGACGGGAACATTGTCCTATCGATCCCGTGACCCAATTCCAGCAGCCTGGAGTCAACGTCCTGACATCCAGGAAGGCTCCATTACATAATATTGTGCATTCTATTGTTATGTATAACATTTAGTACGTGTTGTATTTATTAAAAATGAAAAGTGTAAAAAGGGATAAATTTTATATTGATTTATTCTAGGGAGGGATACCTTTTTTTTAAATTAATTTACACTGTATTGCCTACACCTTAACAAAAGTGATACAAAGGGCGTACGTAGTACCTTTATGCATTCTCTCCCAGTCAACCCTCGGCGTGACGAGATTATGTGGTTTAAGACCCGACAGCCAATGCCAGGACGTCTAGGTAGAGGATATTTAGTTGACGAATAGTAATATACTCAATATTGTTATATTATATTTCAAACGATAATGATAATGTTTATACCCACAAAAAATGAATGCTACGATAAGCATAGGGATACCGTTTCTGCAGACTCCGGAATGCATTAACAGCTTTAGAGATATTATGTATACAACAAGAATAGCAAATGTATTGAATTGGGATATTTCGGCAGCCTTTGGATTATTTTTTAAACTTTGCTTAAGTATGTGGGTCTACTAATGATCCTTTGCATTTATTGATGGATGTGTTAAGTTCGAGAGGAAAACAGAATTGTTGGTACAACATTTTAAGATAAGTATGTAAGACTATCAATTTGCCCCGGCTTTTTTTTTTAAATATTAGGCTTTGGTTAAGGCTTTGCACAGGTGATTTGTGGATCCCGACAACACCTCCACCTACAGATCAACAGAGTCTTTTAATCATCCAGGACCCCAGTCAAAATCACACAAAAAAGTTCAACAAAATCAGTCAAGCCATATTCGAGTTTTTCAGGTGTAACTGACAGCAGTTGATTTATATTAGACGGAAGATGAAGCTGCAGTCTTCAGCAGATTTGACAGCATACAGGCAACTGAACTGACAAATCTCCAAATGCATGCGGCGGGATTTACGCAACTTCAATACAGCTCGTATTGAAGAAGCGATTAAGCGGAACTAGGGCTCCAAAGTCTTTGCAAGAGATCTGTCTGCAAGAAAGAGTCAACTGTCGAAGCTGAAGACCGAATGTGACAGCATCGTTTTTGAGACACCTGAGATTCTGAGTGAGTGAGATTGCGAGGTTCTATGGGCAACTGTACACGTCATCGTTTGGAGACACACACAAGTGTGAGTAAAGATGCAAGAGCAAGTCTTTTCCGACACTATTTCGATGATATCCCGGACGTCAGTCTGAGCGAGATTAAAATGGCTCTCCATCACCTAAGCGGCAAGTCCACGGGCATGGATGGAATTACAGCGGAGCTTCTGAAAGCGGTTGGAAAACCGATACTTAAAGTGCTTTAGAAGCTCTTCAATTCCGTCCTCCATGGTGACACTACTCCGGAGGCGTGGAGCAGAAGTGCGGTGGTCTTGTTCTTTAAGAAAGGCGACAACGCTCTCTTGAAGAACTACAGGCCGATTTCCCTTCTGAGCCGCGTCTACGTGCTGTTTTCGAGTCATTACGAATCGTCTCGCACGCAGACTCGACGACTTGCAGTCTCCCGAACAAGCTGGTTTCCGAAAAAGCTTCAGTACCATAGACGACATACATACCCTGCGGCAGATTGTACAGAAGACCGAAGAGTACAATTTGCCACTTTGCCTGGCGTATGTGGACTATGAGAAAGCCTTTGATTCCGTCGAAATTTGGGCGGTGCTACAGTCCCTTCAGCGGTGCCTAGTTGACTGTCGGTGTATCGAAGTGCTGAAGTGTTTGTATAGTAGGGCTACGATGGCTATCCGAGTACAGAACCAGAGTTCGAAACCTATCCAACTGCAGAGAGGTGTAAGACAGGGTGATGTTATATCTCCGAAACTCTTCACCGCTGCGGTGGAAGACGTTTTCAAGCTACTGGACTGGAAACGATACAGTATTAACGTCAATTGCGAGTACATCACTCACCTTCGGTTTGCCGACGATATAGTCCTTATGGCAGAATTGCTGGAGGACCTAAGTACTATGTTCTATGACCTCAATAGTGTCTCCCAACGGGTAGGTCTTAAGATGAACATGGACAAAACCAAATTCATGTGTAATATCCATGTCACACCTATGCTGGTGGTTGTTGGGAGCATTAAACTCGAAGTTGTTGACGAGTATGTTTACCTGGGAAAAGTAGTCCGACTGGGTAAGTCCAACTTCGACCGAGAAGTTAATCGACGGATACCAACCTCAAAACCTGAAAACGAGATTGTACAACCAGTGCGTGTTGCCAGTGATGACCTTTGGATCTGAGATGTGGTCCTTCACTGCTGGCCGTATGAGGAAGCTCAAAGTCGCTTAGCGAGTTGTGGACAGGGCTATGGTCGGAGTTTCTCTGCGTGATAGACTTAGGAATGAGGATATCAGCAGTAGAAACAGAGTGAGCGACATACGACAGTGGTAGAGCCACGCGGCAGCTTTGCTGTTGCACGTATGGGCCGGCTCAAACCGGGGTGGTACCACGACCTCACAGAATACCGGCGTGAAGTGGAAGCTCTGCTTCCGCGTTTCGTCTGGTGAGTGCAGGTGGCCGGAGGCCCAAATCCCCCCCCCCCCACACCACCACCCCATCAACATGGTAGCGGAATTAAATGATGATACACTACCCCAGGAGGGTACTAGCACCCCTGGAGAATCCCTCGCTGAGCATCCACGACCATGTTTCTCCACTTCTGAGCGTAGGTGCTCAGGCTGCCCCGCGTATTCTGGGGGGGGGGGGGCGCAAAATTCCGCTCAAGACTACAACTGCTCGGGGCAAACGGAGCAACAAGACCAAGGCGACCCCTGCCACGCTGTCCGTGAATTTCTGCAATATCAGGGGACTTCACTCTAACCTAAACGCCGTCCATTACCATCTCGAGACGGCGAGGCCGGCTCTGCTCTTTCTGACCGAGACGCAGGTGTCCTCTCCGGCTGATGTCTCGTATCTCTCCTACCCGGGGTACAAACTGGAACACTCCTTTGTGCCTCGGGCTGGAGTTGGCGTTTACGTCAGAGAGGACATCTGTTCTCGACGCCTCGGCAGACTTGAAGGTTCGGACCTGTCCATCCTTTGGCTACGCGTAGACGGCGACGACCATCCGCGCGTCTACGGGTGCCTCTATAGGTCCCATAGCGGTAATGCCGAAACAGACCGACTCTTCGACCACGTCCGAATGGCTGCAGATTCGTTGCTACAGCAGATCCCCTCCGCAGAGATCGTGATCCTCGGCGACTTTAACGCCCATCACGCCGAATGGCTTGGTTCACTCTTAACCGATCATGCGGGGAGATCTGTTCATGATTTTGCCTTGGCATATGGTCTGACACAACTGGTTACTTCGCCTACGCGGATTCCAGATGTGGAGGATCATGCACCTTCTCTGTTGGACCTTCTGCTGACCTCTCACCCGGACGGATATCAGATTTTTGTCGACGCCCCTTTAGGCTCCTCGGACCATTGTCTGGTCCGGAGTGTTGTGCCACTCACATTCTGCAGGCTACCGCCGTGCTTGGCACTATAGGTCAGGCGATTGGGATGGGATGCGGTCTTTCTTTGCATCCTACCCTTGGGGGCGGGTTTGCTTCTCGCCGGATGATCCCAACGTTGTTGCGGATTCTGTTGCTGATGTGGTACTTCAGGGTATGGAACTTTTTATTCCTTCCTCTGTGGTGCCCATTGGAGGCAAATCTCAGCCATGGTTTGGTCGCTCCTGTAAAATAGCATCATGCTATAAGCAGGAGTGCTACCAAGCCTGGGCTGAAGCATCGTCGTCCCGGGATGTAAACACCAGCGCTCTAAAAAAGAAGTATAATTTTGCCTCTAGGTCCTTCAAAAGAGTCATTGCCAAGGCAAAGTCATAGCACATAGGCAGAATTGGCGAGAAACTAGTTCGCCTTCCTTCTGGAACCCGTGCATTCTGGTCGAGAGACTGTTCTCTTAGGCTGTCCAGGGAAATTTCTGCCAGCCATCTCTTCCATCTCTGCACAGGGAGGACGACTCACTGGCCCATACCGCAAAGGAGAAAGCCGATCTTCTAAGCTCTTTCGTTGCGTCTAACTCGACTCTCGATGACGGGGGGGGGGGGGGGGGTACGCCGCCGACCATCCCGCGGTGTGAGTGCTCCACGCCGGAAGTGCACTTCACACAGCGCTCGGTTCGCAAAGCACTCCTCTCCCTGGACATCCACAAGTCGAGTGGGCCTGACGGAATCCCCCCAATTGTGCTGAGGACGTGTGCTCTAGAGTTGGCACCGGTTTTAACGCGTCTTTTCCGGTATTCCTACTCCCTGGGCGTACTCCCAAAATCATGGAAGACGGCTTACGTCCACCCGATCCCTAAAAAAGGCGACCGCTCTGACCCGTCCAACTACCGGCCAATCGCCATCACCTTCTTGTTCTCCAAAACAATGGAGTCCATTGTAAACTGCCAGCTCATGAGGTACCTTGAAGATCACCAGCTGATTAGTGACCGCCAATACGGTTTTCGCCGTGGTCGGTCAGCTGGTGATCTTCTGGTCTACCTAACTCACAGATGGGCGGAGGCAGTAGAGTTCAAGGGGGGGGGGGGGGGGCATTGGCCGTTAGTTTGGACATTGCGAAGGCCTTCGATCGGGTTTGGCACAAAGCGCTTCTTTCGAAGCTCCCTTCCTATGGGTATGGTAATGGAGTATAATTCCGCCTCTAGGTCCTTGCCAAAAGAGTCATTGCCAAGGCAAAGTCAGAGCACATAGCGAGAAACTTGTTCGCCTTCCTTCTGGAACCCGTGCATTCTGGTCTCTCGCCAAGGCTGTCCAGGGGAATTTCTGTCAGCCATCTCTTCTATCTCTGCACAGGGAGGACGACTCACTGGCCCATATCGCAAAGGAGAAAGCAGATCTTCTAGGCTCTTTCTTTGCGTCCGACTCGACTCTCGATGACGGGGGGAGTACGGCGCCGAACATCCCGCGGTGTGAGTGCTCCATGCCGGAAGTGCAGTTCACACAGCGCTCGGTTCGCAAAGCACTCCTCTCCCTGGACATCCATAAGTCGAGTGGGTCTGAATCCCCCCGGAATTGTGCTGAGGACGTGTGCTCCAGAGTTGGCACCGGTTTTAACACGTCTTTTCCGGTACTCCTACTCCATAGGCGTAGTCCCAAAGTCATGGAAGATGACTTTCGTCCATCCGATCCCTAAGAAAGGCGACCGCTCAGACCCGTCCAACTACCGGCCTATCGCTATCACCTCCTTGTTCTCCAAAACAATGGAGTCCATTGTAAACTGCCAGCTCATGAGGTACCCTGAGGATCACCAGCTGATTAGTGACTGCCAATACAGTTTTCGTTGTGGTCGGTCAGCTGGTGATCTTCTAGTCTACCTAACTCACAGATGGGCGGAGGCAGTAGAGTCCAAGCGGGAGGCATTGGCCGTTAGTTTGGACATTGCGAGGGCCTTCGATCGGGTTTGGCACAAAGCGCTTCTTTCGAAGCTCCCTTTCTATGGGCTTCCCGAGAAATTGTGCGATTGGATCACCAGCTTTCTTGCAGATCGAAGCATCAAGGTCGTTGTAGACGGTGCAAGCTCCGATTGCAAGGTAATGCAAGGCAATGCTGGTGTTCGACAGGGCTGCGTGCTATCGCCAACGCTGTTTCTTTTGCATATCAATGATATGTTGCACACCCGTAACATTCATTGCTATGCAGATGACAGCACTGGTGATGCTCTTTACACCGGCCGAGCCAATATTTCTCGGGAAAACGTCTCCGAGTGCCGGGACAAACTTGTGTCTGAAGTCGAGTCTTTGTCTCGGATTGGGGGCGACTAAATCTAGTCCAGTTTAACCCCCAGAAGACACAAGTTTGCGCGTTAACCGCTAAAAGAACCCCTTTGTCGTATCTCCTCAGTTTCAAGGCACTCCCCTTGTTGCCTCAGCCAGTATCGGAATCCTCGGCGTCGACATGTCGAGTGACGTGCAGTTTCGTGGTCACTTGGAAGGGAAGGCCAAATTGGCCTCTAAAAAGCTTGGCGTGCTCAGCAGAGCGGTACAGTATTTCATGCCGGCATACCGCCTGTAACTTTACAAGGCGCAGGTTCGGCCGCACATGGAATGCTGTTCCCATCTCTGGGCTGGGGCTCCCCAGTGCCAGCTCCTTCCACTTGACCGCATCCAGCGCAGAGCGGCTCGAATCGTCGACGACCGAGTGCTTTCCGATCGGCTCGATTCACTGGCGCTGCGAAGAGATGTTGCATCTCTTTGCGTATTTTATCGCGTGATAGACACGAGGAGTGCTCTGAGGAATTGTTCGGATTAATCCCAGCCGCCAAATTTCGTGAACGCACTACACGGCAAACGTCCCGATACCATCCACACCATCTTAATGCTTGGCGGTCCACCACTGTACGTTTCACAAGGAGTTTTCTTCCACGTACAACCTCTCTGTGGAATAGTTTACCACCGGTGATTTTTCCGGACCGATACGACCTGGGGACCTTCAAGAAAAGAGCTTACTCCTTTCTAAAGGGCCGGCAACGTACCCGCAATTTTCCTGGTGTTGCGGTTGATCATGGGCGGCGGTAGTCACTTAACATCAGGTGAGCCGCATGCTCGTTTGCCCCTTCTTCTATAAAAAAAAGCCTTACGGATCAGTAAGATGAAGGGGCAATTGGCTGTCCATATTGCTCGAAAAACCAACAACCGTTGGGAAAAAAGGTTCTCGAGTTGCAGCCTCGTACCGGCGCTGTAGTCGGGATAGAAAAATCATCCGCGCGAAGCCGAGGCTGATCGCTAGTTTTTAGGAAAATATTTTTGTTTTTGTGTACGGACTTAAGGGACACCCCAAACTACGTTAAGACACCAGCGTGCACTTGCATATGAGCAATGACGAAATGTGCTGGCTAAGTCCCAGCGCCCACTGGCGGGATGGAAATGCAAGGGCATACTTCATTCACAAACTAAGAAAAAAATTAAGGGTGCATTGAAATAATGCCTTTCTTTATAATTAACTAGCGATCCGCCCGGCTTCGCATGCGTGATTTCTGATTTCTGAATCTCGACAACAGAGACAACCAGTCCAATTGTGAATCTTAACCATTCCCGAATCAACTTAATAACACACACATATGCACAAAATTTTATCAAATTCGACCCAGCCGCTTAAGAGGAGATTGGACATAAAAATTACATGTGTAGAGATATTGTAGTTTTAACTTTTAATTTTGTATGACGTTTTAAATTTGATTGTACGTATTATCAAAAATATTTAATTTTGAGTTTACTTATATAACATCAAGGTATTTAGTATATATTTATTAGTATTACTATAGACTTAACTCAACTATTGACAATATTTTTCTTATTTTTTTTTCTTCTTATTCTTATTTTCAATTCAATGCACCATTATTGAATTAGTAATGCGTAGTCTATATTGTAGTGTATTTGCACACCTCATAAGGTAATAATATAGTGTACATATTCCAATTTTTTGTAACAACTTTTATACCTGTATTATGCAAATAAATGAATTTGATTTGATTTGAACAAAGTGACAAATGAGCTAAAAGGGTACTGCAGCCAGTGGTCACATGCATACAAAGTCAAAAAAGCCAAAATATGTTGACACGGTACCAAATCTTAACTACCGATCTAATTTTCCTTTGTAACAAACGCTAAAATCATTGCTTTATCCTTAAAAACTATAACTTAGGGTTTTCCCGCAGCTGATGTGCCTGGGTCTAGGCTGTGACGTCATCGTAACATTGATCCGTCTGCGCGCCCCCCCCAGCCCTGCCTCTTGGCTGATGCAACCCGACGGAAATTCACGTAACCCCTCCCAGAAGGCTTTGCGGGTTTCACGGCATAGACTGTAGTTCGTGCACAATGTCAGCCCCGTGACTGCTAATGATATTGAATATAGGAATCTATGTTACTATGAAGTCTCCACTCTAAGGCACGATCGCGTTGCGTGGAAGTTATAGAAACATCTGAATGGTCGTTAGGGATAAAAAGTGTAGCTTGCCAGTGGGATGAGCTTACGTTATATTAATTTAGATATATAATAAAAAAAAATATTCAATACAGATTATAAATAATAAACATTGAAAGTAATTTTTAAATTTTATCTACCACTGGTTCGGAAAATACTTTTGTACAGAGGATACATTTTTTAAAACAGTTACTTTTTTAAACTTATCGATTATGTTGTACAATGTATACATCTATACTTACATACCTAGGTTTTACGTGGTAGAGCCACATTGCAGCTATATTAGAGTTTAGTTCAGTTTAAAAAAAAAAACGATAAATTAATAAAATAAATGGTATTTGATTAAATCAAAATAACGTTATATTAAAATATCCTAAACAAGCCGAACCGGGTCGGATCACTAGTCAATTATATAAAAAACATATCGAAAATAGCTTTGTGGCGGTGATCGTTGCGTTGTGTCCTCATTATAGGAAAGTATTTTTGATTTAATTCAGTTTGTAGTCTATTAATAAAACCAATAATTAATATGTTTCCATTTATACTTGTGGTATATATACATCGTACACGTTCACGTTGTTGAACCTTGCAGTGGGGTGAGATACTCCCACCCCACTTTTATAATGTTAAACTTACTTAAAAAGTCAAGCTAGATGCTTTTTCCATTGGTTTTAGTGCTGCATTCTCGTAGAAATGAACCTGATTTTATAGAACAATATTTTTGCTAATAAAAACAGATCGTATAATTTTGGTATCGACATAATTCGTCCTTCAATTCAATTATAAATAATATTATGTAATCTGTAATGTATGTTTGTATGCATAGAATACAATAAGTATTATAGTATTCTATGTTTGTATGTCTGTATTAACTTCAAATTGTACCATGATTCATGAATATTAATGTTTTTGTTACTGTACTAATATTAAATTTTATAGTTTCCTTTTAGACTGTTAACAAATTATTACTTCCGGTAGGTACTCAGTGTGTGCATTGCAATAAATTATTGCATAATCTTACTTTATACGAGTATTACATTAAATGTGAAATAAAACGGAGTTTCGTAATAATTGCGCAAAGCATCCTTATTATAAACGTTAGCTTACATGTAGATCTCGCGACTTTATTTTTGGTATATGAAGTCTTAAATTATATTAGGTCAACGCAGTCAAAAACCAGACATTTGTTTATCGGAAATCTTAGAAATATGATAAATCTTTAAATTATTTGTATGTTACGATGTATGCTTTAAATATTATCCCAATAATATACTAATATCTATAAAGATATCTGCCTACAGGAAGTTACTGGCGCATTAAATAAACGACACGTTTTATTACGCCTCGTATGGTATAACAAGTACTTCATGCCTTTACAGTGGATGACCTAATAAGATACAAGACAAGAGAGAAATTCGGCTGCGCAAAACTGGTTTCTCACATGCAAATGCAATTCAACGACCCTTTTTCTTAGTCGAAATGGATGTACGTATTAGCTTTACGCTTTAAATTTTTTGGAGATTAATACATAGTTAATATTTCGTCACGATTCCACAAGCAGTCAGTTATTCTATTCACTATACGGTTTGGTGGTGGACTGCAGAGCTTAATTTGTACCAGACATCTCGGACTTTAGGCGTTGTTCTCCGTCATCAGTATCAGGTTACGTGGTAGAGCCATGCTGCAGCTGTATTGTGGTTGCAGCATGAATGGGTCGGCTCCACCGGGGAAGGACCACGCTCTCACAGAATATCAGCGTAAAATAGCAGCTTAATACTACTGTGTTTCGTATGGTGAGTGTAGAGAACCGGAGACCCTTTTTACTGGAAACGAAGCATTCCATCTCAGTCCTCAGCGGTGATAACGGATTTGCATTTTGATTCTTAATTGAAAATAAATGTAGATGTCTATAGGCATCCACTTACCATCCATCAGGTGGACTGTATGCTCGTTTGTCACCCTTATTCTATACAAATAAAAACATTGTTTTAGTCACACATGCTATTCAAGTACGTTTTAATTTGTGTAAGCTGTGATTTCTGGGATTTAGTTCATAATATAGTTTTTATACAATCTTAAATGTTGTTCTACCTTCAGTGGTAATGATACATGTATATAAGTTGTTATAAAAATTCATTGAAGTTACTTTAAACATTACATAAAACATCTACCTAAAGCGACCAGAGCACTCCCAGCGTACCCAGCGATTGAGCGTGATCTCTACACGAAAATAACCGTTGCAATTGATTTGCTACATAAATAATATTTATTAGTTCAGTGTCTGCGCTTAAAATGCATTTCTATGGAGTTTCGCGTGACACGGGATGAAGGGGATGGCTCTGGGCGGGCGGCTGGAGGGGCGCGCCCGTCGAGGCGGGAGGCGGCCGCGTCAACGACCGCCACTCGCACTCGCCTGTCTGCGAGCGTGCCAGGAGACCGTTCCATGCTATCGTGCAAGTCGACTTTAAACTTTCGCCTCTACAACCTCGTTTCGCGTCATATCGCCACAGATATACGCGTCGGCGTGCCCGAGAGCGGTGCTTAATTAAGTTAGATTGACACTCGCGTGAAGCGGGCGCATCACGTTGACGGACGATCTCAGTGTCACGTTGTGGAAGTGTGCAAGTGATAGAAATAGACGGCCCTTATTTAGGAACGATGCCTCTTTAGAGGAACACGGGTACTGAGGTGGAAGACGATGTTTCTTTAGTAGTTTCCTCGTTGTGGCATAATGGTGCGACTGGGACTTGCGATGGTTGTGGGCGTGGCGCCGGCGCTGGTGTCGTGGTGGCGAGGGCAGGGTCCCAGGCTTCCGCCGCCGCTCGTGTCGCCCAATATCTCACCTACTTCGGAGAAAATACTAAAATGGCCTCCACCGCGATCGCCCTCGCTCTCGGACTGCCTGGAGAGCAGCAGTGATGAGGATTCGACGCGATCCATTGTGTGTCACGTGAGACCGAAGCTTGTAAGTTTGAACACATTTGTTTCTAGCTTTTTACTTAGTATTTTAACAGCACGGGTTCTGCAATAACTTCACATTATTTAAGCCTTTTTTTCATGAAAGTGAGAACATAAAATAGACGTATAATAAATTAAATTGCGCATATCGAAAGCTTAGAAAACAGCGCGGTTGTTACTTAAATGATCATGTCTTACTCCACTTAATGACTTAAGCTACTCGTATATCTTTGTTTTACCGTCTTACTTCGAAAGTTCTTTAAGGCGACACCGTGAAAAAATGCACCTCCTTTCATCGAATAGTATAGGACTATCGAATTCCACTTTCGTTAGTGGTCTTTTAATCTGTGGTGTCACCACTAACGAAAGTGGGATTTTGATATAGGTAAATTCATGTCTTTATCTTGAATTTGATTGCTCAAAACACGATTGTATAACTTTTACTCGATCATAATTATTTGCGAAAACACCTCTAAAAATCACTATAGTTGAAATTACAACGAAATCATTTGATCTATATGCTTGGGAATCACTCAAATATATTCATAACATCAATATTCATAATTTACTTGCTCATTATTTTGATAACTTAAATCAATAATTTTTTAAAAAATATTTTAAGATATAATATTGCATCTTATACACTACTACTGGGTTAAGTATTTTCGACATTTCTTTTAATCTGTGGTGTCACCACTAACGAAAGTGGGATTTTGATATAGGTAAATTCATGTCTTTATCTTGAATTTGATTGCTCAAAACACGATTGTATAACTTTTACTCGATCATAATTATTTGCGAAAACACCTCTAAAAATCACTATAGTTGAAATTACAACGAAATCATTTGATCTATATGCTTGGGAATCACTCAAATATATTCATAACATCAATATTCATAATTTACTTGCTCATTATTTTGATAACTTAAATCAATAATTTTTTAAAAAATATTTTAAGATATAATATTGCATCTTATACACTACTACTGGGTTAAGTATTTTCGACATTTCTTTTAATCTGTGGTGTCACCACTAACGAAAGTGGGATTTTGATATAGGTAAATTCATGTCTTTATCTTGAATTTGATTGCTCAAAACACGATTGTATAACTTTTACTCGATCATAATTATTTGCGAAAACACCTCTAAAAATCACTATAGTTGAAATTACAACGAAATCATTTGATCTATATGCTTGGGAATCACTCAAATATATTCATAACATCAATATTCATAATTTACTTGCTCATTATTTTGATAACTTAAATCAATAATTTTTTAAAAAATATTTTAAGATATAATATTGCATCTTATACACTACTACTGGGTTAAGTATTTTCGACATTTCTTTTAATCTGTGGTGTCACCACTAACGAAAGTGGGATTTTGATATAGGTAAATTCATGTCTTTATCTTGAATTTGATTGCTCAAAACACGATTGTATAATTTTTACTCGATCATAATTATTTGCGAAAACACCTCTAAAAATCACTATAGTTGAAATTACAACGAAATCATTTGATCTATATGCTTGGGAATCACTCAAATATATTCATAACATCAATATTCATACTTTACTTGCTCATTATTTTGATAACTTAAATCAATAATTTTTTAAAAAATATTTTAAGATTCTGACAATTTCTGAGCGCTTTTAATCGTCGCGGGCGCTACGCAATTTTAGACCTTATGACGGCGTTTCTTCAAGTTTTTATAGAAATTATGTATTCACTCGGATCAGTACGGCGATAGCGTTTTCGATGTATCGTCTTAAGACTGTAAGTCTCTAAAATCCAGGTAGGTAAAACCAACATTACAAAGTACATAATATCGTCGCGCTTTTAAGCACTTTTTTTTCTTTGTTCATACCTTGTACAAAAACAAGGTATGAACAAAGAAAAAAAAGTGCTTCTGAACAAGTTAAAGAATTAAATTATTGGATACACATTTGCTTCGAAGAGAATGCGCGCAAATATTTATCTAACATAACGCAAAGTTACGTCATAATCATATTTTATATTTAATATAATCGTAACCACAGAATAAATAATAGTACTCGTAACTAAACGTATAAGACAGCGAATTGTTTTATCAGTCCTGGAGAAAATACGTAAATGCGTTTTTAGAACATATATTTGACTGATTTAAAATTAGTTACATTTGTTTAAAACTACTTTTACGGATTTTATCGCGTTTATTTTTACTTTTTATTTTTAATTCCCAACGTTTCGGGCGCTTTCCAGCACCCATGGTCACGGGGGACTGAGATGACTGACGTCCCGATGTCATTGTTAAACCCGGAGTACCTTCAGCTTTTTTAATTGTTGTTTATGGTTATGGGTAAAAAAAAAAGCTGAAGGTACTCCGGGTTTAACAATGACATCGGGACGTCAGTCATCTCAGTCCCCCGTGACCATGGGTGCTGGAAAGCGCCCGAAACGTCGGGAATTAAAAATAAAAAGTAAAAATAAACGCGATAAAATCCGTAAAAGTAGTTTTAATCATGTGCAATGTTCGCGTAAATATAAGAAATCATTAGTTACATTTGTTCTCGTATTTTTGACATATCAAATAGCTATTAAAGTATCCCTTAATATATCTGATAATTTCTAACGACCAACGAAAATCATCGACTGAAAAGGGTATTGTATAACGACAACTTTCAAAAACAGTTTGAAGTTTGTTTGTACAAATCAGTCATATGGAAATCATTAACTTCATCGATTGCGATTGGAAAGCTGCGAACTTTTGCCAGTCACTGCGTTTGCAATCACCCGGATTGTAGTTCTTCGTCGCATAAACGATGTCGCATACAATGCCAGCTATTACGTGAGATATGCATGAGGTCATAAGCGTCTGCGAGTACAATATACTCTTACTTTGTGATAGTCCGTACATGTATGGATACCATGTCATAGTTTCTCATGGGATACTCTAAGATTTTTATATCGTTATTGCTATTTTAACAAACTAATGCTACTTTAAGATCTGTACGATATTATGGTTAATTATTTGTGTACTTGTAAGTGCGACTGAACGAACTTATAATCCACAGCTGTCCTCGATGAATTAATGATTTGTATTATATATCCGGATTGTCATTTTTGATCATGTTTAATGTCCATGTCACACCTGTGCCGGTAGTTGTTGGGAGCACTATGCTCGAAGTTGTTGACGAGTACGTTTACCTGGGACAAATAGTCCGACTAGGTAAGTCCAACTTAGACCGAGAGGTCAATCGACGGATTCAACTCGGCTGGGCAGCGTTCGGGAAATTACGACATATCTTTTCGTCAGGTATACCTCAATCTCTAAAAACTAGATTGTACAACCAGTGCGTGTTGCCAGTGATGACTTACGGATCTGAGACGTGGTCCTTCACTGCTGGCCGTATGAGGACGCTTAAGGTCGCTCAGCGAGCTATGGAGAGGGCTATGCTCGGAGTTTCTCTGCGTGATAGACTCAGAAATGAGGATATCCGCAGTAAAACCAGAGTGACCGACATAGCCCAACGGATTAGTAAGCTGAAGTGGCAATGGGCCGGCCATATAGCTCGAAGAACCGATAACCGATGGGGAAGAAAGGTTCTCGAGTGGCAGCCTCGTACCGGTAAGCGTAGTGTAGGGCGACCCCCCACTAGATGGAGTGACGACCTGGTAAGACATGCAGGAAGTCGATGGATGCAGGTGGCTCAGGGCCGTGCTTTGTGGCATTACTTGGGGGAGGCCTATGTTCAGCAGTGGACTTGTGAAGGGCTGTAATGATGATGATGATGATCCGGATTGTAAAGGCATACAAATTACGGCAGCTAATGGGGCTTTGGCGCTCAAGAAACGCCGAGAAATCCTTCCAAGAATGTCGAACCCAAATATCACAGGCTGGTAACGTGTAGCTGCATTACCAGTGTGAGTATTTCAGTTCTGGACGTGTCTGGTCTCTTTCACGTGTCTTGTTAGCTGGCGCATTTTGGGAGTGGCTTATGTCTCTTCTCTTTTATGTCTATCAGTAGACTTAAAATGGTGGATGAATATGAAAACGATAGAAAGTTAAAAAATACGTTCTTAGTGAAAATCTGGTTTTCTCATTAATTTTTTTGGATATTCCCTTTTATTTATTCTCCGCACAAACCAGGAACAGACAGTTTATAAACTTATCATAGTAATATTAACGACTACGTTACTCAGCGTATATTACATTTTTTCAGGCTCAATGGTAGGAGCCTTTTTTACCTTTAAGTACCTGGGCCAGCTTTACTCGGCGTCAGAAAAATGTAAATTATCTCAGGAATGAAAGGTTTTGTAGATAAACTTCGTAAACAAGAAAAAAGCATTTGAGCTTCCGAGAAACCAAATAGTATGGAATATGTAATTAATACATTTATTTTATTTTTTTACATCCGGAATCTATCTTAAGTTTCTCACATTTCTCTTAAGTTTCTTACATTTTTGTTTAACTGGTGAATAAAAATGGTCGCGCTATATTCACTGAAAAAGAAAATCTACAGCCATATTTTTTTATTTAATGCTTGATTGCCAAAAAGTTGTGTAATCGCAAATTGGCCGACGGAAATTTGAACAAAAACTCTTGCACCTGCAAATGGGTCAGTAACAACGAAGGTTAAAAATTCACGTCTATCTAAGAATTACTTAAAGTTGATGATCGCTATCTCTTTTGTCATAAAATGTCAAAAGCAAGAGACATGATGTGTAAAGATAATTAATACTTAATTATTGTAAGCGATAATCAAAGATTAAAAGAAATGTCGAAAATACTTAACCCAGTAGTAGTGTATAAGATGCAATATTATATCTAGTTCAGCAATGCAGTCTGTTAAAAATCATGAGTTCTAATTGTGGCAACTTTTACTATCAGCTTTCCTTTGTAGTTTATGACTTCGATTTTGCTTATAAATCTATCTGAGCAGGTATCCTCACCTATGTATTTCTGCCACTAATCCGCATTATACCAATTGTTATGTACCGGAACTGGAACCAGTACTATTACGGGTTGTGAGACATTCTTATCATCTTACATCTTAATCGTTTAATACGTTCTAGAGCCACGCTACAGCTATATTGTGGTTGTAGCACGAATGGGCGGCTCGACCGGGGAAGGAGCCCGCTCCCATTACCAGCGTAAAATAGTAGTTAAATACTGCTGTGTTTTGTATGGTGAGTGTAGAGAGATCCGGAGATCCTTTGTTACTGGAAACGAGACATTCCATCTTAGTCCTCAAGATATTTGACGTTAAATGTAGATGATGTCTATGGGCCACAGCATCCACTAACCCTCAGGTGGACTGTGAGCTTGTTTGTCACCCTTGTTCTATAAAAAAGGGCGACAGTAAGCCTGTTTCGACATTTGTTAAAAGTTTGTTTGTCACAATAATATATTACCAACATATGGATAGTTCGTTTATAAAGCAAAAGTATCTATACTACAGTATTATAAAATTATCAACATTGAACAAAATAAAAGTAATTTTATTTAAAATAGAATTAACAAAATATATTACACACATACCTGTGAATATGGCGACCCCACGTGTGAGTCAGACGAGCGCATTAAATTTTCAACAGCTCACACGAGTGTGCCCATTGAAGCGTCTCCGCGACCATTATGCTGATAGCCTTAATAAGTCACAGTTAAGCACTAGGCATTTATGTACTCGTAATGGCAAAGTTAGTAAATGGACGAGGTGGTGTAAGATCTACTAAGATTACTTTGTTCTCTAGGCGAAAAAAATTCCAAGGCGAAAGATGGGTGCAAGTGCAATTGCAATTTTTGCCGATTGTTTTGACGACCTGCTATAATTTTATATATGTACTTATTTTTTATTAAATTTGTAAAAAGAATATGTAGCAACTATTATTATGATTCTTTAATTATATTAGTCGGATTTTCTATATTGCATTGATTTATATTAAAGCTAGTGATCCGCCCCTGCTTCAACTGGATAGAGTCAATTAATATAAATTTTTCCAGAATGATTTCTTATATTTACGCGAACACTACACATGATTAAAACTACTTTTACGGATTTTATCGCGTTTATTTTTACTTTTTATTTTTAATTCCCGACGTTTCGGGCGCTTTCCAGCACCCATGGTCACGGGGGACTGAGATGACTGACGTCCCGATGTCATTGTTAAACCCGGAGTACCTTCAGCTTTTTTTAAGAAGTTAGTTCATTTTGCATAGATCGGACCATAAACAATAATTAAAAAAGCTGAAGGTACTCCGGGTTTAACAATGACATCGGGACGTCAGTCATCTCAGTCCCCCGTGACCATGGGTGCTGGAAAGCGCCCGAAACGTCGGGAATTAAAAATAAAAAGTAAAAATAAACGCGATAAAATCCGTAAAAGTAGTTTTAATCATAAATTTTTCCAAATAAAATATAGTCCAGATCCCTTCAAGCAATGTTCTCTATCTGTTCTTAAAGTTTCATCACAATCGGTTCAGCCATTTCGAATTGGACAGACAAAAATTTTAATTATTGTTTATTTATGTCTAAATATCATCACCATCATTAGTACAGACCCTCACAAGTCCACTGCTGAACTAAGGCTTCCCCCAACTAATGCCACAAAGCACGATCCTGAGCTCCTGATCTACTGGTTCGTTCTGATCTCCTTGATTTATTGGCACTGCGAAGAGATGTTGCATCTCTTTGAGTATTTTATCGCATCTACCACGGGGAGTGCTTTGGGCAATTGTTCGTACTAATTCCAGCCGCTCAATTTCACCATTGCACACCGCGACAAAATTCGCTATACCATCCATACCATCTGTATGACTGGCGGTCCATCACTGTGTTATTTAAAAGAAGTTCTCTTCCTCGCACAACTTTCTAGTGGGATCGACTACTATCAGAGATTTTTCCGGACCGATACGACTTAGGGACTTTCAAGAAAAGATCTGCAATTCCCCTGGTATTGCAGTTGTTCACGGGCGGCGGTCGTCACTTACCATCAGGTGGGCCGCATGCTCGTAAGTCCTCTCTCCTATAAGAAAACCTTGCATCCATCCAATTACTGCATGTCTTACCAGGTCGTCACTCCATCTAGGTTGTTGGGGGGCTGCACCACACTTAACCTTTCGGTACGAGGCTGCTACTAGAGAATCTTGCTTCCCCATTGGTTGTCGGTTCTTCGAGCTATATGGCCGGCTCATTGCCGCTTCAGTATAACACGCAGACACTTTTATTATATGTATATAATTTATGGGTATTATAATTTTTTACACAATTTATCAAGGCTTATCTAGGCCTTTTAATCCTTTTGCTTTATGCAAATGAATAAATATAAAGAATTAATTTTTACCAGTAATCAAAAATAGAGCAGGTTCTAAATTAGACTGTATGTTCTTTTTTTAGTATGTATATTGCGAGACATCTTCGTCAATTTGATTTATTTTTATTTATTTACGTTAGGCAACGCAGCCCACATACACGTATACAATTATACATATAGCACGCTTTCACAGAATACCAACGTAAAATAGCAGCTCCATGCTGCTTTGTTTCGTATTATAAGTGTAGAAAACCAGAGACATACCGACATACAGAGAGAATACCAGCGTGAAATAGTAGCTTAATGCTGCTGTATTTCGTATGGTGAGTGTAGAGAACCGGATACCCTTTTCACTGGAAATGAGGCATTCCATCTCAGTCCTCATGGGTGACAACGCATCTGCATTTTGATTTGTAATGGAAGATAGATATAGATGTCTATGGGCCACAGCATCCACTTACCATCAGGTGGACTGTGTGCTCGTTTGTCACCATATTTGATAAAAAAAAGGATAGAGGATAGAGTCCACCTGATGGTAAGTAGATGCTATGGTCCATAGACATCTACATCTATCCTCGATTAAGAATCAAAACGCAGATGCTAACATGAAATGCTTCGTTTCCAGGGAAAAGGATTTCCGGTTCTTTCTCTATACTCACAATACGAAATAGAGCAGGATTAAACTGCTGTTATATACTGGTATTCTGTGAGAACGTGGTCACTCCCCGATCGAGCCGACCCATTCGTGTTACAACCATAATATAGCTGCAGCGTCGGGAGCGTTCCACCGTAGATGCCATTATGCGCGTCCGCTCCCTGTCGGAACAAGCAGTAGCCCAGGGTAGAGTGGCGTTGGCGATAAGTTTTTTTTTTTTATAGAAGAGGGGGCAAACGAGCATGCGGCTCACCTGATGTTAAGTGACTACCGCCGCCCATGATCAACCGCAACTCCAGGAGAATTGCGGGTGCGTTGCCGGCCCTTTAGAAAGGAGTAAGCTCTAAGATAAGTCTCGATATCGTCAACGCCTTTAACTCTCTACCCTGGGATGCAATCAGGAGGGCACTAGTATATCACCAGGTGCCTGCCTACCTGCAAGGCAAAATCGAGTACTACTTGCGCGACAGGCACATTATGTACATGGGACAAGATGGTAGGAAGATCCTCTAGAGTTGGGGCTAGAAATAACGCCTCATAAGACCGAGGCCTTATGGTTTCACAAATATTTGAGCAGGGAACCACCCGACTCGTGCGTCCGCGTGGGTGGGTCTAAAATCAGAGTAGGGCGGTACATGAAGTACCTAGGGCTCCATCTGGACAGTCGCTGAGGCTTCGAATAGCACTTTGAGCGTCTAGTACCCCGGATTGAGAGGGTGGCGGGTGCTGTGCACAGACTGCTGCCCAATCTAGGGGGACCGAGGAAGTCCGCCGCCTCTGTGCTGGGGTAGTGCGGTCCGTAGCCTTATATGGGGCGCCTGTATGGGTCAAAAGCCATCCGACGCTGTAGAACTAAAATCTACAGTATCCAGCGGAGGATGGCTATACGGATCGTGGGATACCGCACTATATCCTTTGATGCGGCAACAGTCCTGACTCGCTTTCCACCCCTAGATATACTAGCGGATGTGGATGCGAGTGTGTACAACCGAATCCGCATCCTCCCTCAGGGAGGTGACAGTGAGCCAGATGAGGCGCTCGAGTCTCTAAAACGGCAGGAGCAACAGAAAGCTTTGGCGACATGGCGCACTCGACTTAACGAGGAGCGCTATGCACGGAAATGCGTCATTGGCACAATCCTGGCGGTTTTAGAAGCCTGGATACAGCGACGTGTAGGAAGACTCACCTCCAGACTTACACAGATAATTAGCGGGTGTTTCGGTGATTATCTGTGTAAGATCGGACGTGAAGCGACGGCGAACTGCTATCGCTGTGGTGGGCTAGACCAGGATTCCGCGTCTTATACGCTTGCGGTTTGTCCAGCATTGAAACGGGAGCGGATAATCCCGGCAAGCCGGATCGGTCGAAACCTTTACCTGCCAGCATTCGTATCGGCGATGCTGAGCGAGGATTTGGCGTGGAGGGCCGTAGCCACCTTCTGTGAGTCCATAATGGTCCAGACGGAGGCTGCTGGGCGTGATCGGAGGAGGACAAATCCCACTCGGGGACGATGCCGTCAAGGCGCTCGTCACGGCCTTCCCCTTGAAGATGGTGATCCCCTACCAGAAACAGGACGATAGCTCGGAAGTGGTCCCAAAACATCGCGATAGCACTGCCAAGGTGCTGGGGGTAGTAAGTACTGCCCCCGGGACGTGCTTACAATAAAGCAATAAAGCAAAGCGTTCCAAACGGAGATCCCGGGACCCTCCTTACACGCTGATGGAGACCACCGTGGGATAACCTTTCGGGTGCCCCCGCCGCCAAACGCTTCCATGAGGATATCCCCACGAAAAAAAAGCTGCAGCGTGGCTTTATTATTTAATATATGAATTTAATACGAGGTACTTGTTTTGATTCGTTGATCCAGGATCTCACCAGTGAAACATTATGATTTTCTCTAAAGATTCGATCCTTTCGTTTCTTGGAAAACGGCTCAAATGATTTAGACGATGTTTTACTTTCTAACTTTACTCTGAGTAAATTATTACTTTTTCTAACGACGACCAATGCTCTAATACTCTTTCGTGTCGCCCAGGTATTCTACTATATTCTATAAAATAGAAACCAAAAGTTAATAATGTCGAGATGTCCCACTTTACTTTTATAATCGATGTGCATATTAGGCTAAAAATTCTCCTTTAGTTTTGTGTAATGTGTACGATTAAGTCAAAGCGTTACGCGTCCAAAAACAGTTTTATAATAACAACTTTCAACTTTATTTTCATGATACGCGTTGGTTAATCTTATGAATTATTATTTATGATTAGAAGAAAGATAATTCTCACGCGTGCAATTATAATAACACTGTGCCAAGCGAATCTAGTTCATACGCCGATCGTTCACCTTTGCAATTACGAAAGCGTGTCTCACATAGGGTTACCATTTGTTAGGATTTCGTTTCTTATGCCAAGTCTTTATTAAAAAATATATTTATTTAACATGCAGCTTTAGTACCTATTGTGATAGTTTTGTGTGCATTCTTTACTTGATCGTGAAATGGGACAATTTCCGTGTGCAAATCTATAAGTGGAATTGAATGGAATAATTTATTTTATATATTATATATATCGAAGTAATGGGCCTACTTCGTGATTTATTATTTAATTTCCTACATTAGTACCTATTTATTGTCGTGTAGAGTAATTCAAAAAGTCATGTTCATATTAAATTAAAAAAATATCCTCGAGTTTATTTATTGCCCGTTCTTATCCTAGGCAGAAGAACTACTACCTACTATTACTATCTAGACGAAAAAAAACTATGGAATAAGTAAAGTTGTTTTTTGCAGAATATTTCTTTCCTTTAAAAAAATATTATTTACATGACAAGTAATCGACTAATAATTACACGAGCCCTGTACCCATCTGTGGGATGTTTGGTCGCTGTTTGTTTCCTTTGAAAATGAAATGGCTACCCCAGTGTGACGTGCATGCGTGAGCCCCTGGCCGCGGATGTGGCGCAAATGTCACGATATTTACGTACAAGTCGCGTGCGCATCTCGGTCCCGTTTGATGGGGGACAGTTAATCGTCCGCGATCGCCTTTTACTCCATCAGCTGCACGCTGCCCGCGCTAGCTTCTTTTTTTTTTGCTCGCATGCGCCTATTGCTGTGACCGTGTTCTTTTTTTCCATGTCGACGGCCAGTTTGTGATTTAGTTCGGTGCGTTTTGTTAATGCTATATTTTATAGTATATAGATAATATATAAAAAAACTATAGTGCAGGTTACGAGGTTGTGTTTCGTGTTTATACCGCATAACGCGGTTTACGTAAATTTTCTCATTTACAAGTACGTTCCGATTTGTTTTAAAAAAGTAAACGTTTCCTGAAATTATTGCAATTTAATCACACTTTCACTATACTACAGGCCAGCACAAGATCTGCTGAACAAAATCCTCTACTATAGATTTCTAATACAAAACACGATTCAGGGCCACCAGCATCCAGCGACCAACACTGCGCTTGCCAGTAAAAGGCTGTCACTCGAGAAATTTTATATTTTATTAAGCATTGGTTTTAGTAGTGTACCTTTGTCACATAATATTATGATTATGAGCCCCTTAAATCTTTTAATTTTACAAACATTTTACTATTATGATACATTTTTCTTTATACAAATAAATAAATATTTAATTGTCTGTTTGTAATGTGAAAATAACAGCTTTTTACTAAATGCATATGAAAGTATACAAAGTATATATGTTAATACTGTAAAGTATATAAAGTATGTATGTAATAAAAGAACAATTTTTAAAAATGTTGTCTGTGAGTTTATTCCAGCTAAACTCAGAAACGGCTGGATCGATTTTGACGGGAATTTCACTGGCTGATAGCTGATGTTATAAAGAGTAACTTAATTTTATTTAAAAAAGAGGGTAAGGGTCCCGCGCAAATAAATTAAAACTCATGAAATCCAATCTTAATAATTTGCATGCGAATGAAGTGGCGGGAAACAACTAATTTTAAATAAACGCGGTTGCTTTTATTCTTCGATAATCTGATTTCATTAACGAATGGAATACCGTTGCCCAGTCGTGTTGGTAAATTTTGTGTTAACGTATTTTGGTGGATATTTCTAGAGGAAATCAATTGATAACCAGTGTTTATCGGAACGGCCAGCCGTTCAATCAACCGCCTGATTAAACCATCGGGCTGCGACACATGGACGTAAATATTATGTAGGTATACCGGAGGTATCTTTGTTGCGATATTCTATAACGAATCTCTTCTCGATTCTCTTTCGAATAACATTATTTTCGATCTTTTGTGAAGTTTGCTCAAAAAATGTGTTCTCAAAAATCGATTTAATTCTTCTTTTGTTTTCTAAATTCCTTTTGCTTTAGCAGTTTTGTACAATACCTGACTGTTGCTGGTGTAGTACCTGTTTTCATTGTGCTCATCCCGTTGCTCGTGACGGTCTGGCACCTTTGTCGGGATTCCTTTGCTGGCGAGAGCAATGACACCCGGTACAAAGAGAGATAAGTTAGCCATAGTTTGGTGCTTGACACGATCACAGTGACTGTTTTGCACAATATTTCAAAAATACTTTATAGAACTAAAGGCAAGAGATTTCCACAGCTCAATCCTGAAGCAAGGGGATTAAAGATACTTTATATTTATAAAGATAATTTTGAATTTGATGAAATGTACATTGTTATTTGGACGTAGAAACGAGAAAATAGGTCCAGTGCAGTGTGTCGTTAATATTCTGGAGATGGGTACAGCAGAGGCAGCAATTTTGAAGTATTTAATAGGAAAAATGTTTAGTAGAATCAAAGGAAAAATAATAACGAATATTAGTATTCGGCCGGGAAGAAAGTAGTGTATATTCAGAGCATCTATTCTTTGAAGCTAGGATTGTCTACAAAAAGGGAAGGACTAAAGTACTGCCTAAAAATTAAGAACAATAATTAGACTTTCTGTACCATTACCTTCTTCTTTAATTACGGTATAATATAAATGTTGATTATTAATTGTTGAAACATTAATGTATTTTGATTGCCTCGTTGGTCTAGTGGTTTGAATCCCTGGTTGAGCCAAATATCAGTTATTGAATTTTTCCAGAAATTCTCAGTAACTGCCCGGAGTCAGTAAGTTCGCGGTGTCTCACCCCCGTGTCCCGCAAAAAACGTAAAGCCGTTAGTCCTGCGCCAAATCTCTCGGCTTACCGTCCCATCGGACTATGACACTAAGTGCCAGTGCTCACAGGCGGCACGGCATTTTTTTCATGGACAAAAGATTTTCGACCTTATATTAATGTAATTAGCACAAAAATTTATTTTAACACGGATAGACTGAAACGTTTTGCTCGACAGCGCGGCATGCTGCGGCACGTCACGGCACTCCATAGGATAAGTTACTTTTGGTTGTTAAAAGAAAGTGATTGCAAAGTAATTGAAACAAGGTTGGATCTAGCCCGTTGCGACGGCAATCTCTGCGACTCGTGCGAGCGCCCGGTACACGAGCGCGCCTTGACTTGATGGGCATGCCGCGGGATGCCACTGGGTCTTCGGCATACCGAAGGCTGCCTTGCTACGCCGTGCCATGCCGTGTCGTCTGTGAGCGCAGGCCCTACGGGAATAGTGAGTGCACCTGTGCATGCACATACACTTGGGCACTATAATCCTGTCCTGCGCCGATGGCTAGCCTCCGTTGAGGCTGACCGCCGTGACCGAAATTCGGTCTGGAGGACATTATTATTATTACTATGTCATAATCAACATGTCCGCCCGTGTCTAACGAGGTTGCTATCTATATCAACCGCGCTAGGTACAGCGTGACATAATTTTTTAACAGCGATAAGTTCAATGTCGAACGTTTTGATAGGAACACAAGCAGACCTCATTTTAATAACGATATTATTATTTTTACATTTAACAAGGGGCATCGATGCTTTATTGGAAGAATACCAGCGTTAAATAGCAGCTTAATGCTGTTGTATTTCGTATGGTGGGTGTAAAGAACCGGAGACCCTTTTTACCTGAAACATGGCATTCCATCTTAGTCCTCAGAGGTAGTAAATACAACAAGTAAGTACTTGATACTTTTCTTTCGATGTCTAGTAATTTTAGTATAGAATGAAAAGTAGTTGTATCGAATCGAATCACGCGCTAATCCAATACGCACGTCTATATGTGGGCGATTCAAATATTTAGAACAATTAATGTTTTTGGAAAGCCTTTCCAAAATTGATTTTTTGAAGTAAACACTTCTTTAGGCACATTGGGCATTTTTGGGATGGAGAAAAGCACTGAACTTGCGTGACCGTCACGCTCAGATACGACCAGATACAGATGTGTATTCATAAATTTGTTTGTATTATAGAGATAATAATAATTCTTTTTCATTTGAAACAGCGCAATAAAGTGTTGTTAAGTTTAATATGTTAGTTATTTAGGTGGTAGAGCAACATTGCAGGTGTAGGGGTCGGTTCCATCCCACGCTATCACAGAATACCAGCGTGAAACAGAATAGTAAAGCAGAATAATGCAGTTGCGGTTGTGTTTTGTATGATGAGTAGAGAGAACCGCAGACCTTTTTTACAGGATTCTATCTCAGTCCTCAAGAGTGACAACGCATCTGCATTTTGATTCTTAATCGAGGATAGATATAGTTGTCTATGGCAACAGCAACGACGAATCATCAGATGGACTAAGTACTCGCTGGTCACCCTTCTTATATAAAAAAATAAAATGTTACATTTACATAATACCAATTAAGGCTTTTTCTACGGCTGGAACTGAGACGTGGTCCTTCACTGCTGGCCGTATGAGGACGCTCAAAGTCGCTCAGCGAGCTATGGAGAGGGCTATGCTCGGAGTTTCTCTGCGTGGTAAACTTAGAAATGAGGATATCCGCAGTAGAACAAGAGTGACCGACATAGCCCAACGTATTAGTAAGCTGAAGTGGCAATGGGCCGGCCATATAGCTCGATGAACCGACAACCGTTGGGGAAAAAAGGTTCTAGAGTGGCAGCCTCGTAACGGCAGGCGAAGTGTAGGGCGAGCCCCCACTAGATGGAGTGATGACCTGGTAAGACATGCAGGAAGTCGATGGATGCAGGTGGCTCAGGACCGTGCTTTGTGGCATTCATTGGGGGAGGCCTATGTTCAGCAGTGGACTTGTGAAGGACTGTAATGATGATGATGATGAATTAAGGCTTTTTCCACCATGCGTATTTGATTTAATAATTTGAAAAAAGTTTTGACTCTATCTAGTTTTCTATTCAAGTTTCCGACATAAAAACCAAAGCCACCAATGGTAGCGCAGTAGGTTAATTGCATAATGGGGCTATTTGAAACCTTTGTAGTTAATTGATCTTTTAAATTTACAGCTGTAAAAATAAGTAAACGATATCCGTTATTTGGCAACCTCCACTTCATGCCTTGATGGATTTTAGGGTCACTCTAGCGAGTGGACAAAGGCAGGTGATACCAATAGAATTTTCTAGATAAGTATTTTAGAAACTAACTTATTTTATTGACTGACTCCAAAATACTAGGAGGTATTAGCTTATTAGTTTGTAAAAATACAATCGTATTTTTAGAAATAATATTATTATATGGTACGTGATATTCACCGATTTATTTTAATTTTATACTTAAGGTCATAACTCATATGATTTTTAATTTATTTTTATATTATGGAAAACTAACCGTTTACAAATCTTAAGATGTTAATTACAAAAAGCCAATAACAGGTTCTCACTAATAGATCATTGTTATTTATCTATATTGTTTAATTAGGCCAACCAGACAAAACATAATGTTTGATGCATTAAAATAAAATGTACACTACGCACCATATACGCATATATCGTTAATAAATATTAACGATTTATATCTCTACGCTACATAAAGGCGAACGAGTTAATATTAGAATAACATAGTAAAAGAAATACCAAGTGAGTACAGTTGGACGCATAATTTACGATCGGAAACCTTCGTCCTTACCGTCATCTGTACACGCGTGCGGTGTAAATCTGCCTCACTGCCAATATTTCCTCGACGTATAAGGAACGCCTCAGGGCTTCCAAACATTTCCGACTTTCTCGGACGTGTTTTTTATAGAATAAAATTGACAAATGAACACACAGTCCACCTAATTGTAAGTGGATGCTGTGGCACATAGACATCTATCCTCAATAAGGAATCAAAATGTGTTGGCACCCCTGGGGACTAAGATGGAATGACCCATTTCCAGTAAAATGGGTCTTCGGTTCTACTTTACATTCATCATACGAAACACAACAGCACAAAACTGCTATTTGAAACTGGTATTCTGGTTTATTAGAGATGTAGACCATAATATCGATAAGTATCGTTGATTCAAAAAGTTTTGTGATTGATATATGTATCGCGTACACAATATTATTTTAGTCATATTGTGCATAGTGTGTAGTTGGCGTGAGAGACCCTACTACCTCATATCATCCCGTGGGTGTCATGAGAGGCGACAGAGGCAAATAAAACGGATTTTGCACAGGAGAATCTTCCTGATGACGACTCAAAATAATTTTAAAAAAAACAGCTGCGGAAATATCTAACCTATAAGCTAGCTATCTATGGGTAAAAAGTCTATGTTTAGCAATGGACTTTTGTCTTTTGTCTTTGATTTCAAGTCAATCAGTACACAAAAGTAGACTGATTGTGAAAAGTGGGAAAGGTTGAAGACTTTATATCACAGTGGATTGCGATATTATGTACTACTTCTCCGTTATTAGAGAGGATTTGCAGTGATAGTCATATTTGGCAGACTTTTTGCATCTCTGACGCTACTTGTTCTCCACGGTCTCGATATTTCACGTCTGGGATAAACGAGATGGTTACAGATAGATAAATCTATCCATTGGAAGGCATGCAACCATTCTGGCATGACCCATTGCCACCTGTTACGACACTCAACAAACGAAAGGGTGTTAGGGATTCTCTTTCGTCGCAAATAATGCTGCTGTATTTGGATCATTCAGATCATCTATAACCTCTAACTAATCCAGGTTCGGTATAGTTAGTTCTCTTCCAAGTGTACTAAAGGCTTGGCACAGAAATATTTATCATCATCATCATAATCATTACAGCTTATCAAAACCCACTGCTGAACATACCATTTTATATTATGCATCTTCTTTACTATTTTATGGTTTATAATAAAAATAATGTTATTTTTGCCGCCAAACCACAGGTTTTTATTGTTTTCTTGCAACCCTGTCCATTCTAAGGATGCCTAGAAGAGATCGCTCTTATCGATAAAACCACACATTGTACCACATTTGTTTATTTTTCCTTTTTTGTTCATATGTTATTTTAGCGTACAATAAAGTGTTTTATATCTATCTATCAAACATGTGCCTTTCCCAAAGTCTGCCTTATAAGGGGAATACTTACCATAGTTGCCACGGCAGGCGGGTTGACAATTTTTTATTTTCTTGTTATTCCGACAACCTCAGGACGATATTTTCCAGGGGATATTCTTACACCGTCGCTATACACATTATATACAAATAAATAAAATTTAATTGTCTGTTTGTAATGTGAAAATAACAGCTTTTTACTAAATGCATATGAAAGTATACAAAGTATTTATGTTAATACTGTAAAGTATATAAAGTATGTATGTAATAAAAGAACAATTTTTAAAAATGTTGTCTGTGAGTTTATTCCGGCTAAACTCAGAAACGGCTGGATCGATTTTGACGGGAATTTAACTGGCTGATAGCTGATGTTATAAAGAGTAACTTAATTTTATTTAAAAAAGAGGGTAAGGGTCCCGCGCAAATAAATTAAAACTCACGAAATCCAATCTTAATAATATGCACGCGAATGAAGTGGCGGGAAACAACTAGTTTTAAATAAACGCGGTTGCTTTTATTCTTCGATAATCTGTTTCATTAACCGAATGGAATACCGTTGCCCAGTCGTGTTGGTAAATTTTGTGTTAACGTATTTTGGTGGATATTTCTAGAGGAAATCAATTGATAACCAGTGTTTATCGGTACGGCCAGCCGTTCAATCAACCGCCTAATTAAACCATCGGGCTGCGACACATGGACGTAAATATTATGTAGGTATACCGGAGGTATCTTTTGTTGCGATGTTCTATAACGAATCTCTTCTCGATTCTCTTTCGAATAACATTATTTTCGATCTTTTATGAAGTTTGCTCAAAAAATGTGATCTCAAAAATCAATTTAATTCTTCTTTTGTTTTCTAAATTCCTTTTGCTTTAGCAGTTTTGTACAATACCTGACTATTGCTGGTGAAGTACCTGTGTTCATTGTGCTCATCCCGTTGCTCGTGACGGTCTGGCACCTTTGTCGGGATTCCTTTGCTGGCGAGAGCAATGACACCCGGTACAAAGAGAGATAAGTTAGCCATAGTTTGGTGCTTGACACGATCACAGTGACTGTTTTGCACAATATTTCAAAAATACTTTATAGAACTAAAGGCAAGAGATTTCCACAGCTCGATCCTGAAGCAAGGGGATTAAAGATACTTTATATTTACAAAGATAATTTTGAATTTGATGAAATGTACATTGTTATTTGGACGTAGAAACGAGAAAATAGGTCCAGTGCAGTGTATCGTTAATATTCTGGAGATGGGTACAGCAGAGGCAGCAATTTTGAATTTTATTTAATAGGAAAAATGTTTAGTAGAATCAAAGGAAAAATAATAACGAATATTAGTATTCGGCCGGGAAGAAAGTAGTGTATATTCAGAGCATCTATTCTTTGAAGCTAGGATTGTCTACAAAAAGGGAAGGACTAAAGTACTGCCTGAAAATTAAGAACAATAATTAGACTTTCTGTACCATTACCTTCTCCTTTAATTACGGTATAATATAAATGTTGATTATTAATTGTTGAAACATTAATGTATTTTGATTGCCTCGTTGGTCTAGTGGTTTGAATCCCTGGTTGAGCCAAATATCAGTTATTGAGTTTTTCCATCAAGAAATTCTCAGTAGCTGCCCGGAGTCAGTAAGTTCGCGGTGTCTCACCCCCGTGTCCCGGAAAGAACGTAAAGCCGTTAGTCCTGCGCATTGCATCTGACTTTTTCTCTAAATGTTTCACACGGACATTAGGTTTTTCTATGGTTGGGTTATAGCAAGAATGGGTCGGATCGACCGGGGCAAAAGCTTGCCTTCACAGGATACCAGAGTAAAATAGCAGCTTAATGCTGCCGTGTTTCGTATGGTGAGTGTATATAACCGGAGACCCTTTTTACTGGAAACGGAGCATTGCATCTCAGTCCTCTGGAGTGACAACGCTGCAGATGCGTTTTGACTATAAATTAAGAATAAATCTAGATGTCTATGTGCCACTGCATTCAGTTACTATCAGGTGGACTGTGTGCTCGTTTCTCACACGTATTCTATAGAACAGGCTAATTGTAACAAAACCCATACATATCTCGATAAACCTATATCGATACGTTAATGTCTCTTGAATATTCAGAGGAAATTTGGCAACCCCAGTCGCTTCCAAGCAAGCAATAAGCGATTAATCATCGACTCGCGTGCAGGGGCGGAAGCGAGCAGTGTGGCGGACACGTCGCCGCCGTGCGCTGTGATTCACTTAAAGTTTATAAGTTATTAGGCTTAAGGTGTAGTTGCACGGATGATAGCGAAGCGATTTTTTTTCATTTAAGAAATTTCATGTGATCTGTCCGGTTTGATGTTTAGTGTTGATTTTATTTTCAGTTAACAGAACGTTTTTATTCGGAACCTTTTGAATTTGTACAACTTCACATTTTTTTTTCGTGTCAATATCTATAGTTTCAGTTATAGACTGAGTAGCTGGCTTTTACTCTATCGATAGAACCAAGAAATTGATATGTGGTATGTAGTTTAACAGCATAGACCACTTAGCCATTATACATTAAAAAAAAACTAACTCGAGAACACTGAACAGATTTGTTTATGCATACTTTTAACAAAGCTGCGAAGTAATAGCTTAAACAACCGCGAAGTGCTGGCTGGTTGACAGTGTTATACCTATAAACCGGTATGTACAATTGGCATATTTTTCATAATGATAACTTCCGTCCGCTTCCGCGTCCACAGAGCCTGCAACACATGCGTAACGGTGCAATGCGATTACGAAAGCGATAGCGCAAGCGACGACCGACGCCACAAACTGACAGTCGATCCGCGACGCCGCGCCGTCGATGTCGCTCGTGTCGCGTACCAAAGTACCAAGCATGTTCATACACGCACGTCACTACTCACTCGATAAACAACCCCATTGTCAACATACCTATCGATGTTTACAAATAAATATTACTGTTATGTGATCACTTGGCTATTGTTAATGTAATTCTATTGTCACCGTAGAGAATAGTTGGCCAAGCAGTGACGCGCGAAAGTGGAAATTAACGATAAGATTAATCGTGAGGGCATTTTATCGCGGACTTAACGGAGTGCAGTGCAAAAATTGCGTCCTTCCTTTCTATTCGAGTGTTGCATTTTTTTTACACGATCAAGACAAATGTTGAAACACGAAGGTTATTTGTTTGAATCGCTATAATGCGAAATATTAAAATATTTATAACATATTTGGTAGTAAACTGGAGCCATGGGTAAGAAATCGGAGCATACTACACCAGATAATAGTGACGAGGAAAGTGGAGAAGCCTTCACCGATGGTGATTTCGGTGATTCAGATGAAGAGACAGTTCTAGAACGGTCAGATGTTTCTAAAGCTGGTCAATTGCCTGTCAGTGAGACGGTCAACACCAGTGTCAGAACTGTAAATGATAGTGAAGTAGATGAAGAAACAATATGTGTGACTAATGGAAATGGGGATGGTGAAGATGATAATGAAATTTTTGAAAATGGACACGACTCTCAGTCGGACGAGTTGAACAATTACGTGGATCTTGTCGTGACGGATGCACGAGACGATTCTTATAGCGAGATTAATCCATCGATAGTTGGAATTCTCGGCGACCAGCACTCACATGTACGTACTAAGAAATCATACTTTATTAATTTTCTATACATAGTTATAATGTTAGATTCTTCATTCTAAGAATGCAGGCACTGGTATAAGTTGCTTCTTTTAAAGGCTAAAGGAAATTTTTTATTACGAAAAGATTTACATTATTTATTATTGCGTCTCATATATCTCTAATCGATAAAGAATTTCTTCTTTGTGATTCTTGAGTCACCTTATACTTATATGATGATTCAAAATATTATGTAAAGACAACAAAAAGAGATAAAATGTTTGTTGCTTTCCATACCCGATATCATGGAATTGATTTTCTAAATTTGGTTAGTTTTTAGTCATGATCGGCTTATCTTATCTAATTTCATCCAGCCGCAGCCTTCCCAAACACAATTCGGAAGGCCATTATAAAGTTGTCTTGCTCTTCTAAGTGTTTGATTTATACAGTAGTTACAAAACAGTGGGTTTAAACTTGCAAAACGCAAATATAACACATTCGACGTCTACATCACCGTCATTCTTTTTATTTACATTTAATTACGAATTCGTGACGGTTCTGTTTGTATTCACTGTCGCGTAGCTTCAAGTCTTTGTGTTACGCAGTATAGTTCGTAACTTGCCGTAACGTGGTTTGTGGTGAAGAGGCCTTGTGGTAGAATTTGGTTGTCTAATTGGTGTGCGCTGGGAGCTTTTTAAAATTTAACCCTTTTATATTTTATAACTTTAATAGTTTAATTTTTAAGACCAATTTCAATTTGACTTTAGAAAAATTATAATTTTTGATATAATATAAAACATTGTAAAGAATAGTAAGTGCCTCATCAGTGCACGTGCGACGTCAGTGGATAACACTTGTGTTGAATGTAGTGCACGGCAACCTCGACTTTGTGGCATGCTGACAGTAGAGCTACTAATTCGAGCAGCTGCCCGGTTGCTACTGCTCTACGTGAGTATTTGTTGTTCGTTCATAAAGTCGATTTTTGTATACACGACTTGTAAAACGATGAAAAAACGTGTAAAACTTTGCATTTCGTCATCTTTATCTTTTATAATCGTTTTAGCAAGTGTACATATGTGTTCATGTGTACACTTTTGAGTTTTGTTTGTGTGTGCGTGTCGCCTCCCTGCTAGAATGATGTCATCGACTTTTATGAGTTTTAACAGACTTCAGTTCCTTCATGAATAACAGTATTCTATAAACGTGTACTGCCTAACCATAATTAATAAACATGTTGCAGATTGCTAAAACACTATTGCCATAATTGCTATTATAATTTTAATTCGTTATGTTTCGATAGAGCATAAAGATAACATATTTATATCGTTTAACTTTTTTATAGTATAACCGAGCACACAGTCCACCTGATGGTATGTGGTTGCTGTGGCCAATAGACATCTACATCCTAGATTACGAATCAAAATGCAGATGCGTTGTCACCCGTAAGAACTTAGATGGAATGCCTCGTTTCCAGTAAAAAGGGTCTCCGGTTCTCTACACTCACCATACGAAACACAGCAGCATTAAACTACTATTTTACGCTGGTATTCTGTGAGAGTGTGTTCCTTCCCAGGTCGAGCCGACCCATTCGTGCTACAACTATACTACTAATATAACTGCAGCATGGCTGTACCACGAGTATTCCACTAGGCACTTGAACTCCTTACACTAGGTTTTAAGACTTCTTTTCTGCCTAGCAGTCCGCCTGTGCAGGTACCACCCTTTTAGCTTATTCCTTCTCCAAGCAGCATTGCCTGTCTTGCTGTGCTCCGATCCGAAGGGTATAGACATAGGTCCTAAGCATAATTCTTGTAATTATGCTCGGTCTCTATTGTCTTAAAGTTAAAGTTACATCCTATATACGTCCCACTGCTGGGCACAGGCCTCCTCTCGTTTATGAGGTGGTTTTAGAGCAACCAAGTGTCCGACGCGCTGCCCTAATGCGTATTGGCGAACTTCACTTGTCTTCGAAATATTTTTTTTTATTTCTCAGACGTGCAGGTTTCCTCACGATGTTTTCCTTCACCGCCGAGCATATGGTAAATCATCACTTAAAATTGCAATTAACAATTTCATTGGTGCCGGTGGTGATCGAACCCGGCCCGGGTTGCTCGCGCAATGTGACTTAACAGCGAGCGCTAACCATCTGCGCTGCCGTGGTTCCGGCGGAACTATCACGGCTCTATTGTCTAGACCCTATTAGATTATGTGGCATTCTATCTTAGTCCTAGGTGGTATAGGATCTGTAGTAATTTTTTGTTTGAAGTTAGCAACAGGTGTACACGGACTGCAGTAACCACTTACCATCAAGTGGACTATAAGTTCATTTGTTAGTTTATTCAAGCCATTTTAAATAATCCAATGAGGGGACTGGTATTTTATAGTTTAAATTAGCTTGACACAGCCTAGAGATTACTATTCTTACCAAAGATACCACTGTGACTAGAGTTGCATGGTTCGATTACGTCGATACCAAATAGCAAAAAATCGTATGGGGTAGGTAGGTATTTACTAACGTGTAATTAATTAGTGTCCAGAAAAGCTAATATTCCACTTAAGTTTCATAACACTTCCTCCCTTCTCTTGGAAAACGTCGTTAAAATGCAAATCACGCTTGTAATGAGTTAATAACGAATGCGTAAGAAGTTTGATCGTCCGAGTATCTATGTCTAAATGCATCGCTCTTATTAGTACTAAAAGTTTCTATGTTTTAAAAATTTCATTCGTATTTGACATAAATCTCTTTCTTTTCCTTACGTGGTAGACCCATACTTCAGCTATAGTATAGTTGTAGCACAAATAGGTCGGCTCGAACGGGGATGGACCACTCTCTCACAGAACACTAGCGTTAATTAGCAGCTTATTGCTGCTGTGTTTCGTATGGTGAGAGGAGAGAACCGTAGACCTACTAGAAACGAAGCATTCCATCTTAGTGTTTAGGGGTGACAACGCATCTGCCTTTTGATTCTTAATCGAGGAAAAATGTAGATGTCTATGGGCCACATCATCCCAAAGCTAACCTATCATTAGGTGAACTGTGTGCACGATTGTCACCTTTGTTCTATAAAAAAATAAGTTGCCAATTGCTAGTTATGTCATAACTAAAAATTCCATTCGTTTTCAACATAAATGTTTGTTCAATGTAGTTTATTAACATAATATTATGATAATTTTACGATCGACTGACGATTTAATCGAATATTTGTGTTCGAATTTTTAAAGTCCAGATTTAAAGAATGTTGTATAAATGCAACACTATTAAAGACGAGCACACAAAATGCGTGCACGGGACGTATGTATTAATAGAGACGTGTTCGTTGCTGTATCAAGTTGTATTTATGTGAAAAAGTGTGTTTTGCAAAACGATGTCCTTGCCAGGATAAAGAAGGCTCCGTAGAAAAGAAGGGATGCTTTGGTTGCTTGGAGACGGAGAAATAATGGATGAGGAAAGAGTGACATAAAAAATTCAAGGTTCAAAAGTGAGTAGCAGAGTCGGCAAGTGACGCGAAAGTGTATCGACCAGATTAGCGATTTAATTAAGATGGGTCAAATTAACTGTATGGATGTGAAAGCAGCGTCACACAGCGTCAAGATCATGCCAAAGGGAAGTCTGTAGTCTTTATCTAGCTCTGTGGGTAACAGGCGTGCGATTTTATGTATTTTTATAGGATAGGGTGAGAAACAGGCACACAGTCCACCTGATGGTAAGTGGTTGCTGCGGCCCATAGACATCTACATCTAACCTCGAATACGAATCAAAATGCAGATGTGTTGTCACCCGTGAGGACTAAAATGGAATGCCTCGTTTCCAGTAAAAAGGGTATCCGGTTCACTACACTCACTACACGAAACACAGCAACATGAGGCTACTATTTCACGCTGGTATTCTGTGAGAGCGTGGTCCTTCCCCGGTCGAGCCGATTCATTCGTGCTACAACTATACTACTAATATAACTGCAGCATGGCTCTACCACGTAAGTACGTAAGTACTATTTGTCAGCTAAGAATTCTGCATGCAAGTAATCTATTCATGCAGATGGCTGATGGGTCGGGACTATAGGTGAGGCGTGTGTTTAGCAGTTAAACTTGTGCAGGTATAATGACTTATCATCTAAGGCTTTATCATCCCTTACTACTCGTACCAGATGGAGTTGCAAGCGCTGGCTTATAATAGCTTGTTTTGGTTGTGCACAATATAAATTTTAAATAAAGTTTAATTTACATCATATTTCTTAAGTCTCAGGTATACATTCTTTCTCAAATTACCGCTGAATATTGTTAGTGGTTTTATTTCTTCTAAGGAACTAATTAAACGAAGCGGAATTCGAAACGGCCACTTCAACTCACAAGCACTATTTTATAACTTTATATTTAAACACAGTACTACACACTAGTAGTATAGGAGAAATAGTAACGAAACCTATGATGCAGTTTTTTTTGTCATAAAATTTAAGAAGCATTTATAAGTGAAGAATTTGTAGCAATTTTTTGTTTCAATTAGGAATCGAATCCGGGTACGAAAAAATTGAAAACAGGTACACAATACTAAATGAGGGCAAGGTTCTTGTTAAATATGTTGTGAAAGAGATAACACAATGATTACACGAAAAACGCACAGGCCACGTCTCATTTCTGAGAGGTTGTGGCGAAGCAGAAGTGTTAAGGCCTAGACTTTTGCCTAAGTCCTCTCTCACGATACCTATCCTCGAGACGTTATTCGTTGATACATTTTCTCTTGTCACCACTTCTTATACAATATGTAACGTAATTAACGCACACCCTCAGACACCCCAATTAGTATATTATGTTATAATCATAAAACATACACTGATTTTCGTTAAACATTTTTATGCACTGATTATTTATCAAACTAATTCTACTACTAATTCCGGAAGAATGTTGTGGTCACAGTACAAATCCACGAACGCGTAGACTTTAACGTGCTTGAAATAAAGCTCATTTTTCTTTATTTTTATTGAATGACAGAATTAGTAATAATACAAGTAAAACTGCACTCTTAAGTCTTATTGCCTTAAGTTACGGTCCATTTCAGTTTGTTTTGACTGTACAGATTTAGTGTGACTGTAATTTACGTAGTTTTAATTCTTTTTGGGATAAAAAATACCTATATTAAAAATGATAGGAATCGATTCAGTAAACGATTCTAAACAAACTACTTTCTCAAAGTGCGTTAATTATGTTACATGTTGTATATTACTAGCGATTCGTCAACAACGCCACCTACCGGGTCCAATTGTGAATCTAAACCACCCATGGACCCACTGACACACAAAAAATCGTTCCAGACGTCTAGAAGTGTAGTGACAAGCACACGTACATAAGAATAACATATATTTAGTATATACTAACTGTTCCCCGCGACTTCGTCCGCGTAAAATTTATAACGATTGGATTTCGTAGGCTTTAATATTTTTTTTGCGCGGAACCCTAATTATTTTTCTAAAATAAATGTAGCCTAGTTACTCCTTAGAATATCAGCTATCTCCCAGTGAAAGTCCCGTCAAAATCGTTACAGTCATTTCGGAGATTAGCCGGAACAAACAAACAAACAGACATACAGGTAGATACAAATTTTTAAAAATTGTTATTTTGTTATATGTACCGTATATACTTTAGTACTGTAGTAGCCTAATGGCAGCGCGCACACCGCGAACTCAAAAAGGTCGTGGGTTTGAATCCTACTGGCGTGAACCACTCGTAACACAATCAATTTAAGCTTACCATAAGTGGTTAAGGGGAATATTAGTAACGTTTATAGCATTGTTAATATTCTTTTTTTTAAATATGCATTTAGTAAATAGCTGTTATTTTGACGTTACTAACAGGCACTTTAATTTTATTACGAGTAGCTGTAAGTTACTTGAAAAAATAATAAATATATAAAAGGCATTAACAAAACACCATGCCCATATTAGTATGGAGCTGAAAGTCAGCAATGCCATACAATGCCCAAATTGCAGCTCTATGTCATATGATAACTTTTTAACAGTATTTATATGATATCTAGATTTAATGTCATATAAAGCACCGGTTCAAAAGATATTGGACATTAAACATGATAACTTCCTACCGGTTTTTTATACATTTTTATCGTTTACAGACAGCATTGCTATTAGTTTTTTCTAATTCTCAGCCAAATAGATAAGATTATTAGCAACTCTTGAGGCAGAGTTGTAACCACATGCCTCTGTATTCGTTGAACGCGTAACCCGCAGTTCAGGCAACGCAACATTTTGTATCACAAACGAAAAGTCCAAATCACAAAACATAGTCAAGTCCTTATTGGAAAAAAGCCGGAGTCACCGAATAAAACGACACTATCAGTATCCATAAAACGAAACCAAAGTAGATTTTTTATCAAGCAGCAGAGTATTTTCAGATTTTAGCAGGTATAGCGAGGCGACCCGCTCATTTAAAAGACGTCATCCCATCTAAGTTTCACCCCCCTGCGCAGGCAGAGTGAAAGAACGAGTGACAGTTATTTTAGGTTTTTGGAATGTTTTTGACTTGGAGCTAAGTCTTTTGAGCCATTGCTTCATGAGGTTTTTGCTTGAATTATATTTGTTTATTTGAAGCCTAGATATACTTATACACTACCTTAAAGTACTTTTTTACTTTTGAGTGTCTGGAGACATCATTTCGATCTTTATTCAACTCGTTGTTGATTCAAATGTAAAATAATAATCGATTACTTTTTGACCCATATACATGGGCCAAAGAACGTGATTCCAGACCGTAATAAATAAAGCATACATTAATGATTGAAACGATGATACGTACCGCAATGTTAATTGAACGTCTTATTTTTTTTTTGTTTTTATCCAGTGCTTCATATGATTTAAAATTAACAACATAATTCTAATTTTTATTTATTAGAGCAATCTTGTAATCTACTTTATTTGGGCATTTCTGGGGCACAGATGGGCATTGTCATTCGCAAGGCTGACTAGTCCGTTTGTGCGGCTCATATTCCACCGACCACACTTGAAAACGATACAATAATGTCATTAGTTGGCATTCTAGAAATACCACGAGCATTGTGTACTCCCTCTCTAAATGCTTATAATGTTGCGGTAATTCTTTCTATTGTAATAGAAACATATAATAATGCTTGTAACTACGTGTATCTTCAAATGTATGGAGATTAAAAAACGAATGGTAAAAATACGCATGCAAGCATAACAAACCCGCCCTCGGCCATAAATTCTATATTACGCGAGCAATCTTTTATATTAATCTTTCATAGATATAACGGCACAATAATCGGCAAACGAGCACATAATCCACGCCATAGAAAGTGGGTGCTGTAGCGAAGAGACAGACACCTTTTTCTATCCTCAATTAAGCATCAAATTGCAGATGTGTCAACTCAGCAGCTCAGTACCCATTAGTAGCCTCTATTACACTACACTGAATCAGGGCCTTGAATTACGGGTGGGGGATACCCCTAATTAGGGACGTCAGTTATTAGGCGCTGTCCTATTGCCATCGCTCGCACGATGATGATGTTTATTTGCTACTAGCTTACATTTGTATGTTGTATATAATAATAATATTTGGCAAAGGTCTGGCAGAGGCCTCGTACTATGACCAAAGCTGAGCATTAAATGGTTTGGAATGCCAAGCAACTGCACGGTCGATTTTTTTTTAAATATTGACTAATCCTGATATAGACATGGTTGCATCAGTACATTGGTTGTGATTTTGTAACCTCTTTGCAGAAACTGAAGGTTTTGTCTGTGCAATACAAGACGAAGTAATGAAAACCAACAACTGCCGCAGGTAAATTCTGAGGGATGGAATGGTTGACGTGTGACGTGCATGTCATCGCCCTGGAGAATCTATACTCGTATATGCATAGAATTCTATTTTAAAAAAAATCATATTAATACTCACAACGAAATCTGCATTATGATTTTTAATCGAGGATGTGGGTATCTATGGGTCACATTATCCACTTACGTAGGTGGAGGTGGACTGTGTGTTTGTTTGTCAACCTCACTTCTAGGTATAAAATAGAACCCTACTGTCATGTGCGAAGCTATTGTAACCAGTCTAATATTTACTTAAGTTTTTGCCAGTTGACTTCAGCTGGCGAGCGACGTCTGTTTTGTACCGATGACTCATTTTCGCCCACATGTTATCAAATGGTGAAATTGATGGTCTGACTGGATGACATTGAACATTATTAATTCGCTGTATTAATAATAAGTGCAATGTACATATCTAAAATATTTTTCTTTTGTTGGACCGCTTGACATACGACCAGTACACTTTCTCATTGAGATTTGGTTTCACAATTCAAATCACAGTTAGTGTACCTACCTAATCATTACTAAGCATTTTTTTGGATCTTTACATTATGTCCTTTTGTGTAAGAAACAACTAAACCTTCCTATGATGGTTGTTTTTTTTTTGGTGGTTACTGTTAGTTACATCGCATTGTCATTATTTGCAATATTTTTACGTTATGGGGCGTTACATGCTCCACATGAATTGCATAAGAACCAGGAAACAAATAATAGCGATTCCTAGTTCCTACCCGTACTTATGCGGGAATCTAACCCTCGGCTCTCGAGTCGCAGCCAAATACTTGATTTGTACGACAGTTATTACAATTTGGTACTTTTCAAAGTATTTTTTTATGTAAGACATTTTCTGAACTCACAGTTTACCGTCTTATTATCATCTTATTTAACTTTTAACTAATAAAAAGTAATAATACATTACTACTAATGTAGGAATTACCATACACTATATTAAGTGACGACTTTATGCATGCACAGAGCCAGCGCTTGCAGGTGGCTTAAGACCTTGCTTTGCGGTGTTCTAAGGTGGAAGCTTTTGTTCAGAATTGTGTGGTGCTGTAATTATGATGATGACGTGGATGATTATTTAGGGAACCGTTGCAATATACTTATAAATAAATTACATGTTGTAGTAATCTTTTTTAATCGCATGTTTTCCTAATTTCGATATTCTAATATCCTGGTGTAGATAGTCCGTATGTATAGTTTGTCTATAGTATTAGTCAATAGTATTATATCACGTGTCACGGGGAAATACCTGAAGCGCTTATTTCCGCGATCACATCCCGGAGATGACGCACGGTTGCATCTCCATTTATAAAAATGAAACGTTAATGATATTAGTAATACCATGCATGTACATTAAACATATATTTGTTTTATTGTTTTTTTTTTACTTTAAACTTGAAAATAGTTCGAATACTTTTACTATATAGGCTATCTATTAACGCTATTCACACACCTATCATTTATTAAAAATAATAAGAAATATTTTGTATTCATAAGTAATCACAACTGGTAACAATGCATTCATCTTAGTCCACACGTGTGACAATGCAACTGAATTTGGTTCTTAATCTAGGATCGATGCAGATGTCTATGGGTCACAGCATCCACTTTCCATCAGATAGGCTGGGAGATCATTGGTCTCTCCTGAGCTCTTAATTCATAACCCAGATTGCTCTTAGTTCATAGCCGGAATTATTTTATTGTTTTTGGTTAAATGAAGTCGGCATAAAATATACTTGTTTTGAAAGTTGAAATTTTGACCCTTTTAACTTGACTAAAATCACAAGACCAAGGTAAAAACTAGAATGTCGCCTAAATAGTTAGTTAGTTTTTTAAGTAAAAAAATTCATACCATATTTTCCCCACCCTTAGCACTTAAACTACCGCCGTCGGCAATACTGTATACAAAGTGACTGACACGGCAGCCAAAGGTCAAGCCAAAGGTTGGACGTTTTCAGATTTATGTGGGTCCAGTCCCCCGTGACCATAGCTGCTGTAAAGTGCTCTAAACGTCAGGAATATAAAATATTATGTTAATATACGCGATAAAATCCGTAAAAATTATTTTTATTTTAAAAAAGTAAACCTATTTTTTGTTTAATTTAATGAAATAATAATCACTATATTAAAGTCGGCTAACAATGACTGACAAATGTTACCATATTTTTCCTCGCCGTGTTCTCTTATCTAATACCTGTTTTGGGTTATCATTAAATCGCTTTGCGCATTAACTCGTGATTGCCAACTAAAATAAGGTATCGTTTAGGTACGTCGACATTGTCGTTGTATTTTTCTTTATTGGTGACCTTAATATGATTATCCAGCAAATGGCCAAGATATTTTGCACTATCTACTGTAGAGATGTTAATTATTTATTGTCACAGGCGTTTATTTATAAGTAGTGTGTTTTGGTGGTATTTTTAGTAAGAATGTTATATTGAAATCATATACTCATAATTGATAGAATCAGGCGCTACTTTCTTATACTCATATTGAGATCTGCTTGGGCATCGGCAATAACATAAAAAAGGAGGCGTAGAGCATAGGCCTTTTTTGTGCAATCTTCAATTTCTCGTTTATTTTGGATTACTTATGGCCTCGTGGATTTTGAAAGAAAACCGTTGTTTTAGGTGATATAGGAAGTTAGAAAAAATAGTAACGGTCCGACAGTTACATTACCTCTACGTGGCTTAATCCGTCCCTGCTTTCATTATTGTTATTGATCAACAATAAAAACGGAATGATTTCATTCTTATGTGGAAGAATTCAGGAATTTACAGAAAAATATTTGCAACTTTCTTTTAGTGCTATTTTATTCTATTCCGACGTCAGTTTTCCAGACCAATATTATGTTGGATTCTGAGGCTAAGGTTTGCCTACATTAGTTAGCGTTACCATTAGGTCCCTTTATAACAAATTGTATTACTTGCATGACGAACTGGAGCCCTAAACTAACGAGCCATTCTTATGAAATACTAAGGGAGGCTTTTAGGTTTTTTAGATAAAAAAAAATTCTCCGCGACTTTATCGACGTGGAATTGAATACGGATTTCACAGGTTTTGATTATTGTTTTGTGCGGAATTCTGATTATTTTTTTAAAATAAAAAATGACGTGTGGCACTCGGGGTGTGCCGCGGTAAAGCTATTGCATAGCATTTTGTATCAACTTATACCATTATAATTATTTATTTATTTTATTTATGCAGTATTTCTTTTTCTTTGATATTAATTCAAGTTACACTTTTTGAGCGTGGTGACCGATAAGAAAACAAATTTTTTTCTTTTATTAAATAAATGAATAATAAATGCACTTTGTTCATTCATATTCAAAACACTTTATACACAAATTTTACAAGTACAGCTATTCACTGTTGTACATAAATACCTATACACCTATATACTTTCTCATAAATAGCTGCTTATGTATTCGTCCGATTTCGGAGCAGCTCGTCTCGATTCGTGCGAGCTTCGTAGAGTCGTACAATACGTCTAGTTGCACGCACACAAACACCGTGTCGAAGACTGCCGAAAAGAAACGACGTTAGACAATGCACGGCCTTCAAGCCACACCTCCGTGCCCGTCGGAGTGGGGATCGTGAGGTTTTTTCGTTACGGAGTTTCTGGATTCGGTCCCCGCGCTCAAGGCCCGCGATAGAAGCTATGCAATAGCTTAAAATTAAACCTAACTTACTTCTTATAGCGTCAGTTGTCTTCTAATGAAAGTCCGGTCAAAATTGGTTCAACCGGTCCGGTTCGGTCCGGTCACAATCGGAACAAACAGACTGACAGACAAACATTTTGGAAATTGTTTTTTTATTATAAGTATCGTTCGTATCGTATCGTTTACTTTCATATGCATTTAGTAAAAAGCTGTTATTTTGACATTACAAACAGACCAGTCAGATAGAGAGCAGTGTGATCTAGACTGTATCTACATATACAAATAATTAAAATTGATGTGTCTGATTCAGTTCAGTGTTCAGAGTGTCAGAACCTCATCAAACTTCGACTAAGTTTCATCACTATAGGTTCTGACATTCCAACATCATCATCATCATTACAGCCCTTCACAAGTCCACTGCTGAACATAGGCCTCCCCCAAGTAATGCCACAAAGCACGGTCCTTAGCCACCTGCATCCATCGACTTCCTACATGTCTTACCAGGTCGTCACTCCATCTAGTGGGGGGTCGCCCTACACCTCGCCTACCGGTACGAGGCTGCCCTTGAACCTTTTTTCCCCAACGGCTGTCGGTTCTTCGAGCTATATGGCCGGCCCATTGCCACTTCAGCTTACTAATCCGTTGGGCTATGTCGGTCACTCTGGTTCTACTGCGGATATCCTCATTTCTAAGTTTACCACGCAGAGAAACTCCGAGCATAGCCCTCTCCATAGCTCGCTGAGCGACTTTGAGCGTCCTCATACGGCCAGCAGTGAAGGACCACGTCTCGGTGCGTAGGTCATCACTGGCAACACGCACTACAAAACAAACCAAAAAATTACAAAATGGTTATTAATGTTTTTATGGCGTGCAAATTATATTAAAGCTCAAAAAGGACTTATTTCGATATTACAGACGGACACTTCTATTTTGTTTATATGTATATAGATATAAAAACATGTTAGGTCTTCGACTTCGCCTGTTTGCTAGTTAGCAATACTTATAACATGCAATTAGCAATACTAGGACCAGTATCAACTTCCGATGGGATAGGGCGACATAATAGCGGATGATGTGAACCCCCCATATCACTTGCTCGACTCGTGAAACATGTTGCACATTTATTATATGGTTATCGTTAAACATATCTCACTATTATTTTATGTCCTGAGGCACGGAATGCTTGTATGGATTGCAGTTATAAATTAAAATATATGTTGTGCCCAGCTATAGGGCATACATATTTTAAAATGGTAAACACTGCAGCAAGCTTTCACACCTCACTATCACAGAATACCAGCGAAAAATACTATCACCCGTATTCACGAACGATACTTACATAAGTATGGCAGCAACACTATGCTAAGTAAGATATTTCTCACTGCGTTCGTTATGGCAGGCCGTTCATTTCATAAACAATACTTAGTGGACTGGGACACATGTGGAGTGCGGACACATAGCATTGAATGGGGCGCCGTGATTGGATAACGTTGTGATGCGACTTCAGTCGAGTTGAATGACAGTTAAATGTCACTCAACCAAGATATTATTTTGTCATTTGAATTCTAAACATAGTTTACTTATACAATTTTATTTTATTTTCATTTTGAATACGAGTTGCTTGCCTATAATGAATGCGAAATCATCTAAAATATCATTTTATGTTTCTGTTTGTTTCGTTGTCAATTTCGTGCAAATAATAACACGTGTTGTTTTCTTACAGTTCAAAGAAGTTACCATTTACTTCTTCGGAATTCGGAATCTTTTGAAAACCTATAGCGACTTTTAAATTCATTAGCACTGTAATAATCAAAAGGATTTTGAAAGTCACGTATCACTTTTCTTGTGCTAATCGTTCTTTGCACGTTTATTCTCTCCAGGATATAATTATCAAAATCATCTTCGCTGCTGTAATCCATCGCAATTAATTAATCAAAACAAATCAGCGTATCAAAAACCAACAAACACCTATATACCCGTAAACAGTTTGACATAATTGCGTTGCTTTGTCGCACTATGCGTAGCGTAAAGTAGCTATCGAGCTACTTTATCTGCGTTCATTATAATGAGCGCATAGTGTCGTTCGTCCCTCAAGTGTTGTTTATGAATACGTTTTCTGTACCCTGTGCGTTTGAGCGCACTGTGAGACTGCACAGTAACGTTTGTGAATACGGGTGTATGTTTCGTATGCTGATTGAGTGGAGAGAATCAGATATTCTATCTTAATCCTCAGGGGTAATGACGCAAATTAATTTGATTCTTAAAACAAGATTGATGAAGGTGCCTATGGGCCACGATATCCACTTATCATTGGGTGAACTGCTTGCACGTTTGTCACTCTTCTCTACACAAAAATGTACCCTATAAATGAAAAAAAAAAAAAAAGTAAAGTTACAGCCTATATACGTCCCACTGCTGGGCTCAGGCCTCCCCTCATTTCTGAGAGGGTTTAGGGCAAGGAAGTGTCCGCCGCGCTGCCCAAATGCGTGTTGACGAACTTCACATGTCTTCGAAATATTTTTTTTTTTCTTATTCCTCAGACATGCAGGTTTCCTCACGATGTTTTCCTTCACCGCCGAGCACGTGGTAAATCAGCACTTAAAATTGCAATTAACAATTTCATTGGTGCCGGCGGGGATCGAACCCGGGTTACTCGCGTTCTGTTATATTTACAGCGAGCGTTGACCACTGAGCTACCACGGCTCTATATATATTATATATATAGAGCCGTGGTAGCTCAGTAAATAATAATATAAATGAAAATTAGTGTATAATATAGTAGAGATGAAACGAATATCCGGTAACTATCCGGTATTCGGCCTATCCGGCCTAAAATTACTATCTGGCCGGATACCGGACAATAAACAGCTATCCAACCGAATACCGGATTGAAAAAAAACACAAAATATCGAATTTAGTTAAGTACTTCATTTATGTTACTAATCACAAAATTTTCATTTTAAAAATTACAAAATTAATACTCATAGGTACTGCGCTAAGGCACGGGATAAATAATAAATAATAGTACTACGTAGCTAAGGGCAAATTATGATGAATAAATACTAATTTCTCAGCATTGAAAGGTAACAAGGCGTTTCGTCTGTCTTTATAAATAAGGCCAGCTTCAAAAAAAAAACTCGCTGTACACACTGCTGCAGGGATAGATTTTGACAAATTTTGATAAATTTGGGTATTATGTAGCAATACCTGCCCACCAAATATAAGCGTCACGATCGCGAACAGTTTGCACTGACTTTGCGCTTCATGCGATGCACCAAACGGCAATGTTCAGCAGAATATCCGGCATCCGGATATCCGGCGATAAGACTGGCTGAATATCCGGTATCCAGCCAAACAGTTATCCGTTTCATCTCTAATATATAGTACGTAGAGATTAGTAGGTAATGGGAGTTCTGGGGGGCACTTGACCGTCGACGGAATGTTGCTCCTGTGATATCGTTTGACTTGACACTGGCGATAGTAACCGTACGAGTCCGTAAACAAAGAAAAAAGTAGGTAGAACAGTTTTGAAGGCTTTGCTGATGATTTGTGTTTGTGTACAGGCTGAGCAGCGGCTGGCAGCGCGACGAGCAGCGCGCGCGGAGGCGCGTGAGATACGCATGCGCGAGCTGGAGCGGCAGCAGCGCGAGCAGGAGGACCATGCCGACAAAGCGTTCGACATGTACGCAGGTGGGAGACCTCTTCTGTCTGTACTCTTTCTCTGTGTTTTTTTTTTAAACGTTACCCCCATTTGGGATTTCTACTGTACCGTGGAGGCAGTTTACAAGGACAAACATCTAGACCCGGAGCAATTATTTCTAGGCCATACAATACTTGTTCCGTTTGTGATTCGAACCCGCGACCCTCAGTGCCGCAACTCCATGCTAAACCACTGCGCCATAGGACCGTCAAATTTGCAAAAACTTGAAATATTTTTACTTACTAGATTCAGCCTGCAGCTTAGAAAAAAAAACGACGGGTTGCACTCCGGCAGTGCCGGCAGAAATGAAAACTTGAATGTTAACGTTGTGAATTTTTGATATTTTGGAATGGTTAGGGAATAGTTTTGTACGAATTGCTTTAATTATCAGTATAAAAGTACTATCATTTATGTGGTAGAATACAATATTTATTTATTGCGCTATCGTACACAAACATGACAATTTATATTACATTAAAAAGTTTATCTCTCAGAAAAATCAACTTCCATCCATAATTTCGACGACGTCTTACGAATTTTCGATCAGGTCACGTGTCCTGACACGAGTTTAACATTTTTTACCCATTACAAAAAAGTGTACAACGCCGCTAAAGAAGTTTTCACTTCAAAAACTACGTGTTTTTCCCCCGCGATGGCTTTGATTTTCGCGCGATAAAAAATATTATTTATTTATTTAACAATTTATGTACACACGAAGTGAAAAATAAAAAGAAATTTTGTACAAATGCACTGCTTATTTCATAGTGAAAGTTCTTCCAGCAGGCCTGATATTAAAAGTTAATCCAGGACATGATTAGTCTATCTAAAGGTTGCCTGTATCCTTACTAGCGTAAGGAACGGGCCGACCGAACAAACAAAAACGGACCAGTGCGCTGGCCCTAAAATTTCAGTTTAGGGCCAACGCAAATCGGTCGACAGTGGTGCGCGCGCAGGACAGACTTGCCTGTCACAAATATGTCTAGTTGTGTGGTAAAAGAATGCAAAAAGTACGATACAAAGATTTAAAAATAAACATGGGATATCGTATCATCGGTAAATAACCTTATATTAATTTTGTTACAATTAAATTATTATATAAACGCATTTTTAATTTTTTTTTTACAGTTAGTTTAGTTACATTACCAAGATTAGGCCAGGGGTGGATTCAGACCCTCAAAATTATTGTACATGGAAAATAAAATTATACTATTTAAAAAAATTATATCACATTTGACGTTTCATGTTACTTTTTTCCCATGTGCCGGGATTTTGGCGTCACGCGTGTAGTTTATCTATACGTTTCGTTTTTTGACGGTCTATACGTTTCGTTTTTTGACGGTTTTATTTTTATTTCTGTTTAATTTTTGTCTAAAGAACTTAGTGTAAGTTAAATTTAGAATATTTGTACCTAATATATTTTATATTCAATAAGGATAAAACGAAACGACAAGATGACCTTATCACAAAAATTGATAGGGGCGTACTCCAATGGTTTGGGCACGTTGAACGAATGAGTGAAGACCGAATGGTGAAGAAAATATATAGAGCGAAAGTAAATATTAAAAGGTGTCGAGGTAGACCGAGACTAACTTTCGAAGACCATGTGAGCAAATTGCTCGAAGAGGGGAGGGTCAAGAGTACTCGGATACCTAGACGTGCATGTATGAAGAAGTTAATGAACCTGAAAGAAGCGAAAGAGGTATGTAAGGATCGTGACACTTGGCGATCTGTTCTCTCTGGCTACCCCGTTAGGGATTGTGCGTGAAGATAAGTAAGTAAGTAAGTAAGATAAAACGAAAAGAGTACAAAAGAAACCATATCTGCTTAATTGAATCTGAAAATCTGATTCTTAAATATTTTGGAATTACGTTTTCAAACCGATTGCTTCTGGAGCATAGAGTTTTTTGAGTGGTAGTCCCTAATTATAGTTGTATAAAGGATGCAACACAAATGCATCGATCGAGCATCGATTGACCAGAAATGGTGCTGATTCTAATTTTATTAAAAAAACGCGGTACTCATGTACAATACAGAAAATCTCGATATCATAGGGTTGATGTTAAAGTGTAAAAGGACCCACTAATAATTATATACATATATATTATAAAATTATGGTATTTTCACTTAGTATTATTACGATACTATGTATATTATACGAAATCCGACCCTGGTTACGTCATGTTTAATATGACATTTGTATTATGACAGAAAATTATACAGGAGATGGACAGCAGCATCTTCCTAATATCTATCTCTATATTTCAAAATAAATTAAAAATACAACGGTAGGCAACCTGCCTGCCGAGCACTGTAAATATTTGAAACAATTTTTGGAATAAGCTTAAATTCAGTGGACTTTTGATAGGGGTAATGAATTAATTAATTAATTAATGCTACCCCGTCGTTATTTTAAACCGAGTTTCAAAATCGGGACGGTTCAATATTCGACGCGTATGTTTTTTGTGAATGTTCACCGATTTCTCGGAGACAGTGAACACGTTGGAAAAATAGATGGAGATTTTAGAACTTGTGATATTCCTTATCCACTCAAGATGGTAAAATTGTTAAAATTAAAAAAAGTAAGACAAAAAATATCCCCATTTGCTTCCGAAGCTCGGGGCTTTAATTTTTCCATACACTACGTCCTACCACCGACTTCACTCCCTCACTGTTGTGGTTTTTCGCCTCCGAAACGAGAACTCACCACTTCTCCCTGCGGTTGACATCTGCTTGAAGCGCGCGCGGGTGTGCTTCCACCCGACAGACATTTACATTTATCTAGACTAGACATCTACATTTATCTTCAATTAAGAATCAAAATGCAGATGCGTTGTTACCCGTGAAGACTAAGATGGAATGCCTCGTTTCCAGTAAAAGGGTCTCCGGATCTCTATTTACCATACGAAACATAGTAGTATTAAGCTGCTATTTTGCGCTGATTTTCTCTGAGAACGTGGTCCCCTCGGTGGAGCCGACCCATTCGTGCTACAATCATATAAAGCTGCAGCATGGCTCTACCACGTATGAATTTGGAACTGGTGTTTGCCTTGTGTGTGGCTGCGACATGTGAAAACGTTGTTAGAGGATCCATAACCTTAACCGCGCAGTAGATGTTGTAAAAGTCGACTTTTTTTTAAAACTGAAGTAAACGAATTTACAGTCCACCTGATGGTGATGGTGATGGCTGATGCATGGACGACATCTGAAGCCAACTTCAAACTTAGAAGACTACAGATGCGTTGTCATCTCCGAGGGTTTCATGAAATGCCGTACAGCCTGTAAATATATTGGCTCTCTATACCCTTTGGGAAGAGAACACAGCAGTGCAAGCATTGTTGTTTGGCGGCAGCGATAAGTAACAGAATGGTATCATCCCAGATGGACTCCCTTTAGCTTTGGACAGATGGCAAGAGAATCATTCCGAAATTTGACCGATTTGTGACAGGGGGCAGCTACTACGGTGTGTAGTTCCTGTTACAAAGTTTAGATGTAAAACATTGACTCAAACAGACTAATGATATAGCCATAAGAAAAAAAATACTTAAACATTTACTCTCGTTTCCAGAGACGGTGGGACGACGAGGGGGTCGGCTAGCAGCACTGAGTCCGTCTATACACTCGCCGCGTCGCAGTTCCGAGGACTCCGCCGATGATGTCTTCAGCATCAAAGACCTAAGGGTAGCTATTTGCTAGATATCATTTTTTTCGGGATAAATAAAGTAAAATAGCCTTTTACAATAAACACCCAATATTTGTTAATAGATTTCTATCATTAAAGCAGTCAGTTATAACTGCTCCTTCCTGCTTGAAATTTCGGATTCTATCAAGCTTCGATATCCGACTCTGAGGACCAAATTTGTAAATTTGTGCGTTAAAATACCACTAGATCAGAATGCAAAATAATTCAAAGGAGTGAGGAATGTCATTATAGAAGAGATATACGTGGTAAATGAATCGGATCGTATGTGACAGTATTCGTTCATTATCACCATTACAGCCTGTCACAGCTCCAATGCTGAACACGGGCTTCACGTACGGAAAGTCGCAAAGTATTGTCCTGAGTCGCCCACATCCATCATTTACCTGTATACCTGTAAAATTTACCTTTTTTACCTTTCATTACCTGTAAAATGGGCCACATACATACACTATCACATGTTCTACAGAAGAAAAACAAGAATATCTGCTGTTATGCCTGTCGTATGTTGACAATCAGTCAAAATTTGTACCGTAGACAGAGAAACCTATAGACTAATGATTAGCATAGCCTCAAGTGTGAAAGGACGATAACGTAGACAGAGAATTCTACGGTTTTAGGTTATACAATAATCTTTATGACTTTTAAACATATTTAGATAAAATTTAAACGTATATTTATATAGTTCTGTAACGAAATTTAAAATAACATTGAATTTAGTCGTAATACCAGATAAAATGTACACACTTTTACTTCCTTAGACACTACATCTAACCATTTTTAAAGTTTTTAATTGTTCTAAGAACTGAACTGAACAAGATTCACCAATCTTAAGCTCACAAAACACTTTTTTACTCACTTAAACCAACTTGTAAAGTCCTTATATTGCTACAAACTGTCAATGTTGTTTAGCAAAATGTAGTTTGCTAAACAAAACACCGGCACGGAGTACGGGACAAACAATCACACCGCTCTGTTTCATTTCTATGCAAGACGTATGCATAAATCTATCTTTTTCGTGTTCGAATGCGAAAGAAGGCGTCAATTTGTCTATAGGTTTCTCTGTCTACGATTTGGACGGTGCCACAGACTTCAGCAGTGGAAATTGGTGTAGATTGTGGTTAAAAATATACATAACAGAGAATGAATTTTTCTTGAATATATGTAGGAATTTAGGCATAATGTCAGTGGTCATCATTTTTGCTTTAATCCTTGGTTTTAGGATTCGGGTCTTTGTTGAGGTCGTATGTAAATCTCACGTTGCCTAGGACCGCTGTGATCAAGGGCCATATATTAAAATATAGTAAATAATACTTTACAGCACGAGCTGAAAGAGGTGGAGGAAAAGTTCCGCAAGGCGATGATCCTTAACGCGCAGCTGGACAACGACAAGGCGGCGCTTGGCTACCAGCTGGAACTGCTCAAAGACAGGATAGAAGAGCTACAAGAGGAACATGCACAGTTACAGGTTTGCTAGTAAATTGATAACAATTGTAAATATTAAAGAAAATTGCCGTATAGTTGCGGTCTTAGAAAATTCATAAGCCCTTTTGGTCCCGTTCGTGTCGTAAGAGGTGACTACGGGGAAGCCCAAAAAGACCGCATCCGAAATAAATAACCCACGTGGACATCGGAAAGCAGCTATGGTCTAATGCTGAACATAAAGCTTTTCCATAGCAAAAAAATGAAATAAAAATATGAAGAGGACTATATTGCTGGCTGATGAAAAATAAGGAAAATGTTTAATGAATAATTCTTTATCATATACCCGATCTGATAGATCTGTATCTGCGTAGACCGGACCGAAAATTAATATTAAAAAACCGGCCAAGAGCGTGTCGGGACACGCTCAGTGTAGGGTTCCGTAGTTTCCCGTCCGTCACAATAAGTGTTCCCACTTATGAGTTTAAAGGTGGGTATCCATTATGTTCGCACTCCAGCAGCGCTCCGCGCTCCTGCAACTGCTCCCGGTAGTGGGTACTGTTGTTTCCATCCAAGTTCAAAATGATTTTCTTAGAAAGTCCTTATAAAGTTCTACTTTTCAGATTTTTTTCATATTTTCTAAACTTATGGTTCAAAAGTTAGAGGGGGGGGACACATTGTTTTTTACTTTTGGAGCGATTATTTCCGAAACTATTGACATTATCAAAAAATGATTGTAGTAAACCCCTATTCATTTTTAAATACCTTTCCAACAATATATCACACGTTAGGGTTGAAATTAAAAAAAAATCACTTCCCACTTTACATATAGGAGTGCTACCCTAATAAAACATTTTTTTCCAATTTTTATTTTACCACTTTGTCGGCGTGATTGATACACATATTGGTACCAAATTTCAGTTTTCTAGTGCTAACGGTCACAGAGATTAAGCGAGGACGGACAGACGGACAGATAGACATGGCGAAACTATAAGGGTTCCTAGTTGACTACGGAACCCTAAAAACTGAAAAAAGCCGGGCTAGCTATGACATTGGGACGTCAAACATTCTCTCCGTGACCATAGGTGCTGTAAAGCACCCGAAACGTTGGGAATTAAATATAAGTTATAGTAGTTAATTACACGCGATAAAATCCGAAAATATACCTAGATTTATTCAATATTTAAATAAATTAATATGAATATAAAAAAATTATATTAACTCGATAAAATCCGTAAAAACTAGTTTCATTTAAATGTGTAGTGTTCGTGTAAATATAAGAAATTATGATTATAATATATTTTGTTGTACTACTTTAAATTTTTTGAAGCTCGAAATTCCTGCAATGTATAAGATATTATGGTCGTTTCATGTCAGGTCATCTTATAATGTTGTCTTAACCTCTTCAGACCCCCGGTACACATACGTGTACCTTAGAAATTTTTAAATAAAACTAGTGATTCCATCTTGTGACGAGTAACTGTACTTTTATCGCCTTAACAAAAGACTGTATTACCCTAAAATTACAATAGATGGCAAATCCTGTTTAAATAGGTTTATGAAAAATCTTATTCAAATTCAAAGTTGGCTGTTTTTTTTCGTGTCACCCGTGAGGAAACTTATAAAATCAGGTAAAAATATTAATCGTTGTTTTAAATCATTTGTTTTTACGATTATTGGTGCACAATTAGTAGTAGTTTACATAGCGAATAATGTATTTCCGAAATCAATAAATTTTGTAGTTAATTTAAGTCAATTATTTTTGAGTACACGTACGTGCACCTCAGGTCTAGACCATTATTTTATTGCTAGTATGAATAAATTGAGATATATTTTTATTGGCTATAGATCATGGATGCTAAAGCAATCGAAGAAGCACTTAACAACAGCGACTTGGACTACTCTGGAGATGAAGACGACGATGAGTACTTGCCGCCAGATGCTGTACCACCTGTAGTATCGGAGTCGGAATGGTTCTCGGAACCAGAACAGGGTAACATAGTTGAGATGCAGCAAAATGTGCCTGGTGAATTCTGGCGGACTAAACAAATGGATCTTCGTGGACCAGACATTACTGATGATGTGCTCTTTTCACAAGGTACCTCATCTACGAGCTGCTTATATTCATTTTTGGAGTACCTAGATCTAGATTTCTGGAAATTAGTCGCTGAACAGACGAATTTATATTCTGCGCAAAACAGAAATTTAAAATCAGTGGCAACTGATTATATAGAAATAATACGTTTTGCTGGGTTGCAAATTCTCATGGGCAGTTTAAAATACCCACAAGGTAGACTGTACTGGAGCAAAGACCTGTGCGTACCATTGATTCGAGACACTATGACAAGAGATCGGTTTTTTGAATTGCGAAATCATCTACATTTTGTAGATAATTCTGAGAGACGAGATAATGATGATAAACTCTGGAAAATCCGGCCAATAATTAGTAGAATTCAGGAAAAATGTCAAAGCTTACCTCGATCCAATCATCTGTCAATAGATGAACAAATGATTCCGTTTTCTGGAAGGTGTGAATACCGCCAGTATGTACCCTCAAAGCCAAATCCTCTTGGCTTGAAAAACTTTGTATTAGCGGCTAAAGATGGGCTCGTTCTGGATTTTGAGATATATGTGGGATCAAATACAATACCCCGCCAGGATATGGAACAATTAGGACTTGGAGCAGGCATAGTGAAGCTGTTGTGTCGCACTGTTCCCGAAAACTGTGTCTTATATACCGACCGTTTTTTCACAAGTATGAAACTAGCGGACTATCTAAATAAAAATAAAAAGAATGTATATCTGACTGGGACGGTGATGAACAATCGATTAGGGCCAGTTGCTAAAAAATTAAAGACTGACAAGCAATTGAAGAGAGGAGAATGGGACGAGAAGGTGAGAAATGATGAGCAAGTTACTGTAGTGAAATGGAAGGATACCAAAGCTGTCACCATGTTGTCTACGTGCGTAGGTGCTACTCCAATAGGCTGCTGCAAAAGATGGTGCAAAGTACAGAAAAAGAAAATTGACGTGCCACAACCAGCTGTAGTAAAAAACTATAATACCTGCATGGGTGGCATCGATTTATGCGATCGGTTGATAGCATATTATCGCAGCGCCATGCGAACCAAAAAGTGGCCAGTGCGTGCATTTAGCCATTTCGTAGATTTGGCCATTGTCAACTGCTGGATCATGTACACGAGATGCTGCCAGCAGGAGGGAATTGCAGCAAAAGACAGGCTGGGCCTGCTTCAGTACAGGCTGAATCTAGCTACAGCATTAGCAAGATACGATGGTGGCTGGATAAACCCAATTTACTTGCGAAGCAGCAGCCGTGGCGTTGAAAATGAAAAGGAAGCCAGTCCATCTACATCAAGGGTCGAAGATGAACCGCCGAAAAAAAACATAGAGCGGTTGTGACACATCCGCCTCCTGATGTAAGGTTGGACGGGGTAGGGCATTTGCCCCGATACCTGAATGACAAGTTCGCGTCAAAATGCCGCCATAGCCAATGCTCATCCCGTTGTCGCACTATATGTATAAAATGTAACGTATATTTATGTATTTTAAAAAATAACTGTTTCCAGTTATACCATAAAAATAAGTGATATTTTTATTAAGACAGTCCTCAGGTGCACATATGTGCACCCATGATATTTTTTTTATTTAAACCAAATAATTTTTTTTTGTAATATATGTTTTGTTTGCTTCCCTATGAACCTGTAAAAATGTTTAAAAGTCATTTAATCCACTTCCTTTCTATCTGGGTCTGAAGAGGTTAAAATAGAAGTATAAACAATTACTGATGGGCAAGTGTGATTAGAACAAACATCCTAAACGAGGAGAAATTCGTTAATTATAAAATTAGATGAAGCTAGTTGTATGTGTAACGTCGTACGTACATCTATATAGTATACTATTTGTGTACATCTCTGGTGACGTACAAGGGCGCAGGGTAGGTACGGTAAAAATTCTTTCACGTGATTGGTCCGTTGGTACGTCATTATTATACGTCATTTAAATCCGTATCCGTGTAAATATAAGAAATCATTACTTACGGTACTTATAACAAAAAATGTTTTTTCAAATTCTTGTCTGTCTCTTTGTTCTAATCTCTGAAATGGCTGGGTCGGAATTTTCCCTGGTAGGTAGCTGATGTTATAAGAAGTAACGTACAATTTACTTATTGCTGTTCTGCGAGAAAACAAGAAATGAAATCGTAATAAATTTGACGCGGACGAATTCGTGGGAAACAGCTAGTTAGCAATAAAGAATGACCTTTTACAGCTTCGTTGTTGCAATGTGCCCTGGCTATTGTTTTGCAGCGGGAACACAAAGAGAAGTGCTCGGCGCACGAGCGCCTGAAGCGCGAGCACGCGGCGCTGGAGCGCGAGGTGGCGTGCGCGCGGGACGCAGTGCGCGCGCGTGACGCGGCGGCGGCGTCCGCGGGCTTCGCCTTCGTGGACGCGGCCGCCGAGCCCGCACCCGCCGAGCTCGCGCCCGCCCGCACCGAACCACAGGGCTTCGGCAGCGTGCCGCCGCTCGCGCTCGTCTCGCACCACTCTGAGCAACTACTCAACGACGCCGGCGAGGGCACGCTGGGTGAGTCGCCGCTCGCCGCCCACCACGCTACCAAACACCTATGGTTTTTCCCCTTTGATTATGGATTCATACTGTTGTATTTTTGCCATGGTGGAGTAATAAATAACTAAAAAAAAATATCTTCTTTATATTGATGCATCACATTGATAAATTTTTGTAAGATTTTGACGGCAACACGAACCAACAGACAGTCAATGACGACAGTATCTCAAGACGCCTAATCAAACACATTGTCTTAAAGTTTACATCACCATCAGAGCACTCGTGTGATTGTTTCCACTAATAGTTTACATGCAGATATTTAATACACGCAATCGCACCACTTATGCATATCAAAATCCACTTTAAACCAATATTTATACCATGAAACCAGTGCAGCAACCCAGGACCTATGTTTCAAACTTGATAGGACTCCTTTTCTGGCTAGAAGTCTGTGTGCAAAGGTACCACCAACCTCTTACCTATTTCTGGTGCGATTCCGTTCTGAACGGTATAGTGAGCCAGTATGGTGAACACTATAGTTACAGGCATGAGGCATTCCATCTAAGCCTTCAGAGGTGACAGTGAATCTCTAGCCTATTTTGTTTGAGGTTGGTTGTAAGTGTTCACGGACCTCAGTAGCCACATACTAACCCATGGTATTAGCGAAGGTGACCGATTCCACCATACCCAATGTAATTGTTCAATGTCAAGGAGCAAACAGTTTTAATAAGTTTCCTATTGCAGATGTGCGGTTGCAGAAGTTGGTGAGTTCGAAGCAAGCCTTGGAGTCGGAGGTGCGCAAACTGAAACTTAGTCTCAACGAGGAGCGTGCCGCGCGACAAAATGGAGTCGCATCGCTACATGAGCGTGAACACGACAGCGAACGTCAGTATTATTAATAGTTCACTAAATAAGCTATTTTTAAAAAAAGCAAATTTTCTGACTAATGATCAAGTTATCAAACCGATTACTAAAAATATTATCTGTCTCGAAGGACCTATTTACTGTCATGGTCATTTCTTAAATATCCGACTGTATGTATGTATATATATATATATATATATATATATATATATATATATATATATATATATATATATATATATATATATATATAACGTTATCCGGCTCAAGGAACCATTTCATCAACACAGTAGGAATTTGTGACCTCCTCGGACGGAACGAGTGAGATTAAGAGAAAAGGTTGTATGCCCCAAATATAGACCCCCTCGTATTTATTTCATGAGATTTGGCTTTTACTGTCAATTTATGTGCTGTGTGTACAGATATTCTGCATGACTTTCAATCAGGTGTCAATTAAGACTCTACCACTAAATCTCTACTTAACTATATGGAATATGCATTGTGTAAAGACCAGACTGTAGACTTTAAAACGTGCTTTACAGTGGAATCTTTACGCAAATCTGTGGCGGAGGCGAAGGGGCGAGCTGCGCGGGCGGAGGCTGAGGCCGCGCTACAAGCGGCTGCCGTGGCGCGCCTCGAGGCGCAGGTGGCCCGCCTGCGAGCGCGCCAGGACCACCAGGACGAGCACGAGGAGCAGCTCAAGCAGGAGCGGCGACGTCTGCAGCGCGAGGTACGTGCGCACTGAGCTGCAAGCGGCCGCTGTGGCGCGCCTCGAGGCGCAGGTGGCCCGCCTGCGAGCGCGCCAGGACCACCAGGACGAGCACGAGGAGCAGCTCAAGCAGGAGCGGTGACGTCTGCGGCGCGAGGTACGTCCGCACTGAGCTGCAAGCGGCCGCTGTGGTGCGCCTCGAGGCGCAGGTGGCCCGCCTGCGAGCGCGCCAGGACCACCAGGACGAGCACGAGGAGCAGCTCAAGCAGGAGCGGTGACGTCTGCAGCGCGAGGTACGTCCGCACTGAGCTGCAAGCGGCCGCTGTAGCGCGCCTCGAGGCGCAGGTGGCCCGCCTGCGAGCGCGCCAGGACCACCAGGACGAGCACGAAGAGCAGCTCAAGCAGAAGTGGTGACGTCTGCAGTGCGAGGTACGTCCGCACTGAGCTGCAAGTGGCCGCTGTGGCGCGCCAGGACCACCAGGGCGAGCACGAGGAGCAGCTCAAGCAGGAGTGGTGACGTCTGCAGCGCGAGGTACGTCCGCACTGAGCTGCAAGCGGCTGCAAGTGCCATGTTCGCCGGGACAGGTTTTCAATTCCAGACGCAGATAAAACCTAGTGGCATAATGTGTTTGTGTTCAGTTATACAAACTGATAGGCCTGCTGAACTGAAAAAGCGGAGTATTGCATCTTGAGGAATTAGTTTTTGTTTCAGGATGTTATGTTCACACATCTTTCGAAAAGTCTACTGAAATATTTAATATTCTCGATATCAAAAGAAGAGGTTAACCGCAGCTTAACCTGCCATTAGGCAACTTAACAGTAGCCTAATGGCAGGGCGCGGACCGCTAACTCAAAAGGTCGTGGGTTCGAATCCACTATTCGACTACTGTCGTGACACAAATGCTCCTAACACAAGCATTTTCAGCTTACCAGGAGTGGTAAAAAATTAACTCTCTTTATTGGCTGGCTGCAGCATCCATATATTGCTTGTTTATCCGTCTCGAAAGACCATCACAGATGTTCAATTTCGCCGTGATTCATGTTAACAGTCAGTAAAGCAATGTGACGGACGATTTCTGCTCTAATGCGTTTGTGTGCGGGAGAGCCTTGCTGCAGTTATAATTTGGTGTTAACGCAATTGGTTACACTCGACCGGGAAAAGGCCACGCTCTCATTTTGATTCTTAATTGTATTGTAGAAGTCTATGGGCCACAGCATTCACTTATCATCAGGTGGACCGTTTGCTCATTCTCGTTTGTCACCCTTATTCTACTAAAAAAAACTCCCATGGATAGGAGGATGTCTATGAGATCATTATAAGCTGGTGCGTTTATAATTTACTATCGTATGCAAACGAAAAAATCTATTTTCAGGAAGTTATTGACTTCTGGGCCGTTATCAATAACGGAGAGTGCTGACGGTATGATTCAATCGACATGTCCTTTCAAGTTTGTGATGTGAACCAACATAGAATGTCCTACTGTTCAAATTAAACCAATTAAACCTCCCATCTAATTTATTATTTAAAAAGGAATCACAGTTCCATGGTCAAATATGTTTAATTGATTTTTATATCTACTATATTCGCCATATTTAAAGTTGTATAATTTGTATTAAATCATTACATCAAATATCTCCCAAAAAGGATATTGTGGTTCATGGATCTGTATTTTGTAAATAAAGATTTACGTTAAATAATATGCAATAAAGTTCTGTATTATTAATTTGCATTTGGCACTTTCCATTTTACAATTTGCATGAGTTTATTTCACTAAAATGTAAAGTAATTACGTTATACATTAAAATTAAAACATAACCATAACTCACAAAAAATAATATTATAATAGTATATATATGTATGTAATTTATTTAAACTTTTTATGATATAGATAGGACACAATGTTTTCGCAGTCATAAAAGTTTTATTTCATATGTCACAGCAACCCAACTTTTAAAGTTTGTGACAGACTTAGATCCATATATTATTTATCCAATTTCCCTTCAGTATATACAATAACAGTTAAGGGTTGTATGAAATAAATAGTTAAGTCTTTTAAAATAATCAGTTATGTATATTATTATTAACTGTTGCCAATAACTATAGTAAGACATCTTTAAGCAATTAAACTTAATTTCCGCAATGTTATTGTACATCAACTTTTTTTATTAATACAAATAAAACCTCAAAAAAAATCATCTGAAAAATAGCTCTTACTAAAGGCTCTATTAAAATTATAACAAACACTGCTAAGAAAAAATATCATTTGATAGTTTGAGTGTTCCATGTCGCCCCCACATTACCTTCTAATGATCCTTATAATAATATCTTGTATTTGATTGCTTAAAATACTCCAAAAAGTTTTAAAAAATAACAAATGTCTTTTGTAATGAAATCCTAATATTGGAAAATTTTTGAAATAGATTTATATTAATATTTATCACACACATTTTCAGGCTAGAGAAGCACTGAATCGAGTTGAAGAATTGGAGACAGAGAACAGTCATCTGACGAAACGTCTTGATAAACTCAAGAACGCTAAATCTGCGCTCCTGAAAGAACTGTGACCGAGCTGATCAACTTGAAGCCTTATAGGAATTTATTTTGCAATCACTTCATCATTTAGCACTCTGTACGCAATCACATGGGTCTCTTTGTGACATTGATATGCGAGGTGTTGTTAATTGGTGTTTATTTGTTAGCGTCAAATTTGTCATATGCAAATAATGTCATGTAAATAATTGTTTAACGCATGTGAAGTTATCTATTGCACATTGATATGTTATAGAACTTTCTAACAAATTTATCCTAAATGAGCAATAAAACTTGCTATTTACAGTCAGTAGCTAACAGCGTACTACCGATGTGACCAACCGTCTCGTAAGTAGAGAGGAATTGGCACACTCGCTGCACTAAATAGTCAGTGTCAGATATCTGGCACCGTAGAGTTCCATTCCTTTCGGTTCCAGATTTAGCCACGTTATTCACCTGGAGGAGGAAATGATTTCCCTTATGCCACATGAAATGCCACAGAAAGACTTGTGAGCTTGTGACATTTTCACAAACGCGTTGTATCAGCATATTTTCTAGAATTAACCTGCATTGGAATGCTCGGTGTTGTCTGCAAAATACATTAATACGCAAAGTTTTTGTTTATTGTTGCTACTATTATAATATAATATAGTTATATGTTTACAAATTTTGAAATATCACTGCCTTCATATTGATTTCCGAATGTACGTCATTTACTAGCATTTTATTTGTTTATGTCTACAGTGATGTTACTTTGACGCATTTATATTTATTATTGCAGTACTGAAAATATGTTGAAGCAACAGTGTACACCAATATGGTTTTTTAAACCTAGGACATTTTAATAGTTTTATTGTAGATTACTGCAATTATTAATGATTTTGTAATATAATAATAAATGTGTATAATTTAATTGTTTTGTAATAAATATTTCTTATTATTTATTTTTTACGGCTATAAATATGTTCGTATTATCTGTATAGAACTTTTATTTAATAGGATTCGCTTGCCGAAACGTCGCTTTGTACTAATAATTATTTTCGTTTAGTGATCATTGTTATATTACCTTGCCATGCTCACAAATTCATTGTACATTAGGAACTCGTTACACCAAAATGTGATCAAGTGTAATGTTGAGTTGACCTGAATTTTATGTAAAAATTGTATTTTATTACATAGAATATTTACGTGGCATATAGTAGAGGATGTAATGAGAAAAATGAATAATACCATTATAATTATAATCAATGTTGTTTTAATGTGATTTTAAAGAACTGGTATTATCCACCCTATTTATACCGTACATATGTGATTTAAAATTGGAAATGTAATATTACATTTAGAATATTGTGTTAGACGCTTTTTTATTACGTAATATAATTGCTCAAAATTATAAACCATTCATTGTGATCGCTGCTAGCACTTACACGTCCATTTTTGCGATCTCTAACAGTATTAAAAATTCATACATACTAAACCTTGTTTTTTATTATTACTTTGCAAATACATTAAATCAAAAGTATTTCATGTCGTTCATGGGTTTCAATCGAAGAATTTAATTTTATTTTTTATATCACATGCAACACAGAAAGTTACCACACAATCTGTCGTTAATAAAATATATTTTTATATAAATATTATTAGTGCGAAAATATTAAAAAAAGTGTGCGATATGGTATTCGAAATTAGTGTGAATGTGTGGAGTTTACGTAAAATAACTTTTATATACATATATCGTATGTTGACCACCAAGGGCAAGAAATTGCCGTCTTAAATTTAATATAGTTATAGGGGCTATTGGATTTTATAAACAAAGATTAATTACTATGTATATTAAATAATATGGAAATGTATTGCGTGAAAATAATATAATGAGAATTACATAATACTTTAATTTTAAAAATATAAAATGAAGTCTTATCCATACTAACCATAACGTAGTAATTTTTGTTTATAAAATTCGTCACACCCGAACATTAGTCATGCTCACTTAACGTAAAGTGCCATTGCGCACCAAATGTCTTAGTATACAATAGATAGACGTTGTAGATATTATAGCAGTGATCGACGGGTTTGTAGCGCTTGTTAGCTGTTCTTATAGAAACAAAAAGGACTCTATACATACGCGAGGTCTTGAGGACTTTAGGCGGTCTGCCGGTTCAGATTTGTACCAAAAATAAAAATGTATCTACCCACGTTTTAAAATTGCGTGACAAGTCTTGAAACTTTTTATCTGCGAAAATAAACATTTCAGAAAGTCTGCAATATATTCTCGTCGTATGTAGAGTTGACTGAATGAAATACTTCATTCGGACTATTTGTGAGTAGGATGTTGTTTTGTAAGTATTTTGTATGTATTTTGGTGCTGCATTACTAATTTATATTGTTTTATTATAACTAAGTGACCGTCTTTTGTAAGAAGCGAAACTGACTTAATGATGTATAAATTTGGTTAATTTGAATAAATTTCGCTCTGAATATGTAGTTTTATTTATGCACAATTTTTATACTGATCAAGTTTTGAAATGCACAGCTTTTAGTTGCCACCTTAAACGATTTAACCTGGCAACATTTAACGCACGCGCCCTAAGGACTGACGTTAGACAAGTTGCATTGGGATATCATAAGAATTACCTTATGTCCGAAGAGAGGGGGAGGACACGGTAATCCTCGAATTCGGCATCTTGTTCTATCACCGGCAGGGTGATCATCTGACCCAAGGAGGTAGTAGATTTATCGTCCACGCGTCTTTTGTTAACAACGTTGTAATGATTAGGAATATGTCGACGAGGGTTGCGTATCTTATAAGAAGTCATCCAGGTTTACCCACCAGGCTCGGCACACCCCGGTGAGAAGATTGAGATGTATGAGGATATCCCTACAGCTATGCATTCCTCCAAAACAAACTATACAGTGTTGATGGGAATGTGTATAGTGTGGGAAGTGGGGATGCAAAACTGGACAAGAAAGGACGGTGAACTAAAGGTAGGAAAAGTTGGAACCTAAGAGGTCACCAGCTAGCCGACTTCATGGAGAAGGAGGGCCTCTTTATGATGAATTCTTTCTTCTAGAAGCGACACCACAGGAAGTGGACCTGATCTAGCCTCGATTGTTCGAACAATGACAAAAAATGAGATTGACTTCATTATGACTACCTGGCGGCAACTTTTCGATAATGTCTCAGTGATAGGGAGGGTGAAAACCGAACACATTATAGAGGTAACGTCTTATGAAATCAACGCTAGTTCCCCTTCGTACTCTAATCCAAAATCCTGAAAGGTCAGCTCAAATTATAAAATCGTTTTCAGAGCCTAGGAAATCGCTATATACCGAACGATATACACGATAAGCTCGTGGAAACTGTCCATGCGTTCCGAGCTCATTTCTGCAGGACTCCTAGCAGTAGAACGCATCTGAAAGTTCAGATCATACTCGTATTCTGACGGCTGTTAGACGGGATATAAGGCTGCAGTCTTTTCAATAACTCACGTAACATACGGGTAAGAGAAAACGCAAATTACACGCGGCCAGACTTACGCAACTTCAATACAGCTCGTATTGAAGAAGCGATTTAGCGGAACCAAGGCTTGGAAAACATCGGCAAAGACTGGAGTCTTTGCTAATGTTTTCCAAAGTTGAAGACCAAATATGGTAGCACTGTTCGCGAGACACCTAAGATTTTGAGTGATATTGAGAGGATCTACGGACAGCTGTATACCGTGTATACGTCATCGTTTTAGCCACACGCAAGTGTGAGTTACGATCCAAGAGTAAGTCTTATCCGACACTATTCCGGACGTCAGTCTGATCGAGATTGGAACGGCTCTCCAGCAACTTATAAACAGCAAAGCTCCGGGTTTGGATGGAATTACAGCTGTGCTTTCTGAAAGCGGATGGAAAACAGGTGCTTGAAGTCTTTCAGAAGTCTACTGCTTGACATGGTTCTGATTATAGAGGATTTGCTTTTATCGCCACGCGTGGCCGCCGTATAAGATAATACAAACTAATGAAAATAGATGCTACCTAATCTGTAATACTTCACAAGGCGTCACATTTTTACAACGTCTCATCTCATTATTATGGCGTTAGAAGATATTTTATGGCTTCTGATTAATCGCTTAAACACTGCGTTTAGCACAGAGTACTTTTAAAGTCCCCCATAAATTGAATATTACGCATTGTTGCCACGTTTGGCTGCTACAGGTTTTTTAGTCGTTATTAGGAACACGCAGCTGCCCATCTTCTGATTTGTTTCCCTCTGTCGCCTCTTGGACTCACGGGACGATATGGGTAATGGATATTGTTGCATCGCCACTACTACACGTTGTACGGCTCTAACAGAATACCAGCGTAAAATAGCAGCTTAATGCTGCTGTTTCGTATACCCGTTTTACTGGAAACGGCGAATTCTATCTTAGTCCTCAGGGGTGACAACGCACCTGCATTTTGATGCTTAATCAATGATAAATGTAGATGACTATGGACCACAGCATCCACGTACCATCATGTGGACTGAGCTCGTTTGTCACCCTTATTCTATAAAAAATGAGGAATATTACAGATGATAAATACATAAAATTTAAAAGAAGACATATTTGTAGTAGGACATAGGTACTTGCTCGGTGCGGCAATAGTGTCGCAATCAAACGTTTAGCCATTCAACTCTGCCATGACATCTGAAACCATCTTTCTCCATATATTTTATGTAATATGTGATTATATCTAGGTTGTCCATCGGCCGAATGCCAGCGCTTCTTCCGTAAGCATCAGACTGCAACGCGAGATTTTTTATGTTGAATAATTATTTCGTTTTTATAATTCATCATCATCAACAATCATTCACAAGTCTTCTGCTGAACATAGGTCTTCCCCAAGCGCATTATTTATATTATTCTCATTTACTCGAAATGGAAAATAGGAAAAAAAATAAAAAAAATTACAGTACACATTACCCTTTATTTACAGTTTAATGAGTTAGTTTAGTAAATAGAAAACAACGTGAAATTTATTAATTTAATGGATCATATTATTCTATAAATGATATTGAGTCACAGGCTGATCAATGTTTTATTTACAATGAAACAAAGTCTTGAGCGTGTGTAACAAATTGCAGTTGCTTTAGATTTATAACTACGTCGAATGCAAGTAGTTTACAATCTTTAATGAAATGTACTTTTTTCTGAAACTGGAGAAATTATATTTTTTTAAAGTTATCGAAATATTTTCATACAAAAGATGACCACTGACCATTGAAGTAATATGTACTTACGTACTAGAACAGCTATTTCAAACAAAAAATGTGCGCTACTCTGTGTTCGCGCGGTTTGTTTTCTTATCATAGAATAAACATAGGTAGAATGATCAGTAGGTAATAAAAGATTGTACTGTTAAATAGGTAAATTATATCGAGAACAATTTTTTAAATTTTGTCATTTCTTTTGTATATTATATTTGCTTATTTAATATAATATTATATCACAATTACATTTTAATGATATTTTTATCTCAATATTTTAAAAGGTATCTAACTCAAATATAAAAAAACATAACAAGTTTTGTTAAACATACATATAAATGTATGTTTAACGAAACTTGTTAATATAACATTTAAATTACAAATATATTTATTTAAATTAGAATAAGAGCCGTTCATAAATACTGGGCACGCGAGAGTTAAAAATTGACGAATTTATTCCACTTTGACTTTGATGTGGAAACCTAAAAATAAAATATAAGAATAATTAGCAGATTTAAATATAAAAAATTTGGCCTAATTATGATAACTCATATATGTTTCTACAAAAAAAATGTGTATAATAATATTATATTCGTCTTATATTTAAGTACCTACAGAAATGTCACATCTGAACAAATTAATTTCATAATCTATATTACGTGACACAAGATGGCGTCTTAGGAATAATTTGTTTTATTACTAATTTATAATATTTTTTTATTGATTAAGTATCTTACTAATCGATGAAAAGTAATTCCTTGGTTTTTACTGACATTTCTTGAATTATTCGTGCAATATCTAAGTACGCACGACTTCATATTTTTATCACAAGATTTTTTTTAAATCAACACAACACGTGTCAACTCTACAAGCGCCTAGTGAGTGACTGATTAAAGTGCAGTGTATACACCGCAGTTGAATGGAACATAGTAGCTGAATGCAGTGTCGCCTCTAGTACGTAGTACATATTAGCTCAATGCCACTGACTTTGGTTTAATGATATAATCTAATGCCCCGGCTACACGCTCCGTCTTGCCTGTGAGCATGCCTGCACAAACCGGTTTGCACAGGTAAGCGCGTGCGTGTGGACGGTAAGATGGTGGCTCGCGCAGGCGACCTGCGTAATCGTTGACGTGCTGAAGATTGGACTGCGCGGGCTTGGTTTGCACGGTTTTGCCTGCGAGCTTACTTGAGCGTGTGGCCCGTTATTCAAGCCGCGCTTCAGTCCGTCTAAATTCTTGTTGACGACACATGTTATGTTATAAAATCTTAAAAATGAGAAATGTACGCAATTATTCCAGGGATTTTTAACTGAATTCGTAGAATTGTACAAATCGTTGCCGGCGTTGTGGAAAATTAATAGTAAAGAATATTCCGACAGGAACAAAAAAAATGAAGCTTATCATTTACTAATTGAAAAACTAACTTTCTTATTTGTTGCTTTTTTACAAGTAAACAATAATATAAGGCTCCGTTTAAAAAAAACCTCCTCTGGTTACATCGTGACGTGACTAGCTCTCAAAACACTTTGAGGTTTGCACAGTCCAGCACACACACACTCACCTGCACGAGCCACTGTACAGTGATGACTGCACAGGCCTGGACCGTGCAGGCAAGACAGAGCGTGTAGCCGGGGCATAAGCCGCAACTACAAGGCCCAAGTATAATATATTAGGTAGAGTATATTTTAGACTGCAAACTACTTGTTTTCTACCCTTCTTTTCTCCATTAGGTAAAAACAACTAATTTATATCTATTACTGTATAATATTATCTAACACTTAAAACTACAATATTTGACGTAACTTAAAGCCTAAAGAAAGTTTTTGAAATAGTTAAAATTTGTCAAAAAAATTCTTAAGAGCCCAAAGCTGGTAATAATTACATTGTTTTGTATTGCAGGCTACTCAAACATAACTAACTAGCACATCTACAGTTAACATAATAATAGCAATTACTTTTGATTCAATTACATATAGGAAAATATATATATATTAAACTTTAACCAAATTGTTTAAAAAAGTATAAAGACCAAGAAATAAATAAAAAAAATATCAATCTCTTTGGGCCCAATTGTTAAGATGCATTTACTATAGGGAGATGATTTATAAAAAATACAATAAAACTGTTGAATAGTTTATCCTTAATTTCAGCAGAAAAATACATAAAAATTGATTTCAATAGAATGAAAACATATTCTTACCAAAAAATTCTTAGCCTCATTTTTTTTCTTAATGAATATGTACATAAATTGGTATCAAGTATATCAAGTTTCTTTAATATATTTACTATTGGGTCCACAGGAGAGTAGTGTAGTATACAGATGTAGTATGAATGGGTCAACTCAACCAGTCGAGTGGTTCTACATCTGTGAAGGACCACACTCTCACAGAATACCAGTGTAAATGGCATTAATAAGTCGCAGTTAAGCATTAGGCATTTATGTACTCGTAATGACAAAGTTAGCAAATGGACGAGGTGGTATAAGATTGCTTATACGTGGAGCAATGCTGCACTTATATTAGTAGTATAGTTGTAGCACTAATGGGTCGGCTCGACCGGGGAAGGACCACGCTCTCACAGAATACCAGTGTAAAATAGCAGCTTAATACTGCTATGTTTCGTATGGTGAGTGTAGAAAACCGGAGATTCTTTTTACCGGTAACAAGGCATTCCATCTTAGTCCTCAGAGACAACGCATTTGCATTTTGATTCTTAATCGGGGATCGATGTAGATGTCTACGGGCCCAACATCCACTTACCATTACAATCAGCTGGACTGTGTGCTCATTTGGTACCGTTGGTATTTGGTTGGTGGACGTACGGGCCGGCTCAAACCGGGTTGGTACCACGACCTCACAGAATACCGGCGTGAAGTGGAAGCTCTGCTTCCGCGTTTCGTCTGGTGAGTGCAGGTGGCCGGAGGCCCAAATCCCCCCCCCCCCAATCAACATGGTAGCGGAATTAAATAATGATAGACTACCCCAGGAGGGTACCAGCACCCCTGGAGAATCCCTCGCTGAGCATCCACGACCATGTTTCTCCACTTCTGAGCGTGGGTGCTCAGGCTGCCCCCCGTATACTGGGGGGGCAAAATTCCGCTCAAGACTACAACTGCTCGGGGCAAACGGAGCAACAAGACCAAGGCGACCCCTGCCACGCTGTCCGTGAATTTCTGCAATATCAGGGGACTTCACTCTAACCTAAACGCCGTCCACTACCATCTCGAGACGGCGAGGCCGGCTCTGCTCTTTCTTCGAGACGCAGGTGTCCTCTCCGGCTGATGTCTCGTATCTCTCCTACACGGGCTACAAACTGGAACACTCCTTTGTGCCTCGGGCTGGAGTTTGCGTTTACGTCAGAGAGGACATCTGTTCTCGACGCCTCGGCAGACTTGAAGGTTCGGACCTGTCCATCCTTTGGCTACGCGTAGACAGCGACGACCATCCGCGCGTCTACGGGTGCCTCTATAGGTCCCATAGCGGTAATGCCGAAACAGACCGACTCTTCGACCACGTCCAAATGGCTGCAGATTCGTTGCTACAGCAGATCCCCTCCGCAGAGATCGTGATCCTCGGCGACTTTAACGCCCATCACGCCGAATGGCTTGTTTCACGTTTAACCGAACATGCGGGGAGATCTGTTCATGATTTTGCCTGGGCATATGGTCTGACACAACTGGTTACTTCGCCTACGCGGATTCCAGATGTGCAGGATCATGCACCTTCCCTGTTGGACCTTCTGCTGACCTCTTACCCGGACGGATATCAGATTTCCGTCGATGCCCCTTTAGGCTCCTCGGACCATTGTCTGGTCCGGAGTGTGGTGCCACTCACGCTGAAATCGCGGTTGCATTCTGCAGGCTGCCGCCGTGTTTGGCACTATAGGTCAGCCGATTGGGATGGGATGCGGTCTTTCTTTGCATCCTACCCTTGGGGGCGGGTTTGCTTCTCGCCGGATGATCCCAACGTTGTTGCGGATTCTGTTGATGATGTGGTACTTCAGGGTATGGAACTTTTTATTCCTTACTCTGTGGTGCCCATTGGAGGCAAATCTCAGCCATGGTTTGGTCGCTCCTGTAAAATAGCATCATGCTATAAGCAGGAGTGCTACCAAGCCTGGGCTGATGCATCAGCGTCCCGCGATGTAAACACCAGCGCTCTAAAAAAGAAGTATAATTCCGCCTCTAGGTCCTTCAAAAGAGTCATTGCCAAGGCAAAGTCAGAGCACATAGGCAGAATTAGCGAGAAACTAGTTCGCCTTCCTTCTGGAACCCGTGCATTCTGGTCTCTCGCCAAGGCTGTCCAGGGGAATTTCTGTCAGCCATCTCTTCCATCTCTGCAAGGGGAGGACGACTCACTGGCCCATACCGCAAAGGAGAAAGCTGATCTTCTAGGCGCTTTCTTTGCGTCTAACTCGACTCTCGATGACGGGGGGAGTACGCCGCCGAACATCCCGCGGTGTGAATGCTCCATGCCGGAAGTGCACTTCACACAGCGCTCGGTTCGCAAAGCACTCCTCTCCCTGGACATCCACAAGTCGAGTGACCCTGACGGAATCCCCCCAATTGTGCTGAGGACGTATGCTCCAGAGTTGGCACCGGTTTTAACGCGTCTTTTCCGGTACTCCTACTCCCTAGGCGTAGTCCCAAAATCATGGAAGACGGCTTTCGTCCACCCGATCCCTAAAAAAGGCGACCGCTCAGACCCGTCCAACTACCAGCCAATCGCCATCACCTCCTTGTTCTCCAAAACAATGGAGTCCATTGTAAACTGCCAGCTCATGAGGTACCTTGAAGATCACCAGCTGATTAGTGACCGCCAATACGGTTTTCGCCGTGGTCGGTCAGCTGGTGATCTTCTGGTCTACCTAACTCACAGATGGGCGGAGGCAGTAGAGTTCAAGGGAGAGGCATTGGCCGTTAGTTTGGACATTGCGAAGGCCTTCGATCGTGTTTGGCACAAAGCGCTTCTTTCGAAGCTCCCTTCCTATGGGCTTCCCGAGAAATTGTGCGATTGGATCACCAGCTTTCTTGCAGATCGGAGCATTGAGGTCGTTGTAGACGGTGCAAGCTCCGATTGCAAGCCTATTAATGCTGGTGTTCCACAGGGCTGCGTGCTATCGCCAACGCTGTTTCTTCTGCATATCAATGATATGTTGCATACCCGTAACATTCATTGCTATGCAGATGACAGCACTGGTGATGCTCTTTACACCGGCCGAGCCAATATTTCTCGGGAAAACGTCTCCGAGTGTCGGGACAAACTTGTGTCTGAAGTCGACTCTTTGCTGAACAGAGTCTCGGATTGGGGACGACTAAATCTAGTCCAGTTTAACCCCCAGAAGACACAAGTTTGCGCGTTAACCGCTAAAAAGAACCCCTTTGTCCTATCCCCTCAGTTTCAAGGCACTCCCCTTGTTCCTCAGCCAGTATCGGAATCCTCGGCGTCGACATATCGAGTGACGTGCAGTTTCGTGGTCACTTGGAAGGGAAAGCCAAATTGGCCTCCAAAAAGCTTGGCATGCTCAGCAGAGCGGAACAGTATTTCATGTCTGCACACCGCCTGCAACTTTACAAGGCGCAGGTTCGGCCGCACATGGAATACTGTTCCCATCTCTGGGCTGTGGCTCCCCAGTACCAGCTCCTTCTACTTGACCGCATCCACCGCAGAGCGGCTCGAATCGTCGACGACCGAGTGCTTTCCGATCGGCTCGATTCACTGGCTCTGCGAAGAGATGTTGCATCTCTTTGCGTATTTTATCGCATCTATCACGGGGAGTGCTCTGAGGAATTGTTCGGATTAATCCCAGCCGCCAAATTTCGTGAACGTACTACACGGCAAACGTCCCGATACCATCCACACCATCTGGATGTTTGGCGGTCCACCACTGTACGTTTCACAAGGAGTTTTCTTTCACGTACAACCTCTCTGTGGAATAGTTTACCACCGGCGATTTTTCCGGACCGATACGACCTGGGGACCTTCAAGAAAAGAGATTAATCCTATCTAAAGGGCCGGCAACGCACCCGCAATTCTCCTGGTGTTGCGGTTGATTATGGGCGGCGGTAGTCACTTAACATCAGGTGAGCCGCATGCTCGTTTGCCCCTTCTTCTATATAAAAAAAAAAAATTATAAAAATTGAGATTCTAATAAAGGATCCATAATTCAAAGGTATGCTGATCACTAAGCCATGTGTTCATCAATTACATATGGAATCCTTAAAAGAAGTAATACTTTCTCAAGATTATCACAAAATGATGCTCATTGACATTAAAACAAAACAAGTGAAGAGTGTGTTGCGAAATACATAGTTATGAGTTCCATTGTGCAGTTTATTTAAATTTTTAAATAAGGTTTAAATGTTACAATGTTGCATATATCTTTAAAATCAAAAATGTAATGTTCGGTATGAGCTTCCTATTTTTAAATCTTTATAGCATTACATGTACTGATGCATTTAAAGTATAAGCCATTTTAAATTTAATATTGCAAAAACTTAACTCACTAAAAGCTGAGCTTATTGAAACCTCATAATGATTTTTAAATACCTGTCTAATGTTTTCTACATAGCTTCACATCTGTAATCCCCGAGAAGGTAAGCAGAGTCCGAAGTACAGAATGCTACTTGTACCGCATATAGCCAAAAATACGAGATAGAGATCACCTGCACTATCACAACCAAAAGTCCCATTAATCGCCTTTTACGACATACTAGGCAAGTAAGACAGTTGACACATTCTATATTGTTGTAAGTCGCACACTAGCATTGGACCTGTAAGTCTCAGACCTATATGGGTGTTTACTACATATTAAAAGTAAGCTTATAAGGGAAATAAATATTAAATATTTGTTATATCCTTATCTTAGTAATACCTAACTACTTATATCAAAAGAATATACTCCTAAATTTTAACGAGTTTGGATACAAAACAGGAAGTTAATATACAGTGACAGATATTTGTGTGCTGCTGAGATTTTGAGTGCTTTACCCATAGTCATGGGTTGGTTCAAGATCTTTAACATTCTGATGTTGTCATAGCCACAGCTACTTCAAGCCTTAGTTATAAAACTTTGGTCTAATATAATGATTAACATAAAAAATCAATTAAGGCAAGTGTTTTATATAATTTCACATGGACAAAAAATAATAATTCCTTTTGAAAAGTCTCACAAAAATTTTCAAAAAGTTGCATTATAAGAACTTTTTTGAATATACCTTTTTAATATATTAGGATATGATACATGAATTATTGAGATGTTTTGTAGCTTAAAGCCATTATTAAAATAATCTAATAAGAGTAATAGAAAAATAAATGCAGAACATTGTATTTATGACATGATATTGTCACACAAAACACCAATAGTCATATCAACTACACACGCAACACTATTCTTTCAACTGTGTAATGTTTTAATATTTTAGAGTTTGCTTACAAACACTAAATAGATTTTACAAAAGGTATTCACTATAATTCAGTTATGCATAATTAGAAATCAAAGAAAAAGTGCACATTTCTATTCAATTCAACAGCTTCATTATATTATTTAATCAAGCTCTCCCAGTTTGATGCATCTCAGTATAACCAAAACTTATTACCTATTAGATTACAATCTTTATGAAACAGGGTGCTGACTTGGTGTGAGGCCTCCATGTTCTGGACTGTGCTTTTGTTTTTTCCTCTTCTTCTCCTTTTTTCTTTTCTTGCGTTCTTTGTCATCATCATGTCGTTTTTGCTTTTTATGTTTCTTCTCATATGTGTCCGGGTTTGAAGAATCTGTTTGAACATGTCAAAAGTATTGTTTATATATATATATATATATATATATATATATATAATATAAGTGTGATAGACTCAGAAATGAGGATATCCGCAGTAAAACCAGAGTGACCGACATAGCCCAACGGATTAGCAAGCTGAAGTGGCAATGGGCCGGCCATATAGCTCGAAGAACCGACAACAGATGGGGAAGAAAGGTTCTCGAGTGGCAGCCTCGTACCGGTAGGCGTAGTGTAGGGCGACCCCCCACTAGGTGAAGTGACGACCTGGTAAGACATGCAGGAAGTCGATGGATGCAGGTAGCTCAGGACCGTGCTTTGTGGCATTACTTGGGGGAGGCCTATGGTCCTCAAGGGTCCTAATGCATCTGCATTTTGATTTGTAATCGAGGATGTAGATGACTAATGCCAAGGCAACCACATACCATCAGGTGGACTGTGTGCTCGTTTGTCACCCTTATCATATAAAAAAAATATATGGTATTTTATACTATCACGGTCCCCTCGTTTTTTGGCTCTGGAAAACCGAAAAATCATCTGATTTTGATGATTTTTTTTAAAATCTACATTTTCACAGCGGATTTACGAAAAAAATTACAGGAATAAAAAAATAAAAACTCATATTAGTTTCCGGGCTTTAAATGTTCATAAAAATGCACTCATTCAGAGTTGGGAGAGGGAAGCACCACACCCCTCAATGTAGCACAGTCGTGGGATGCCCGGTCGACGGAACCTACATCTCAGTGGTTTATAAAACACTCAGATCATATAAACAACAGGAGATATGGCAAGGAGGCGTGGCACTTGCAAACGCATCTGGCCGCAAAGCGGCCTGATGCCAGTTTCGGTAATTAGTCGAATGTCAACTTGTGACGTCTTCACTGCTCGTGATTTTTGACAAAATGCCGCGTTGTTCAGTGATTGTTTGCAAAAATAACAGCTGTATTGTTAATTACATGAAAGGTGGCATCTCATTTCACACGTAAGTACTAAAATATTAATGTTTTTCTTATTCAATTTATTAAAACATTACTTCGTGGTACTAGAAACACGTTGAAAAACCAAATCAAATGTTTTCTTTAGGAACAAAAACCATTGCTTGCTTAGTACAAATCGACCTGTGAATCAGCTGGTCTAATAGCGCAATGGATAAGTGTTTTACTGATACTCTCACTCACACGATAGTTTCGTGAAGCAGCCGCTGCCGGCTTTTGTGAGTGAATGATAGCGACAGATGTTTTTGTGTGAATAAGTTTTGTACGGTGCATGGTAAATGCACGCTTCGTATGATGAGATAAGGTTTATAATTGGTTGTGTAGTATGTTTTGATTTATAAAATGCGAGTGTGTGCGCGATTGTGTATCTATTGCTGTGCATATGTAGTAGTTGGCGCGTGGTAGGGGCCAACTGGAGACACCGGGTTCTAATACATTTTCAACTACTGAGCATATCTCCTGTTGTTTATATGATCTGAGATAAAACACTAACCATGAAGGAGATGGCGGGGTCTATTCGCTCGGTTCGCTCGCTCTCTCGACCCCGCCATCTCCTTTTAACCTAACCTCTCTAAGTCGGGATGCCCTAAGTCTCGAGGTCGCTTCACTAAAAAATTTATAAACATTATGCGATTTAAAAAAAAATTTTTTGTTTAACTGTTCGTTTTTTTTGTAGATTAACAAAAAAAAAACACTGTTTAATGCTTTGCGAAAAAGTTATGAACGATTATATTTGAAGAAGTGCATTTATAGTCACATTCAAAGTCTACTATATATGAAGTATACGAGGTGTGTTCAAAAAGTAAGGTGACTTTATATTTTTATGAAAAACTATTTATTTATTCATCAATATTTATGTTGTCCCCTTCAAAGTAATCCCCCTCAGATATAATACACTTGTGCCAACTCTTTTTCCAATCGTCAAAGCATTTCTGATAATCACTTTCTGGTATAGCCTTCAGCTCTTTCAGCGATGCAGTTTTTATCTCTTCAATCGTTGCAAATCTTTGTCCTTTCATAGGTCTCTTCAGTTTTGGGAACAGGAAAAAGTCACATGGGGCCAAATCCGGTGAATATGGTGGCTGAGGCATGATTGTAGTGTTGTTTTTGGTCAAAAAACCTCTCACAAGCAATGATGAGTGAGCAGGTGCATTATCGTGATGCAAAAACCATGAATTGTTTACCCACAATTCGGGACATTTCTTACGTATTGTTTCTCGCAAATAGCGCATAACTTCAAGGTAATACTCCTTATTGACCGTACGACCTTGTGGCAAGAACTCATGATGCACCACACCCGAAGTTAAGTTGCTACAGTCGAAGAAAACTGTAAGCAAAACCTTCACATTTGATCGAACTTGGCGTGCTTTTTTTGGTCTTGGTGATTCAGTGTGCTTCCACTGGGACAATTGAGTCTTAGTTTCGACGTCATAACCACATACCCATGTTTCGTCACCTGTTATGACCCTTTTGAGCAAATCTGGGTCGTTGTTGACATCACCCAATAGCTCTTGAGCGATTGTCATGCGACGGTTCTTTTGGTCGAAATTGAGCAATTTTGGAACAAATTTCGCTGACACACGTTTCATGCCCAAAATATCCAAAAAAATTTCATGACAAGAGCCAACCGATATGCCAACATCCTCAGCAACTTCTCTGATAGTGATTCGACGATTTTTCAAAACAATTTTCTTCACTATTTCAACGTTTTCATCGGTTGTTGACGTGCTGGGGCGTCCAGAGCGAGGTTCGTCATTGGCATCTTCTCGGCCATCTTGAAAGAGCTTGTACCACTTATAAACGTTTTTTTTACTAAGAGTAGACTCACCGTATGCCACTGTCAACATTTCAAGTGTTTTGGAGCACGTAATTCCATTTTTTACACAAAATTTGATGCAAATTCTTTGATCCATTTTTTTTGATAGAAGAAAATCGCCGAGCACATCAAAGTACGTCTGACCTTTGTAACTGTCAAAAATAAACTAAACATGCTATACACTTCAAACTTGAAACATATGATCAGGACATGTGTACCAACGCAACAAAATACAAAAATCGAAAATCGAATGTGCGTTGCCCGCAAAATTCAAAAAGTCACCTTACTTTTTGAACACACCTCGTATAATACTATAAACTATAATATGAAGTCTTCAAGTGAGATATTTTCCATAAATTCGCCATAAAAACGAAGATTTTAAAAAAAATCATCGAAATCCGATAATTTTTCGATTTTCTAGAGCCAAAAAACGAGGGGACTGCAAAAGTATCAAATTGCCAAAAATACCTAGAGTGATTCGTGAGGCTACTGAAATTAAAACAAATAATAACTTCAAAAGAGTAGACTGCTGGGTGCTACTATCTGCTTGGAATCCTGTAATTAATAAAATTAGATCCAAACCCAGGCATACTACTGCAACACTTCAAGACACAGTATGTTCATTCCGCATATGTTGTATCACAATTAAGAATTAAAAGTTGAAGGAAATAATTTAAAGTTCAAGAAAATCAACATGTCAAACATCTCATACAATTAAAAATAAGTTAAATTAAATGCAATAAAATCTGTGAAATTGGTGTTATTAATTATTAAATATTTGTGTAAATGTAGAAATTATGAGTAATTATGTTAAATTTATTTTGAACTACTTCATGTTATCAAACTTTTTATTTAAAACCAACATTTTTATTATATTTTTGGTTCATTCATGGCCCTAAACTAAAATTGTTAATCCAGTTCACTGTAAAGAAACTAAGGTAAGCAAGATATATGAGATAATGAATTTAATACAAAATTTCAAAGCCTGAATAATTCACTGTATTTAGTTATATATGGAAACTACCTTTAAAAATTATGAAGTGATCAAAAAAATAAAAGGTGTACCTTGTAAAGGTGTGTCTTGGCCAGGAGGTGCACCATCTTTGTGTTTGTGTTTCTTGTGTTTGCTCTTATGCCTTTTGGGTGGTGTTGCGCTTACATAACGGTATTGCTCTGGTAATGGTCCAGGATGAAGTCTGAAACCTGCTAACTGTGCACTAGTCAGTGGCAGCAATTCTTTACCACCGATAGGTCTTTTGGCTATTACTGATCCTAAAGTGCTGTTGTCCTCCTGACCAGGGCCATCAACTATGCCTGGCAAGTTAGGCAAGAATGATGACAATGACTCCTTCAATTTTTTGCCATTAAATTTACTATAAGAGTGTTCTAGGCCATAATACGCCATTAAATTAGTTGCACCTGTTAGTTCACATTCTCCTGTAAATCAAAACAAACGATAAAATGTAGATTTATTCGTTTACTGATTAAAATTTAATATGAGGTTTACTACCTGGAGGTTCTTTCATCAAATAGAAAGGGCCACTATGCACGATTGCAGGATTCTTGCCGAGTGAAATAGTAGTTTTAAGGGTTCCCGAAGAATCCTGTCGTGAAACAACTGGTGACCTCCCTCCTCGAGGTGAGGATTTCGGTGAATAAGGTTCTACTTTTCTAAACTGATCAGACATCATCTTGAATCAGCATTGTCTAAACAAAAGACATAAACGAAGAAATTTTAGTAAATAAAATTGAAAACTAAAAATAAGTACCCCTTTCTACGAGACGTATGTTGTAACCACAGACAAAATGTTTTCTTTTACTTTTTAATAATAATAATTATGCCATAGACAGAGAAACTATACATTATTAAGATTTTTTGCTTGGATGCTCGTTTTTTTAGTCGTGTACTCATTTTATTGGAGAGATAAAAATAGCCAAATGAGTGAGTTTGAAAGAAAACTGATATTGTTTATGATCAAGAATATAAAAAACAGATAGGTCACTTCTGAGTATCGTCAATTCAAATAGTGTACATATTTCTTGTTCTAGGGAATGGTAAATTAACTATGTCATTATTAATTATAAAAGTAGAGATGGGCCGAATATTCGTTTTATATTCGGTATTCGGCATATTCGGCAGCATTACCGAATATTCGTATTCGGCCGAATATTCGGCTAAATCACCGAACATTCGTTTTCATTGTGTCAAATATATTGCAATGTACGAATTGAGTAATGCGATGTTTTTTACTGTTGAAAGTATATTTTATTTATGGATTAAATCTACTTACCCAAGAGTGCCTCAAATGCATATATCTATACATTTCTGTTTTTGAGGAACTGTAGATTTAATTCCGATCATGGCAAATAGAAACTTGATAAAATGTTTTTGGAATCAAACGTGGAAACATTACATTACATTAGTACATTTGACTTTACTTTGGTCGTCAGTTTCTCTAAAATAAGTCCAAATAGTAAATCTCCTGCCGCTCATTTTTATCATATAATTATCAATTTTCACTAAGAATAAAAACACGAAATACTTTTTTTATCACTGTGGCCGAACAAGGAAAAGGGGAGATCTCCCGCTGGGCAAAGTGTTCTGCCCGGGGAGCGGCCAACACATTCCATGTGATAGTTCGGTGATGTTCCATATTATATACTGTTTATGATTCGGAATTTTGATATCGTGAATTAGGCTTCGGTGTGTTTCACTTGCGGCGCAACGACAGCGCCACCACAGTCACAAGAATAGTCAAAACATAAGCATGTGCCGGCAATTTTCTCAGTAGTAGAATAGAAGCAATAACATGTCAGGTGTGGCGGAGGAGCGAGGGGCAGAGCCTAGCGCTAATCCCGCGCGCTTTTCGGTAACAAGTTTCGTGATAAATCGGTTGGGTGCCGAGGTGACCCTGCCGAATAACTTTCGGCCGAATATTCGGTTCGGTAAAAATTTTACCCAACATTCGGCCGAATATTCGTATTCGGTGAAATCCATATTCGGCCCATCCCTAATTATAATTATAATTTATTTTTTGTGGCCTATCGAGGTGGCATATACGTACATATGTAATTATTACAGCGCTTTATTTGATATTAAATATTTAATAAAATCAATCATATTTCTTATTTTCTTACCTATAATGCATTTTTACTACTTTATATGTTTACTACGTGAACTCATGGAATCGCATTTTCAGACATTAATAACGGTGTACGGTATCATATCATATCTGATTAACTATATATATATACTACTCTCTACTGATACATGCTATATTTATAGCCATAATTACAACAGTATACTGTAAATGGATATTCAGGAAGTTGGCACCCGGAAATAATTATTAAAAATAATGCGACTAGTATAAATCTAGACGAGAGACGCTGCGGCTGATGTTAAGGAATTATTTAATTACTTATTTACGATAGAAATAAATAACTTATGGACAAACTGATATCAGATGCTGATTGCGCATGTGAAAATCTACAGATTTACATTGTTTAACTATTCCTGTACCGTCATTTCTAGGTAAAAAATTAAAATTTATTATTTCACAGCATCCACCTAATTTTTTTAATATCTAAACAAATATTTGACGCGCAAACAAATAATTATTACCGATAAACATTATTTTTATGCGCAATCGATTTTTATATTTCCGGGTGACAACTTACTGAACCATGTAAATGGGCTGTGATTGCTCGCTAGAAACTGAACGATTCTTGTCTATGCATCCAACCACGTGTTGGCGAATGTATTCGTCATTGCAAAAATTAAAAATAAAACTTTTAGAAAAAAAAAAAGTTAGTCTATGGGACGTGAATTAGCTTCTCGTAATACGCTACGATTTTCGATTATGTGTTTGGAAATAAACACCGGAATAAGTTTAATTTAATTTGTTTGTGATTAAATAAATTATTTGAAACGTTCAAAATGTGGATACATTGTGATAAGCGTCGTACAAACGCAGTGCAACATTTCTAATATTACAATCCTCGCTCAGCGAAGTGACGCCATTTTACGGGAATGACCAGCCTGCGGCTGCCTCTTATTAGGCCTGATGTAAGCAGTGCTCTATTCAAACGGATGCATGGAAACGAATCTTTATTATTGTACTCGTACTGGATGTACGATTTCAGAGGTATGTTCTCAGTTTTCATTGTTATTATTGTGACCATATTTCAAATCGAAGTTTGATTTCCTCTTGTTTAAACGTCTTTTGTTTCTAGGCATATTTAGTAAGCACGTGTTTTAATTTTTGCAGAAAACTATGGAAGATGGTAATATAACCAATACCAGAGACGATAAAATCGGTTCAGCGTCACTGACGAACTTTTACGTCGATCGACCCGCAAAATTGACTACAAACGGGCACGATTTTGTGGGCGAGCCGTCCAGTCCCCCAGAGTCGTTCTACGACCCAAGGCGATCCAGCGCTGACGCTTTACAAGAAGATAAGTTCCGAAAACGCATTAATCCATTACGAATTCATCTTGGAAAAAGACCGTTTGTTGACAGTGCTGTTCCTTATAATAGTGTGGTCAAAAAGAAAAAGCATTTTGGGAGTAAGCCAAGTGAAGGTGGTGCACATAAACCTTTAGCCCCACGTCCGCCTAAACTTTTATCTAAACGCAATGACCGTAATCCATTTCACAATGTTACATCACAAGGAGATAGTTCGATGGAAAATGAACACGACAAACCAGTGCCACGTCTTGTACCTAAGAGCCAACTGTTGCAGTTCAAGAAGGGTAAGACTGAAAAAGGGGCCCAGTTGAAGGAATATGCCCAAAGCTTAGGGTTACAGCCTATGGTGAAATTCAAGTGTCGGAAATGTTGTTCCATGTCATTCAAAACATTAGCTATGTTAAAAGAACATCAGTTGATATGCCGTGCTCAGGCAAAAGAACCTGCATTGAGTCCAGAGTCTGCTCCAAATTCTGATAATAGTTCTGGTGGTCCTTCAAGAGTTACAAGAAAGGTTTATTTATGCTCAGCTTGTGGAACATACTATGAAAATTGGAACCTATTTCTTCATATGAGGGAAGTACACAATAGACACATTTGCTTATTTTGTCTGGGTATGTTTTCTAAAGCTGAGAAACTATCAGCTCACTTAACAAACAAGCATAATGTACAGGAATTCAACTACAATAACAGAGAAGAGTTTTTTAGTGTTTACAATGGGACTTTGTATTTAATGTGCTGTGTGTGTGATGAAATTTGTAGTGAGCAGGATGACTTCTTTAATCATGATTGTAATAATGTGAAACCTAAACCTGTGCCTGTACTGGTTAGTAAAAAACCTAATAATGTAAAGTATGTCAAAAATGGCAATGACACTTCTAAAACCTGTTCTACTATACTCACTAAAGAGTTATTAAGGCCTGTTTGTGATAAAATTGGAGCCAATGATGTAAAACCTGAGACAGTCGCAACCCATAAGGCTATGATAGAAAATAGTGACTGCGAGCCTGTAAATAGTGATACGAGTATTAGTTCTGATAGTTTAACTACACCTAGCAAAGCCACAACTAATGTTATAGACTCTGTGATAGGACAAGATAGTTCAATTATAAAACCTGGGTCACCTGAACATCAGACTGGCACATTAGAGACTAATAGGTCATACTTGCCGAATGGAGATGACAGCAAAGAACATTCAGATGAAAATGATTCACCACTTCCAGATGAAATACATTCACCAGTGTCATATCACCCTGCTAATGTAGAGGAGAGAATAACTCAAGCACCTGAGAGAGAAAAAGAGGGTGGCATCAAATTGAAATTAAGTTTAAATAATGCAAATTCTCCTGTAATTATTAATTCTACTGTAGATCCTACAGTTGGTCAACAATATGTTCAAAAGCCACCATCACGTGTCAGAAGGCCACCAAAAAGATATGAAAAAGATACTCTACGAGAGCTACAGACCTCCACAAGACCACCATCTATCAAAATGACAATTTGTGATAAAGCTGACAGTCCTTTTGTGAAAACTACCATAATTGAAAATAACAGAGAAACCACACTCATGAATAATAGTATAGAGTCAGCTCCATCATTATCTAATGATACTGAGCCTAAAGTTGAAAGCACAATAAAAACAACTATCTATGATAATAAATTAGAGGAATGTAATACTTTGAATAGGGTTCCAAAGCTTACTGTTAGGGTCCCTAAGGAGTTCTTGGATAAAGATTCATCAAGTGAATATTCCTCTGATAGTGATGCTGGGGAGAAATTAACTGTAGATGACCAAAATATGGCAGAAGACCACCAAGAAAAAATTAAAGAGCAATCCCCAGAAAATACAATAATGGAGGCGAAATTGCCCATAGAAGATACTAAAGTAAAAGAAGAACCAGAACAACAGTTAGATGAAAAAATACAAATCACAGATGAAAATATTCATCCAGAAATAGAACCTAAGACTGAACCTAAAGAAGATATTTTAAATGTAGAAGAGTCTTCTGCTACCGATACCACACCTATAATAGAGTTAACATTAAATAGACCATTAGACAAATATCCACTCAAAGATCTTTTGAAGGTCTTTTTAGCTTCAACAGTTATCAATTGTATTTATTGCAACCATGCCCGTAAGATTGCCGTGGATTGTGAGCAACTCGCACTACATATGATAGCAGAGCATCGGTTTTCTGCCACCGTGGATAGCATTACAGCTGAAGAACTTATGCCTCAAACAATTGCAGCTAAAGTGAAAGCAAGGGTAGAGGAAGCATGTGCAGTTTTTATAAACCTTGACTCCTATGATAGTATTGATAAATATGACAATGTGCAGTATAACCATATATTTGAATGTTTTCATTGTTTTTTTAAAACTGCTGTTCTTAAAGATCTCTATTTTCACAATCGAAAAATGCACCAGAAAACTATACTTCTTTGCATTATGTGTAAATCTAATTTTTATACTTATAGTGAGTTAATATGTCATTTATGTCCAGGAACTTATGATTCTGAGTATGAAAATAGATTTAGATGTTGCTTATGTAATGTAGATACTATATCATCATCCTTTAGGTTAATGGTACATCTAAGGAAAATCCACCACACTTGTGATGTTTGTTTAGAATTTTGCCAAAGTCAAGCTCGTTTGTCAAACCATGTTTGGAAACATAAACTGCACCACCTGTGCTACCGTTGTGGTATCGCATACAGAAATAAACCTGATATCACAAATCATCTGTTCTGGAAGCATGGGACGGAAAGTGTGTTGTGTAAAAAGTGCCTTCAGAAAAAGTGGCCGCATGTCTATCATTTTTGTACGCCTCCAGCTATATTTGTATGTGAGGAATGTAGCTTACAATTTACAAGAGCTGTATATCTCAAAGTACATAAAAGATTTCATTCTGAAGAGTATCCGCATGCATGTAACGAAGAAAACTGTACTGAAAAATTTGTTTCTAAAAAATTGTTAGCAAAACATGTGGAAGAACATAAAATAAAATTACTTGGTGAAAACTTAAGTGAAGAGAAATCGACAAGTGATAAACCTATTGAAGTAACCAAGGAGCCTATGCCAGTTGTTGATTTAATTGATGAAATACCTAAAGAGGAATCAGGATCTTCTGAGATAAAAACAGAGGCTGCAACAGAGCAGGTTTCCAAGAAAGCTAGAAAGAAAAAATTAAAAGACAAAGATGCATTACTGTTAGATGTAAATTTGCCAGCATTAAACCTTTCTGAAAGTGATAGTAGTGATGAATCTGATAGTGGCATTCCACCATCAATAAAAGAAGAAGTAACAACAGATAAATTGGATGAAGAATCGCAAGAGGAAAAACCTGTTATCACTGACACAAAAGACACTATAATCCCTGATGCTGCACCACTATCTAAACTTGAACAAGAATCAGAACCACCGGAAGAAGAAAAGCCTGACGAAAAACAAGTTTTAGAGATATGGGATAATTTTAAAAAATATCAAGCTAAAGTTGAGAAACTAAAAGAAAAGACACCTCCCTTAGTTCCTATTAGAAAACATGTATGTGAGTCTGATCATGACTATTGTTTGATACCGATGGATATGAATGGCGATGAAGACATTTTTGATTCAGACAAGAAGAAAAATAAAAAATCGCCTAAGAAGAAGCACGGCGGTTTATCGTCATCTAGTAGTAGCAGTAGTGATAGTGATTCGAGTTGTTCATGTGGCTCCAACTGCAGTTGTTCTTCTAGCAGCGGATCTTCATCATCCAGTTCATCAGATTCAGATTCATCAGATGAGTCAGGCAATGAAAAGAAAAAGAATAAACAATTAAAGAAATTACCAAACAGACGAATCAGTAACGGCTCTAATGTAGATGTTATGGGCATGACTGAGACACCTGTTTTGGTACCTGAAAAAACCGAACCTCTTATAGCGGAGAGTGACTTAGAAACCGAAGAGAGTGAAACAGATGAGGAATTTTATGATGAGAATCCACAACGAATTGCAAATAAATTGTATGCTGAAAAGCGTAATCAACTTATGCTTTTAGCTTCAGTAGCACCATCTGACGGTGGTTCCATGTCAGGAGATGTTAGTCGTGCCACCACACCAATTAAGGAGGAAATAAAACCGAAAGAAGAAGTGAGTACAGGTAATGAACAACACGGAAATGATACTAAAGAGAAAACTAGTAGTAGTAGTAAAAAGCGAAGTAAAAAGAAAAAGAGATCAAAGAGTTCTAAGAAGCATGCACCCATCAAAATTAACATTTCCAAAGATGTAATCACTAAACCAGAAGTGGAAGCTTCGCCGCCGCTTCTACCGAATAAAATTACAATATCATTACAGTCCAACACAGTTCAAGTTCCGGAAGTGCCGAAGGCATCGCTTGCTATTCCTAGTAACACGTCCACACCCAAGGCTGCACCCCTTGAAAAGAAACGCGCTTCAAAGCGAAGACGCGTCCCAAATAAATTTTATGGTTACTCAAGTGACGAAGAGTCCACTGCTTTAAAACCTCAACTACCGCCGAAACTAGAGTGGAGAAAAGAAGATTTACCTTCTCCTGTGACGCACAAGACGAAGAAAGAAATACCTTCCTCTGTTATTCCACAAAGAACGTTCAATTATACAGATACTATTAGGTTAACTGCGCCCATCCCAGACCCAGAACCGCCGCGAATCTTAATGAACTCTGAGTCGATGGAATCAAGTGATTCTGACACCAGTGATGAGGGAGCTTTAGAGATATATCAACCGAACAGCGTCCAGAACTCCATACCGGTTCCGCCGCCGACTTACCTTAATTCTGGTACATCTAGTCTGCCATACCAGTTCCAGAGGCCTGCTGTACGTGAGGCGCGTGAAGGGGAAAGTGTTTATTGCTACTGCCGATGCCCTTATGACGAGGTGTCAGAAATGATAGCATGCGATGCTGAGGGATGTCCAATCGAATGGTTTCACTTTGAGTGCGTTGGTATCATGGTTCCGCCTAAAGGCAAATGGTACTGTCCTGAGTGTAGGAAAAATCAAAGTATTGCTGGTTTCAGATAAGTCTATTGGAAATTTAGGTGTACATATAATTTGGCTGTATTGTTATCTGTATATAACTTATTGACAATTGTAGATAGTTTAGCTTTACCTGTATATCTATGTAGGTAGGTAGTATATAAAGTATAGGATATTAGGTCTGAAAAAAAATGTATCATATGTTATAAAAAGTACATGTTATGCTTGAAGCCGGCTGTGTGGCCAACTCTGTAACCTGGCAAATTGTTACTGACATTCACTATCCAGCGAAACGGAAATATAAATCCAATTTTTGATACCAGTACTGCAGTTTTATTTATACAAATTCAATATTATCTATCCTGTGCCGCTAGCCGCTACAGCCTTTTGTGGGCCCTGGCCTCCTCCACAATATTCCGCCAGCAGATTCAATATTATAGCTTGTAAATTACTGTTGAAGTGCTATATTAATATTTGAAATGTTTAATATTTTAAAACATTTTCTCTTATTTCACAAAGTTTAATTTAATGGTAAATGATTGATTGTGATTTTCATAAGGGAAATATTAGATCATGTTCGTTTATTATCATATCCCTACTTGTTTCATTGTAGTTGTTTACAGTTGTTAAAGTTATGGTATGGTTATGCATCTCAAAGCAATACAGTAGAGTCTCATTAATCCGACACTATAAAAGACCAGGAGGTGACGGGTTAATGGGACGTTCGGATTACTGGATTATATAGGAAAATTCAAGGTAAATAAAGCATTACGTATGTCAAATGAAATCAAAAATCTTTATTTTCACTTAAAATTAAGTACATTGTTGGAACATTCATTTTAAGTTAGGAAACTTGTTTTAGGAGGCTCCGCTCTTCCCATCCTTCATTTATATAAATTAGTGTTTAGAACTAGGGTAACGTACTTACTTACTTACTTATCTTCACGCACAATCCCTAACGGGGTAGCCAGAGAGAACAGATCGCCAAGTGTCACGATCCTTACATACCTCTTTCGCTTCTTTCAGGTTCATTAACTTCTAATATATATTATATGCGCGAGATTTCGCTCGTACTGATGAGGCAAGGACCGACGGAAGGAAGAGGCGCGGACACGCCGGACAGAGTTAGCAATGGAGTAGGGCGCCAGACCACAGACAGATAATGCCGGACTACTGGTCGTGCCGATGTACTGAAGTGCCGAAGTAGCGAGACTACTGTAGTAACCTTATGGGTTTAAATCCGAAAAAATGAAATGATACCTTTAATGCACCGTGAAACATGTATTTTTAGCCGACATCAAAAAAGTAGGAAGATCTTATTTCAAGTTTTGTTTCTCCTTTTTTATATACAAGTTATTTGATTTCTCGGTCAGTGAGGGCTAAATAGTCTTTCGCTCAACAGATGTCGCTAGTTGGCACTGAGGTGAAGTTATTTCTAACGCAATGTGTTTTCAAAAGTTTTTCAGTTTCTAGAGTATGTATATGTGCAAAACAATGCCTCAATGGTTTTTCTACTTAAAGGAAGATCCGTTCCGTAGTTTGTTTTAATGATATTTAATCTAATTAATTTAAAATATAACTAATATTTCAGCCTTACATATGGTTCTTTTTGTGAAAAAGGTGAGAGATGGATTCATATGACTTGAAAAATAATTCCACTCCTAGGGGTAGCAAAATAGGAGATGAAGTTTTTTAATGTAACTACAGACACTGAGTAGTTGGTTGATCGTTGATGTCTTCCGCTGGGACTATGGTGTGTCCTGCAGGTTTCGGGCCTCGGGGTATGCCCCCATTACCCGCGTTATCCTCGCGGTCCACCACTATGGACCGGTCCTGGGAGCCTTCTATATTGGCTATAGAGCCTGGCATTGTAGGTGTCAAGTACGAACTGTTACGTGATCGGTGAATTTTTTCGTAGTCGGTTAGACTACGAAAAAAAAGAGGTTATCAGGTTAAGTCAGAGTTGGCCTATCAGCGGCATTGTGGGTTGTTACTCGACTCTCTAATCGATATAGAGAGGAGTTCTCTTGGATAGGGTCACCCGTCCGGAGGGCGCGTGTGTAGCGGCGCTAGGTTGTTAAGATGTATGTGCGGCCCGTTGTCTGCACGGTCGAACAATCCGCGCGCCAACCGGGCCACAAACTCCTGGATGGTATCAATTTTCAGGTTGGCCGCTATGACGTCATTCCGGACGTAGCGACCCGCACCGACGATGGTTCTTAACGCCAGATTTTGCTGGGCCTGCAGTCGCCGCCTCAGAGGCTCGCTCAGAAGCGCGTACCAGGCCGGAGCAGCATACGTGATGATGGATCTGATATACGTTTTATAGACTCGCACTTTGGTGTTAAGTGGTAGCTTGGATGCCAGGACCGGACGGAGCATCGCCCGCGCACATCGTGCTCTACGGACGACGAGGTCGACGTGCGCAGTCATGCGCAGCGCCCGGTCGATCTGGCACCCAAGGTAGGTCACGGCCTTCTCGTACGCGATCTTCTGGCCATTGAGGGTTAGCTGAGGTGGTAGGTTTCTGAGGCGGCGAGTGAGCAGAGCGGTCGTCTTACCAACGTTGACGACCATCCTCCACTCATCTAGCCATGGTGGCAGCAGGTCCAGGAGACGTTGCATCCTGGCAGTGGCAATGTGGCTTCTGGACGAATTGAAATAAGCGCTATCGTCCGCGTATAACGCCAATTCCACTTCATCTTCCCACTCTTGCAGCCTTCCTGCCAGGGTAGGGATGTCGTTGGTATAAGCCGCGTACAGGACTGCAGACAAACAGCTGCCCTGAGGAACGCCGGCTCTGATGGTTCTGGTTGCGGACTCGGCGCCCTCTACGCAGACGTAGAACTTCCTGTCTGCCAGGAAAGACGCCACTAGCCGCAACATAGCAGGAGGGACACTGGTCTGTATTTTTAGTTTATAAAGTAGTCCAGAATGCCACACCCTGTCGAACGCCTTCTCGATATCGAGAAAGACGCCCAACGTAGTGCGGCCACGGTTGTATTCGGTCGCAAGCAGGTGCAGCACTCTGGTCAGCTGTGTTGCTGTGGAGTGACCCCTCCTGAATCCGTGCTGCTCCGCCCGAAGTTGGATGCACGGGCGGAGGCGTCTTAGCAACAATCTTTCAAGCAGTTTAGCTATCGGCTTGTAGCTGGCAGCTCTACGCCTGTCCTTCCCGGGTTTCGGCAAGACGATTACTTTGCCTTTCTTCCAGTCCTCCGGGAAGTGGGATGTCCGCAATATCCCATTGTAGAGTCGACCAAGCTCTACTAGGACTCTATGGGGTAGCTGTCGGAGTGCAGCGTTGGTAATCCCGTCGTGCCCCGGTGCCTTCCCCGGTTGCAGGCGGGTTGCTGCTGTCCACCGCAGTTCAGCGGGGGAGATGAACCACTCTCCTGCAAGAGGCGGCGCGGGCGACGACAGGAACTCCTGTACGCGATTCTCCTTTGGGGCATGAAGCTCCAAGAACTCCGCACTTGCTGGGTTCGGCATAAATTGCTCCTCGAAGTGCTCTACTAGGATATCCGCTCTACCCTTGGAATCGTAACGACATTCGCCCGCGTTGTTGGTCAGCGGGCAAACGGGAGGTTTGGCTTTAGTTAACTGTCGGTTCAGTTTGTAGAGCGACGCATCATGCTCTTCCGCCTGCGCCGCTCCCAGGCATCTCCTCTGTGTGCCTGGACTGCAACCGACAGTTCCCCCTACAAGGTGTTCAGTTGCGTCTTGATTCTCGGGCAGCGAGTACGCGCCCAGAGTCTCCTTAACGCCCTTTTTCTCCTGATCTGCACGCTAATGTGTCGCGGCAGATCGTCCCCCCTTGTAGACATCGGGACGATCGTAGAGGCAGCGTTAAGGGCCTCTTGTATCGCCTTTGTCATATTGGTGGCTGCGGCCTCTACGTCGTCCGCTGTGTTTAAGGGGTGGTGTGCTGGAGGTCTCTCCTGCAGGTGTTTGTGGTAGAGCCTCCAGTCGACACGTGTCTTCACTGTTCTGGGCGGCGTAGTCACCTCCTTTAAGCCAAGGGTAATTAAGATCGGGAGGTGCTGTGAGTCCAGGTCGTACAGCATCTCTACCACTATCGGGTAGTTGATGTTCCTAGCGAGCACGATGTCCAATACATCCGGACGACTTCGTGGATCCGTCGGAACATGTGTAGGTTCTTCGGGACCTAAAACGTCATAGCCGTGTCTTTCGGCGTCTTCAAAAAGTGCATGACCCGGCGGGTTGATCAGTCTAGATCCCCACGCCGGGTGTTTGGCGTTTAGGTCCCCGGCGATGATGGTCGGTGTTTCGCCTTCCATTACCGTCCGGACGTCTGAGGAGCAAAATGGAGTCCCTGGCGGGCGGTATGCTGCGTAGATCCTAAGTTCCTCGCCCGCCGCCTCCATTTTTATGCCGTTAGGCAGCTTTATGCGTGTACTCGGGTTTAATTTCGTCTCTCCCAGCAAGATGACCTGTACGTCTTGTTGTTGGGCGACGGTGCGGAGTTCTTGTAACACCTGGGTTCCAGTAGAGGAGGCGCAGGTTAGATTCCTCCATAGTGTCGAGCTAGGTTTGCCAGCGCCTTCTTGACTGCTGTGATGGGATCATTCCCGGCTCTGATATCTGCCAGGACCTGACTGCCGACTTCGATTGCTATGCCAACCAGACGTTGGATGGCGTCAGCAGTCTCGAAGCCGGCTGATGGTGTTCCAGGTGCCTATGCAGGAGTTGGCGCTGGTCTCGGGAGTTGGTTTACTGCTCTTTGCGTGTGGGTAGAGCGCGCTCTATGTGTAGAGCGGGCTCTATTTTCTGATAGAGCTCTTTCTGGCACTCTACCCATTCTGTCTTTCTTGTCCTCCGTGGTAACCTGCGCGTTTCTGTGGGTGCCGTGAAGGGTGGAGGGGGGGGGGCAGGTTGCCTTCCCTTTCCTCTAACTGTGGTCCACCCGTCTTCCTGGACCACGGCCCTGGGACGACTTTGGGGGACCCTCTTGGGCTCCTCTGGGAGTAGTCCCGGTAGAGCAATCCCCTGCTTCCTTGCAATCCTCCTCAGGACTGGGCAGCGGCGATCATTAGCGGTGTGGTTCTTGGCGCAATTTGCGCATCGCGGTTCTTCATCTCTACCCCTTGGGCAGTTACTGGCGATGTGATCTCCGGCGCAGCTAACACACTTCACTGGCCTGAAGCAATTGGTAGATGCATGGCCAAAGGCCTGGCAGCAGTGGCACTGTGAAGGGCCCGCTCTTCCTTGCCAGGCCTCTATGACGACTCCTCTCATGAAGAGGAGCTCGTCGATCTGATAGAGCTCGTTAAGGCGCTCCAGGCTCAGGTGGTCCAGCTGCGCGAATTAGAGGCACCCAGGTCTGCCTCTACGGGGGGGGGGCATCCCTTTGACATACTTAATCGGGAACCCCTTGGCCCTGATAGCCCCCTCTATCGTGGTTGGATCCGTGCCCACTGGTAGCTGGAAAGTACAGACAGTACCTGTCAATGTCATACTTCATAGGCATGCACTAATTAGGTCGGCATGCCCATAAAGTGTGACATTGACAGGTACTGTCTGTACTACTAAGAAATTCAGGACTTCATAGGCGTGATTTTACTGACAGCTGTCGCAGAGATCAAGCTATCTTTTATGAACTATAGTTGTATTGAGATTGTGATATCACTTGGTTCACTCAAAGGGGACAAAAAATGAAACGTTCATAAAAAGTTAAAGATAATAGTCGACACCAATGAACTATACAGAATGGGTCCCACATATATGCAATAAATGAAACCACAAGTAATACTAGTCCGTAGAAGTGTAGAAAAATTAAATATTAAATCAAAACCCGTAAAATAAAAAAGTTAAATTTTCAAACAAAATAAATATTAAAATAAATTCAGTAAAAGTGAACACTCTGTTTAGACAACGTACCTTGACCCTTTGGAAGAGTGACAACGTTGCACGCGGGTGGCACGCCGACAAAAGACACCGCTGTCGATATGTCGCAATACCAATAGTTTGCACTGCGTGGCAACGTCGCTTTTTAATGTTCAAGGATTCATTCAAGTTCATTGAATCATTGACTTAGTGACCCAATTCTATAGAGTGTTCAAATTTGCTTAAAATTAAAACTCTACTTTTTGACCTAATTACTGGACCGATTACGTTCATTTTTTGTATATCGTCAGCAAAGGCGATAACAAGTATATGGTTTCATTTATTGCATATATGTGGGACCCATTCTGTATGTCAAACGAACTTCAATAATAAATAAAATCAGAACATCATCAATGTGTGTGTAGTCGGAGTCAATTAAATACGCATTATTAAGGATAGCTCAAAAACTACTGGTCAGATCTTAATCAAATTTATATGGGACAACATGAGTAGCACCAGATCCTCATGTGGACAACATGAGGCACCAGATCCTCATGTGGTCCCATTTAAATTTGTTGTGTTTAAATAAAAAAATAATCCTCAAAATCGGTTCACGTAGAAAATAGTTCTGAGGTAACACAAAAATACAGACTAATTGAGAACCTCTTCTTTTTTTGAAGTTGGTTGAAATAGAATAACTACCACATAGTAGTTTCTGAAGTCATTCTTCTATACCGTTTACCTATTACAATTTTAGCACCGATTTTCGAATTTCAGAAGCTGTAATGAAGAATATATTTTATTCTTTTTCGTTCTTGTTTTTCTTTTATTAAAAGTTAATTGAAAAAAAATTAGTCTGGAAATTTACGTGCCGCGAAAAATTTATGGGCTTGTACTTTTTTATAGTAGAGGGGGCAAAAGAGCATGCGGCTCACTTGATAGTGACTACCGCCGCCCATGAACAACTGCAACATCAAGGGAATTGCAGGTGCGTTCTTTTAAGGCTCGGTGACACTGGGCTAGTTTACAAGCTACAAGCCACCGAGTTCTCGAGCAGCTTGTAAACTGTAAATAAATTAATAAGCTGATACTGAGTGCCCCGACCCAGAAATTAGAACAGTATTCCATATGAGGCCGAAACTGCGCTTTGTAAAGCTGCAAGCGGTAGTCCGGCATGCAATCCCGTCTCGATCTACTGTGCGCTCCTGGTTTTTTGATACCAGTTTTGCCTTCCCTTTCAAGTGCCTACGAAACTGTACGCCTCTCGAAATGTCGACAGCCAGGATTCTGATGCTAGCTGAGGTAACAAGGGGAGTACCCTGAAATCGAGGAAATACTACAAAGGGGTTATTTTTTAGGGTAAACGTGCAAACCTGTGTCTTTTGGGGATTAAACTTTAAGTCACCCTCAATCCGAGACTTTGTTCAACAAAGCCTCGACTTCAAACATAAGTTTGTTCCGACACTCAAAGACGAGTGTCGGAACAAACTTATGTTTGGCACAAAACGCTTCTAAAGAAGCGTTTTGTGCCAAAGCTCATCGAAGGCCTTCGCTATATCCAAAGTAACGACCAAGGCTTCCCTTGGCAAAACATCTTAATAAAATTAGAGGAAGAGAAGAGAGCTTATTCAGTTTTAAAATTTTGAATCACGTGCAGTCAGTTAACGAAAGATAAAGTTACAGCCTATATACGTCCCACTGCTGGGCACAGGTCTCCCCTTATTTCTGAGAAGGTTTTAGGGCAAGGAAGTGTTCGCAACGCTGCACCAATGCGTGTTGGCAAACTTCACATGTCTTCGAAATATTTTTCTTATTCCTCAGATATGCAGGTTTCCTCATGATGTTATCCTTCACCGCCCAGCACGTGGTATATCACCACTTAAAATTGCAATTAACAATTTCATTGGTGCCGGCGGGGATCGAACCCGGGTTACTCGCTCTTTTTTAAAATAGGCAACTCACAGCCTGTGATTGATTATTGACAACCATTCTTTTACTAATACCAAACTTATACCAAACAAACGTTATAGTACTGTTACGCCGCGCTCGAATAAGTCAACTAGCGCCATCTAGTGTCAGGAACGAGAGCGAGGGGAGCGTTGCAGTAAATGACATCACACGTCTTTCGACCGACAGCGCCACCCGAAGAACTAAGTTTCTAGAAAATCTATACTCGAATTCTCGGTACCTTGCGCATGTTTACTTGAACATTCCGGATATTTTGCTAATTTAAATAAATAGGTGGCGCAAGATGCGATCGAGGCAGTTGAACTCGGCGACAAAGCGAAGCTTCGGAGCGGAATTAAGTGAATTAGTGTGTTTAATTATTAGTGTTTTTAACTTTAATTTGAATAAAGTAAATTAAAGTGTTAATTTAGGTAATTCTATCGGCAATTTTTATTGTCACGAACCTCAAGCTCGTAACAATTGGTGTCAGAAGTGGGATAAAATAATGCCGATTTTACCTAAGGAGGAAACGGAGGGTGTCCGTACCCGAAGTCAACGCCAGCAGGAGACGGACCAGAGGAGATTTGGTGGTGCAACGCCGCAGATGTCTGAGGGCCAGCCGCCGGCCACGGAAGCCGGTCCGTCAGCAGCTTCTACGTCTGTGGCACCTGACTTAGGTGCTCTGATGGTGATGCTGCAGGAGCAGGCTCGCCGACAGGAGGAACAGGTCCGTCGGTTGGAAGAACAGCTGCGGGGCGGACAGGACGAACAGAGCCGCCGACAGGAGGAACAGGTCCGTCAGTTGAAAGAGCAGCTGCAGAGCGGACAGGAGGAACCGGCCCGTCGGTCGGAAGAGCAGATGCTCCTCATTAAGGACCTTCATGCTACCTTTGGGAAAGAGATAAAGGAGGTGAAGGATAGGGTTGCTCAACATGACAACCGCCTGTCGGAAGCTGAAACCCAAATCAAGGAAGCTAAAACCCAAATCGACCAAGTGAACAATCGGGTTGATTACGGGTGGCTGATGTGAAGAAAACACTGGACGACCTCAAACTGGGTGATGGAACAACAGCTCCCGTAGTAGTTACAACTCGCTACGTGGATTCAAAGTGCCGCCGTTCGACGGTACCTCTTCCTGGTCAGCCTACAAGATCCAGTTCGAGGCTGTTATGAAGGCGAACGGCTGGAATAAAAGCCAGGCCATGACTGCTCTCACACTAGGCCTGCGCGACCAGGCCTTAACAGTTCTGGAAGCTCTCGGTGAGGAAGTGACTTATGAGCAACGCCTTGAGGCATTGGAGGCGAGATATGGCGACGCTCACCTGGAACACGTCTTTCGTGCGCAGCTTAAAGATCGTGTGCAGCGCAGCAACGAAAACCTGCAGCAGTGGGCTCTAGAAGTGGAGAAGCTGGTGCGAAAAGCATACCGGTCTGTACCTGCGCTCATTGAAGGGAACCTGGTGCAGACATTCATCGACGGCATCCGCGACCTGGAAGTCAGAGCTGCTGTGAGGCTCGGGCACCACGAGACGCCTAAGGACGCCTTAGCCCATGCATTGGAAGTGGAAGCCGTGCGGCAGGATCATCGTTCCCATCGCGTCAGGGAGGTTGCAGCAGCTACAGTTCGCGACCGCAACAAAGGATACAGCCCAAGGTGCTATGGCTGTGGGAAAAAGGGCCACCTTCGGTCCAGCTGCCCTAAGCACACCCTAGGAAGGGAAGGTGAACGGTCTCAGAAAGGAAGTGCGGCTAACAGCACCGCCCAGCAGCAGCAGGAATACGACTTTGAGATCGAACATCGCAGCGAGAAATCTCATGGCAACGCAGATGCATTGTCAAGAAGACCTTGTCCTGAAGATGGCAACCATTGTAGTAGGCAAGGTAAGGAAGTGGTATCCGTGAGGATGCTCAGGACAGACTACCTCAGCAACGGGTGGAGGGACAGCCTACGACATGCACAGCAGGAAGATCCGGACATCAAGCCGATTCTGGGATGGATGAAGGCCCGTGCTACCAAGCCTAAGTGGAGGGACGTCTCAGCGATGAGTTCAACCACGAAAAGCTATTGGGCCCAATGGGACAGCTTGCTGCTTCAGGATGGAGTCCTGTGCCGTAAATGGGACAATGGTCGAGGAGACAGCTGTCGTTTACAAATGGTTGTCCCTAAAGCTAAAGTGCCGAATGTTCTACAGCTGTGCCATAATGGTCGTTCAAGAGTCCATCTGGGAGGTAAACGAACTCTACTGAAGGTCCGAGAACAGTTTTACTGGGTCCATTATCGTGACGATGTCGAGGATTGGTGTCGTACATGTACAAGTTGTGCGGCTGTGAGGGGACCTCAGGCACGGAGTAGAGGAGCGTCGAAATTGTACAATGTTGGTGCACCACGGGATAGGACATCCCTTGACATTGCGGAGCCGTTACAGAAAGGCGTAAGAGGGACTCCTAAGATCGTCCAAGTGGATCGCTTGGCGCGTTACTATGGGGCCGATAATGCTCGGGACGAGCATGTCTTAGGAGGGGGCAGTGTTACGCCGCGCTCGAATAAGTCAACTAGCGCCATCTAGTGTCAGGAACGAGAGCGAGGGGAGCGTTGCAGTAAATGACATCACACGTCTTTCGACCGACAGCGCCACCCGAAGAACTAAGTTTCTAGAAAATCTATACTCGAATTCTCGGTACCTTGCGCATGTTTACTTGAACATTCCGGATATTTTGCTAATTTAAATAAATAGGTGGCGCAAGATGCGATCGAGGCAGTTGAACTCGGCGACAAAGCGAAGCTTCGGAGCGGAATTAAGTGAATTAGTGTGTTTAATTATTAGTGTTTTTAACTTTAATTTGTATAAAGTAAATTAAAGTGTTAATTTAGGTAATTCTATCGGCAATTTTTATTGTCACGAACCTCAAGCTCGTAACAGTACGGCCCCCTACTAGATGGAGTGACGACATGGTAATAAAACATGCATGAAGTCGATGAATGAAGGTGGCTTAGCGCCTTGTTTTGTGGCATTCCTTGGAGGAGGCCTATGTCTACCAGTGAACTTGTGAGGAGCTGATGATGTTCATACTCGGTGTTGCTAAGAATCGTTGAATTTTTACTATCTTTTAAGATAGGCAATTCAGAAGACTGTGCGGAGCGAGGCAGTACGTGTGTTTACGTAAGCGTTGACTGTATCCCAAATGCTGATTTGGGTGTCGATTTGACAGGTATAACCTACTATATTTGATGTCTGGTCGATAGTAAGTACTCATATTATGGTATCTGAAGCCTCTTAAACTCTGATCTACGGACACGTTTTACCGCGGTTTTGCTAAATCATCGGTAAAGCTCATTAATAAATTATCGCAAAACCGCGGTTTTTCGATCGGCTTTATATCGTATATGTACATACATATACATTCGGCACGTTGCTTCAACAGAGAATTCTATAAGGACGACTATTTGACTCGCCAGTGTATAACGAACGACGACCCTTGAGAAACCGCTGTAACATTTACCGAGGCCCTAAGGGTGCCTGTTGTACCAGGGCCCCAAGCAAGCCATATCAAAACTTGCAAAGGGACTGACGCCAGAGTATTGATACTATGAAAGTGAAATATGGTCACTTTCTTATAAATTAAAAAAAACTACAGCCTTATTTGCATACATGCCTCTGTGATACGATAGCTCTTCATCAGTAAATCAAATAATAAAGGGTCAAAAAGGCGCTCCTTTATTGACGCCATTTTCATATGACTATAATAAATATTTTACTTAGTATCGTTAAATATAGATACTTTTTCGAAGTTGATTTTTCGCAATGTTCCTAATTATTGGCAAAACTTGTTTGCTTTTTTTTCTTAATATATTAGTTATAGTACCTATACAACTTTGTATTTTTGTTTCTGCCTTCCTCCTAGTTTTGGTTTTATATGGCGGCAAAGTTTAAGGTGTACTAATATAAACCCCCACGTATCTTGCTAGAAAATACTACGTAGTACTATTTTTTATTCACGCCACATCCACATCTATATTATTTCTTAAACGCTATAAAGGTACAAGTCAGGTGCCAGGTTGAACCTGAAATAGGATTGAATTACCTATTTCAGGTTCTGGCACCAGACCCTGGTAATAAGTTAACTACAATGGCTTATGGTGAGAAATAAATAATATTTTTCATTTAAAAGGACTGCGGATTAAGCGTGTGATGCACTAATTTCAGAATAAGTATTTTTACAACGTTTAACCGTTATAGTGTTGGCACCCTTTTTGTTGTTTGCACATTTATGCTATATTCGATGTAAAATATTTTACTTATATTGTGAAAATTCATGAAGATGTTCGGAATTCGGATGATTGTAACTTAATCTATTTTATTTTTTGCTGTGCCCAGTTCATATTCACCTGTGTTTCGCAGGCTGAATAAACAACTACTCGGCAGATCGCGAAAATACTTGCATTTTGCATCAAAATCAACCAAGGACACTAGTCTCATATTTGAAATAATTTTTACATTTCATTTTAGGCAATCCATTTTGAACTATGTACTAGTAGTCTTGATTTGCTGTTTATTATTCGTTTCTATGTAAGTACCCGGTTGACCGAGCTTTGCTCGGTATTTTTCACTCGGTTTTTTTTAATTCGTGTGTTTTGGAAATTATATTTAGATACAAATTACATACTGGTGAAATACGAATAATATTTTTTGATCGTAGCGACATAATAGAAAAAACTGAACTGGTTATTTGATTACAAAATCATGAGTGCAATTAGTTTAATTTAAATTTTCGTGTTTTTAAAAAATGCTAAAAAAAGGGCTCGAAAAAATAGATTTTCTCAAAAAAGAAAGGAACTTGAAAAAAAATTAAAAAAAGTCGATCGGCCGGTCTGGGCTCGAACCATGGTACGAGTATTATGATTTTGTGACTGCCCAATATACCAATTAAGCTATTTGTAATCATCAATAAACTGTCAAAATTTACCTTCTTATTCTAACGATATTATAGCAGTTTTTCATTGCCTAAAAACACGGAAAAAAGACATTTTCTAAAAATAAATCCTAGCTAGATCGATTTATTGCCCCCGAAACTCCCTGCACACACAATTTTATGAAAATCGTTGGAGCCGTTTCCGAGATTCCGATTATATATTTATATATATACAAGAATTGCTTTTTTAAAGGTATAGGATTATTCTAACGATATTATAGCAGTTTTTCATTGCCTAAAAACACGGACAAAAAGACATTTTCTAAAAATAAATCCTAGCTAGATCGATTTATTGCCCCCGAAACTCCCTGCACACAAAATTTTATGAAAATCGTTGGAGCCGTTTCCGAGATTCCGATTATATACTTATATATATACACAAGAATTGCTCTTTTAAAGGTATAGGATAAAATTTATTACGGCTCCAATTCCGCAATGATGATATTCTCAGTTAAAAACGATCGATATCCTATCGTGGTTATAATGGCGACCGGTAGGCCTAGTGACGAGAGTTCCTGGCAGCTACGTCGCGAGTCCTGGGTTCGAATTCAGTCAAATATATCAGTGCAAAGAATACAAATTGTTTTAATATTCAGGTATCCATATGTTATGATTTTCGCCAGATACTCTATTCACAAGTTGTGGTAGATGAGTAATGCGCTTCTTTATAGACTTATACTTAACGAGTCTACAGGTTGTTATGGATATGGGGTCCCTCATATTGCTGTATTTGTTGTAATAGAAATAGATTGGCAATCGCAGTACCGGGTATTTTCCCTAGGGATGAGCAAGTGAAAACAATATATATTTATCGTATCGATATTTTAACACAGTATCGATAATTTTCGCGTGATAAATATCAATTTATCGTGATGGTTTGCATTAGTGTTGCCCAAAATCGGTCTTGGTCTTGCAGTCTTGGTCTTGTACTTGCATTTTTGCAAGACCAAGACCAAGAACAAGACCGCCTAATTTTAGCAAGACCAAAACCAAGACTGACCGTGCAAGATTTGAGCAAGAACAAGACTAAGCCTGCGAGACTCTTGCGCCTTGCAGTTAGGAATGAGTGTCGTTTCAGGGAGTATAGGAGTTCGGGTATACGCTTAGGGACTCTATGAGACGCAAAAAATATATAAAAAAAATTGGAAAATTGGACTTATGCGCATTACGAACAATACCATAAACGTACATAGCGGATGAAAATATCCATTAAAAGAAAAAATAGTGCATCCCTAGTTTTGACCATAGCAACCGACCATAACAACAGACAGACCATAACAACCGACAACAAGACGCCGCGCACTACAGTGCGTCTGTTGTCGGCATCATCAAAGGTCGAATACTGACCTGTCAAAGAAATTTTGCAGCTATTCGGAAGTATAAGATATACACGCGCCGGCGGCTTCTATTGATATCGCATTCAATCGTCGCCGCCGCGCCGCACGCACTACATTTGACACTGTTTGAATGCCGCCACAGAGTGCATGTTCCAAAGAATAAAATAAGTTTCCGGGTGCTCAGAATGGACACGAATACACTATGCTGATCTCGCAAGGAATATTGTAATTAGATAATGGTAAGGATAGGTAAATACCATAATAATTTATTCTAGTAAGTAATTATTATAATATTAACTATATGGGTTTATAATAATTACTTACTATTATTATTATTACCTAATAGATAAACATGTTCAATAAGTTCACGATTTTTGGAAGTGTGTGTTTCTGAACACAAAGTGTACGAATATGTCGTCACCCATTTGATAAATATTGTAGACACTTTTAACACACTTGAAACGTGTAAACATTTTGTACAATGCTAATCGAATGATATAAAAAGTGTGCATATTAAATAAAAAGCGTAAAATAAGATCTATGTACTTTTTAGGAGCCCGAGTATCTCTTAGAGAACCGTTTAAAGAAATTGATTGCATCGAATTGATATAAATAATAGCGATTTGCACAATTTTAATAGTAGAAATAAAAATAAAATCACAATACCTGCTTTCCGGTAACACAAAGTATATAATGCGTTCTTGGATAGCGATATACGCTTTTATAATAAGATTCCAAAAGAAATGTTAGATCTTTCACCTTTTCAATTTAAGTCAGTACTAACTAGAAATTTCTAAACCGATTTGGTATCTACATATACATTTGACATTTTCTGTTTGACTTATCTTACTTTATATATTATTAAAAAATACATAAGTTTCTAATAAACTTTAAACTTCTATCAACGAAACTTGGTGGAGAAAAATATGTTACATTACCGTTAGTCATTGTATCATTCAATCTCTTGCTCGATAAAATTGAATCCATGGTAAAACAATTAGATGAGAAACCTAATCGATCCGATGTGGATCAAAGGCTCATTCTGGGTTTTCAAGCAGCTCGAGACAAAATGCTTAAACATTATAAAAAGAGCAACTGGATTTACCTATGTACCTCTTTAATTTTAGACCCAAGGTATAAGGCTCAGACTTTTGACATGACCTTATGGGGGAAGCAAATTAAAACAGAAAGCCTGCGCAAATTTAATGAACTTTATAAAGGATATAAAAGTCTACACTCAGTTAATGCATCTTTTTTTTATAGGATAGGGTGACAAACGAGCACACAGTCCACCTGATGGTAAGTGGTTGCTGTGGCCCATAGACATCTACATCTATCCTCGATTACGAATCTGATGTCCTGAATGTGAGGACTAAGAGGGAATGCCTCGTTTCCAGTAAAAAGGGTCTGCGGTTCTCTACACTCACCATACGAAATACAGCAGCATTAAGCTACTATTTCATGCTGGTATTCTGTGAGAGCGTGGTCCTTCCCCGGTCGAGACGACCCATTCGTGCTACAACTATACTACTAATATAACTGCAGCATGGCTCTACCACGTATAAATCTCTCTAGAATCACCAAGAAATGAAAAGAAAGTATGTGAATATGATGAAGATGAAGACGTAATAGACTTTGAGAAATTGTATGCATGTCCCTCGACGTCATCTGGATCTGGATCTTTTCATCAAGGCCTAGTTATAGACGAGTTGGAGGAGTACCTAAGTAAACCCAGAGCCGCCAGTTCGGAAGACATTTTAGAGTGGTGGAGGACGCATGAGACAGAATATCCGACTTTATCGAAGATGGCCCGTGATTTTCTTTCGAAACCTGCAACTTCAGTACCTGCTGAGAGATTATTTTCTAAAGCATCATTAGTAATTAGAAAACATAGAAATAGGTTAAGTGATGAGTCAGCCAGATGGTTACTTTGTATTAATTCTTGGTCAAAAGAATTAATATAAAGTAACAGTAATGTCAAAGCTGTTGTGTACTGTTATGTAATTTAATTTGTATTGTATTTTATTTTTTTATTTAAATAAATGGTACATTGTATAACTCTTTTATTCCATTTCATATAAGGGTCTATCAATCTCTTTCTAGACAGATAATGTTCTTTATAATACAGTCAAGTTAATGTCATTAATTTGTTTTTTATATGTTTTGACTAAGTTTCAGCACATGTAAGCTTATTAAATGTAAATGTTTATTAAGAAACAGACTAACTCCCGTGGCCGTGAGACTTGGTAGACAGCTCAGTTGGTTAGAGCATCGGCACGGATCGCTTAGGTCGTGGGTTCAAACCCCACCCGGTATTAGTTGATTTTTCGAATTTCTCATTAAATGTTTAGACATTTATTAATTTGGTTGGTCTTTCTATGGCTGTGTTAATTCAAGCTCAAAATGTGCCTACTCTGTTAAGTTGTTCTAAGATCTAAAGTAACGTTTAATAAATAACAATAGGCTAATAGGTAATTGCGAGACTTGCGAGACTCTTGCTGCAAGACCAAGAACAAGACTGAGAGCGCAATACCAAGACCAAGAATAAGACCGGGTGTATTGGCGCAAGACCAAGACCAAGACTGGCTAATTCTCGTCTTGTTCTTGCATTTGGGCAACACTAGTTTGCATGATGTAGTAGAATGAGGGCCAGAAACTGGACGTTTTAACGACGAAATAATTGTAACTTTTAACAAAAAGTAAAAACCGACTTCAAATTGCTAAAAAAAGAAATTATTTATTTGCTACCCTTAGGGGTAGATTTTCATCCAAATTTGTGTTTACCTATTAAATAAAAAGAATCATCAAATTTAGTTCAGAATCTGTTAAGATATCGCGTAACATACATACAAAAAAAAACACGCTCGAATTGGGAACCTCCTCCTTTTTGACGTCGGTTAAAAAAATAAAAGCACATGCTTTTATAGTTGCTTAAAGTTCTGTCTAATTATATTGTCTATTAATTTATAAATTAAATATATAATTTATATATATGTCGAAACTGATAAAAATTCGATACTCTAAAATAATTATCAAACATCTATATATCGCGAGTAAAAATATCGATCGATGTTGTGATATGTCGATATTTTTACCCAAGTCTTAGCAACTTTGACTTCCCCGTCGCTAAGTTGCGGCCGCCAACAAGCGAGCCAGCAGTCTAACTAATACTACTGCTGTCCGTGGACACCTGCAACTAACTTTAAACTAAGAAGATGTATCTATAGTACACCTTTCAATCATTCACATAATTCGGTCTTTCAAAAGTCCACTGCTGAATACCTCCCCTACAGAATGCCTAAAAGTTACAGCCTATTTAAGTTCCATAAGCGGGCACAGGCCTCCTCTCATTACTTAGGGCAAAGAAGTGTCCACCGCGCTGCCCCGGTGCGTGTTGACGAGATTTACATATGCCTTATTTCTCCGACATGCAGGTTCCCTTACGATGTTTTCCTTTATCATTGAACACGAGGTAAATTAGCGCTTAAAATTGTAATTAACAATTTCAATAGTACGACGAACCCGAGGATTTTAACGCTTGGCGGCGGGTTAGCAACCACAGTTTCTTATTATTTTATCAGGATATAAAATGCTGCCCATCTCCTATTTCAGTTTCCCCCCGTCGCCTCTTACGACACCAACGGGATGACGTGGAGTAGTGGAATCTCTTACGCTGCTCTTACACTACACAGCTCATAGGATTTTAGAAGTATAATTCCGCCTCCAGGTCCTTCAAAAGTGTCATTGCCAGCCCAAGGTCAGAGCACATCGGCAGAATTGGTGAGAAACTAGTTTGACTTCCTTTCGGGATACGTGCGTTCTGATCTCTCGCCAAGACTGTCCAAGGGAACTTATGTCAGCCATCTCTGCACACGGAGGGCGACTCACTGGCCCATGCCGCAAAGGCGAACGCCGATCTGCTAGACTTTCTTTTTGTGTCCAATTTGACTCTGGATGACGGGGGAACACATCACCAACCATCCCGTGGTCTGAGTGCTCTATGCAGGATGTGCTGTTTACACAGCAATCGGTTCGCAAAGCACTCCTCTCTCTGGACATCAACAAATCGAGTGGGCTTATTGGAGTCCCTCCTTTTGTGCAGAGGACTTGTGCTCCGGAGTTGGCACCGGTTACGCGTCTTTTCCGGTACTTACTCCTACTCCATAGATGTGGTCCCGAACTCATGGAAGACAGCTTTGGTGCACCCGATCCCTAAAAACGGCAACCACTCAGACATGTTTAACTTCAGGATTCTCGCTAACACCTACCTGTTCTTCAAAGTAATGAAAACAATAATAAACTGCCAGATAAATGAATCCCAGAAGATTCAAGTTTGAGCGTTTACCGCTAAAAAAACCCCTTTGTCGTATCTCCTCAGTTTCGGGGCACTCCCTTGTTGTCCCAGCCAGTATCGGATATCTTTGGCGTCAAGATATCGTATGACGTGAAGATTCGCGGTTATCTGGTAGAGAAAGCCAAGTTGGCCTCTAAAAACCTTGGTGTGCTCAGCAGAACGGGACAGTAGGTATTTCATACCAGCACACCACCTGTAAACGCCTGTAAGTCTGTAACTTTACAAGGCCCAGGTCCGACCATAAATGGAATACTGTTCCCATCTCTGTGCTGGAGCTCTCCTGTGCTAACTCCTTCCATTTGATAGCATTAAGCGCAGAGCGGTTCGAATCGTCGGCAACCGAGCTCTTTCTGATCGGTTTACTCACTCGCACTGCGTAGAGACGTTGCATCTCTGCTTATTTTATCGCATTTACCACGGGGTGTACTATGAGGAATTTTTCTGACTAATGTTTGCCGCCCAAATTCACTACTCTTTTTTAAAAGGCCTGCAACGCACCTATGAATCCCCGGTGCTGCAGTTGTTCATGGGCAGCGGTCGACACTTACCACTAGGTGAGCCGCATGCTCGTTTGCTTCCTCTTTTATAAAATAGGCAACTCACAGCCTGTGATTGATTATTGACAACGATTCTTTTACTAATACCAAACAAAAGTAAACAACCAAATGTGCTTCTAGGAAAAGAAGGAGCTTATACACCGTAACTATAAAAAATCAAATCTACGTGAAAGCCTCGTACGAAATACTACAGCATTAAGGTAGTATTCTGTGCAAGTGCTATGCGAGCAAAACTATTCGATTTATTTACCTATGTGGTATAGTGTTAGAAAGTTTTATTACGTGACAGAGCCATGCTGCAGCTATATTAATTGTATAGTTGTAGCACGAATGGGTCGGCTCGACCGGGGAAGGACCACGCTCCCACAGAATACCAGCGTCAAATAACAGCTTAATGCTGCTGTGTTTCGTATGGTGAGTGTAGAGAACCGGAGACACTTTTTACTGGAAAAGAGGCATTCCATCTTAGTCCTCAAGCCTGACCACGCATCTTCATTTTGATTCGCAAACGAGGATATATGTGGATGTCTATCGGCCACAGCAACCACTTACCATCAGGTGGACTGTGTGATCGCTTGTCACCATTTTCCTATATATAAAAAAGTGCAGCTGCTGAGTTTTTTGTCGATAAATTCTCAGAATCAGCCCAGAGTTAAGAAGTTGGCGGTGTTTCACCGACGTGCCTCGGAAAGCACGTAAAGCCCGTTGGTCTTACGCCTGATCTCTTCGGTCACGTCAGAATATAAAGTGCTTAACTATACAGATACTAGTTGCCGTGACTAAAAATTCGGTCTAGAGGACATTATTACAGTAGCATGACTCTAACATCCCTCGTGCTTCAGGCTAGGAGTTACCATACTGGCCACGTTAATATTACAAAAATTTCTCCCTTATTCGAATTTTCTGGTAGTGTTTTATGATCTGTGGTAAAAAATCTCTGCCAAAAATGACACTAAATGGAGTTTAACAGAGAGTAATTGTATTCTGTCGTTTAACATTTTATAGTGACAGACGTTATCGAATTGCGATTTTTGCAAATTTGTGCGGTGTTGTGTATGATGTGTTTATTCAACTATGGAAATCCCTTCCCGTAGTCTTGATAAAGACAATCACAATAATATAGGTAAGAGACTTGCATTTACAATAGTTATATGTACTTTACATACATATGTATATATAAAGTGTATAGGTAGCCAGACTGGCGACGGGCAGATTCAAGTGTGTGAGACAAGTAATGCGTAAGTATAGGAATTATATCACATACTGTGATTGTTAATCCAACTCCCTACAATAGGAGAGACCCTGGTCCTGTGGCGGACTTATACAGGCTGATATAGAAGAAGAAAGGTATAGCAGCACTGACATTAAATGATTTGTAGGAAATAGACCGATGTTAGACGTTGACCAACTTCTTATTGTTTTAATGCGGGGTCCCTTATTTTGCTTTAGTTTGCTGCCATGTAGAAACAATTGGCAAAACTAAGTTCTAGTATGTTTATAATGACGCATTCTAATCAATTAATAGCTAAGCTACTAATTGTAATAGTAGCTCTCAAACACAAACGTTAAACTCAGAGTAGCGTATGCGACTACGACGTTAGTTTTTAGTTGCGTCAATTGGTGTAAAATTAAACGCCAAAAATATAACAATAGTTTATCCACCTCTGAAAAAATGTAATGTCTTTGTGTAGCAGTTTGTCATTCATCGGATCTTTTATTTTATAAAATAATGTTGACTAACACAGAGCCCACCTCATGGTAAGCAGATGCGGTGGTCCATAGGCATATACATCTATCCTCAATTAAGTATTATAATGCAGACATGTTTCCAGTAAGAGTCACCGGATCTCCACACCCACCATTCGAAACAGCAGCATAAAGCTGCGATTATACCAGCCGGGCCGAATGTTTCGAGCTACAACCATAATTTAGCTCCAGCACCGTTCTATCACTTAGGTATTTATTGAACTATTAGAGAAGACTATGTCCTGGAAAAGACGCAACGGAGACAAGTCATCTGCGCAGGACAGGATTATAATCCTATCTTATAGTGCCCAAGTGTGTGCGGAGGCACAGGTGTACTCTCTATTCCCTCACTCTCATAGTCCGATGGGATGATAATTCGACACAACCGGAGAGAATTCGGGCGCAGGACTATGGTTTTACGCGCTATCAGAGGCTCGGGGGTGAAACACCGTTAACTTCTTAACTCCAGGCTGCTGGTGGAAAGCTTTTGACCAAAAAACCAGATATCTCTTTTTGATATATGAATGGGACATCATGTTCTGTCTACTTTGTAATTGTACGACATGTGGTTTTGGACCAGGACTGATTCAATACTGTAGATGATTCTGTTCTGTTTTGTATCATAAAATAATTTCCGTAATTATTATGGCTATACTTATGTGCAAGTCCGTTAGCCACAATGTAACGCTTTAGCGAAACTCCTTATCGCGTTTAGCTATGTCCGCAAACTAAATAACTGTGTCACGTAATCACACTTTCAAAATAACATATGAGTGAGCTCATTTCTCTCTGTATTTTTTTTTGCTCTCAAAGTCAAAACATATGAAGCCCTTATAAAAACTTGTAATGCAACACTACTATGAGTAGCGTCACGCGGTCATTAAATTAAGAAAAAATATTAATATTACGAAAATAAAATTTGGTCCCTTTATTTAGACGGCATATAACGTTTAATCAAAACACTCACTAGATGGCGCTGTGCTTTCGATATAATACCCACTGCTATGGGAATAAAATGGAGTGATTTGGTGTAATACCATTCGGCATTGATTCTACTTCGATTTCGTAAAGGAATTGACAACAGATACTCGGTCAAGTGAAAAAACTAGTACCTAATCATTATCTTCCCTGCGCTTCTCGATCGCTTCATTTTTGTAACCGTTGGTTGATTTTAAAACAATCAAACCGTTGTCTGGCGCTTCTTTTCTGAATTATGCTGATAAATCTAAGATTCATCACCTGTAATAGTGTCCTACACATGCCGAGACGAGCCTAATGATAATCATGTCACGGCACCAATCCACCAGGGTACACTTGTCGTCACTTACCTTCAAGTGGCCTATAAGTTCGTTCGCCACTTTAATTCTATTAAAGATTGAACATCGGTGCGATTGTACGGCATTAGTATGAACTCTCGCAAGGTGAACATCTTTGATTATATACTAGGGATGGGCCGTATATGGATTTCACCGAATTTCCGAAAATTCGGTAAAACTTTTACCGAACCGATTATTCGGCCGAACTTTATTCGGCAGCATCACCTCTGTACCTAACCAATTTATGTCTATTAGGATTAGCGCTGGACCTTGCCCCTTGCTCATCATCTTGTTATAAACAAATTGCCGGCACATGCTTATGTTTTGACTATTTTTGTGAGAAAAAAGTATTTGGTTGTGTTAGTCTTAGTGAAAATTGATAATTATATGATAAAAATGAGTGGCAGGATATCTATTATTTGGACTTATTTTAAAGAAACTGATGACCAAAGCAACGTGAAATGTACTAAAGTAATGTTTCTTTGTTTAATTTCAAAAACATTTCATCAAGCTTTCCATTTGCTATAATTGGAAATAAAAACATAAAACTATACAAGTAGATTTAGCATTTAACCCATAAATAGAATACACTTTACAACAGTAAGACATGGCATTACTCAATTCGTACATTTCAATGCAGTGGACACTATGAGTACCACTTTAACGAATGTTCGGTGACATATCGACCGAATATAAAACGAATATTCGGCCCAACTCTATTATATACCGGTATATAATCAAAGGTTCATGTAAAATGTCGTGAATGCATCCCGATCGAATCTGCATTACGTTGTGTTGACTCCCTTCATACCTATTCTCTTCAGTTTAATAAAAAAAAATGATAGCACGTTCTCTTTCGTAACGTCCATCATGGGCGACCAATTCTTTAGCAGTGGTACACGGTTGTCACAGGACTTTAACCAGAAATACCATTTAAATTGTATCAAAGGATTCTTCCGGTTTTCCGGCCCGACTATGAAATCGTAAAATATCATCGCCCGAAAATGTTCCCGATGGAGGTCCATTGTCATTGAAGTACGATATTTTAAATAAGTTTGCAAAATGAAGAGGATAAGTAAATGTGTAAAGTATAAGTATTATTCCGTCTAAAATAAAAGTGTAAAATATTATTAAAATATTATTTAATAAATCCGCCTCTAGATCCTTCAAGAGAGTCATTGCCAAGGCAAGTTCTGAGCATATCAGAAGCTAGTTCGCCTTCTTTCGGGAACCCGTGCATTCTAGTGTCTCGCCAAGGCTGTCCAAGGGAACTTCTGTCAGTCATCTCTTCCATCTCTGCACAGAGAATACGACTCACTGGCCCATGCCGCAAAGGAGAAAGCCGATCTGTTAGGCTCTCTCCTAATCCTGGATGTGCGGCTTACACAGCGCTCGGTTCGTAAAGCACTCCTCTCCCTGGACGTCAGCAAGTCGAATGGGTCTGATGGAATCCCTCCTATAACAAAGGCCGCGCTCTATCTACCTTTTTTACGTCATCTAAGTATTACCTACTCCATGTCTTAACACGAATTGTTTTAATGATTCAATTCAATTCAATTTATTTGCTATTCTTGTTGTACATTTGGTCTTATATTTAAAAAAAATGTTCAAAACAAGAACCCTGCAAGGGCACTGCAAATATAGGCAATTATTAATATTATTATTACATTCACATTATAGTATTATAAAATTATCATTTAATGAATATTTACAATTAACTTAAATATAAATTGGATCATATTATATTATTTATTTGTTTCAATTTCCTATTTCCTACTCAATCACTAAAAAACTCCTGCAGCGAGTAATAACATTTTTTCGTTAAATATGTATTAACTTCCTTTTTAAATTTTTTAATGCTTCTAATTTTTTCTGGAATGTTATTATATATTTTTATTGACATGGCATAGGGACCGGTGTTTTGTAATTTTGATGTAACTGTGAGGATAACTTTATTTTTTGGTCTTAAATTATAAATTAAAAAAATTCCAGGTAAACACATTCTAGGAAACACGGACAACATAACAGACATAGAATCCGAAATAGACAGCGTGGTCGGGACTACGTACTTTCCCAGGTGGAAAGGTAAGTTGAACTTGAATTCACAAGTTAGTAAATAAACATGCCTTGGATAACATTTTTCAAACTACATTAGTTGTAATTGATGAATATTTCCTCCTCTTCCCCCCCGGACTGCATCCAGTGCACACGTGTATTAAGACTGCTACGACTACGAGTAATTATTAGAGTGCTTATAAATTTAGTACATTAAATAATCCACTGCATAAAATAGGAGCTCATAATCTACGAAGAGACTTTTAACAAGTTGACGCGCCGAGGGACAAAGACAGTGAGTCTTTTTTCTATTTCTATGTGACCCTATTTACATACATACGAGTGCAAAATAAAGAACTCGTGTTTAAAGTAATTATCCCTTTATACACTCCGCCAACCAACGTAAGGATAGTGCGAATAGGAAGTGCGAATACACATAATATAGACATCCCACTCGCTAATTAGCACTCACTCTAGTAGATTAATTAAGAAGCACGGAGCAACAAAGACGCACGAACCACTCGCTCATAAGCGGACAATTACCTGCGTATGCGCATCACGTGCCATACTATATTGAAGCTACTGTCGCACAGAATAAAGTGCGCTCTCTTGTTGCCGACCTCCAGCAACTTTATTATATCCTGGTACAATGGAGCGACCAAGCGCGGCCGATGTGTCCGTTTGCGACGATAATGAAACGAATTCACCTACTTACCGTATTTGCGCGCAGCCAGGCCGTCACTATGGAGGACTTCAATAGTTTTAAGGAGGAAATGAAAAGCATGATATCTTCTCTGTGGCTTGCACAACAAAAAGAAATAAAGTCTATACCGGACACCTTAAAGGAGATACAGAAAAGTAATACAGGTATTGAAAACTCAATTCAATCGCTCTCAACTAAAAATGAGGAGTTGAGTAAAATGGTATCACAGTTAGAGAGTAGGGTGATGGAATACAAAAATAATATTATACTCCTGGAGGATAAATTAGAAAACTTACAAATGGCCTATCGAAAGGCTAATATTGAAATAAAAAATGTCCCCCGGGGCAAAAACGAAACTAAGGGCGACTTAGTTGAAATGGTTTTATGTCTATCTACAAGTATTGGAGGTTCGCTGTGCAGAACGGATATCAAGGACATCTATAGAGTTCTGGGAAAGAAAAAGGACACTATGAATACCCCAATTATTGTTGAATTCGGGTCTACACTCATTAAATCAGACATTTTAAAACGGTGTAAATCTTTTAATAACACTAACAAAAATAAATTATGCAATAAACACCTGGGATCCCGCACATCATGTGACACTCCTATTTTTGTGTCAGAACAACTAACGGCAAAGGGCTCGCGGCTTTACTTCCTTGCACGGGATCTGGTCAAGACTTGAAAATATAAATTCTGTTGGACCGGATATGGGAGGGTGTACGTCCGTAAATCGGAACATACTCCGATAATCACCATCAAATCGGAAGCCCAGGTGCAACAGCTTTTGAATGGAGACTGACTATCCTTGGTACTTCTTTTTTGTTCAATGTGTAATCTCGTTAATGATGTACTATTTTTGCTACTGGTTTTATTGATACTCTTGTTTTTTGCTTGCCTTGAAACTGTAAACAAGATTTATTTATTTAAAACATACCAATACATCTGTCTAATTCACACTCACAAAATTTTGCACACCCTCATACACACTCAATATACACTATTTGACAACACTCACTCACACACTTATCCACTCTACAACTGCAAACTACCACTCAAACACACAAAACTGCCTAATCACACCACTCAGAAAATATTTTTTGCGGATATACTAATGTTTTCTGTATTTTATTATGCAATAATCCCTTCAAACAACTGCTACCCCATAATAAACGATGTCACAACTTTTATGACGTTCAACATAATCGAATTCTATAGTGCTGAAAAAGATATATACATGTCCCCTGAATTTGGTAACACGTGTTTCTGTTTTTACTATATTCAATATGGATGAAGCCCTTAATACCTTAAATGATTTAGACAATGTAGAAATTGCAGACTCTTCTTTGGCAGATATTGAAAATCTACATAAATTTATTAAAGTATCAGGAAAAGACCTAACAATAATATGTCAGAATATAAGAAGTGTTTACAAAAATTTTGACGATCTTCTTGTATTCCATTACTCAGTTAAAGTTTAATCCAGACCTAATAATTTTGACTGAATGTTGGACAAATAAAGATAAACCCATCCCACACTTATCAAACTATGCTTCGTATTACAGTACTCGCTATTTAAACCAGAATGATGGAGTCATCGTTTATATAAAAGATGACATATCAGCTAATATAAAAGAAATAATTTTAGATGACTCTTCCTGCTTACAAATTGAGACTACCAACTACACTGTATTAACAATATATAGGTCACCATCGAATGTCAATATTGATAGATTTGTTAGCTCCCTAAACACACAACTTGAATTAATCCAATCTCATAGATGCATTATAATAGCTGGCGACATAAATATAAACTTAATTCAAGATTTAAATGAACATAGCACTATGCGCAATAATAGACTTGCATATCTTGACATGCTAAGTAATCACAGTATCATGATGGGTCATTGTCTACCAACGCGGGATGGTAGTTGTCTTGACCACATAATGCTTAAACTGGATAGACGAATTCTGACTGCTAAAATTGCTATTCTTGACACTACCATAACTGATCATTCTATGACTTTTTTACATATTTCTAACTTATACACTAAGCATATAACTCAGAGAGTCAAATTGGTCACTGACTATGACATGGCAATCATGAGTATAGTAGACAAAAATATCCAAGATCTGCTGCTATATGATGATCCTGAGATCATTTCTAATCTTCTGATCTCTCACGTCACACAATCTCTTAGAGAAAACTCTCGGGAGACTCGTATCCCAAGGAGCCAAAGGACTATTAAGGCTTGGATAACTCCAGGGGCTTTGCGCTGTATTAAAAATAGAAACGAAATGCAAAAAAAATTACGTTCCAACCCTCATGATGAAGTCCTTAAAATTACATATAAGCGTTATCGTAATTTTTGTACTAACTTGTTAAAGAAACTTAAGCGTTCTTATGAAAGACAACAATTAGAAAATTCATCAAAAGATTCAAGAGCTCTTTGGAAACACATAAGGAACATCACACATTTGAATCAAGACAAAACTGGAAGTCTTAAACTCTTGACAACCAAACAAACCCCGGAGGAGTCAGTTGACTATGTCAATGACTTTTTTGCAGGCGTGGGAGAGAACCTGGCAAGCAGTATCTCAGCTGTGAATAACCCTCATGATCTGTCAACTCATCTTGTGGATAAGACCCAACTCACAACTTTTTGCCTATTGGAAACAGATCACCAAGAGGTAAATGACATTATAATGAGTCTGAAATCAAACAGTGCTCCTGGTTATGACCATGTTCCAGCTAGTTTTTTGAAACTAGCTCGGTATATACTGGTCCCAGTCATCAGTCACCTAGCCAACTGTTGCTTTAGGAAAGGTGTCTTCCCAAGTTTATTAAAACGAGCTATTGTTACCCCGGTGCACAAGGGTGGGAATAGGGAGGATGTTAATAATTACAGACCTATATCGGTGCTTCCTTCACTGTCCAAAATACTAGAGAAGCTTATTAATAAAAGACTGGTAACCTTCCTAAAAAAATACAACATATTGGCAGATTCACAATACGGCTTCCAATCGGGAAAATCTACCCAGGATGCTATTTTATCCCTAACATCACTCATAGCTAATCAGTTGGATAGTGGAGGCAAATGCTTGACGATATTCTTAGACCTGAAGAAGGCCTTTGACACCGTATCTGTTCCCATTCTCGTGCGCAAACTAGAAAAAGTTGGAGTTAGAGGTACTCCATTAAATTTAATTAAAAGTTACTTGAGTGGCAGGAGGCAGAAGGTTAGGGTGGGTAGTTTTGTGAGCAATGATGCTGACTTAACTTTTGGTGTACCACAGGGCTCAGTTCTTGGGCCAACATTATTCCTCATTTACATCAATGAGCTTTGCAGTATGTCCCTAAACAGTACCTCGATCTTCTCTTATGCTGATGATACTGCCATGGTCATTACTGGCAACTCCTGGGACTCTATCAAAAAGAACGCGGAATCGGCACTCGTTACTACTGCTTTATGGTTAAGGTTAAACCTACTTTCGTTAAATACATTAAAGACTAACTTTATGTGTTTCTCAATAAGCAATAGAACGCAACCAAACCTAGATTACAATCTCACGATACATAATTGCTCTCTCCTAAATGCTTCAAACTGCAACTGCCCAATCATTGCCAAGGTGAACTCCACAAAATATCTGGGAGTAATGATTGATGACAGACTTTCATGGCACGCCCACACTGACCTTATTACAAGTCGCATCAGAAAATTAATCTGGATTTTTAAAATTTTACGACATTCTGCGAAAGAAGACCTATTAAAACGCATATATGTTTCTTTGGCGCAGTCTATCATGACTTACTGCATTCCTGTATGGGGTGGTGCATCAAAAATAAAATTTTTAGTAGCTGAACGTGCGCAGCGCGCACTTCTGAAGGTCATGTTCTTTAAAAAACGTAGGTTCCACACCCAAGCACTCTATGCCGTAGCAGATTTGTTGTCATTACGTAAATTATATATCCTGCATACTGTTGTTAAAAGACACAAATCTCTCCCACTTGACACTTCAATATTCACAAGAAGAAGGATTGACTCAGTAGCTAAAATGCAAACATGTAAAACATTTTTTGCTAGACAACAACACGCAAACCTGTCATGTCAACTATATAATAAGGCCAACAAAGCACTTAACATCTATACCAAAACAACTTTTGAATGCAAGGATCTAGTCCTAAATTGGCTTAAGCCACTAACTTATGAGGAAGTAGAGAGCATGATTAGGTTTTAAACATAGAATTACATCCGCACATAGTATAGAAACACACACACACACACACACACACACACACACACACACACACGCACACACACTCACACACACACACACACACACACACACACACACACACACACACACACACATTTTCACACACACACACACACACACACACACACACACACACACACACACACACACACACACACACACATCCTATTCAATCACACAAGAGAAAAATTGTATGCATGCCTTATTTAAATAATTAGTATGTAGTCTCTCATTTCATTAAAAATAGTAGTCTAAATATATGTTGTAAAAGTGTTTTTGGAAGAGCGGAGTTTCCTAGAACAAGCAATTTATTTAGCTTAAAAGGAATCTCCAAACATAGAAAACTTGTATATTTAGACTTAAGTTAATGAAATAAACATTTTTGATTTTTTTTGATTTTTTTTTTGAATTGATAATAATTATTTTAAATGATATAAATACATAGTCTGTTTATACTGAGAGTCCTTTAGTAAGATAATGGTTGTGGTGTAAGATTAACTAACGTTCATGTACCTACATATCAAAATAATTCTATACAAAACAGTTTATGCATGTGTAGGAAGGTAGTTAAATAGAATTAATTTACAATCAAAAAATACGCGGATCACAGGTAATCAACTATAAATTGTACTAATTGAATGGCTGATAATAATAATTAATTCGTTTCCACGAGTTAATTATCCGAGTAGTCTAGGATGAGCTAGTAGCGGGATACAAGTGAACCATGCCACGCCAGAGCCATGACTGCCTGCTCCGTTTTTTTTTTGCGCCCGAAGCAAATATGGGCAACCCTCCGGAAAGCGGGGGAGGGAGGTGGGGAATGCTCATAGCATACCACGCAGCCGGCTGCGTGGTTATGTGGAGACTTTTACCCACTAAACCCCACCTTTTAGGGACTGGCTTAACGATCTGACTAGAGATCTCTAAGCCGTATACGAACGCGATCCTCCTTGGCAGAAAGGAGGGCGCAAGTATGCTCCGTTTTTTTTTTTTTGCGCCCGAAGCAATTAAAGGGCTACCCTGTACGTAGGGAGGCGGAAAATGCATTACGCATACCACGATAGCCGGTCTATCGTGGTTATGAGGGACTCACTGTCCTACCGGGGACCCTAAGTGATACCCTCTAAAAACCGCCTTTGGGGACAGGCAGCCGGCTGATTAAGCTCTATTGTGCCTTATCATGAGCGACCCTCTTTTGGGAAAAGAGGGCGCAGGCGGCTAAGAGCCGCTGAGGGAGTGCCTACGAAGGCAAATTAATGTTGGTTAATACAATAATTTAAACTAATTAGAGTTGGCCTGAGCCGCCAGGAGGCAGTTCAGGTCGTTTGACAGTTTAGTAGGCGGGTCCGAGAGAGAGTTTCTCGGCCTGCGGACACGATAGCGAGAGGGGGGTGGGGCTGCATAAGAAGCCGCCTCACGAATTAAATTGTTTGGGTGCGACTCTGAGGCTTTGAAGAAGTTCTCAGAGAGTTTTTTAAGGAATTGTTGAATTGTTGGGAGCTCTAAGTCCCGATGAAGGTCGGCATTACGGACGTACCAAGGTGCGTTCGCAGCTCGACGACAGAAGAGGTTCTGAACTATTTGGAGTTCATTTAAAATATTAGGGTTTGCGTGGGCAAAGACGGGGCCCGCGTAGGACATGACGGGTCGTATACAGACCTTATAAAGGGTTCGCTTGTTTCGAAGGGACATTTTACTGTGTCTGACCAACATACTGTTGAGCCTACTCAGGTAAAACCGTGCGTGACGGGTGACTCGTTTGACGTGGGGCCTAAAAGTGAGCCCTGTGTCTAGAGTGACACCTAAATATTTGGCGGTCGTATGCCAGGGGACAGGGGTCCCTAGCATACGTATTGGAGGGGTGTTTTTAAGACGGCGTCGTTTATAATCGAAGTGAACGGCGGAGCTCTTCTCCGGGTTCACATCGATGCGCCATTTTTTGAACCAAGCTCCTAGATCATCAACTGACTTTTGGATCTTGTTCCGTATGAAGGGTAGCATGCTCGGCCGCTGCGCGGTTGTTTTATACCCGTTGTTGCAAAACAAGCCGAATAGTGGGGCGGTGGGGGAAACTGAGCGACGCGCCGGGCGGCGCGATCGGTACACGTGTTGTTTACAATTTTGCTGTACCGACGTACGACGACGCCACCATCATGCCGTCACATGAATATTTGGTCAATTCCTAAATATTTATTGACCACCTACTTATTGACAAAATAAAATATAGCAAAATTTTCAAAAATGCTACCAAAGCACTGCAGCCCCTTGCTCGCATAGACCTCTCAGGTATATCCGGCTCTAAGGACCACTAATTTTTTTTATTTACATAATAGAAGCTCAATTTAATTATTATTACTTTTATTGAGCAAACATGTCATATTCACTGGTCATACATACTTAACGGTAAAGGTTTTTTTACACCACTAACAAAAAATATTGATATTAAATAAAATATTGATAATACGTCTGATCTACTACGAAGAAAGAAATGCTCATTTTCATCATTTGTTCAGTTAAATTAAATAATTTATATTTTTTAAATTTTCGTGAATTATATTCTAATTTTTAAAATTATATTTTTAAGCATTCTTTACAAAACCTGAGGTATTATTTCATTTTGACTATCAATTTGCATAGTTAGAAATGAAATATACGAAAAATATCTTAATATATAAATTAATGTTTGTTTGTTCGTATTTTATGCGTTACCATGCCATACCGTTCATCTGGTTGCGGTAAAATTTTGTCAACTTATTGCTTGCGCTTGAGCAAAGGTTATAGGCATATCATACAATTAAGTTAGAGTAGGTGGCGCGCGTATCGGGCCAACAAATTTATTTGAAATTCATACAATTTCAATTAATGTGTTATCACTCCTCATAAAAAAAATATAATTCTTTAAAATTCAAAACGATATTTCTGCTACTAGAATTATATTATCTGCTATTAGAATAATATATACAAAACGATATTTCTGCTATCAGAAGAAATTCTGCGGTAACGACGCGCCGAGTACCAGCTAGTGAAATATAAGAAAAATAACGAACCTCTCCCGCTTCGCATGGGTGATTTCTAATCTCAACACCAGCGCCACCTACCGGGTCCAAATTCCAATCTACACTATTCTCGAATCAGCTTAATCACGCACACAAAAATTCATCAAAATCGGTCCAGCCGGCCGTTTAGGACTTCAGTCACATAGGGACACAAGAATTATATAATATATAAAGATAACATTGCAAACAACAAAATTATTATTGTAATAGAATTTATTTGACGACAAATTAAAACTGCAAATACAACACAATACAACCCAAGTTCTAGCATGTAGCATATTTTACAAGGAGATATATAATAAAATATTGTTTGTGCTTATGCACGACAAGGCGAGACCTCATACTGCGCAGAGCTCACCGTCATCCGCCGTATTCACCAGACTTTTGTTTTTCCAGAATTTAGATAACTTTTTATTTTTTTTATTTTATAGAATGAGGATGACAAACGAGCACACGGTCTACCTGATGGTAAGTGGATGCTGTCGCTTATAGACATCTACATTTATCTTCGATTAGGAATCAAAATGCAGATGCGTTGTCACCCCTGAGGACTTAGATGGAATGCCTTGTTTCCAGTAAGAAAGGTTCTCTAAATCTCTACACTCACCATACGCAACACAGCAGCGTTAAGCTGCTATTTTACGCTGGTATTCTGTGAGAGCGTGGTCCGTCCCCGGTCGAGCCAACCCATTCGTGCTACAACCATAATATACCTTCAGCGTGGATAACTTTACGTCGGGAAAAAAAATCAATACCCGAGACAACATGCCTTATGTAGTAGAGTACAAAATGCCTTTGAAGAATTTTTTGTCTCCCGTCATAGGCAAAGATGCATCGATTACATGGGAGATCACTTTGACTTATAGATATAAAAAAAACACAGAAAAATATTTACGTTAACTTATTTCATATAAAATTTCATGTAAAAACGGGAATTTCATACGTAAAGACATATTATTAATGTGTATATATTATTAATGTGTATGAAATTGAAATGTAGCTTGTATAATATATAAACTTAAAACATGTATGAATAGAAAAGAACGTTCGAAGCTCAACGACCTAACTTAGGTACAAAAAAAGAGCATACACTAGTATTAAGAACTTTTTGAAGTCGGTTGAAAATGAAGAGGGTTGACCATACTTAATAGTTCAATAAAAATGCAAGCAGCTCACAAACTTTACTTTCTTAATTAAAAAACTACAAAGTTTTGTACTAATGAGGAATAGTTTTACATCAGTTTCGTCTGGTGAGTGCAGGTGGCCGGAAGCCCAAATCCCCCAATGGTAGCGGAATTAATAAATCAACATGGTAGCGGAATTAAATAATGATAGACTACCCCAGGAGGGTACCAGCACCCCTGGAGAATCCCTCGCTGAGCATCCACGACCATGTTTCTCCACTTCTGAGCGTGGGTGCTCAGGCTGCCCCGCGTATTCGGGGGGGGGGGGGGCAAAATTCCGCTCAAGACTACAACTGCTCGGGGCAAACGGAGCAACAAGACCAAGGCGACCCCTGCCACGCTGTCCGTGAATTTCTGCAATATCAGGGGACTTCACTCTAACCTAAACGCCGTCCACTACCATCTCGAGACGGCGAGGCCGGCTCTGCTCTTTCTGACCGAGACACAGGTGTCCTCTCCGGCTGATGTCTCGTATCTCTCCTACCCGGGGTACAAACTGGAACACTCCTTTGTGCCTCGGGCTGGAGTTTGCGTTTACGTCAGAGAGGACATCTGTTCTCGACGCCTCGGCAGACTTGAAGGTCCGGACGACCATCCGCGCGTCTACGGGTGCCTCTATAGGTCTCATAGCGGTAATGCCGAAACAGACCGACTCTTCGACCACGTCCAAATGGCTGCAGATTCGTTGCTACAGCAGATCCCCTCCGCAGAGATCGTGATCCTCGGCGACTTTAACGCCCATCACGCCGAATGGCTTGGTTCACGTTTAACCGATCATGCGGGGAGATCTGTTCATGATTTTACCTTGGCATATGGTCTGACACAACTGGTTACTTCGCCTACGCGGATTCCAGATGTGGAGGATCATGCACCTTCCCTGTTGGACCTTCTGCTGACCTCTCACCCGGACGGATATCAGATTTCCGTCGACGCCCCTTTAGACTCCTCGGACCATTGTCTGGTCCGGAGTGTGGTGCCACTCACGCTGAAATCGCGGTTGCATTCTGCAGGCTGCCGCCGTGTTTGGCACTATAGGTCAGCCGATTGGGATGGGATGCGGTCTTTCTTTGCATCCTACCCTTGGGGGCGGGTTTGCTTCTCGCCGGATGATCCCAACGTTGTTGCGGATTCTGTTACTGATGTGGTACTTCAGGGTATGGAACTTTTTATTCCTTCCTCTGTGGTGCCCATTGGAGGCAAATCTCAGCCATGGTTTGGTCGCTCCTGTAAAATAGCATCATGCTATAAGCAGGAGTGCTACCAAGCCTGGGTTGATGCATCAGCGTCCCGGGATGTAAACACCAGCGCTCTAAAAAAGAAGTATAATTCCGCCTCTAGGTCCTTCAAAAGAGTCATTGCCAAGGCAAAGTCAGAGCACATAGGCAGAATTGGCGAGAAACTAGTTCGCCTTCCTTCTGGAACCCGTGCATTCTGGTCTCTCGCCAAGGCTGTCCAGGGGAATTTCTGTCAGCCATCTCTTCCATCTCTGCACAGGGAGGACGACTCACTGGCCCATACTGCAAAGGAGAAAGCCGATCTTCTAGGCTCTTTCTTTGCGTCTAACTCGACTCTCGATGACGGGGGGAGTACGCCGCCGACCATTCCGCGGTGTGAGTGCTCCATGCCGGAACTGCAGTTCACACAGCGCTCGGTTCGCAAAGCACTCCTCTCCCTGGACATCCACAAGTCGAGTGGGCCTGACGGAATCCCCCCAATTGTGCTGAGGACGTGTGCTCCAGAGTTGGCACCGGTTTTAACGCGTCTTTTCCGGTACTCCTACTCCCTAGGCGTAGTCCCAAAATCATGGAAGACGGCTTTCGTCCACCCGATCCCTAAAAAAGGCGACCGCTCTGACCCGTCCAACTACCGGCCAATCGCCATCACCTCCTTGTTCTCCAAAACAATGGAGTCCATTGTAAACTGCCAGCTCATGAGATACCTTGAGCATCACCAGCTGATTAGTGACCGCCAACACGGTTTTCGCCGTGGTCGGTCAGCTGGTGATCTTCTGGTCTACCTCACTCACAGATGGGCGGACGCAGTAGAGTTCAAGGGGGAGGCATTGGCCGTTAGTTTGGACATTGCGAAGGCCTTCGATCGGGTTTGGCACAAAGCGCTTCTTTCGAAGCTCCCTTCCTATGGGCTTCCCGAGAAATTGTGCGATTGGATCACCAGCTTTCTTGCAGATCGGAGCATCAAGGTCGTTGTAGACGGTGCAAGCTCCGATTGCAAGCCTATTAATGCTGGTGTTCCACAGGGCTGCGTGCTATCGCCAACGCTGTTTCTTCTGCATATCAATGATATGTTGCATACCCGTAACATTCATTGCTATGCAGATGACAGCACTGGTGATGCTCTTTACACCGGCCGAGCCAATATTTCTCGGGAAAACGTCTCCGAGTGCCGGGACAAACTTGTGTCTGAAGTCGAGTCTTTGCTGAACAGAGTCTCGGATTGGGGACGACTAAATCTAGTCCAGTTTAACCCCCAGAAGACACAAGTTTGCGCGTTAACCGCTAAAAAGAATCCCTTTGTCGTATCCCCTCAGTTTCAAGGCGCTCTCCTTGTTGCCTCAGCCAGTATCGGAATCCTCGGCGTCGACATATCGAGTGGAGTGCAGTTTCGTGGTCACTTGGAAGGGAAGGCCAAATTGGCCTCTAAAAAGCTTGGCGTGCTCAGCAGAGCGGGACAGTATTTCATGCCGGCACACCGCCTGCAACTTTACAAGGCGCAGGTTCGGCCGCACATGGAGATGGAGATTAAGAGATGTTGCATCTCTTTGCGTATTTTATCGCATCTATCACGGGGAGTGCTCTGAGGAATTGTTCGGATTAATCCCAGCCGCCAAATTTCGTGAACGCACTACATGGCAAACGTCCCGATACCATCCACACCATCTGGATGCTTGGCGGTCCACCAGTGTACGTTTCACAAGGAGTTTTCTTCCACGTACAACCTCTCTGTGGAATAGTTTACCACCGGCGATTTTTCCGGACCGATACGACCTGAGGACCTTCAAGAAAAGAGCTTACTCCTTTCTAAAGGGCCGGCAACGCACCTGCAATTCTCCTGGTGTTGCGGTTGATCATGGGCGGCGGTAGTCACTTAACATTAGGTGAGCCGCATGCTCGTTTGCCCCCTCTGCTATAAAAAAAAAACATCATTTATTATGTTCCCTTCAAGTTGTCAGTTTGTACCACTTGTTTGTGTGAGTGGGTACAAGCCCTCGTTGGCTGCCGGAAGCCGGTCGACGGATCCTAAAAGTAAAAGGTTTTGGCATGCTCTGATCACGAATCTGCGGACCTTTTTTGCGTAGGATGTGCTGTTCCGGAGATGTGAAGATCGATTAACTAACATCTGATTGATATCCAGTGGGCCTGCGCTCTCATTAGCGATTCCATTGTGTGTTCAACCTTTACTCTTACCTATTGTTCCCGTCACTATCGTCATTATCGCTCTTATCTATTACTCGTTGTACACCCTGCTTAATCAGTGCTATTGTACTATCTTCCTTTGTTCGTAACTACAACGCTATTCTAAATCACCAATAAAACACATTCCTTAATTTTGTTACAATTTTTATATCCAGAAATAAGCAATAAAATTTTGGATATAATAGACAGTAACCTTTGGCATACTGTTCACAAGAGATTTCATTTCCGTCATTAAGAAAGTGAATACCAGTTCGAGAATAGAGTATGCTGATGTAAATATACTATTATTAAAAGATGGTTGTAAATCTTTTGAAGGTATTTGTTGACCATCAATATATAAGCTGAAAAAATTAATACCACAGTTTTTAAAGTTAAATGGATTTTTAGTAAGGGAACTATTAAATGCAGAATGGTTCATAAATCCAATTAAGTATACATCTTTTGGGTACTTGTCCTAAGATTATATTATTAAGAGTTTTTCCTTGAACACCCGATGTAATTGTTAAAACTTTTACTTCAGCTCGAGTAATATGATATTTAGCAGTGGTAGAAGCTAAAACGTTTTGATGTGTGAGTAATACACTTGGATTAATTTGTGCACGTCGGACAGTAACAGTATGTAAACTTTAAACTTTACATTGTTTGACCCAGCAATTAAATTAAAACTCTCTTGATCGAACTAATGAGTGGAAAACTCATTTCAACACCATTAATTAAAAATTTATCTCGGTTGTAAATGTTACCGTAAAGATGTCCAATTATTTCTATTTCCTTACTTTCACTAACCTGTCTTTTAACAAATCCTATTTTTTTACCATCTGTAGAATCCATTTTTCCTGTTGTGTTCTCATACCAAAGACTACAAGTAAGATGAGATTGTTTAGCAGCAGGAGCATATTTTAAAGGTTTCCATGTGTACTCGATATGCATAGGTATTATTAAGTTGTGATACAAGTTTTTGGTTTAAATAAACATCAAGTTGACTAAAATGTTAATGCAGCCAATTATTTACAGGTGCTACTACTGTAGGCGATATCAAGTTAGTTGAATCTTGATTTAATACTTTTGTCTTTATGTGCATTAACGTATGAGACAAATCTAGTCATCGCCTGTCCCAGGAACTTGAAAATCGATAGGTCCATCATCAGCAAGGGACAAAATTGGTTTATAGTGAATCCACAATACATTTTCAATGCTTGTTTGTGTAGGAGGTAGTGCAAACAAAACCAATTCTGACTTAACGCATTCACAAGAATGATTATTGTTACGAGCTTGAGGTTCGTGACAATAAAAATTGCCGATAAAATTACCTAAATTAACACTTTAATTTACTTTACACAAATTAAAACTAAAAACACTAATAATTAAACACACTAATTCACTTAATTCCGCTCCGAAGCTTCGCTTGTGTCGCTGAGTTCAACTCTGTCTCGATCGCATCTTGCAGCGCCTATTTATATAATTAGCAAAGAAGCGTCCCGAAAATTCAGGTAAATGCGCGCCAGGCAACGAGTATTCGAGTGTAGATATTCCAGAAACTTAGTTCTTCGGGTGGCGCTGTCGGTCGAAAGATTTGTGATATCATTTACTGCAAAGCTCCCCTCACTCTCGTTCCTGACACTAGGTGGCGCTAGTGCGCTGATTTGAGCGCGGCGTAACACTGCCCCCTCCTAAGACATGCTCGTCCCGAGCATTATCGGCCCCATAATAACGCGCTAGGCGATCCACATGGACGATCTTAGGAGTCCCTCTTGCGCCTTTCTGTATCCGGTAGGTTACATCGTTGATCCTGGTCACAATCCGGTACGGGCCGTCCCATTTAGCTTGAAGCTTAGGAGATTTCCCTTTGCTGCGGACTGGATTATGCAACCACACTAATGAACCTTCGTTGAACCCTTTATTGTTCATTTTGCGGTCGTACCGGGTTTTCATTTTCTCAGACATTTGCTGGCCCGATTGTCTGACGTGCTCATAAATGTCATTCATTTTGTTCCGCAAGTCATTTGCATAATCGGTTGTACTGCGTGGGGCATCAGGTGGAATCCCGGTGATCAGGTCCGCAGGCAGCCGTAATTCCCTTCCAAAGTTTGCGAAAGCTGGTGTCACTGCTGTACTTTCGTGAACAGAACTTCGATATGACAACAAAAACGGTTGTATGTGCTTGTCCCAATCTCGTTGCCGATTGTCTACAACTTTTGCTAGGTACCTCTCCAATGTCTGATTAAATCGTTCCACCATTCCATCAGATTGCGGGTGATAAGAAGTCGTTCTTGTTTTATGAGTACCCATAACTCGGCAAGTTTCCTGGAATATTTGAGACTCGAAATTCCTTCCTTGATCGCTGTGAATCTCTAAAGGTACACCAAAACGACAGAAGACTTCATGAACTAGTTTATCAGCAACTGTTGAAGCTTCTTGATTTGGAATGGCGAAGACTTCTGGCCACTTAGTGAAGTAATCCATCACAACCATGAAATACTTGTTACCGCTTTCACTCTCCGGAAACGGTCCCGCCACGTCAATGGCTATTCTTTCCCATGGTGCACCAACATTGTACAACTTCAATGCACCTCTACTACGAGTCTGAGGTCCCTTTACAGCCGCACAACTTGTACATTTGCGACACCAGTCCTCGACATCGTTTCGATAGTGGACCCAGTAAAACCGTTCTCGGATCATCAGTAGAGTTCGTTTAACTCCCAGATGGCCTCCTGAACAATCATTATGGTACAGCTGTAGAACATCCGGTACTTTAGCTTTAGGGACAACCATTTGCAAATGACAGCTGTCTCCCCGAACGTTTTCCCATTTACGACACAGAACTCCATTCTGAAGCAGCAAGCTGTCCCACTGGGCCCAATAGCTTTTAGTGGTCGAACTCATCGCTGAGACTTCACTCCACTTGGGCTTGGGAGCACTGGCCTTTATCCATTCCAGAATCGGCTTGATGTCCGGATCTTCCTGCTGTGCATGTAGTAAGCTGTCCTTCCACTCGTTGCTGAGGTGGTCTGCCCTGAGCATCCTCACGGATACCACTTCCTTACTCTTTTGTCTAGTACAATGTTTGCAATCTTCAGGACATGGTCTTCTTGACAATGCATCTGCGTTGCCATGAGATTTCCCGCTGCGATGTTCGATCTCAAAGTCGTATTCCTGCAGTAGTTCAATCCACCTCGCAACTTGTCCTTCTGGGTTTTTAAACTGCAATAGCCATTTTAATGCAGCATGGTCAGTTCGTAAGTGAAATTTTCGTCCCAGAAGATATTTGCTAAAATGTTGCAACGACTTTACCACAGCTAGCCATTCGCGTCTTGTGACACAGTAGTTCCTTTCCGGTTTTGACAACGACTTGCTGAAGTACGCTATCACGACCTCTTGGTCACCATTACGTTGAGACAACACACCGCCAAGTCCTATATCACTTGCGTCTGTGTCAACTATAAACTCTTTGCTTACATCAGGGTATCCCAAAATAGGTATCTTGCACAGACGGTCCTTGAGCTCCTGGAATGCGATGTTACAACTTTCATCCCAGCAGAAATGTCGCTTCTCCTCGGTTAGCTTATGCAGAGGTTTGGCTATATCTGCAAAGTTCTTCACAAAACGTCGGTAATAGGAGCACAAACCCAAAAATGCTCTAACCTGCGTCTTGTCTTTTGGAACCGGCCAATCCTTTACAGCTGCGATTTTCTCTGGATCCGTGCGGATACCTTCTTCCGACACTACATACCCCAAAAAGTTGACTTGCCGTTTGAATAGTAAACATTTCTTCGGACTAAACTTGAGGTTGGCACTCTTAATCTTCATGAGCACGCGTTCCAAGTTTTGAAGGTGTTCCTCAAACGTACGGCCCACGATGATGATGTCATCCAAGTAGACCAGACAGGCGTCGCCAATTAGCCCGGTAAGTACAAGTTCCATCAGCCTTTCAAACGTTGCTGGAGCATTGCACAACCCAAACGGCATTACTTTAAATTGCCACAGACCCTTTCCCGTCGAGAACGCAGTTTTCTCCTTGTCCTTAGGGTCAATTTCAACTTGCCAGTAGCCACTTTTTAGGTCCAGCGTGCTAAACCACTTTACTCCTGTAAGCATGTCCAGCGTGTCGTCAATTCTTGGCAAGGGATAGCTATCCTTCTTAGTAACGTCGTTCAGACGGCGGTAGTCAACACAAAACCGCAAGCTGCCGTCCTTCTTCTTTACCAGTACCACGGGTGAACACCATGGACTAGATGAAGGTTCAATAACACCATCCTTCACCATTCCCTTAATCATGGTTTCCACTTCCTTTTCACGTGCTACCGGCAATCGTCTTGGCCGCTGACGGATAGGCATCTCTTCACCTGTGTTTATTTTGTGTTGAACTAAACCAGTCTTTCCTATATCAGCATCGTTTGATGAGAATACATCGGCGTACTCGAGTAACAACTTCTTCGCCTTGACCAATTCGTTCGGAGGCAGAACACTGCAACAGTCCTCCAAAAGTGTGGTCACTCTCGTTTCTGAATCCTTGCTGGGGGTCCGACTCGATATATATTGGCACTGACGTAACCAATCCACTTCCTCACAAGTACCAACCAGTGTGCCTTTTTCTATAATCTGTTCCCGGTCGCAAAGTTTCAGCACACGTACTCCTGAGATGTCAGTGGTCCTGACCAAGGTTCGAGCTACTTTCCATGGAAGGTCATTGTTTACCCTTTCCACAAGTACACAACGGTGAGCTTGCCCAGCGTTTCGAGGAAGACTAACCGGAACAATCGTTTCCGATCTCGGCGGAAGAACAATCTTCTTGATGCTGTACACGTTCCCTGGTAACGCACCTTCCATAAAAAGTTCCTCCTGTCCACATTTCAAAACACCTTGCTTAACGTCGATCTCACAACAATTATTCCTCATAAAGTCTAGGCCTAGGATGCAGTCGTCCATTATATCAGCCACGATGACATTATGCAGGTAGATCACGTTGCCAAGCTTCAACTCCATCTCCTTCTCTCCACGGACGGGTATACGCTGACCGGTGGCTGTTACCAAATTAATGCGTTCTCGGTTGTATGCGGAGTCCCCAAGGAACTGACTTATAAGTTGGGAACTAACAACCGTACGAGAGGCTCCAGTGTCTATGGTCAGCTTACACGGCATTCCGTTGACCTCGCCCTTGATGATTAGACTGTTCCCATCATGGGTTTGTGAGATCCTTGGGGCTCTTTTAACATCAGCCAGCACCCGCCCCGCAGTTCTGGCTTTTACTCGTTTCCCTGCTGCTGCTGGGCGGTGCTGTTGGCCGCACTACCCTCCTGGGATCGTTCGCCTTCCCTTTCTAGGGTTCGCTTAGGGCAGCTGGATCGAAGATGGCCCTTTTCCCCACAGCCATAGCACCTAGGGCTGTATCCTTTGTTGCGGTCGCGAACTGTAGCTGCTGCAACCTCCCTGACGCGATGGGAACGATGATCCTGCCGCACGGCTTCTACCTCCAGTGCATGGGCCAAGGCGTCCTTAAGCGTCTCGTGGTGCCCGAGCCTCACAGCAGCTCTGACTTCCAGGTCGCGGATGCCGTCGATGAATGTCTGCACCAGGTTCCCTTCAATGAGCGCAGGTACAGGCCGGTATGCTTTCCGCACCAGCTTCTCCACCTCTAGAGCCCACTACTGCAGGTTTTCGTTGATGCGCTGCACGCGATCTTTAAGCTGCGCACGAAAGACATGTTCCAGGTGAGCGTCGCCATATCTCGCCTCCATTGCCTCAAGGAGTTGCTCATAAGTCACTTCCTCCCCGAGAGCTTCCAGAACTGTTAAGGCCTGGTCGCGCAGGCCTAGTGTGAGAGCAGTCATGGCCTGACTTTTATTCCAGCCGTTCGCTTTCATAACAGCCTCGAACTGGATTTTGTAGGCTGACCAGGAAGAAGTCCCGTCGAACGGTGGCACCTTGAACCCACGTAGCGAAGGTGCTGAAGCTACTACGGGAGCTGTAGTTCCATCCCCAAGTTTGAGTTCATCCAGCGTTTTCTTAACTTTGTTGATTTGGGTCTCAGCTTCCGACAGGCGGTTATCATGTTGAGCAACCTTATCCTTCACCTCCCTTATCTCTTTCCCGAAGGTAGCGAGAAGGTCCTTCATGAGAAGCATCTGCTCTTCCAACCGACGGGCCTGTTCCTCCTGTCGGCGAGCCTGTTCCTCCTGTCGGCGAGCCTGTTCCTTCTGTCGGCGAGCCTGTTCCTCCTGCTGCTCTTTCAACAGACGGGCCTGTTCCTCTCGTCCGCGCTGCAGCTGCTCCTGTAGCATGGCCATCAGAGCACCTAAGTCAGGTGCCACAGACGTAGAAGCTGCTGACGGACCGGCCGACGGCCGACGTGGCCGGCGGCTGGCCCTCAGACATCTGCGGCGTTGCACCACCAAATCTCCTCTGGTCCGTCTCCTGCTGGCGTTGACTTCGGGTACGGACACCCTCCGTTTCCTCCTTGGGTAAAATCGGCATTATTTTATCCCACTTCTGACACCAATTGTTACGAGCTTGAGGTTCGTGACAATAAAAATTGCCGATAAAATTACTTAAATTAACACTTTAATTTACTTTACACAAATTAAAACTAAAAACACTAATAATTAAACACACTAATTCACTTAATTCCGCTCCGAAGCTTCGCTTGTGTCGCTGAGTTCAACTCTGTCTCGATCGCATCTTGCAGCGCCTATTTATATAATTAGCAAAGAAGCGTCCCGAACATTCAGGTAAATGCGCGCCAGGCAACGAGTATTCGAGTGTAGATTTTCCAGAAACTTAGTTCTTCGGGTGGCGCTGTCGGTCGAAAGATTTGTGATGTCATTTACTGCAAAGCTCCCCTCGCTCTCGTTTCTGACACTAGGTGGCGCTAGTGCGCTGATTTGAGCGCGGCGTAACATTATGAAGGAAAGACGTATTTATTTGAAAATATATCTTCGATATTTTTTGGTTTTAGATCAAGTTTTTTCACAGCTTTCAATTTAGCAGTTAATGGTGAAATGATCGAGTTCAATCGTTTTCTTTTAGTTATATACCCAGATCCCGTTATGTTAAATTGACCAATTTTGTCATCAGTCTTTCGTTTTAAATTCTTACTAACTTGCTTTAGACGATCTTTTCATAGGATGCGCTTGAACCATATCCGATAAGTCCTACTGGTTGGGCGGCAGGCCTTAGGGTTCCCGAGTTCGATTCCCCGGTCGAGCCTTGACCCTATTACGCGAGATGTTATACTAGATGGACTGTATACGCGGAAGCTTCTTCTGCCTCAACAAGATGGCGGACCCTTGACAATGCACTCGCTCTTCCGAAATCTATTGCTTGCCAAGGTTATGAAGGAATCCTGCTTGAGCACGTTAGGAGAAACGAAATGGGGCGGGTTAACCAACAAACAAAATGTTCAAGCAGGCACTAAATTATAGGAAAAACACACTTACCGGGGTGTAACTTCGATGCGGCTTAGGCGCTTCCGTTGCTGTGGTGCGACTTCTGGTGGGTCTTCTGAGGCGCCCCAGGGATGCGATCCAGGCCAGTGGTGCGAAGGAAGAGAGCGGTACGCGACGATATCTCACACTCCAGGTGCGGTTTGAACTAGCGGCGCGAAGGCAAAAGAGACTCGAGGGCAACGCGCGAGCTTATATTGCTTCGGCTTTCCTATCAATGCATCTCGGTCGGGCGCGCCTCTCATTGGTCGAAAGAATCACGCCACCTTCTAGCCTCTCCTCTTTCCCCTCTCAGTGTGTTTATGGAAGGGACAATAGGTCAAATGAAGGACACTTGGCACAATATACCCTCGAATAAAATTAATATACACGAATCGTTTTCCGCGTAACCATCCCCCCCAGCTTGAAGGGTCCCCTTCAAAATAACTAACGCTAAGACTAAACCTAATTTTCGACTACAATTTATAATCTAGAAAGCTAATTTAAACTATTGAAGGGGCAAAAGGCACAAACGGACAACAAGACGCATGTAAGACCCAGTCGTGGTCCTAACGCAAGCTACCCTAGTTACCCCGTCGGAACCGGGAAAAACTTCTTCGACGATCCCTAATGGCCAATGGAGAGGCGGCGTATTCTCCTTCGTGAGCACAACCACAGTTCCGACAGTTAAAGGTTCAGTTATTGTGTTCCATTTTTGCCGAGACTGCAACGTATGCAAGTATTCCATCCTCCATCGTTTCCAAAACGACTGCACCAACCGGTCCAATAATTTATGGCGTGCGGAAATACTAAGTTTGTTCTCGTCCATGTCTATGACGGGCAGATACTTCAAAGGCGTTAAATTCAAAAAATGTGCTGGAGTTAGAGCCAGCGGCTCCGAGGGGTCACTTGACAACGTACGACAAAGGGGGCGACTATTCATGACGCACTCAATTTGAGCGAGCACAGTACTTAACTCTTCGAAGGACAAAATTTGATCTCCTATTACTCGGTATAAATGACTCTTTAGACTCTTAATATTAGTCTCCCAATTTCCCCCAAAATGGCTCGCGGCTGGGACATTCAAAGACCACTCGATGCGGTTCTCGGCTAGGATGTGAGCGAACTCCGAATTATAATACTTGCTGGTTAAAAGCTCATGTAGTTCTGATAAAATACGTTTCGCGTTTGTACCGTTATCCGTATACAATTTACTTACAGGGCCACGGCGGGAAAGAAATCTTTTAAATGCACCCATGAAGCCCGCTGTGCTTAGATCACCAACGAGCTCTATTTGCACAGCCCGAGTAGTCAAACATACGAAAATGCAGACGTAAGCTTTTGTGGATCTTATACCACGCCCGCGAGTGAGCGTGAACTTAAACGGACCAGCAAAATCAGACCAGGTGTGCATAAAGGGCTTTACGGATTCTATTACTCGACAAGACCTAAGGTCCCCCATTTCCGGAAATGACGGCTTAGGACGTACTCGAAAGCAAGCTATACATCTGTGCACCCTATTGCGGATTAAATTACGCGCTAAAAGAATCCAATAATTCTGACGCAAGATTGACATCAACAAGTCGGGGCCAACGTGAGAATTCAATTTACGATGGTAATCAACTAATAAATTCATGATATGGTCTTTACGCGGTAAAACTATAGGGTGCCGTTGGTCGAAACTCAACTGCGAGTGAGACAAGCATCCACCTACTCTGACGATTCCATCTTGTAAAAATGGCTTAAGACGTTGAAAAGCGCGACTACAAGTTCTATTCGATTGTAATCTTGTAATTTCATCGGAAAAATGTGCAAGTTGAAGTTCATGCAATACTAGCAACTCGGCATAGCGGTAATCGGATGCTACGATATACAAACGTCGCGGTAAAAGCTTCGCGAATCGACAAACGTAAATCACGCTACGCAATAATTTCGACCAAGAGGACAAACGGTTCGCCAAAGCAATGATTGGAGAAACCTCGCTCGAAACGTTCGCCACCAGAGCGTGCCTCTTCTCTTCCGGTGGTTGAGACACTGACGAAGGGTCGAAATCGGTTATTAGCCACTGCGAGGGTTCCAAACGAATCCAAGAAGGTCCGTGGAACCAAAGCGGATAGTCTATTATTTGCATCGGGGTGAGTCCACGGGATAGACAATCGGCAGGGTTTTCCGTACCGGACACGTGACAAAAGTTCCGTGTTCCTAACTAGTCCTGGACGGTGAGGTGAAGAATGAACCCAACATAAAGCGACGGTTGAGTCAGAAAAGGCAAATATTCTTTCCATGTGAACTCTATCACTACATGCACTGATAACTGCGGTGATAAGCTTGGCAAGGACTAATATCGCGCAAAGCTCTAAGCGCGCGAGAGAGACAACCTTAGGGGGGGAGACCCTTTACTTAGAGCTAATGAGGCTGATCGAATTTCTACCATTATTCTGGATGTGAAAATATACAACGCCCCCGTAAGCCTTCTCGCTAGCGTCTGCAAACCCAACGACCGTGATGACGCTATTTCTATCGACGTTTATATGGCGTGGTATTTTAATTTCGCTTAGTAAAGAAAATACCTCTGTAAAACGCAGCCACGACCGAACAATGCTATCAGGCGGCGGGTCATTCCAATCGCATTCACATAACCAAAGTTGTTTAATCAAAAGCTTAGCGTATAGCACCACCGGGGCTACGAAACCCATGACATCCCATAATCTAGCAACGCATGACAGCATTGTGCGCTTTGTGCACGTTTCTACGGGCAGGTTTACCTTAAGGCCGAATACGACGCGAACGACCTTGCTCGTTTCGCAGCAAACCACGCGCCGCCAGTACCTACGCTTTGTTTATATAGACATGTATAATACCTATAATCAAAGCCGTACGGGCTTTGATTGTATTTGAAGGAGCTAGCTCAGATGCAGAGTAATGACCAACACAGAGCATTGCTTACTTCTTAAATAAATTTTTCTTATTTATAATATTAGTTCCTATAGATTATAAATTCTGTACTTTATTCGTTATAAAATATGGTTCGAAAAGTTATTGAATTGATAACGATTTTTTTTTCTTAATTGGTGCATCGTACGTAAAGAACCTCATATAACTGAAAATGTTTGTTCTTGTGAGTCTTACAAGATACCGTAATGCAAATTGCATAAATAATAAAGAAAAAAAACTAAAAAGTCGGTGATTGCCCAATAGTGGGGATAGGTACTGTGTATGTAAATTTTCACAAGACTCTCCGACTGATCAATCACTTCACATCCGAAGTATTTCGGTTTTTCTTTATTATGTACTTTTACCCCATGCTTTCGGACAATACATTGACTGACATTATTTGCGGTCTCTGTGCTTGCACTACTCTGTACACTCTTTTCCGACTGGGTCTTGATATTTTACATTTTTAGTGTTTCTCACTTGAAACTATAAAAGTATAAATGATCAGTTTGGCTAATGTAAATGAGTAAAAATGCAACCTATTAGGCAGCCTCAAACAAAAAATTACCTTACAAAAATATAAGTATTAACCTCAAAATACAACATTCGAGCAGCGTTCATGCGATAAACTCTCTTTGTTTTACCACTTAGGTAACATTTATTTCTTTTCCTACCCATATTTACATTTATAGATACTTAAACGCGTATAAAACAATAAATTAACGATTTTCGCTACAGACACATCGACTGTTGTTACCTTACGTCACACGTCGAAGCGCCTAGTAATTTATTACGGCAAACTTTTATCTGGAAATATACGATATTATTATTAGGTGTTTTTGATTAAAACGAATTATGTTAATAATTAATATTTTGTATCGAAAATAAAGATAGCAGGTACCTTCGGAATCACAATACAAACATTTTTACGTAAAAGAATTTTTCCTAAATTAAAATTCACAGAGTTTTGGAAGAACAATAATTTTATATATCATTTCTTAACATTTTTTTATTTGTTGGTATATTCATTTATTTTAAAATTTTAAAATTACGGTGACCTTGTGAAGGACCCGAACAAACCTACAAAAATGTTTTAAAGCTTAGAATTACTTCAGGTCAAAGTTCTAGTTAAGAGAAATACATTAATTTTCGCCAGTTCTCTTCGTATTCGGCCTTAAGACTAAACACGTCGGACTCCGGTGACCAACACAAACCGACCACCTTGTGCGTATCAGAATCGTCGAATTCTTTTATCGCCGAAAGGCGGTGTGATAGTGGGATTGTATCTAAAACCGTACGCGAATTACTAGTCCACTTGATGAGATCGAATTGACCCGATTTTATGAGCTTTATACCCTCGGCGGTACCTCGGCGGTTACCTTTTTGGAAAACATGTTTATATTTAGTTATTCGAACATTGAAATTTGGTTTTGGATTTTCGAAAGAAAGTTTGTGACCGTCTATCATAAAGATTAGTCCAAACTGCCATAATATTGTTGGAATTTACATCACATGGGGACATCTTAGGAGTGAAAGCCGTGATTATAAGAGTATATTAAATCCTGTTAACCATCTATATATCTATAAGTATTATTATGAGTGAAATAACGCCACATTTTCATTTTTAGAGTCCTTTGAAATCGTTCAATAATACTGGCCTTAACGTCAGTATTGTTACTGGTGTAGTAATTAATCTTTTGGATTTAAAGTATTTTTGTACATCTTTTGGTACAAATTCTGTACCTTTATTAGATTGCATGTGAGTAGGTGTTAAATTACTTTCAGTAAATATACTTTCAAAACTTTCTTTAGTTGTTTCTGAGTTTTTCCTTTTCATTGGTCTTGCAAAAGCATATTTACTAAATACATCAATAACACAATGTATGTAGTTATAACCATCATTATATTCAGTATAAGTTAGCATAGCATCACTTAAATCAGCTTGCCACAGTTCATTAATATTTGAAAGAATGTACCTACTACGTAGGATTGTTTTTCGAATGGGTTTATGTAATGTGTATGTTTCTTGTGATTGTAACTACACTACGCCTACCGGTACGAGGCTACTACTCGAGAACCTTTTTCCCCATCGGTTGTCGGTTCTTCGAGCTATATGGCCGGCCACTTCAGTTTACTAATCCGTTGGGCTATGTCGGTCACTCTGGTTCTACTGCGGATATCCTTATTTCTAAGTTTATCACTCAGAGAAACCCCGAGCATAACCCTCTCCATAGCTCGTTGAGCGAACTTAAACGTCCTCACACGGCCAGCAGTGAAGGACTACGTCTAAGATTCGTAAGTCATCACTGACAACACGCACTGGTTGTATAATCTAGTTTTCAGATTTTGAGGTATACCTGACAAGAAGATGTGTCGTAAATTCCCGAACGCTACCAGCTGAGTTCAATCCGTCGACTGACGGACTATTTGTCCTAGGTAAACGTGGTCGTCAACAACTTCGAGCATACTGCTCCCAACAACTACCGGCATAGGTATGACGTGGATATTAAACATGATCTATATTTTGTCCATGTTCATCTTAAGACCTATCCGTTGGGAGACACCATTGAGGTTATTAAGCAAAGTGTCTTAGGTCCTCCAGCAATTCTGCCGTAAGGACTAAATCGTCGGAAAATCTAAGGTGAGTGGTGTACTCGCCATTGATGTTAATACCGTATCCTTTCCAGTCCAATAGCTTGAAAGCGTCTTTCTATGCAGCGGTGAAAGGTTTTTGGGGATATAACGTCACCCTGTCTTACACCTTCCTGCAGTTCGATAGGTTTCAAACTCTGTTTGTGTACTCGGATAGCCATCGTAGTCCTACAGTACAAATACTTCAGCACTTCCCTATACCGACAGTCCGCTTGGCACCGCTGAAGGGACTGTATTACCGCCCAAATTTCGACGGAATCAAAGGCTTTCTCATAGTCCATATACGCTGGGCAAAGTGGTAGATAGTACTCTTCGGTCTTCTGTACAATCTGCCGCAGGGTATGTATGTGGTCTATGGTCCTGAAGCTTTTTCGGAAACCGCCTTGCTCGGGAGGCTGTAAGTCGTCGAGTCTGCGTGCGAGACGATTCGTAATGACTCGAAAACAGCACGTAGACGCGGCTCAGAAGGGAAATCGGTCTGTAGTTCTTCAGGAGAGCGCTGTCGTTTGTCGTCTTGTCTTGAAGAACAAGACCACCGCACTTCTGCTCCATTACTCCGGAGTAGTGCCACCATGGATGACGGAATTGAAGAGCGTTTGAAGGACTTCAAGTACCGGTATTCCACCCGAGTGACTCCATCTGGGGCTCTGCCGTTTTTAAGGTGCTGGAGAGCCATTCTAATCTCACTCAGACTGACGTCCAGGATATTGTTGTAATAGTGTCGGATACTACTTTCTCTTGGATCGTTACTAACACTTGCGTGTGGCTCCAACGACGATGTGTACGCTGCCCATAGAATCTCTCAGTCTTACTCAAAATCACAGGTGTCCCGGAAACGATGCTGCCACACTCAGTCTTCAGCTTTGACAGTTGGCTCTTTCTAGCGGACAGATCTCTAGCAAAGACTTTGGAGTTGGTCGATCGCTTCTTCAGTACGAGCAGTATTAAAGTTGCGTAAGTCCCGTTGCATCTGGAGATCTGTCTGATCAGTTGCCTGTATGCTGTCAAAGCTGCTGACAACTGCAGCTTCATCTTCCGTCTAACAGCCATGAGATTAAGAGTTTGATCGCAGAGTTTTTATATTCTTTTGCGGCGGGTCTTGCGAAACTTAGCTCCAACCACATGGACAGTTCCCACGAGCTTGTCATTCATATCGTCCACTGCACTGCATTACAATCTTCTAGGCAGTGAAAGTAGTTTTGTAACGAGGGGGACGGAGCGTTGACTTCATAAGACGAGACCTGTCCAACTTAACGTTTAGGTTCAATGTGCCTCTAACCATTCAGTGATCGCTGCCGGTTTTCACCCTTGCGATCACTGAGACATCACTGAACAGTTGCCGTCTAGTCGTAATATTGAAGTCAATTACATTTTTTGTCGAGCCGCCGGGACTCGACCAGATCTACTTTCTGTGGAGCCGCTTGGGGAAGAAAGAGTTCATCATAAAGAGTCCCTCTTTCTCCATGAAGTCGGCCTCGGGTTCCGTTGCCCTATCCTAAATTTCCCTACTTTCAGCTCACCGTCCTTTCTTGTGCCTAGTTTTGCGTTGAAGTCTCCCATTAACACCGTATAGTGAGTTTGACTCTAAAAATATCCTCATACATTTCCTCCACCTCCTCATCGGGATGTGCCAATGTTGGTGCGTAAACCTGTATGACCTTCGGCGAATACCGTTTGGTGATTCTGATTATAAGGTACGCAACCCTCGTCGACACACTCACAATCTTTATAACGTTGTTAACGACTTGTGGACGATAAATCCAACACCTCCTTGGGACAGATGGTCGCCCTCCCGGTGATAAAACAAGTTGCCGGATTCGAGAATCACCGTGTCCTCTACCTCTCTTCGGACCTCGGATAATCCTATAAAATTCCAGCGCAACTTGTCTATCTCTTTTTTCTGCTCCAGGATCTTCTCTTTAGTCATCAGGGTGCGTGCGTTATATGTTGCCAGGCCGAGTCATCTTATGTAGCAACCGATCCTCCACCGGAAATTCTTAGCACCCCCTGCCCCGCCGTTACTATGGTCGTCACCGTAGCCAGTAATAGCGGGGCCTGGGGGCCGTTTCTTCGTTACTCTCATCAGGGGGGGGGGGGTATATTGCCATAGTTGCCACGCATGGCGAGCGCTGAAGACGCTGCTGTCCATCTCTTGCCTGTCTCCCTCTGTCGCCTTTTACGACACCCACGAGAAGATATGGGGTAGTGGATATTATTAACCACCACTACTCGGCGATTTTACGGAGTACGAGTAGATGGATCATAACAAGTTCTGTTAATTTCTTCTAGTACGGGGTTCATTTTTCCCAATCAAGCTTTTTACGTATTTTAGTTAAAGATTTTTTATTTCTACTGTTCGATGTAGAAAACTCCATTTTAGTTATAGATGTTGTATCTTCACTGCTCAGTGTAGAAAACTCTTGAACTTCATTCTCAGGGGGTTTGTCCGAGGAGCCTAAAGGGGCGTCGACAGAAATCTGATATCCGTCCGGGTGAGAGGTAAGCAGAAGGTCCTACAGGGAAGGTGCATGATCTTCCACACCTGGAATCCGCGTAGGCGAAGTAACCAGTTGTGTCAGACCATATGCCAAGGCAAAATCATGAACAGATCTCTCCGCACGATCGGTTAAACGTGAACTAAGCCAAAGATGTGATGAGCGTTAAAATCGCCGAGGATCACGATCTCTGCGGAGGGGATCTGATGTAGCAACGAATCTGTAGCCATTTGGACATGGTCGAAGAGTCTGTCCGTTTCGGCATTAACGCTATGGGACCTATAGAGGCACCCGTAGACGCGCGGATGGTCGTCGCTGTCTACACATAGCCAAATGATGGACAGGTCCGAACCTTCAAGACTGCCGAGGCGTCGAGAACAGATGTCCTCTGTGACGTAAACGCTAACTCCAGCCCGAGGCACAAAGGAGTGTTCCAGTTTGTACCTTGCGTAGGAGAGATACGAGACATCAGCTGGAGTCAAAATTTCGATATTGTTTTTTAAAAGGAATCCCACTAGGCTTCTTGCTGGTTTTTCCCAGGACAAAAGTTTTTACCGAACCAGTGCAGTGTTAAAAGCATAAATGACTTTTGATAAGCATAAATGTAATTGATGCTTGGATTGATGATTGTCAATTGGTTTAATGTTAATAATTTGCATTTAAATGGTACTAAAACTAAATGTATGAAATTCGTAACTCCTGATGTCAAACATGTTAATACGAATATAATTTTAAATGGGAAAGAACTGAGTCTTGTTGATACCACCATTTTTCTTGGAATCACACTAGACGCAAAGCTTCAATGGCTCCCCATATATCAAAACTAGCTAGCAGACTTAGTTCTGCAGCATATGCTGTATAAAGATTAGAACTCTCACCAGTGTTGAAACAGTTAGAATAGTTTACTTTAGTTATTTCCATAGCATCATGTCGTATGGTATTTTGCTATGGGGACACGCGACTGACACTGAAATTATATTTATTTTACAGAAGAGAGCCATTAGAGTAATACATAATTTAAAACCAAAAGAGTCACTGAGACAAAAATTTAAGGAAATTAATATATTAACTCTGGCCTCTCAATACGTTTATGAAAATCTAATGTACGTACTACGTACACAAGAATAAACATAGTTTTGCAGAAATAAGCGATATTCATTCTGTAAATACTAGGAACAGACACAAGCTAGTAGTACCAGTTACTCGACTCCACCGAGTCAGTAATTCATTCTTGGGGCGATGTATACGCTTTTACAACAAAATCCCAGAAAATATACAAAATTTGTCAAACGCAAAGTTCAAAAATTTTATTAAACTAAGTTTGTATAAAAAGGGTTATTAAATATTAAGAAATTTATGGATGACAATAACCCCTGGGAAGGGTGATCGCTACCAATCTATTTCTAATTTGTCTTGTGTTGTTAATTGTAAACATGATTGTAAGCTATTATTTGAAAAAAAAAAATAGTCCAGCTGGGTTTCTTGCTGGTTCTTCCCAGGACAGAGGTTTTTTTGCGAACCAGTGGTAAATGAAAAAAATTACTTTCAATAAGTATTGTATTATAAACAATACTAATATATTGAATAAAAAAGTTTCTGTTTCTGTTTCTGATGGATAAAATTATTATACTTTATTCTATAGATCGATTGTCCACGCAAAAATTTGCAGATATTACCTAAATTAATATTAAAGTATCGTAAGTGCAAACACAAACACACATACATTTTAGTGAGTAGTGAAAAAATTGAAAAAGATTCATCACAGTCTAGAAAATAATGTGTACGCTGCTAATAGACTGCCCATGTATACCCACGTACCAACGTATATAATATGCAATTTGGATACAGATGATAAACCAGGCTCACATTGGATAATTTTTACATCGATACGAATGGCATCGGTCAAGATTTTGATTCACATGGACGATCACCTGCATGATACCATCTAGAGTTTTAAAAAGGAATTGTAAAAATGGGACTGGAATGTTGATAGGATTCAGAATGAGTGGACTTTAGTTTGTGGTGAATAGTGCCGTGTAGTGGCGGTTGAGAATATCCACTACCCCATATCTTCCCGTGGGTGTCGTAAGAGGCGACAGAGGGAGACAGGCAGGAGATGGGCAGCAGCATCTTTCTGATAACAGCAATGATATAATAAAAAACCCTTATTGAACCCTTATTGAACCCTTAAATATTATGTTAGATTCAACTTTTTCTGAATCTAACAAAAACTTTAACGCTATTCACATAAATGCTCAAAGTATTCCTGCTCATTACCCCGACATGTTGTCAAGTTTTAATAGCAAAAACATACACGCTATCCTTGTTTCGGAGTCGTGGTTAAAACCATGTCTTCCATCAACTTCCTACTCGCTTCCAGGTTTTCATTTGATTCGTAACGACCGTACCGATCGGGGCGGTGGTGGTGTTGCTATTTATCTGCGCTCACATATACCTTTTTCAGTAATTCAAGTTTCAAATGGTTCGCAGACTGGAAACGAAGCTGAATTTCTCTTTATCGAAGTTCTTCTTGGTCATACAAAATTACTTCTTGGAGTTTTTTACAGTCCCTCTCTCACTGTCGACTACTTCACCACGTTAGAAAATATTCTTGACAATCTTACACCTATCTATTGTCACAGTATTATTATGGGTGATTTTAATACCTGTCTTTTAAAAAACAACGCCAGATCAATAAAACTTAAATCTATTATTGAAGCAGCAAATTTAAAACTTCTTCCTACTTCTGCCACACACTTTTTCCCGAACTGTGCCCCTTCTCTTCTCGACATAATGTTTGTGTCTTTACCTGACCATGTTCTTAAATTTGGGCAACAAGCTGCTGATTCTTTTTCCTATCACGACCTTTTATACTTGTCGTACAAAATCCGTCCCCCTAAAGCTAAGTCAAGGATACTACTTCAGCGTAACTTTAGTGACTTGAATTTGGAGCAGCTTTTAAATGACGCTGTAAAGATTGATTGGAGTGTAGTCGTCAATGCGTCTACTGTTGATGAACAGGTTGCTTTGTTCAACTCTCTGTTAATTCAGCTTTACGACGTTCATGCTCCTGTTCGTCCAGTGCGTGTAAAGCATCCTCCCTCTCCTTGGCTGACCGATGATATAAAAAAAATCATCCACATTAAAAATTGTGCCAAAGCTAAATACAAGTCAGTCCCTAGCGATTTGAATAGAGAGAAGTATAGATTAGTACGGAATCGTTGCAACAATCTGTGTAGAAAAGCACAACGACGCCATATCCATGAATCAGTACAAGATCCTGATCCTGCTAGGGTCTGGAAATTTCTTAAGTCCTTAGGAGTTGGGAAATTACGACAAAATCTCACACATCATAACCTTGATCTCAATCAACTTAATTTGCATTTCTCATCTCGTCTTGCATTAACGATAAAGCAAAACATAATACTTTAGATTCTCTTTCAAAAGCTCCCACTCCGGACACCCCTGCTTTTAATTTAGTCAATTTAACAGTTGTGATGTTAAGAGAGCCATAATGTCCATCCATTCAAATTCGATTGGTAGTGACTGCATTAGTCGGAAAATGGTCATCCCTCTCATTGATCTCCTTTTACCTATAACCACGTCTATCCTGAATAAATCACTGAATTCAGCTTTTTTCCCTTCAGCTTGGAAAGACGCATTTGTAGTTCCTCTTCCGAAAAAGTCAAATCCCTCCAGTTTTTCCGATTATAGACCTATCTCTATTTTGCCTTTCTTTTCCAAAGTTCTAGAACGTCTTGTGCACAATAAATTAAGCACCTATCTTTCAAAACACAATCTTTTAAATCCCTTGCAGTCCGGTTTCCGTCCTGGCCATAGTACGACTACTGCACTTTTACAAATCACTGATGATATTCGGTATGGTATGGAGAAACAAAAGCTTACTATTCTCACGTTGCTTGATTTTAGTAACGTATTTAATACTGTAGATTTTGATATCTTGTTAAGCATCCTACGCTCTCTCAACATATCTCCAACTGTAGTTGACTGGTTTCGAAGTTACTTGTTTGGTCGCCGACAGCGAATTCAGGTACAAGAAGTTTTTTCCACCTGGATTACTACAGCTGCTGGTGTACCACAAGGTGACGTATGTCGTATGACGTGTTGTCTCCTCTCCTTTTTGCAATTTTCATTAACTCTATAAGTCATAATTTGTCCTCTTCCTACCACTTGTATGCTGATGATCTCCAAATCTATACTCAGCCCTCTCTTGAAGATCTATCTAAAGCAGTTGACACTATTAACGCTGATCTGACTTGAATTTTGAATTGGAGTAAATGTTATGGTTTAACGATTAATCCTAAGAAAACTCAGGTCATTGTCATCGGTAGTTCTAGATTAATTGGCAAAATTGACTGGTCTTCCCTACCTCCTATTATACTGGACTGCACTCTAATCCCTTACAGTGACAAGGTTAAAAACCTGGGGTTGTATCTTGACTCCTGTATGTCTTGGACCTCACAGGTTAATGAGGTCAGTAGAAGAATGTTTGCTGCGTTAAGCTCTTTACGTAGATTACGTAATTTCCTTCCCACCGCAACTAAAGTTACGCTCGCCCAGTCTCTTCTTCTGCCTATCCTTGACTATGCTGATATTTGCTATCTTGACATTACCGAGGAGCAGCTTAATAAGCTTGAGCGCATTCAAAATTTATGCATTAGATTTATATTTGGGCTTCGCAAATATGATCATATCTCCGAATTTCGCAAACAGCTCAAATGGCTCCCGATCCGCCTTCGCAGGAATACTCACATTCTCTCCGCGTTCTATAGTGTGCTGTTTAATCCTTCTACTCCTCTTTATTTAAAAAACCGTTTCCAGTATCTTTCTCTTACCCATAATCGGTTCCTTCGATCATCCATCAATCTTTCTCTCTCTACACCTTTGCACTCTTCTTCCTTTTTCAAGAAATCCTTCACCGTAACCGCTGTGCGATTGTGGAACTCCTTACCTCTCCATATTCGTCGTGCTAAATCTCTTCACTCTTTCAAAATTCTTGTTAAATCGTATTATTTAGAACGCTATTAGATAAATTACTTTACCTTTCTCTTACTCTTTTCATTTAATCTATTATATGATATTTTATATATAACTTTCACTTACTTTTATCTGTATGTATTATTGTATTTTTTTTTATTATTATTATTTTGTATGCCCCCCTCTATTTGTAACTTTTCTTTGCATCTTTCCTCTACGCAAAGGTTGTCTGGAAGAAATCACTTTCAGTGATAAGACCGCCTATTGTACATACTTTAATTAGTTTTAACTATATTGATGTTTCTGTATTGTGGTGTACAAAAAAGTATAAATAAATAAATAAATAAAAAAACTGCGGTTGCCAACCCGCTCGCCAAGCGTGGCAACTATGGCAAATATCCCCCCATGAGTAACGACGCAAACAAACGGCTCCCAGTCCCCGGCGGCCCCGCTATTCCTGGCTACGGTGGCGACCATGGTAACGGCGGGGCAGGGGGTGCTAAGAATCTCCGGTGGAGGTTCGGTTGCCACCTACAACGACTCCACCTGGCAAAATATAACGCACGTACCCTGAGGACTGACGAGAAGATACTGGAGTTGGAAGAAGAGGTAGACAAGTTGCGCTGGCATATTATTTGGTTATCCGAGGTCCGAAGAGAGGGGGAGGACACGGTAATCCTCGAGTCTGGCAACTTGTTCTATCACCGGGAGGGCGACCATCTGTCCCAAGGAGGTGTCGGATTTATCGTCCACAAGTCTCTCGTCAACAACGTTGTAAAGATTGGGAGTGTGTCGACGAGGGTCGCGTACCTGATACTCAGAATCACCAAACGGTATTCGCTGAAGGTCATACAGGTTTACGCACCAACCTCGGCACATCCCGATGAGGAGGTGGAGGAAATGTATGAGGATATTTCCAGCACCATGCATTCCTACAAAACCCACTACACGGTGTTGATGGGAGTCTTCAACGCAAAACTAGGCACAAGAGAAGGCGGTGAGCTGAAGGTAGGGAAATTTGGAGTAGGGCAACGGAACCGTAGGGGCCAGCAGCTGGCCGACTTTATGGAGAAAGAGGGACTTTTTATGATGAACTCTTTCTTCCAGAAGCGGCCCCACAGGAAGTGGACCTGGTCAAGCCCCGACGGACGACCAGACGCCAACTGTTCAGTGATGTCTCAGGGATCGCAAGGGTGAAAACTGGCAGCGATCACCGAATGGTTAGAGGCACACTGACCCTAAACGTTAAGTTGGAGAGGTCTCGTCTAATGAAGTCAACGCTCCGTCCCCCTCGTGCTCTAATCCAGAATCCCGAAACCTTACAGCTCGAGTTACGTAACCGCTTTCAGTGCCTAGAAGATTGCAATGCAGTGGACGATATGAATGACAAGCACGTGGAAACTGTCCATGCGGTCGGAGCTAAGTTCTGCAAGACCGGCCGCAGAAGAACTCAAAAGCTCTCCGATCACACTCTTAATCTCATGGCTGTTAGACGGGAGATGAGGCTGCAATCGTCAACAGATTTGACAGCATACAGGCAACTGAACAGACAGATCTCCAAATGCATGCGGCGAGATTTACGCAAATTTAATACTGCTCGTATTGAAGAAGCGATTGAGCGAAACCAGGGCTCCAAAGTCTTTGCCAGAGATCTGTCTGCCAGTAAGAGCAAACTGTCAAAGCTGAAGACCGAGTGTGGCAGCATCGTTTCCGTGACACCTGAGATTCTGAGTGAGATTGAGAGGTTCTATGGGCAGCTGTACACATCATCGTTGGAGCCACACGCAAGTGTGAGTAACGATCCAAGAGCGGGTCTTATCCAACACTATTCCGATGATATCCCGGACGTCAGTCTGAGCGAGATTAGGATGGCTCTCCAGCACCTTAAAAAACGGCAAGTCCCCGGGCGAGGATGGAATTACAGCGGAGCTTCTGAAAGCGGGTGGAAAACCGGTACTTGAAGTCCTTCAGAGGCTCTTTAATTCCGTCCTCCATGGTGGCACTACTCCGGAGGCGTGGAGCAGAAGTGCGGTGGTCTTGTTCTTCAAGAAAGGTGACAACGCACTCTTGAAGAACTACAGACCGATATCCCTTCTGAGCCGCGTCTACGTGCTGTTTTCGAGAGTCATTACGAATCGTCTCGCACGCAGACTCGACGACTTCCAGCCTCCCGAACAAGCCGGTTTCCGAAAAGGCTTTAGCACCATAGACCACATACATACCCTTCGGCAAATTGTACAGATGTCCGAAGAGTACAATCTGCCACTTTGCCTGGCGTGTGGACTATGAGAAAGCCTTTAATTCCGTCAAAATTTGGGCGGTGCTACAGTCTCTTCAGCGGTGCCAAGTTGACTGTCGGTATATCGAAGTGCTGAAGTGTTTGTACAGCAGGGCTACGATGGCTATCCTAGTACAGAACCAGAGTACGAAACCTATCCAACTGCAGAGAGGTGTAAGACAGGGTGACGTTATTTCCCCGAAACTCTTCACCGCTGCATTGGAAGACGTTTTCAAGCTACTGGACTGGAAAGGATACGGTATTAACATCAATGGCGAGTACATCACTCACCTTCGATTTGCTGACGATATAGTCCTTATAGCAGATCGCTGGAGGACTTAAGCACTATGCTCAATGACCTCAATAGTGCCTCCCAACGGATAGGTCTTAAGATGAACATGGACAAAACAAAGATCATGTTTAATGTCCATGTCACACCTATGCCGGTAGTTGTTGGGAGCACTAAGCTCGAAGTTGTTGACGAGTACGTTTACCTGGGACAAATAGTCCGGCTAGGTAAGTCCAACTTCGACCGAGAGGTGAATCGACGGATTCAACTCGGCTGGGCAGCGTTCGGGAAATTACAACGCATCTTCTCCTCAAAACCTGAAAACTAAGTTGTACAACCAGTGCGTGTTGCCAGTGATGACATATGGAACTGAGACGTGGTCCTTCAATGCTGGCCGTATGAGGACGCTCAAAGTCGCTCAGCGAGCTATGGAAAGGGATATGCTCGGAGTTTCTCTGCGTGATAAACTTATAAATGAGGATATCCGCAGTAGAACCAGAGTCACCGACATTGCCCAACGGATTAGTAAGCTGAAGTGGCAATGGGCCGGCCATATAGCTCGAAGAACCGACAACCGTTGTGGAAAAAAGGTTCTCGAGTGGCAGCCTCGTACCGGTAGACGAAGTGTGGGGCGACCCCCCACTAGTTTGAGTGACGACCTGTTAAGACATGCAGGAAGTTGATGGATGCAGGTGGCTCAGGACCGTGCTTTGTGGCATACCTTGGGGGAGGCCTATGTTCAGCAGTGGACTTGTAAAGGGCTGTAATGATGATGATGATGATGATGAATATTGCTTCATGTATTTGCTATTTAAGTTTCAGGGATTTCACGTGCATATTTACAGGGCACACTGTACAACGATATTTTAGTGGATGAGATGTTTTGCTCCTATTTTATAAATAATAAGCAATAAAATTGTGGAAAAAAAAACTGTAACAAAATTAAGGAATGTGTTTTATTGGTGACTCAGAATAGCCTTGTAGTTACGAACAAAGGAAGATAATACAATAGCACTGATTAAGCAGGGTGTACAACGAGTAATAGATAAGAGCGATAATGACGGTGTTCAAAGAACAATAGATAAGAGGAAAGGCTGAACAATAAAACGTTGATAAGGGTACAGGCCCCACCGTATATCAATGTGATATTAGTTAATTGATCTGCACATCTCCAGAACTACGCATGCTACGCAAAAAAGGACCGCAGATTCGTGATCAGAGCCTGCCAAAACTTTTTTTTGAGATCCGTCGAACCACCGTCAGCCGATTTGTACCAGTGCTGGCTCGTGAGCCAACTACTCCTTTACGAATGAAAAAAAAAACAACCTTTATAAAGATCCCAACGAAAAACGAAGTTTTTAATAAAGTACAAATATACCATTCACATTTATTTTATTAACAGTTAGTTCTTAAATTTATATGTGATTGAAGATGTATCGCTTTTACCACGGCAGTTCGTTTCCATCATATTGCAAAAATTTTCCGCTGTCAGCTTCACCGAGTTTGCAAAGAGTGTTAAAAATGCCATTAATACTGGTATCTATATCTAGCGGTGCGTTTTTACCTCCCATATCCGTTCTTACCCAGCCTGGATGTACACAAGTGACAAGAATTTGTTCTTTTTTTAGATCAAGGCTCATAGATTTTGTTGCTGCATTTAATGCTGCCTGAAAATATTTGAATATTACAATCAATTTTGTACACAAGCCTGATAAATTACGAAAAGTAATCTATACCACAATTTTTATTTTCACAAAATACAGGGTAACACTTGATACATAAAGATAATTAAGTACAAATCTAAAACAGAAAACTTGTAATGAATAAATCTTACTTTTGAGCATCTATATGGATAAAATCCGCCTTGATCATTCTGTGCAATCGAGCCAAGCACCGAACTTACGTTTATAATAGCAGCTCGGTATACTCCAATAGGTTTGTCACTGTTTATATCGGCTGCTTGTTTTAAAAGTGGCAGAAGAGTCTAAAATAACAATGAAACTGTTTTATTGTTAAGTTTTATAACAATTGATACATTACGTCATGGTTAGCAAAATTTTCATCTTTTTTTAAAATACACGATCTCCAAACGACAGTAGAGAGTTATGTATAATATTTTTATAGTTTTTATTGTACACGATCTCCAAACGACAGTAGAGAGTTATGTATAATATTTTTGTAGTTTTTATTGTATATTTTAGTTGTTTGTTGGGTAAGACTTGTAGTTATTTGTTGGGAGTTTTGTTAGAAAGTTGTAGTTATTAGAAAAAAATACACAATCCATAAAATTATTTAGTATCTTATTATGAGGGTTGACTAGCAGAGAATGCCATAGGGAATTATGTCCGCTTCATTTTACCCCTGGTTATAGGTGTTTGCAATAAAGGAATAAATAAACTAGTAAATTACCATTTTCATTTGAAATCTTGATGTTCCGCTAATAAATAGAATGAGATAAATGCACTAAAGGCTGACGTAACTTTACGTGTTAGAGCCGTGTTGCAGCTATATTAAAGTTGTAGCACGAATGGTTCGGCACGATCGGGGAAGTACCACGCTCTCACAGAATACCAGTATAAAATAGCACCATTTCGTATGGTGAGTGTAGAGATCCAGAGACCCTTTTTAACTGGAAGCGAAGCATGTCATCTTAGTCCTCAGGAGTGACAACGGACATCCGAGTTTTGATTCTTAATCAAGGATAAATGTAGATGTCTATGGGCCACAGCATTCACTTACAATCAGGTGGACTGTGTGCTAGTTTGTCACCCATAGTCTATAAAATAAAATAAAAACTCGGATTTGCCCGGAATTTATTTTGAGCTAGGTTGTGTTGTGTTGTGTTGAGATTGTTCCCTAAGTCTCTGAGGCTAATACTCAAGGCCTGACAGTCATATGTTCAAAAACTGGGATAAAGAGCATGATCAGGGTGCAAGACATATAGTACACCGAATGCCGTGCCATTCCGCCTGCTTAATTACAGCTAAAAATATATCGAGCGAAACGAACACATTTGTTTATGTAATTAATCGTTATTGCTTTCGTGAGACCAATTGTAACAAATATTAGAATTTTATTTTTATTTTGGCCTTATTACTTTGATTTAATTGTGTTTCAAAATTTTCAAGCCAAATATTTACACCTAAGTAAAGATCAGTTACCTTAACACTTACCTTGGTGAGCATGATCGGTGCGACAGTATTAACCATAAAATTCTCCATCAACTGTTCTTCCTTAACTAGATTAAGTTTTGTAAATTTAGTTGTCACCCCCGCATTATTCACAAGAAGATTGAGGCCGTCGTTTATCAGTAATTTACTAACCTTAGTTGAAAAATCACCGAAACTATCAATTTTTTTTACATCTGACAAAAAACAATAAGAACTTTCTAAATTGCAAGTCGATACTTAAGTGAGTTAAAAAATCCAAAATATGTAATATATATATGTTTACAATCTTTTTACCTAAGTGCAAGACGTGAAGATTTTTATGTTCTTCGGATAACTTTGTGAGTTCCTACAAATAAATGAATATTGTTAAATTTAATCACCAATACATTTTATAAACTTGTGATTATTTTAGCGCTCTGATTATAGAACAAAGATGCAGCGAAACATGTGCGTGCGGGTAAAAACGCAAAGCAAAGCTGGGTAGAACCAGCAAGAAACCCAGCAGGGCTGTTTTTAAACATTAATTGACAATTTGATATGTTATGTAATTTTAATTATAATACAATTAAATATGAAAACATTTAGAAACAGCATGATAGCCATTACCTCATATCCAGGTTTTTTTACCGTCTGGAAAACTTCACTGATACTTTACAATTTTTATTTTTATTTTACATTAACATCGTACATATTAATATGAAATTGATTAGATCAGTAAATACTACTAATTGGGTACGCATTATTTTAATTTCGATAGTTTTTAATTGATTTATTCAGTTCAAAAAAAATTGTTGTTATTTTTTTAGTTCCGAAAGTTTATTTCAAATGAGTACTATTTATTGACAGATCAATTTCATTCTATGTTAATATGAAATAATAAAAAAATTGCAAAATAACAGCTTCTATTCCGTTCACCTGTTATACCCTATTTTTTTTTCCAGGCGATAAACTTGTAAAACTGCTTTAGTAGTATAACCTTTAATATTTTTCTTAATAAAAATTTTAAGTTTTTTGATAGAGCCTGCATATTTTCTAGGACTTTGTTTTTAAAGCGTATACATTGCCCCATGAAGGAATTACTAAAACTTTGGAGTCATGTAACTGGTATAACTGGGTTGTGCTTGTTTCTAGTGTTTACAGAATACATCAATCAATAAACAATTAGATTTGTTTTTTGTACATAAATTAATTTTTTGTAAATATTTTGAGAAATCATAGTTAACATCTTTATCATTTTTATTAAGATACTCCTTCGGACTCGGGTTATAATATGCTATTTTGGCTCTCTTGTGCAAAACAAAGATTTGTCCAAAATTAGAACAACTACAAAACCAGGGTAGGTAATCAAAGTTGCGTTGCCGGCATTTAAAAAGCAGTAAGCTTGTTTCTTGAAGGCCCCTAAGTCATATCAGTAGTATCCTATTAGTATGTGGTCGTATCTGTCTGGAAAAATCGCCGGTGGTAGCCAGTTCCACAAAGAAGTTGGGGGAGAAAGCTACTAATAAAAAATTTGGCAGCTTAGAGATCGGGTACACTAAAGTTGTCTTCAGTGAGTTTAGGACTACGCCTAGGGAGTAACAGAAAAAACGCATTAGAACCGGTGTCGTCTGCAGAGCACGCACCTTCCTTTCAGAGTACGCTGTTTCCCCTGCTATAGAGAGAGAGAAGAGTTAGACGCTAAGAGCCTAAAAGATCGCAAAAATGCAACTTTGCGGTATAGGTCAATGAGTCGCCCTCACCATGCAGAGATGGAATAGAGAAAGAGACCGAAATGCACGGTTCCCAAAGAAAGGCAAAATAGTCGTTCGTGAATACTGCCGATATGCTCATACTTTGCTTTTACTATATTTATTGATGTGAAACATTTATAGCGGCGAGTTAGATCAACTGTTGACAACTGTCGCCAAGGAATGCGTCATCACGATATATGTCATATGTGTATGTATGTATATGTGTATCTATAGAATCCATAATGACCTGGTTAGAAACCAATAATCTGCGTGCAAATGTTTCAAAAACAAAATTCATAACGTTTTCCAATTACAGTACACCAAATGAAAAACTAAATATTTCATATAATAATGAATATTTGAAAGAGGTTTCAGAAATACAATTTTTAGGTCTACACGTTGATAACCATTGCAACTGGAAGTCGCATGTGAAAAATGTCTGCACCAAATTAAATAAATTTGTGTATGCACTGCGTAGACTACAGTGCGTCGCTGGGAAAGGAGCTGCGCTTACTGCATACTACGGATACATTGAATCTGTGTTGAGGTATGGTCTGTTGGTATGGGGAAACTCGACCGATATAAACAAGGCATTTATCAGTCAAAAGAAATGTATACGAGCTTTATGTAACGTCGGGCCCCTTGAATCATGTAGATCTTTATTTAAAAATAACAATTTGTTGACGCTGACTGGACTATATATATTAGAGGTGTGTATATTTGTCAAAAAAAATCAGTGTTTATTTCATAGCGCTCGCGACAATTCTATTATAGGTAAAAGGGACCCAACTAGATTGTTAATGCCTGCCTGCAGGACAGCTTTATTTCATAAAAATTGTTACGTAATGTGTATAAAAGTTTTTAATAAGATACCTAAAGCAATTAGAGAGTTACCAACAATGCGAATGAAAACTCACCTAAGAAAATGGCTCATCCAGAAATCTTTTTACTCAATTAAAGACTTCTTTGCAGATAAGTAGACGATACATTTTAGAATTTGACACAATGTTTAAATTATGCCATTCTTATGAATTAAAAATTTTATTTATTTAATTAATAAATTTGATATAAATTTTGAAATAAATTAATGACAATTCGATATGTAACATTTATAATTGACTCTATATTTACTGACATAAGAACATTAATATTTGACATTGAGCTATAATAATTCTTATACATCTTATTGGCAATTTATTTTTCTGACACTGTTGCATAATTAATTAGTCATCAAATCAACCGAGTAATGTAAAAAAAAAAAAAAAGAAAAAATTGTTGTTAAAAAATCGATAAGTATTGTTGTTTAAGTTACGGGTACTTGACTTAATTGACTAATATTTGCACACCACTGAGGTAGAATATGTAGAACAAATTATACTCGAACACCATTGTACAACCATATTCTTGCAAATAAAGATTATTATTATTATTATTATTATTATTATGATAGAATTAGAGGAATTGAGTTCAATCAATTTAAAAAATTGAATTTTTATTGTTGTATTTAACGAATATGAATGTTTATTAAATAAACAGTCATATTTTTTATGAAAAAATTATTAATATTTTATTTTTCAATAAGCCATATTTATTTCCTGTCGTAAACTATCTTTTTATGCATATTACCAGTACAAAATAATATCGATGTTTCACATCTGCTAGACGTCCCGCGATGACCCACAATTTTTTTAAGGAGCTAGAGGCGGAATTTGGACCTTTTGAAAGAGTACTAGTGTTTGCATTCCGGGACGTCGATGTGTCAGCCCAAGCCAAGTAGCACTTATGCTTCAAAAAACGTGTTGCAATTTTACTAGAGGGACTTAAATTACTTCCATTCTTTTAAGTACTACATCAGTGATAGAATCGACAAAAAATTTGAGATCGTTCATCGAGAACAAAACCCGCTACTATGGGTAGAATGTAAAAAAAGACTTCATCCTCTCCCAATCTACCAACTTATATCCTTTGAATCAATTCACGTGATCCTTTAGCTCAGATAACTCACATATTTACTCTAATATTGCCGAGTGCTTTTTGAAAAATCGATCTTAAGTTTATTATAAATTCTATATTTTCGGATTTAGTCTATATGAGTCTACAAAAGTTTTGACGGGAATTTAGCCGCCGACGGATTGCTGCAGATTTTGATACGTAAAAGTGATAAAATTTTGTGTATTAAATGTCTATGCATGTGAACTATTAATGGGACGATGAAACAAGTGCTCCTATGTGAACCTCAAAACGATGTATCTGCTTAGGCGTTTTGAGATACTGTCGCCATCCACCGCCTGTTGGCTCAAGCTGCCATCAAAATCTCCCAAATACTTCACATTGTGACGCATAAACATATTGTGAAGAAGTTTATAAGCAAAAAATCTATAAAAACGAAGACCCAAAATGAAATGGATATGGCTGAAAGAACAAGTACCCAAGCCAAAAGATCTTAAAAACAAATATGAGTCTACGTCACACTCAAATGACGTCAGTTGTCACTACGATAGAAATGCCATAGTGCCATTCATAAAGAGCCCACTAGTCAAGCTATCTCTTTCGCACTCTCTATTAGTTTCTGAAATAAAGCCTTTATATTCCTCGTTGATGCGAGTTGCGAGCAGAATCATTTGCATTTTTACAAGCGCTAAAGTAGTAGTTGTACGTACAGACATCTGAAAACTATATCAGTGATATTTAATTCTGTGATTGTATTATAATTATGGCTCCGATAGGTGAGTTGTTAAGTTTTACATACCTCAGAAGCATTCCGACAAGTAGCGAAAATCTTTTCAGTCCTTTTTTCGTTAATAAGATATTTGACCATTCCAAGACCAAGGCCACGGTTAGCTCCGGTGATTAACACAGTTTTCATTTTGAATATTGCAATTTATAGTTGACGTTTGATAGAAACCTGTACTAGAGGTCCTTGCAGATTACGGTTGCGTGTAAATGTCATATACGTCAATATGACAATAATCAGTAATTTTCTGCGTGTTTCAAATTCGTCTAGATCCTGGAAAACAGATATATTATTGGTACTAGCACGGCGCACCTTGTCGAGTCGTAAGTAGCTTGTGGAAATCGTATGTGTCTGGCCTTGAATTGTTAATTATCTCATAACCTAACTACTAAATACATCTTGTGGGAACTATTGATCTTGTTGTTCTCATGCTTAATTTTAAACATACCCAACATATTTTATTAATATTCAATTCCTCATGGATATGAAGTAAACCAATAAGTACCCTACAAAGTTGCAATTCATGATGAACTTCTAGTTAGCCATTGAAATTGTGACACAAAATATTTCAAATTAATATTATGCAATATTTAAAACTTAATGCAACCATTATACTATTAGACAGTTTTTAAAAAGGTATAGACATAAATATTCCTTTTGGGTTAGGAGTAGCCAGTCATTTGTGGCTTATTTTGCAAATTTAAATGTGGGGTAAATATTATTGAGTTTATTTTTAACACATACTGCCATCACTCACATATTAAATGAAATATTCGGTTTAGCTATAGACATTCGGTACTTGATTTTGATAATCTTTTTAAGGTTATAAATCTTTTTAAGGGTTAAGCTTGAACCTATTACACTGTTTTTAGATGTCGGAAATGTGTTTTGAATGAAGTATGATAAAAACAAATTTCACTAAAAATTGTGTAATAACGAAATGTTTAAAAATTAATTTTGTTTTCAATTTAGGAGGATTTTAAGGGTTAAGCTTGAACCATTTATACTGTTTTTGGATTTCGGAAATGCCTTTTGATTTAATTACAACAAATTGAGTCATATACAAAGAGAGAATAGGTTTTTCAGAAAACAAAATTATAACAATTAACATTATTTACCATTATCATAGCAGAGTTTAGGGCAACCAGACTTTATAGATAAGATTGGTCGAATCGGTTCTAAAACCGAATTAGCACACCCTTACTCCACATAGTCTTGTCTGCCCTACCCCTAGAGTGTTTTTGTAAAGCCGTAGGCATGGAGGGAGAGCAGCCCTTTTGCTCTTGCGTAGCAAATCACAGGCACCTAAGTGAGCTGTAGTGGCTGAGGCTGGTCGCTGAAGGCGACCAATAAGCTGAAGCTGCAGAGGCGAGCAGAGATTTGCAACAGCGGGCGGGGGCTGCACTTCCCGCAGTTCCAAAGCCATTGCAGAAGTAACTTTGTGTCAATATTCCTGTATAAAAAAGTGAGGTTATAATTTTACAAAAATTATCACTCATAAACTGTACATTTCTGCAATGAGGGAAGAGTAGGAGACTTCCCATGATCCCCTCCCCTTCACCCTCCTCTCCCAAAACCGTACGCGAGTACTGGACGTCTATAGCTTAACCCAATATTCCGTACAAAGTGACTGCCAAAGAAGCCAAAAGTTGCAATGCTGCAGATTTTAAATCCTCGTGCTTCCTCACAAATGCAATAATAAGTCATATCATAGTTACGTATGTACAAGTTATTACTTCCATTTCTAATGTTCACTATTGACATAAGGACATTAGGATTTGCTGTTACAATCATATTTTAACAGTGTATCCTTTCAATGATTTAGATATCTGTACCAAATCTAGTGTGTGCAATGACTATTGAAAAAGATGGTCTAGTTCTTCATCCACATAGCAGTGATTAACCAAATCTGGCCCCCTTTCCTATACCACAACTCACTGGGTTTAGGTACAATGAGGTGGGCGTGACCCCTGAGTACGATGTTCGCCTCATAACCTTAACCACTCTCTCAAAAGAAAGGGCTGACTGCTATGATTATGGGTCCCTAAGGAATGGTCCCGGTCTTGACGTCAGTTATGTACTTAATGGACTGCATTTTCCCTTACTTCCCCACCCTACTTAGGGTAATCACTGAAGGATTATTCAAATAAAACAGTGATTGTTCATAAATGCCCCTTGGAAATGCAATACTGAAATTTCACTTGACTTTCACTATACTTTCCCTAACTTCGTTTCCTTTCTTGATTTATTACTGGAAACTGTACCTAATCCTGCACGAATTGCAAATTGGGTGACTTACTCACCTACCCTAGAAGCTAAACTGTAAGGAGACAATGCGCACACAATGCCATATTGAATAAAGCAAATCGATAATTTTCACTATTACATTTCTATTTATTACCCCACATCTTTATTGCCCATAACAAAATCAAAAAACAATTATATTTCACATAGAGCACAAAGAAAGTGGATTACAAAAATAATTAAAACATTGAAATTACATAAAGAATTAATAAAATATTAAACAAAACATCACAATTTTACAAGCCATTTCTTATAGTCATAAACCTTACATTTTGAGTATAGACTTTATTAATACAATTCTCATTACTAATTTAACATATCTTACACAAATAATAGCTTAATTCACAAATTAAAACCTTTAAGGGGATAGAGTAAGTCAGCTCAAATTCTAATTTCGTCCCCACTTGCCCGCGCGTCGTATGCTATGTACCGACATGTTTGTAATCACTAATACTGTAAGTAGAAAGGTCATTAGACACTTATTTCATTAGGTTTATCATATTTATACCTGTTTCTTAACGCCAAGCCAGTCGCTTCTTATTTTTATTACGGTTATTTCCCATTTTAATTTTACGTCGTTCTGTTGCGTAATGTATATTCTGATCGTAAGCGACACAACCTCCACGTGGAAAGGCCGAAACGAAGTGACTGTGCGGCAGGAATCACGCTTCAAAAGGCCGATAGTTTAGGTAATTTCTTTTTACAGTAAAAATAATGGTATTTTAAAAAAAGTAAATAACATAAGCACTGGTTTATAGTTAGTTCAGTTTGTATGCAAAGTTTCATGATCTTATTTAATGTATTTTATGAATAAGAGCGGTTTATTGTTAATTTTGGAGGTAACTTTGGATATTTTTTCTATAGGGAAAATTTTACGAAATCGTGTTTTCGTCTAACATAATCCTTAACATTAATCCTCAACTTTACCATATATTTATTTCAAAATTAATGCTGCAATATTTTCGGCATAACGAAGGATCTTGCTAAGCCATTTGAGATTATATTTCCCCTTAAGAACAATTAAAATTACTTTAATTTTCTCAATTCTATTATTATTTTGTTATTTCATCAATAAAATTTAATACTTTTAACATATTTTTTTTACGTGGTAGAGCCATGCTGCAATTATATTAGTAGTATAGTTGTAGCACGAATGGGTCGGCTCGACCGGGGAGGGACCACGCTCTCACAGAATACCAGCGTGAAATGGTAGCTTAATGCTGCTGTATTTCGTATGGTGAGTGTAGAGAACCGGAGACCCTTTTTACTGGAAACGAGGCATTCCATCTTAGTCCTCACGGGTGACAACGCAGCTGCATTTTGATTCGTAATCGAGGATAGATGTAGATGTCTATGGGCCACAGCAATCACTTACCATCAGGTGGACTGTGTGCTCGTTTGTCACCCTATCCTATAAAAAAAAAAAAATATTTTTTATTATTATATGCAATCTATTAAAACATTAATTAGATGCATTTACACATTTTTTGTGATAACTGATGTCACCTTTTATTAAATATTTAAACATTTTTTGCATTAAATTTCAGCATGCTAGACACTGTGTGAGTTAACAAACTAATTTCTACACAACTCTCCTATCCTAGAGATCCTATATGAGGCTCTTGCCATCCCTTTATAATATTTATACTTATCCCTGCCTGATATATATGTTGCAATCATCTGGTCGAATCTGCTATTTGATTGAATGACTAGCGCATTCATTGAATGACGACATTTAATTTAATGACTAGGCCGCATGTTGATTGAACAAGCGTCACTCAGCGTCCAACTAGTTAGTGGATTGTAACATAGCCCTTTGAACAGAGCAGATGTAAAATCAGTCAGGTGATGCATATTATTAGTTTATATATTATATAAATATACGCGGCTTTGGGGTGACCCAAGGGCCACCCCAGCTGGACACTAACCTACTATCGCTGATATTACAGTATAGTTGCAATGTTGTATTAGACGCAGCGGCTAAATATCATTCAGTCAAGATGTTGAATGTTACATTTAACAAGTTGACGAGTTGTCCTTTAGTCGTTAATTAAATGTCGTCATTATATGAATGCGCTAGTCATTCATTCAAATAGCAGATTCAACCAGATGACTGCGATATATACACCATTTCACTCTAGCATTAGACTGTTCTTATCTAACTTATAATTGATATCTTATCTGTTATCAAAATATTAAGTAAACATTAATCAAAAGTGCTTACATAGGTGATCTATCTATGTATCTATGACTATATGACTCTAAGTTAATTTAAATATCTTTATTGTTTATAATATCTTTATAAATTAGCATCTTATAAAATAAATATAAAATTTAACGTTTATCATAAGAAACAATGTAATTACTTCGTAGGATATTTATTATTTTTACATATAATTAATATAAAAATGTATTGAAATCTTTCATATTTTTTATAATAAAACAAAAAATGTTACCTGTCTTTTCGAAAACTTATTATTTTGCGCCAGAGGGATATTTATAAGCAATAAGAAATTAGACTTTTATTCATAAGTAAAATTTTATTAAGGTTATTACTGCAGAAGTAAGACTACATAATAAGAAAAAAAAACTCGGTTAAGCAAGTATATAAGTAGTTTATTTGTTTATAAAAATATTGTAGATGGGACATTCGACTATGATTTGGCGGTTATCGGAGGTGGATCTGGAGGCTTGGCCTGTGCAAAAGAAGCAGTAAATCATGGAGCACGAGTTGCTGTGTTAGATTATGTGACACCATCTCCACAAGGAACAAAATGGGGACTCGGTGGTACATGTGTCAATGTTGGATGTATACCTAAGAAACTGATGCATCAAGCAGCATTACTTGGTGAAAGCATACATGTAAGTTTTTTATTTACTTATTAAATAATGTATTTTAGAATCTCAATGTGTGGATGATTAATATATGGATAAGACTGTTTCTATAAATTTGTGACCATACATAATGGTTAGAATATTTTGATTTTCTATTAGACAAACATTTTATAACTTTTTTTGTTGCTAGGGATTGGTAAGTGCTCTTCCAATGGACTCCTTCTTGTGTGCCCTTTCCTATTGATCCTGATCCTGAAAAACTTTGCAACTTGGATTATTCTTGACTATGGATAGTAGTTTTTTAATAATTGAAAATAAAACCAGGTAACTTTTATTCAAATTTACTGGTATTACGGCAAATGCTATATGACTAATTGAGATTTCATTATTTTATTTTTAACCGCTCAATCCCCTAGCGGTCTCATGAGACCGCGGCCATATTCCGTCAAATCCCTAGCGGTCTCATGAGACCGCACCCACCCACAGCACTATAACCCATAAAAACTTATATTTAAAGACTACTTTTCTATGAAAAAGTTTGGAATTTTAGAATCAATATAAAATTTTATATCCTCTAGTTGAATAAAAATTCTGTTAGTCTATAGATATTCATTTATAATTTACATTCAAAGTGCGTCATTGTCGAGTGTTTGTACATTGTTGTGTTGATTTTTGGGTTTTGCTAAGTTAAGAACGGGTTTTTATATTATAAAATTGTTATGAAAGTTTTTGTGTGAATATAATTTATCTTTTTACGTAAATAATTTCGAGTAATACATAGAAATAATAGTAATTTTCACGCTACTGATATCCATTAAAAATCGTTTAAGTTTTAATACGATTTATATGTAAATAGTGTGCAATTTGGTATTTTCTAAATAATTTGGAAACGATTGTTACGTCAAAACACATCTCGTGTTGACATTTATACGTGCGAATTGACATGTTAGTGACATTTAAGTGGCTACACGGGCTCCGCCCACTCCCCCGTTCTATTATGTATGTATTATAGTATTCTATGGCTTGGTATGTAGTTATCAAAATACAATAAAGTATTTTTGTAATGATTAATCCATTGAAGAACTGACTATTGTTTAAAGTATGGAATAGAGAATTTTATATAGATTCTATAATGCCAAACTTCTTTATAGAAAAGTACTCTATAATTATGAATTTTAATGGCTTGAAGTGCTGTGGGTGAGTGCGGTCGCATGCGACCGCTCGGGATTTGAGGGATGCATGCGACTGCACGGGAATTTTAAGAGGATTGAGAAGTTAAATTCATAAAATTCTCCTTTCATTACATTATTGAACTTATAATTGAAACATGTTCTTCAATATCAGTATCATAATTTTATATTTATAGTTATGTCATTTGTGAAATAAAGCGTTATTATTATTACTTGGGTATTTATAAAGTATTATTATCTGGTTGGGCTCAATAAATAAATAAAAAAATGTAATATATCATCATCATCATCATTACAGCCCTTCACAAGTCCACTGCTGAACATAGGCCTACCCAAGGAATGCTCCAAAGCACGGTCATGAGCCACCTTTTTTTATAGGAGAGGGGGTTAACGAGTATACGGCTCACCTGATGGTAAGTGATTACTGCCGCTGCCGCCCATGGACAACTGCAACACCATGAACAACTGCAACACCATGAACAACTGCAACACCAGGGGAATTGCAGATGCGTTGCCGGCCTTTTAAATAGGAGTAGGCTCTTTTCTTGACGTTCCCTAAGTCGTACCTGTTCAGAAAGATCTTTGGTGGTAGTCGATTCCACAAGGAAGTTGTGCGAGGAAGAAAATTTCTTTTAAATCGCACGGTGGTGGACCGAAAGTCATCCAGATGGTATGGATTGTATCGCGAGTTTTGTCGCGATGTGCGATGGTGAAATTGTGCGGCGTAAATTAGCCTGCATCTATGATTTCCTGCATGTCTTACCAGGTCGTCAGTCCATAGTAGAACCGCATCTGCAGTAGAACTAGAGTGATCGACATAGCCCAACGGATTAGTAAACTGAAGTGGCAATGTCCTGGCCATATAGCTCGAAGAACCGACAACCAATGGGAATAAAGGTTCTCGAGTGGCAGCCTCGTACCGGTAGGCGTAGTGTAGGGCGATCCCCACTAGATGTAATAAATAAATATATATTAAATATACAAAAAAGAAAAAGAAGCTCTCGGCAGGGGAGACCAATTGGCTGAGGGTTAGGGGGAAAGGGAAAGAAACCGGGGGATGATGCGGGCGGTGTCGAGGAGCACCGACTTCTGCATTTGAGCCCGGAGCGGTCTGTCACGGAGTCCTAGTGTCCTCAGATGACCCGAGAGGCTGACCGGAATTAGCCCATTCGCAGAAACGACTACAGGAATAATTTTGGTCGGCAAACCACCCCACATGTCGCGGTCACCACATAAGGCAGGTCCAGATATTTTATGTTCTTATCTGTTTCGGTTTTCACAAGGTTCTCGTCATACGGAATGGTAATGTCGACCAAAAATATCCTTGAATGTGCCCGGTCCATCAGCACAATATCAGGCTTATTCGCGTTGTCGAGCTGTTGCCGAGATGCCATCCTTTAGGATGTATCTCCGATAGTTGTTGGTCTTAATAACCTGATCCTGTATTGCACAGACAAAACCCTCGGTTTCCCCAAAGAGGTCACAAAGCATAACCATTGAAGGGAAGTAACCGTATCTATGAAGGGCTCATTTAGAGCCTTGTAGAACCTCCCATGGAGCTCCATCTCCTTACGGTACCAACTCCATAAGGTCTCACGGGCGGAAATGCTCCGTATTGCCGGGTCTTTCCATTGCTCGTTGGCTATAAATAGGGTTTAAGCCCTTTAATCAAGGATAAATGTAGATTTCTATGGGCCACAGCACCCACTTACCATCAGATGCACTGTGTGCTCGTTTCTCACCCGTAATTAAAAAAAAATTAATCCTTTGGTGTCTAAAGAGTTCAATGAGAGATGCAAGTAAGGAAGGTAAAGGAGGGAGATAGTAATGATTTCTTATATATACGCAAACACTTATTATGAATAAAATTGGGCCCTGTTACCATGGATGCTGCATAGCACCCGAAACGTCAGGTAAAAGAAGTTTTATATAATGAGGTATATGGCAGTTGACACGCTATATACTTGTATAACATATTTTACATGTTAATAGTCGTGGTTGCTCAAGGGTTAAGAGCTCACAGAAAACCATCTTACCATCGGGTGGACTGTGTGCTCGTTTGTCATCTTATTTTATAAAATAAATTAAAAAATTCGTTCATTTTCGTTAGTCTCACCGTCAAATACGTGCGCATCACACGGGAATACTTTCTTGGAATTTCTGATGGATGTACGATGTCTAGTACAAACGTATGAAGAGTGCGTTTCCGACCTTGTGACATGCGGTTGTCAAGCATCCAGCGAGTGTTAGTGTCCTGAGGGGTGACAACGCATCTGCATATCGATACTTAATCGAAATAAATGTAAATGTCTATGGTTCACAGCATCCACTTACCATCAGGTGGACTGTGTGCTTGTTGTGCATCCTTATTATATAAAAACAAGTGACTTCGGGCGCGTGTTAAAAAAATTCTGACGGAATATTTCTTATGATGCCGGATTAATGTCTAAGGGCGTGGAACGCGAGTTTAAAGGTCTCGGTTGGTAGTATTATTTATTCTGTGGTCATAAACTGTTTCTAGCACGAGCACTTTAGCGTTCGAGTAGTTAAGTATTAGTACTGTAAAAAGGGTCTTCGGTTCGCTACACTGACCCTACGAAACATAGCAGTATTAAGCTACGTTCTAGTGGCATAGGATGGTTACGATCGTTCGAGGCTGCTAGAGTCAAAAATGCTGAAAACGGCCGAGAGGGCATAGTAATTTTAGTTAAGGCGACACCGTGAAAAAATGCACCTCCTTTCATCGAATAGTATAGGACTATGACACCACTAACGAAAGTGGGATTTTGATATAGGTAAATTCATGTCTTTATCTTGAATTTGATTGCTCAAAAACACGATTGTATAATTTTGACTCGATCATAATTATTTGCGAAAACACCTCTAAAAATCACTATAGTTGAAATTACAACGAAATCATTTGTTCTATATGGTTGGGAAATACTCAAATATATTCATAACATCAATATTCATAATTTACTTGCTCATTGTTTTGATAACTTCCTATACCTATACCTTTAAACGAGCAATTCTTGTATATATATATAATCGGAATCTCCGAAACGGCTCCAACGATTTTCATAAAATTTTGTCTGCAGGTAGTTTCGGGGTCAATAAATCGATCTGTATAGCTAGGATTTATTTTTAGAAAATATCTTTTTGTCCGTGTTTTTAGGCAATGAAAAACTGCTACAATATCGTTAGAATAAGAAGGTAAATTTTGACAGTTTATTAATGATTACAAATAGCTTAATTGGTATATTGGGCGGTCACAAAATCGTAATACCATGGTTCGAGCCCAGATCGACCGACTGACTTTTTTTAATTTTTTTTTCAAGTTTCTTTCTTTTTTGAGAAAATCTATTTTTTCGAGCCCTTTTTTTAGTATTTTTTAAAACACGAAAATTTAAATTAAACTAATTGCACTCATGATTTTTTATTCAGATAACCAGTTCAGTTTTTTCTATTATGTCGCTAAGATCAAAAAATATTAATCATATTTCATCAGTATGTAATTCTATATGTATCTAAATATAATTTCCAAAACACACGAATTAAAAAAATCGAGCGAAAAATACCCAGCAAAGCTCATTCAATCGGGTACTATCAATAATTTTTTAAAAAATATTTTATTAAGATTCTGACAATTTCTAAGCGCTTTTAAACGTCGCAAGCGCAACGCAATTTTAGACCTTATGACGGCGTTTCTTCAAGTTTTTGTAGAAATTATCTATTCACTCGGATCAGTACGGCGATAGCGTTATCGATGTGTCGTCTTAAGGCCGAATACGAAGAGAACTGGCGAAAATTAATGTATTTCTCTTCACTAGAACTTTGACCTGAAGTAATTCTAAGCTTTAAAACATTTTTGTAGGTTTGTTCGGGTTCTTCACAACGTCACCGTCATTTTAAAATTTTAAAATAAATGAATATACCAACAAATAAAAAAATGTTAAGAAATGATATATAAAATTATTGTTCTTCCAAAACTCTGTGAATTTTAATTTAGGAAAAATTCTTTTACGTAAAAATGTTTGTATTGTGATTCCGAAGGTACCTGCTATCTTTATTTTGGATACAAAATATTATTTATTAACATAATTCGTTTTAATTAAAAACACCTAATAATAATATCGTATATTGCCAGATAAAAGTTTGCCGTAATAAATTACCAGGCGCTTCGACGTGTGACGTAAGGTAACAACAGTCGATGTGTCTGTAGCGAAAATCGTTAATTCAGTGTTTTATACGGTTTAAGTGTCTATAAATGTAAATATGGGTAGGAAAAAAAATAAATGTTACCTAAGTGGTAAAACAAAGAGAGTTTATCGCATGAACGCTGCTCGAATGTTGTATTTTGAGGTTAATACTTATATTTTTGTAAGGTAATTTTTTGTTTGGGGCTGCCTAATAGGTTGCGTTTTTGCTCATTTACATTAGCCAAACTGATCATTTATACTTTTTTAGTTTCAAGAGAGAAACACTAAAAATGTACGTAAATATCAAGACCCAGTCGGAAAAGAATGTACAGAGTAGTGCAAGCACAGAGACCGCAAATAATGTCATAGTCAATGTATTGTCCGAAAGCATGGGTATATAAGTACATAATTAAGAAAAACCGAAATACTTCGGATGTGAAGTAATTGACCAGTCGGAGTAGTCTTGTGAGAATTTACATACACAGTACCTATCCCCACTATGGGGCAATCACCGACTTTTTAGTTTTTTTTTCTTTATTATTTATGCAATTTGCATTACGGCATCTTGTAAGACTCACAAGCACAAACATTTTCAGTTATATGCACCAATTAAGAAAAAAAATCGTTATCAATTCAATAACTTTTCGAACAATATTTTATAACGAATAAAGTACAGAATTTATAATCTGTAGGAACTAATATTATAAATAAGAAAAATTTATTTAAGAAGTAAGCAATGCTCTCTGTGTTGTTCATTACTCTGCATCTGAGCTAGTTCAGTCAAATATAATCAAAGCCCGCGGCTTTGATGCGGCGTGGTTTGCTGCGAAATGAGCAAGGTCATTTGCGTCGTATTCGGCCTTAAACAATGCATCGTCACCTTTACAAACTGTAACCAACGCTGTAATTGTTTATTTAATATATTATAGCTTCTAGCCGTGACTTAGCATATTCTTTACCCGAGTATTTCGTCATTATTATCATCATTGCTACCTATGAAAAGACCGTTGCTAAACAAAGCCCCCCCCCCTCCCCATAGATTGCTTCACATGGGCGCCATAGTTGCCACTCTTGGCAAGCAGGTTGGCAATCGCAGTTTCTTATTTCCTAGTCATTAGAAGGACGCTGCTGCCTATCTCTTGGATTTTTTTTCCATCTGTCGCCTCTTACGACATCCACGGAAAGATTTGGGCTAGTGGATATTCTTACACTGCTTCTACATGGTAAACCCTTAGGGTTTGTTTCGTACGGGTGTATTTGTTTTGGGGGAGGCTAAGGGACATGCGGCTCACCGACAGTAAGTGGTCACCGACGCCCATGAACCTACAACCACACAGGTATTTCAGGTTCAATACCGGCCTTATAAAAAGGAGCAAACTCTTTTCTTCTAGGTCCTAAAGACGTATGTGATTGATTCAGCCTATATAAAGTCCACTGCTCAACGTAAGCCTCCCGCATAGATTGCCCCATTGGTGAGATATATTTATACGTGGTAGAGCCACGCTGCAGCTGTATTATGGTTGTAGCACGAAAGGATCGACCGGGGAAGGACCACGCTCTCACAGAACACCAGCGTAAAATAGCAGCTTAATACTGCTGTGTTTCGTATGTTGCGTTTAGAAATCCGGAGACATTTTTTTACTGGATGCGAAGCATTTCATCTAAGTCCTCAGGGGTGACAACGGATCTGAGTTTTGATTCTTAATCGTAGGCCACAGCATGCACTCACCATCAGGTGAACTGCTCGATTGTTTTTATTCAACTGTAATCACGAGGATGTTACTGTAATGTCCATTTCGTGCTTCAGTTTCACCTGTATCGCCTCTTAGGACACGCCAGGGGTGATATCTGGGGTATGTTCCGAAATACAACGCAGTGTACTGTCCAATGCAAATGACGTCATCATTTGACACTTTATTGTACTAGCGTGCCGCCGCCATATTGTGTCGGATATCCGGCCATAATAAAACAATTTTTAATTGTGTGTTTGCCGAATTTTTAACATTTATTCAAATACAAAAAAAAATATAGAATAATTGATGGTATATCCATTAGGAGGATATAATGATTTTTGGAGCACAAAATGACAAAATAATCGCCAACACTTTTCCAAATGGCGCAAAAGTATGACGTCATAATATGACGTCATACTTTTTATGCTTTTTGTATTCAGAAAATCGCCAGTATAGCGTCGATTCATGACGTCATTTGCATTGGACAGTACACTGGGTTGTATTTCGGAACATACCCATGGAGTAGAAGATGTTCTAACACCGCCACGACACTGTTGAAAGTAGTATCGGGCCAGAAAAAATATATTTATTGCATCACATAGTCACATAGTTTCTCAATAGCATGAGTCATTTGTTACGTTCCATTTTAATTATAGTATTCTTTGGAAACATTTTGCCGTATTTATAACTTGCATAAGTACCTGTATTGAATGTTAAACGTATGCGATGTTTATTGGTCGCTAATGAATTGGTTAATGTGAGATTTATATCTCCGTATTTAGTTTGAAAAAATTAACTTAAATAATATGAATTTATTTACTAGCTAGGTTGGTGGGTAGAACAATAGTTTTTTTTTTAAATATAGGGGTGACAAACGAGCACACAGCCCTCCTGATGGTAAGTAGGTGGTGTGGCCCATAGACATCTACTTTTATCCTTGATTAAGAATCAAAATGCAGATGCGTTGTCACCCCTGAGGACTAAGATGGAATGCCTCGTTGCCAGTAGAATAGGGTCTCCGGATTTCTTCAATTACCATACGAAACACAGCAGTATTAAGCTGCTTTTTTACGCTGGTATTCTGTGAGACGAGAGCGTGGTCCTTCCCCGGTCGAGCCGACCCATTCGTGCTACAACCTTAATATAGCTACAGCGTGGTTCTACCGCGTATAAAAGTAGAACAATAGTTACCGTTTCAACGGATTTTAGCAATGCTAAATACATTACAATTACATAACTATATTAAAAGGAAAACTTTGTATTCCTTTTTTACACTCAGAAGTGCGAGATCTGGAATTGAAAATTTTTTTCTATGAAGAAGTCCAGTAAACTAAATTTAAAATATGTGTTACGAATAGGTGCATCATATAAAACAGCAGAATTTTGCGGCTGTTTTACTCTGGTATTCTGTTGGAGCGTGGTCCTCCCCCATTCGAACTGACTCAAACTATAAAATAGTAGCAGCATGGCTCTACCAAGAACAAAACTGTTTCGTAGTATTACAATTGATTTCGCGACGCACACGTCGCGCGTAGGTGCGCATTGCGCATATAGTAATTGATGTTGGCCGGCCATTAATCCCACCTGCTTTAAAAAAAAACATGTGTGCAGTTCACACGAAGTAGAATTGAAACCTTAAAATATAAAATATACATACTTAATATAAATTTCACGTAAAATGCTTTATCTAATCTAATAATTTTCAACCACAAGTGCGACATAAAATAAAATTTTAACTTTATAATAAAAGAATATTTTCTTTCGAATAAAATTACGTAAATTTATGTAAATTTCGAGAGGAAAAAAGTACAAATTGCTTAGCAATAAATAGCGTCATTTACTTCATTTTATAGGTAAAGACATTTTATTAATTTCGAATATAATCAACTTTAATCTTTGAATTTTTTTTAATTAAAGAATAATCGTAAAACAAACGTATTCTAATATAATAAGGGTTTTAAATATTTAATTCAATATCAAAATAAATATTAAAAATGTCCTAAAATATTAAACAGAATATAACTTTCATCATCGTCATTACAGCCATTCACGAGTCCACTGCTGAAGATAGGTCTCCCCAAAGAATGACTGAGCCTCCTGTATCTTGTCTTACCAGGTTGTCACTTCATCTAATCTAGCCCAACACTTCGCTTGCCGGTCGAGATGTTCCTCTATTTCTTCCCCATCGTCTGTCGGTTCTTTGTTCTATATGGCCGGCCCATTGCCACTTCAGCTTACTGATCCGTTGGGCTGTCGGTTACTCTGGTTCTACTGCGGATATCTTCATTTCGGATTCTATCACACAGAGATATATTTGTTTTGTCAAATAGATTATTTCTACGAAACGAGATGGCTGATTTATTGATATTTATAGATGACGTATTCGTTGTCAAGTAATTGACTATATTTTAACTTTTTTTAATTGACTTAATGCATCTCAACAATGTATTTAGTTGCAAGTCAAAATGTAGTGTGCTAAACAAATAGAATAGATTTTTTTCTATTCATTCGTTAAGTTTGTTCGGTGACTAATCACTTGAAAGATTAGGGTAAACACGATTTAGATAAGTGCATATCATGTTTGGCGATGCGTCTCGTACGTTATATGTCGAAGTGGACGAAAGATATATACTTTGATACTATATTAAGGCTTAAAAGAATGCCTATGTACTTGAATAAACAGAAAATACTACACACTATATAATTTTCGTTTTGGTTCTAATGCATACATATTGTATTAATAATCTCTAATCGGCATTTTATGTTCAACTTTAGACAATTAGTAATTAAAGTATTCTTCTGACATTCGTAGTGCAGATAAATAATAGGTCGGAGTAAGTTTCTTCGTATTTTGTTTGTACAAAATTGTAGAAAAATATCTTTGGTTGTATAGTTTGTTACTGGCTGGTTCTAATATCAATACATATAAGACATTAAGGCTACAGTCTTTTAAAGTTGACTCACATCGAATCATTAGCGCCACTTTGATTTCTTTTTTTACAGCAAATTATTGTTTCAGAGTAAAATATTTTGATAACACATAAATACCCAGATTATAAGTAATGGCTAAATTTTTTTTTTGGTTCATCTATGTGGTCTATGTTAGATAAATCAAACGGTAAATAGAGCTCTCTCGCACCCAACGCAATTTCGAGCTTTGTTCGTGTACCATTATAAGGCAATCGATAATAAAAAGGCGAAATCTATTCAGCGCGTTAATAGCTAAACATCTTCATCTCCAAAATGCGCTGTTTCTTTTTTTCTAAATATCTTTCATTGTCTTAAATAAGAGGTCTCAATTTCGTTAAATTTCGCTGTTTTCGCCTCATAAAAAACTATTTGTTTCATAGCAATAGCTGAAAATATTTATGCTATAATTATTTTTTTCTCAAGGGCAGGTGTTTAATTAGACAAATATTAAAAAATAATAATTTAAACCACTTTATTTCAAAATTAATAATTATTTCGATCGACCTATAAAATATTGACTTTATAAACAATAATTGTGGGCAATATTCCTTAGTAGCCGCTGAGCGGCTGTAGCGTTCAGACGTCTTGTCTGTGCCAAATTTTTGCACTTCCTCTCGCTCTAACATTCCTCTTTCTCTCTCTTTCCCTAATCTTGGTTGCGCATTGTTACGAATTGAAAGTTTCTCTACTTTATTATTTTTTGCATATAATTCTTTAAGGGTTTATAAATCATTTTGTATTTGTTTTATAACTTTTGACAGTCAAGATATGACGAATAAAAAGGAAAGACGGAAACGAAAGTTTGAGGAAGCTAAATGAACTAAATGGATAAATGGAAGCTAAATAATGGGTAAGGTACCAAATAGGTGCCTACTTAAAGATTTCTTATATTTTTTTCTTACGTTTCCTACCTAGGATAATTCGCGTGGCTAATTGAAATTAAAAAAAAAAACATCTACTACCATTTGCTTGAAATCCTATAAAAAATAAAATAAAATTCAAAAGTTGGTAGGTATTACTTCTGTAATTAAATTATTACTTAATTCTTTTTCCGCTATATGTAACTATCTAACAAAAAATAAATACGAAATAAATTTACCTTTCATTTATCCTTCAGTAACTTCCATCCATCCGCATAACAATTATAGTAAAATAGGTAAAACCTACATATTATGTAAGTTCTTCAAGGAAATATAGAAGTATTATACATTTTTGGATTGCACATGATGTTTTGTTTACAAGCGACAGTAGCCTAATGGCAGGGAGCGGACCGCGAACTCAAAAAGGTCGTGGGTTCGAATCCACCATTCGACTACTGGCGTGAACCACTCGTAACACAAGCAATTTAAGCTTACCACGAGTGGTTAATGTCCTTTTTTTTTAAAAAAAGTACATTATGTTTTTATAGAAATACTTTTTTAATTTAATTTTTAAGTGTCATAAGGAAAATTTCGTCTTTTTGATTTTCAACTAGAGATTTCCTTGTTACCGGTAGCTGCTGATGTCGAGTTAATGACATTTTTAGATACGAAAACTATTCAGTAATACACGTAGACTACAAGTAAACTATTAAGTAATATCCTCAGCATCCCGTAATTTATTGTACGCCCACTATGGCCAATTTTGGATATAATGTGGCGTCAAACTGCTTACGACGTCCAATATACGGACGTCAAATAGGAGACTTAGCGCAATGTTCGCAAATTGTCATGCTGATCACAGAAACGTCAAAATCTAAAAAAAATTGGACGTCATTTTTCTTCCTCTTTAGCTTCCTGAGCTAATTGATTCTCGCATGGAACGCTCGATGCCAATCAAAGACCCTCCATACATCATTCAAGCCATTGCGAATAAATTAAAAAAAAGCGCTAAGTCGTCCATCGATGCTGCTGTACAAGAATAGTAATTCATGCATATAGGTAAATGCTATACAAAGTTACATTATACTTTAATGAGAAACTATAAATATGTGTGATAGTGGACTGTTTGTACTTATATAGAAATTATTTTGAGTTTTTTTTAATCTATTTTAGTATTTAGAACTACTTGACGTACTTGACGGATTTTCGATAGTGTCATCGACTTATTACGAAACCCTCAGTGCACGACTCATTCTAGCACTTGCCAGATTCATTTGAATAATCAATAATACGAGTACATGTTATACAGGTTCTAGATGATTATCTTTTAGAAACCTTTTCAACAAAACAACAAAAATTATACAAACTTAAAATATATTTTTTTTGTGTAACGAATTTTGTAATAAAAGCATGGAACAAAAATAGATACGAGGTAGAAAATCTGTATGTGAAAATTTGTTAGCTAATTATCAATAATCCTGTATATTAGATAAATTGATACTGGAAAATCTTAGTAGAGCAACTTTCCACGCTACGGCCAGAAAGATAACTGCGGTGGCGGTACATGAAGTGGCGGGGCAGGGAGGGTGTAGATGTGTCACCAGAACGCAATTTTTCTGTTTTGCTCTGAAAGACTGGGCTCTTAAGAAAAAGAAAAAAGCACTCTCTCGCCATATTTCAATTGTTTTGTGTCCGTCAAAATGAGTGAATCTAACGAAGTAATTCGATACATTTTGAAGTTTTATTACAAAAAAGGGAATAATGCGACTCATTATCGAGCAGCGAATTTTTTTTGGACTTATCGACCTAATGCAGTGTCAGTAAGAGTAGCACAAAGTTGGTTCAAGCGTTTTCAGTCCGGGACTTTTGATGTCAAATATGCAGCTCGCTCTGGTCGCCCATACGAAATGTCGTTCATACGAATAAAATCGATGGCATTTTTGAAAAAAAAATGGAGCAAGATCAGCATATTAGTAGTTACGACAGAGGCGAGGAATTGAGCATTGACCACAAAATAGTCCCATTTCAAAGTCAAAGTCAGGCTGTACAAAAGTTCGTTATTTAGGTACCACACGAGCTCACTGAAAGCAACTTAATGAATCTTTATTATGAGCTATTACCGCCGAGCAAAACCATCGATTCGGGTCTCTACTGCCCACAACTAATCAGACTCAAGCAAGAAAATGAGAAAAAACGGCCGGAATTGATCAACAGAAAAGGAGTGGTCTTTCATCATGATAACGCCAGACCACACACATCTTTGGTCACTCAGCAATATTTATTGGTTGGGAAGTTTTAATGCATCCACCATAAATACGTACGTAGTATAGTATAAGTATAGTACGTATTCGTCATCTGAGTATTAGAATTCCGTCGTGATGTCACTTCTGTAGTAAACAAGCTAATGTGTTAGTGTGTTTTTAGCTGGTATTTTTTAAACGTCTTAAAACTCACCTATATGTCGACACACGCACTACTACGGCTACCGTAGGTGGTCGTTGAACTTGTAGTTAACCAGATTTCGCCGCAATCGCAACCGCAGCATTCTTTTGAGAAACCATTCAAAAGTTGCGGTAAAACATTTTAAAGATGGACATGGAAGAAGTCGTAGCTATTTATATATTACATTTACTCTATATAAAACAAAGAAGTATTGGGTGCGTCTTTACTTGTAACTTTATTTGTATTTCGCACAGTCTCTATGTCGGGTAGCCGCATACTGAACGCACAGTTCGAATAGAGAGCGGACCGTGAGGCGTGCGGCTATCCGGTCCGGCATCCGGCGGTCGAGTCACAGTCCACAGCTTTCCGACCGACCGGAATCGTATTGCGACTAGAAATAGATACGTTTAGCATGAGATATTTTTGAAGTAAAACTTCTTTACGCACGCTTGACTTGGGGAGTAAGCTGGCGAATGCGTGACGAAAGCGTTAGGAAAAGTGTGATTGGGCGAGGCGAACGGGAGTTGAGTGGGGTTATAAGCAAGAGAGCAGTATATATATATATATATATATATATATATATATATATATATATATATATATATATATATATATATAGCTAAAGAAGTTTTACTTCAGCCATGTGGTCATAAGCACACTCGTTTTTTTTTTGCTTTAAGGACGGCTGGCCGCAATGTATTGCGTATGTGCCAAACGTATTAATTGTGTTTTTATTTACATACATCACTTTTTTATTTGCATGAGCAAGAGCTATGATAATGTTCATAACAGTTGTGATAACGTTTAAATCAAATCAAAAATATTTCTAGCATGTTTAGATCATAGTCTGCTTCTGGACGTTTCTAATTCATTGTTAATACTATTAGTTTCAAGAATAATCCAAGTTTGAAACTTTTCATTTATACTCGTTCCATATAATAAAATATCTACCCTCGTTATCGATTAATACTTTTTACATTTAATAAATCGTCGTAATAAAAAGATTGTTTTAATGATATAGTAACTAAGCTAGTGGCAAAATATACATATACCAAGAAATAGGAAATACTAAGGTTTATTTCCGTCAATATTTTTATGGTATTTTTTCAATTTTGTTGAAATGAATTTGAAATGGTGGGAAAGATGATAAGGGATGGATATATTTATTTGTTAATGATGGATTTATTTATTATTATTATATTGGATGACAAACAAGCACATAGTCCACCTTATGGCAAATGGATGTTGCAGCGCAAAGACATTGCATTAAGTAAAAATCAAAATGAATGATGTGTTGACAAATTAATGTCAACCCTGAGGGGAGTTTTGGCGGGAACTTGGCCGTAGACGGATGGTCGCTCCTGTTTTGTCGCTTGATGAATGAAGGTTCCGAAAGAAATGATAGGCTCAGAAGGGCTAGAACCCAGAGCCGTAAAGCCAGTTAATAAAAAAACAACCCTGAGGACTAAGTTGAAATGTCTCGGTAGCAGTAATTAAATGTGTCCGGGATCTCTGCACTCATCAAGCGAAACACATCAGTAATACGCTGCTATTTTACGTTGCTACGCTGTGTGAGCGTGGCCCTTCCCCGGTCGTGTCGACCTATTATTGCTGCTGCAATAGCAAACGTTGATAGGAAGATAGTAGCCACATGTTTTTTGGTGCATTTCCATAGTCAATTATTACGATACTTACTAAATGAGTCGGAGTGATGGAGTTTTTGTTTTCCTCCGCCGCACGGCTATGTCCATGACGGGTATTGATGATGAGAGGTGTCGACTTAAACAATTTGCCATCTGTTACTAGCCAGGCATGTCGTAAAGGGCGACTAATTTTAGATTGATTTTGTGATTGTGTTGGCCATAGGTAGTCATCTACTACTTTTACAATTATCTTTCTGAACCCATATTTTTTAGCTAAACGGAGTCCGCATAGCTCACTGCTCTTTAGACTGCCTCACTGCTGATGCACTCTGAATTTTACTGTAATAAAAACTGTCTTTGTGACCGTTTTACTATATAAAACTTCACAAAAGATGTTAGTGGATTAATGTTGACAGCAGGCTACGGCGCTGCGGGGGGACGCGGGCTTGAATCCTGCGCGGAACAGCTGTTTGTATGGCCTACAAATAATAATTATCCAAGGTCTGGATATTTGTACATCTGCAAATCATAGTATGGTTGAACTTTTGTTTGAAAAAAGATAGTTAACGAAATGGCTATGAAGCCTTGGTCGTCATGGTAAAGCCCTCACAACACTCACAGTTCATAAAGTAGTGTCAAGGTCTAATAGAAACTGATCAATACTCGACTTGCAACGTCAGTTGAAGGATACGTAAATAAATTACGGGTGCTGTGACCTTTTATCTTCGCCATTTCGTTCCATGCTTATTTTTTCAATATAAAATAGGCTCAGGTTTAACCTCATTTCTAATAGCATGATTCTGCGTCTAGTACTATTCCCGCACTTAGATTAAATAGAACCACTTTTTATTATTGTTTCGAACAATTGCATTCGAGTACTATTAACGTACTCAACTAAAGCGCTAAGATAACGTAGACCGGCCATATTGTTAAATTTTGAAACGATCCTAGAGGGTAAACATTTACGCAGCGCTCCAGCTATTTTTCTTTCTTTGTTGATCAAAGTAGCTTTAACCAAAGGTCTATATCTAACTAGCGATCCGCCCTGGCTTCCCACGGGTGATTTTTTATCTCGACAATAGCGCCACCAACCGGGTGTAATTGTGAATCTAAACCATCCAAAGACCCACTAAAAAGCACACAAAAATTTTCATCAAAATACGTTGCGTAGTTTAAAAGATCTAAGCGTACCGACGGCAGGAAACGACTTTGTTTTATACCATAGAATACTAATACATACATAATAGAAAGGCAGAGTGGGCGGAGCCCGTGTAGCTACTAAAATGTCACTAACACGTCAATTCACACGTATAAATGTCAACACGAGATGTGTTTTGACGTTAGAATCGTTTCCAAATTTCGCATGTAAACTATTTGGAAAATGCCAAATTGCCCCCTATTTACAAACAAATATGTATTAAAATTTAAACAATTTTTTTTTAAATGATGATCTTGAACATTAATCAAAAGTCTCAAATGTGTACATTTATTCAGTCTGTCAACACAGCGAATCGGGTTTGGCGACGCCAAGCCTCGTACAAAATAAAGTTGACAACCATTCTATTGTGTATTATAGTATACTATGTAAAGGTAACGTCTTAATTATATAACTTCGGTTATGTTATGCGCAAACAATCATCATCATCTATAAGTCTGTCTTTTTTATAGCATTGGGTGACGGACGAGCATACAATCTACCAGATGATAAGCGGATGCTGTGGTCCATAGACATCTACATTTATCCTCGATTAGAGAATCAAAACGCAGATGCGTTATCACCCCTGAAGACTAAGATGGAATGTCTCGATCGGAAATCCATTATTTTAAAGAATATCAACAGTTTAAGTTTGAACTGATCAGTTGAACTGGCCGTGTGTGGCGACCGTTAGGAGTGGCTCACGTCTAATCGAACGCTGAATTCAAACCCGCGACCTTTTGAATTCGCGGTCCGTACCCTGCCATAAAGGTTAATCTTCTGTCAAAATTGAACGTATACTCAATTGAAAGTGATATTATAGATATATTTACGGCGAGATCATAAATGTCTTGTTAATTTTTATTTTATATTGCTTCTCCAAAATATCTAGAAAATGTGAAAAAGAAAATGTCAATACTTCACAAGCATAAAAATATTATATCAATTAACAAGTTCTAATTCATTTATAGGAAGCAATCGCCTACGGCTGGGAAGTTCCTTCACCTGAGGCTATCAAGATCAACTGGGCATCGTTGACGGAGGCTGTACAGAACCACATCAAATCCGTCAACTGGGTGACTAGGGTCGACCTTAGAGATAAGAAGATCGAGTACATAAACGGCCTTGGAGAGTTCAAAGACCCTCACACTCTCGTTGCAACGCTGAAGAATGGCAGCAAGAAGGAGCTAACGGCGAAGAACATAGTGATAGCAGTGGGTGGCAGACCTCACTACCCGGATATTCCTGGTGCTATCGAGTACTGCATTAGCAGTGACGACATCTTTAGTCTGGGCTACCCACCCGGGAAGACGCTGGTTGTTGGAGCTGGATGTGAGTGCTCATATAATTTATTCATTACATATTGTGCAATGAGTTACAGAAGACCATAGACACTTACAACAATCTCCCAACAAGTCACGCGTGTGTTATCTATTATCTCTACGATCTAATATGGAATGCCTTACTGTTGTACCTTACTTGTGTAAGTACTGGTTGGTTCTATCTACCCTTTAAAATGGAAGCGATTTTGCAAGCGCTGAATGCCGAGATAATAAATGTGTGTGTTTATATGTGGTAGTGCCATGCCGCAGTTATATTAGTAGTATAGTTGTAGCACGAATGGGTCGGCTCGACCGGGGAAGGACCACGCTCTCACAGAACCAGCGTGAAATAGCAGCTTAATACTGCTGTGTTTCGTATGGTGTGTGTAGAGAACCGGAGACCCTATTTACTGGAAAAGAGACATTCCATCTTAGTCCTCATGGGTGACAGCGCATCTGCATTTTGATTCGTACTCAGTTACCACCAGGTGGACTGTGCGCTCGTTTGTCACTCTTATTACATAAAAAAAAACGCCCGCCCTGTTGCAGCTATGATTAACAATCACAATGCCTGACATCTCGTACTTTTTGTCTACAAGCGGACCTAAGTCGCAAATAATTTATTGATTAATTTGTCAACACTTTGAGTGGTTTAAAGCATGTCCGCAGTATCTATAAATTTTATAATGTTTTTTTATTACTTACGTGTGACAAAACAGCATACAGTTCATTTCATGGTGATTACTGTGGTCCATAGACGTTTACTTTCATACTCAATTAAGAATCAAAATGCAGATGCATTGTCACCCCATGAGGACTAAGATTGAATACTTCGTTTCCATTAAAAAGGATCTCCGGTTTTCTACTATCACCATACGAAACACAGCAGCATTAAGCTGCTATTTTACGCTGGTATTCTGTGAGAGCGTGGTCCTACTCCGCTCGAGCCGACCCATTCATGACCATCATAGTGTAGTAGCTAGCTGCAGTGTATGATATGTAACTTTTCTTAAAATATTATAATAATAAAAATATTAATTTATTGACCAATAGTAGAGAAGCATATAAAATGTTAAAGTAATACAAAATAAATAATGTAAGAGAGATAATGATAGGGCTCTGACTCGACATGTGTGATAGATAATCTACAATGCTGTTATTCTGCCAGAACTGTTTTCACTTTTATCTACTTCATTTATGTAGAAATATTATAGCAATATAAACCTTCTTATGATACGTCACAAATTGACGACGCTAAGTGCGTGTCTGAATTGTTGTTATAATTATAAATTAAGAGGATTATGAAGCTGAACGTTTTCCCTCCCGTAAACATAGCCCAATTTTCATAATTTTTGAAAATGTACATATGATGAAAAACTAGGTCCGTACGTATTTATTTAAAAAAATGTTGCGTACGATATAAGTTATTAGCATCTAAATATCCATATTTTGACCTAAAAACTTCCTCGAACGTTTCTATTTTTTAAATAAAACAACTGAATTACTAAAAAAGGTAAACTTACATACCTAAATTAAGCTTACTGAATCTAATGAGACCAAAATTGTCTCATTTCGTAAAGGTTTATAAATACGTTTTCACACGTTATCACTCGAAACATTATTTAAAAAGCAAATATAGGCAATTACTTCCACCATTTGCAACTCTCTCTATCGCACGACGGCGATACGGAGTGAGCGATGTGAAAACAGATAGCATTTTTGAAAATATCTACTCGCGTAGAAGGTAATATTAATACGGCTTTGTCATATTTGATGATTTTTTTTCTAGTATTTTATTCTCTATAAGTATTTGCTTTCACGGTGTTTGTTTATTTTTTTCGATGATCTTTTCGTTTTTAAAGTGTATTTTTGGTTGTGTTATTATTATGCCACCAAAAACATAACTTGTTAAAGAACCAAGTCTCGCAACTCAGTTCTTCTAACGTAAAAATTTGTGAGATCCATGTAATACCAAGTCGGTTAATTTATTCAGTCGCTCCTTTAAGGTCCTTCTGTTATAAGTTGTTAGGTACGTAATTAGCTAACCTAAGTTATGTTTTTAATGGTATCTCAATTCTTTTTGTAGATAGTCTTACTTTTTTCCTTTACGGTACCTTCTACTTCTTGAATACCAACAACGTACCTATCTACACCTATTATAATACATATATGGGTGCAGTGATTCATTCACTGCAAAAGTTGGTGTATTTAGAAAACTGGACCAAAATTGGAAAATATTTTAGTTTTCCCTGATTTATACACAAAACACTAATTATATTTTAAATTAGAAGCTTCTGTCTGCTAGAAGTGCCTTAGAGTTTTGATGATCGGTCAGTCAGCCAGTGGGTGACAAAATTAAGAAACTTTGACTATTCAAATTGAATGAAATTTGAAATATACTGTGTTTATACAATGCCTGCTTGGTTACAAAAAATTCAGGCTCCTAGTTTTATCCATAAGGAAGTTATAGGGGGTCGAAAATGGCCTGAACCTGGTTCGAGAAAAGTTTGGTACGGCCGTGCCACTTTTTTGCTCGTCTTGGCGGACTTGAACTTGAGATAACCTATAATAATATCAAGTTTATAATGAACTAGCTGATACCCGCTCGCTTCGCTGGGCGCAATAATATTTTATTGCGGAACCTAGATGTAAAATATTAAAAAAAATTTTTTTAGGTATAGATATAGATATATTAGTAGTATTATATAAATAATTGTGCCGTTATTAAAGTCATTGCCATAGTTGCCAAGCGTGACAAGTGTGTTGGCAACCGCAGGTTTTTATTTTTAGTCATTATTAGGGAGTATCTGCTGCCCATCTCCTGATTTGTTTATCTCTGGCGCCTCTTGCAACAGCCACAGAACAATGTGGGCTAGTGGGCATGCTTACACGGTACTGCTACATGAAAAGAGTAGTGGCAATACAATTGGTTGTCTTTTATTGTTGCCTTGTAATAAGTTATTTATTTTCCATTAATTTCCTGTATATTTTATATTTTGTAGCGGTGCATAAAGTTTATTTCTTTCTTTGATTACATAATATGAAATATATTTTTTGTTATATAACTATGTATTTACAGAAACACAAGTGGCTTACTCGATCTAATTTGTGCACGCTTGTGCCTATAAAATAAGACTAATCAATCAAAATTGTATTGTTATAAAGATATCGGTTTGGAATGCGCCGGTTTCTTAAACTCCCTCGGATTCAACGCGACGGTGCTGGTGAGATCAGTACCACTTCGTGGCTTCGACCAACAGATGGCGCAGATGGTCACCAATGAGATGGAAGAGAAGGGGGTGAAATTCCACCATAAGTGCATTCCGCTCTCTGTGGAGAAACTAGAGTCCGGACAGCTTAAGGCGCGCTGGCAGAACACTGAGACTGGCAAACAGTGAGTATTTTAATGAGCTAAATTGAACCTAAATACATTTTGTCAAGGTATTATTTCCCGTTCATTCATCTATGTATTGTATCTGTGTCATTGACAACTTCAATATTGAACTGAACTTTTATACATGGTCGAGCCATGCTGCAGAGCTATATTAGTAGTATAGTTGTAACACAAATGGATCGGCTCAACCGGGGAAAAGGGCCCACGCTCTCACAGAATACCAGCGTAAAACAGCAGCTTAACGCTGCTGTGTTCTGTATGATGACTAGAGAACCATAGACCACTTTTACTGCAAATGAGGTATTCCATCTTAGTCCTCATGGGTGACAACGAATCTGCATTTTGATTTGTAGGGATAAATGTAGATATCTATGGGCCACAGCAATTACTTACGGTCAGGTGAACTGTGTGCTCAAAAACATTAACAAAAGAGACAACAATTGTCTATCTTTGTCACTTAGAGTCACTGTGTTAGAAATGATTTAGGGCGGAGTTGGTGAATCACAAAAGTGAAAAATGGAATTTTATGTCTACATTCTAAATTTCTTCTAAAATGGTCTAGCCTAGTCTAAGAAATATCTAAACACACATGTAATAAATTACAGACAGGATTAGATAATTAGTTTAGAATTACAATGAAAAATATTCGTAGAGTTTATTTTCTCTTTTAGGTCTGAAGATGTATTCGACACTGTTCTTATGGCTACGGGTCGCTACGCTCTCACCAAGGCGTTAAACCTGCCAGCAGCCGGCATCACTGTAAGTGCTTAATTAATTTTTGTTCATAACCGTCACTCTCCTGATTGCAACAGACTGGTTGGGCACATAATATGTGGAAAAAGCTTGATAGTAAAACTAACCTCTCAGATCCTGACATGGTATCGGACCAACTCCGTCAGACCTGTGGTCAGGCCAGGGTCCAGGCCCTGTCCACTAATAAATGGAGCCTATGCGGCATTAATAACAGCGGCACTTCATTGAATTCGTGAAGAACTACGTTGGCTTTGCAGGTCAATGTAGTCCTAACCTTGTAGATGGCGCTGTTACAGAATAGGGCGTTATATCCAAACTCTAGCCGCCATGTGGTTAAGCTCGTGTCGTTTGGTAAAGGAATGTTTTGTGGTTTAGACACGTAGAACACGTTCGGTGATAGAAAGAATGAACGAGGAAAAAGCAAATTTATTCTACAAAAGTGTGTAGGCTAATGACAAACCAGACGGAAGTTTTTCTACTAAATTAGCAATATATTGAAGATGGGTCAAATTAAGAGTTTTAACCTTAGCCGACGGGCATGTATTATGCGTATTGCGTAGATATATAGATGTGAAAAAATGGAAAAGAGGTGTCTCAGGACCGCAACTTTTCAATGATGATGACACTGTGTCCGCATGACATATAAGTTTACCTCAGGCCCAACTAACGACATCTGGTGGGCGTAACGTGGTCAGTCTTCGTTCTCGTAGCGGTCTCCTAAACGTAGCTTCTAGGTACTCAAACATTAAGACGACACATCGAAAAGGCCGGAAAAAACAATGATCTCCTAACAATACTTTAATTTTAAATGTTATTTATGTTATTTTTTTCAAATATTGTGGATGAAAAGTACATTTCAAAGTAAAATATTATGTGAAAATCACTCTGTCTATCGTCCTAGAACAAATCGAGAATCTTTTACTGACCTGTGCTGTGCTGTCACTGTCAGTTTCGTTGACCGAGTACAAAAGTTTAAATTCTAAAATTAATTACAATATTTGATTATTTTAAAATTTTCATTTGAATTATTGACTACAAACTATCGTTAAAATGGATAATAAGAACAGACGCAGACAGTGTCTGAAAAAGACGATAGACGTTAGATATTGATAGCGGCAAAAACCAATATAGAAACAATACAGGTAGCACAAAATAAACTGATTAAGATACTATATAATTACGACTTTCTTACTCCAACAGCCCAAGTTTATAAGGACACTAAAATCATGAATATATCACTAACGTATAAATATTATACTTGCATTTTAGTACGTAAAATACTAAATAAAAGCATTCACACAGAATTAAGTTTTACAAAAAATAAACCTATAACAAAACTAAGACCAAGACTTTACAGAGAATTAAAACTACGCACAGCACGTACTAACTACGGTAAAAAATGTATTTTAAATGAAGGTGCCCTAATCTACAACAAACTGCCAAAAGAGATAAGGGATGCCAAATCTATGAAAACCTTTAAAAGATTACTAAAACATTATTTTCTAAACACATAATCAAGGTGGTTTACTTCTTCGTGAAATTGTGCTTAATTTGATTGGGTGGTTATAATATTGGTAGGTAAATTAATAATGCTAAAATGTTATTAAATTAGCGTAATATCAGCTTCGATCTAGTAAAATATGATTCATAAGCCTTACTTTTATAGTAATATAAATATGTGTCTATATGTATGTATATATGTGTGTATATATGTATATAAAAATATAATTAAATATACTTATATGTATGTATGTACTAATAACTAATAAAAAAAGCAAATAAAACAAAACATTAAAAAAGGAATTCTTAACAAGTATACATATAAACACAGATATAGTTATTAAATTTCATTAGGTCATTTAATTATCCAACCAATCCAACCAAGTAATAATTGCGCTCAATCAAAAATACATAATATCACTTCCAGTCTTTATTGTTCAACGTAAATTCGATTAAATGAAGCTAAAAGTAACCGTCATGAATGTTTCTCTTAATCTTTGGTAGCCTTCTTTTATTATTTTACTATGTACTCATAACTTTTTAACATTATTTGTTTAGATTATAAAAAAACGGTGTATTTTTATTTTGTTATCAGTTTCTTTGTGTGTCGTGCCGTTTAATATAAAATTATGTTAGTGTTGTACATTTCTCATGTTAGTGAATTTTAATTCTTTTGAGAAAATAAATATCTTAAACCATATAAAAAAGTAAGTAAATACTTAAATCGTCAAATGAAACATAAACTACATTAAATAGAACGCCCTTTTTGACATTGTGAATAAAATATTATAAGAGTTCTTCATATTGCAACGCGTGTTACATATTTCAGATATCAACATATTGTAGAAAATAACCCTATATCGTCGTACTGCTCCGATCGAATACATAATTTCTATTAAAACTTGAAAAAACGCCGTCATATGGTCTAAAATTGCGTAGCGCCCGCGACGATTAAAAGCGCTTAGAAATTGTCAGAATCTTAAAATATTTTTTTAAAAATTATTGATTTAAGTAATCCAAATAATGAACAAGTAAATTATGAATATTGATGTTATGAATATATTTGAGTGATTCCCAAGCAATATAGATTAAGTAATTTCGTTGTAATTTCAACTATAGTTATTGTTTAGAGATGTTTTCGCAAATAATTATGATCGAGTCAAAATTATACAATCGTGTTTTTGAGCAATCAAATTCAAGATAAAGACATGAATTTACCTATATCAAAATTCCACTTTCGTTAGTGGTGTCATAGTCCTATACTATTCGATGAAAGGAGGTGCATTTTTTCACGGTGTCGCCTTAAGTAAAATTCAATAGAATAATATTTATATCGCACCCATCTTAATATTTATATCGCAATAGATTAATATTTATATTAAATCGAAGTTATTAGTTGGTATTTTCGTTTAATATATTGTATACATAATATGACTACTGTTCAATAATTTTATCAGTGCATGATGTGTAATGTTATACATCCAGTCCAGATACATCCAACAGCTGGGCCACGTGCGCCTCTTTCTGCTCTGACTAATATAAACTATGACTAATCGTTCGATTATCTTAATTGACCTATTAATCATTCGCGCTATGCCAGTGTGTTTGGAAGACTCAACATTTTCTACACATATTCTATTCCTAAGACATACAGGTTTCCTCACCATGTTTTCCTTCACTGCCACTTACACTTAGAAGAAAAGAGAGGAAAAGAAAAAAATTTCATTGGTGTCGGCGGGAATGAAAAAAATAGAATAAGGGTGACAATTACAAGCAGGCACACAGCTCACCTGATGGTAAGTGGATGCTGTGACCCATAGACATCTATCCTCAATTAAGAATCAAAATGATAATGCGTTGTCACCCCTGAGGACTAAGATGGAATGCCTTGTATGTAGTAAAAAGGGTCTCCGGATCACTACCCTCACCATACGAAACACAGCACCATTTAGTTGCTATTTTACGCCGGTTGCTCATGTACTGTGGCTTAATATGTATGTATTCATATACATAATATCGTCCCTAACGTTGATGCGACTATTTCGCGACTTGAGTATAACTTGACTTAAGTTAAAAAAAAGAAGGTTCTCTGTTCCCCTTCGCATGTGTACAATTTTTTAACTAACGAAACTACACGATAAGGTTTTTAATAATTCTTTCTCTGCAGTAATTCTATTTACTTATGATAAGGTTTTAGAAAAATATTAAGGTTTTCAACTTATTAGTTTTTATAATTTAAAAAAAAACTTAATTTGTTTTCGTATCATACTCGAGCCCGAGGGTGTCATACAATTACTGTATTACTATGCTATCGAGATTTCTTCGTTTTTACCTTTGTATACGTTATGGAGCAAGTCAAATCGGGTTATGTAATTTATACTGATTTAAACTTCATCATTTACCACCTAAGTCGGTTATAATATGTGAAATACCACAGTCTGATTCATCACGAGATCTCTAAAACTATACAGCCGATTGACTTAAAATTTAAAATATTTACTCATTACGCAATGTAGACGCTCTCTAAGAACGAATTTTACGAGAGTCCAATCAAAAAAAATCTTGATATTTTACATTCGTGCAGCCAGTGAAGCGAGCGGCTGTCAGCTAATTTTTTTTTAAATTTATACACGAATACAATGTAAATACTAGAAATGACAGGAAAGTTTATATCTAAATGTCGTCTTAATTATAACTTAACTAAACTTACAACTACAAACTTAAAACTAAACCTAAATGTTAGCTAATGGTAAAGGACTGCAAAATTCTTCGCTTGAATTTTTGAGGCTTATCGGCGAAGATATCGATTTCACATATCTTATAGAGCTAGTTATATTGTCTCTAACCTAGTTAAGGATAATTGCTAAGTAATTGTTTCGAAATTTAATATAACTTAAACTCACGTTGGTTTTTCATGTTAATCACTTAATTATAAGTTAATAATGTACCAAATCTTATATGAACAAGATTTAAAAATGTGAAGAAAGGGAAGAACTACATTGCAGTATCTGCAGTAATGGGATATTCCTTCCTTTGCGTTACAAAGAAAAAATACCTTTGATGAAAAACTTCATTGCCATTATTTCCGTTATCCGTTACAACCTATTAAAATCCACTGCTGAACATAGGCCTCGCAGATTGCCTCATACGGGCATATTACCTGGAATAGTGATGTTGGAAGTAGTGGTGTTGGGAGCAGTGGTGCTGGGAGTAGTGGTGACGGAGTTGGTGCATGCAATTGAGGGAGGGCGGGAGGTGCTCTTCAATCCAGGTAAAAATCATTGTATTTAGTTAGCGGAAGGTTGCGAAGTAATTAATTTTTTATTATTTTTATTGGATGTAATAAGATCTCGGATACAGATGATTCATAGTAGCTGCAACACCAAACCTGTATCCCTCAATTTAGGGGTGTTCGATGTATTCTCGGTATTAGAGTAATTTGGTAGTAATGTGAGTAATAAAAAAGGGATTAGCTAACGACATTACCTGAGGGTATAAATATAAAATTTTGTTACTTATGTAACCTTCAGTCATAGACGACGGGAATGACTGTCTCGACAGTGTTGAAAAAATCGAACACCGTGTGCTGATGAAATTCCTAAGTAAACGAGGAAAAACTAAAAAAACCATCCTTGAAGAAATGGTGGCAAATTCAATGTCAACCTTACAGAAATGGTCACGTGAATTTAAGAAAGGCAGGGAAAGCATCGAAGATGACCTCGCCCGGGAGGGCCAATCACAGCGGCTACGGAAGAGAATGTGAAAATTATTGAAAAACTTGTAATAGAAGATACAGGAGTAAGAATTAAAATGTTAGCAGAAATGACTAACCTATCCGTTGGTGCCATACACACCATACTGCATGACTATGACTATCTCAACGTCAAAGAAGTCCGTGCAGAATGGGAGCCGCGAATGCTCACTGCGCTGCAAAAGCAGGTGCGGGTTGACTGTTGTAGGCACTTTTTTTAGACCTGTATGGTGATAGTTACAGGAGATAAAACATGGGTTCACCATTATGACCCTGAGAGTAAACAGGAGTATGCAATGGAATAAAAAGGGATTAGATTTCCAAGAAGTTCAAAGTCCATCGGTCGGTAAAATCATGGTCACAGTGTTTTGAGATTCCAAAAGAATACTCGAGTACATAAAAAAAGTTGAATCCAATAACGCAGAGAAATAGCTACTTTACGCCGTTTGAGAGGAGCATTAAAAGAAAAGAGAAGATGAAAGCTGACCAAGTGTGCTGTTTCTTTATGACTCCAAAGCCGCTGATAACTTTAAAGAAATTAGCCACTCACAAAACGGCATATACTCTTTATTCCCAAACTTAAAAAAAAACCTTCAGTGAAAGCGATTTGTTGACGATGATGAGCTCAAATCCGCTGTAAATAAGCATTTTTCAGGCCAAGGCAAAGAATATTTTTTCAACCCCCCAGTCGCCAGCTAAAATGAGTTACATCGCTAGCCCGTTTTGCATAAAGCAGTGCAGCAAAAAATAACCTAACCTTGAATTTGTTGTATATTTATTTTCTATAAAATTCATTATAAATTTCAATATAATAGTTGTTTCTGTTTATTATGTCATATTACTAGTTTTAATGTTTTTACTTCATTATAAATATATTTTTATTGTATATTTGTAGTAAAAATAGTACTTACCCAGCGCAGACAGCAGCTCCATTTTCACAATTATTTCTATATATTACTCGAAATTATTTACGTAAAAAGATAAATTCACAAAAAAAAACTTTTATAACAATTTTGTAGTAAAACACTATACTAAACACTAATAAAACATAAGAAAAATCCAAAAATCAATACAATAACACGCTACGCGAAATAGGCGTACGAAATGAACGTAGATTATAAATAAAAAACCGTAGAGTAACTACGTTTTATTGCATTAGAGGATAGAAAATTTCACATTGAGTCTATAATGCCAAACTTCTTTGTAGACAAGTTGTCTCTAAATATAAGTTTTTATGGTTTAAAGTGCTGTGGGTGGGTGTGTTCGGATCCGACCATTTGGAATTTGACGGAATATCGCCGTGGTCGGATCGCAATTGAACGCCTCTTGTACTATCTTGAAAGCAAATTTAAGGACATATTGACGTTAAAATGATTATATATTATATTGTATTATATAGTGTGTGACGGAGAATGGCAAGATATCGGCGGCGACGGAGCAGACGAACGTGCCGCACGTGTACGCGGTGGGCGACGTGCTGGCGGCGCGGCCCGAGCTGACGCCGGTGGCCATCTGCGCGGGCCGCCTGCTGGCGCGCCGCCTGTTCGCGGGCGCCTCACAGCAGATGGACTACGACAATGTCGCCACCACCGTCTTCACGCCGTTGGAGTACGGCTGCGTCGGCATCAGCGAGGAACTCGCGCTGGAAAGGTGAGTGGGGCACAGAGAGAGCGGAGCGAGTGTACGAGAGAGAGGGGAAACAGGGGTGGCCTGATGGCATAGGGGGAAGTGTGGGTCAGCGATACTAAGTATGGGAAGAGCTGCTAGTGCTGAGCTGCTCCAGTGCGTCATGGCGGACTTCACATGTCTTGGAAAATTTATTTTTTATATATTTAGATTTTCTTACGATATTCAGTACTGTTTCTCGGGAACGAGGAACGGGTACTCGGGTTGGGTAAGATTGTTAAATTAATATTTAACAGGAATTTTAACAGAAATCTATAATGTCGGTTTTCAGCGAAAATTTTTTTGAGCTGTAAAATCCATGTTCGGTTGAAATTCAGGCATTGTTATGTCTTTACTGTTTGCTCACGCGTTGAATTTCACTTCACCGGACTTTTTACTGGGTAAATATAATAGTTCATAAATACTCTACCACAGCGTCACACTTATATGTTCATATGTGACACGGCATCATCATAGCGCTATCATAGCATATCTATCTTGTAGTATATAGTCACGAATTGTTTCTGTGATCATACCTAGACGGCTCCCGCTATTAGATCGGATTCGATAGACCAAAAATTCTCACCAAAGCATCGATTCCTATCAAGGATCACCTATATATAATTGAAAGAGGTAGTGCCACGCTGCATGCACGCATGTAGCCGAATTGGGCCGGCACGACCGGGGAAGTACCTCTCGCTTACACGATACCGGCGTAAAGTGGCAGCTGAGCTGTCGCGTTTCGTGCGGTGTGTAAGTATCCGGTGGCCCTTGGGGTGGGGAGAGGAAAGGAGGGCTACGCATCTGTATAACATCCAGGCAGATGTCTATGGGCGTCGGTAGTCATGAAAATGGCTGCGACTGCTCGTTTGCCCCCTTATAATATAAAATATATATATATATATATATATATATATATATATATATATATATATATATATATATACCTACGTGAGGCTATTGAAATTAAAACATAAAAATCCTCTTTTCTATAAAGAAGAATGCTAGTTACTACCACTTGGGATGTTTTAATCAATAAAATTAAAATTAAATCTAAGCTGTAAGACTTTAAGACACAGTAAGCTTATTCTGCGTAGATCAAAAAGCTAATAATTAAAAAGGTGAAGGTACACCGGGTTAACTTTGATATCAGGACGTCAATCACCTTACTCGTATTTCCCCCGTAACTCCGGGTGTTGTAAAGCACTCGTAACGCTGGGAATTAAAATGAGGTTAATTAAATTTTACGTTTTTTTTAAAGGAAAAAAAATCTTTAAGTTTTTCGGATGAAGTGCTCTCTATCTGTTGGCGAAATTTTATCAATCACAATTCTGAAGGTTAGCCAGAGTGGATGTCTACATGACAGACAAAAATTAACAAAATTTTTATTTAAGTCTTATTAGCATGCAAATAAGTTCCTGAGCATAATAGAAGTCAGACACTTGAATTTTATATAATAATGTCCTTCAGACCGAATTTCGGTCACGGCGGCCTGCCTCAACGGAGGCTAGCCATCGGCGCAGGACAGGATTATAGTGCCCAAGTGTATGCGCCATCACAGGTGCACTCTCTATTCCCTCACTCTCATAATCCGATTTGACGGTAAACGATACGACCGGAAAGAGATCAGGCGCAGGACACCGCCTACTTCCTGACTCCAGGCAGCTACTGAGAATTTCTTGACAGAAAACTAAATCACTGATTTTTTGGCTCGACCCGAAATTCGAACCCAGGACCTCATTATCAGCAGTTGCACTACTACAACCACTAGACCAACGAGGCAGTCGCATTTTATTTATAAAGAATATCAAGCAGCTTAAACAGCGTGTGGATGGCATGGCAGGCACGGCGCGGACAACATCGAGGTGTACCACGCGTTCTACAAGCCGACGGAGTTCTTCATCCCGCAGCGCAACATCCGTAACTGCTACCTGAAGGCGGTGGCGGAGCGCGCGGCGCCGCAGCGCATCCTCGGCCTGCACTTCGTGGGGCCGGCCGCCGGCGAGGTCATACAGGGCTTCGCCGCAGCCATCAAGTCAGTAGTACATACTACACAGTACACCCGCTTCATTCATCCGTATATTCAATCACACATTTATTCATAGTGTTGCGCGCCTAAATTAATGGCTGGTACGTGGCAAGTAACTCGCGCCATCTAGTATCGAGTAGCTGAACTAGGAGAGCTTTCTAGAAAATTCCATACTAGAACTTTCTAAACCTAGTCAGTTGGGACCGGTATATACTCAAACATTCTAGATGTTTCAGTAGAAGAGGCCCTATATTATAAAGCCAGTAAGGACCGCGACCAAGTCTGTATTGAATTGGCGATTCAAGCTAATACTTCGAAGCGATATAACTGCGAACTAAAGTGATCAGTGCGATTAATTATTAATGTGCTTGGTGTTTGGTAATTAGTGTCAATTTTGGTAATTTTTAATCAATCAATCAATCGACAGTTTTCCAGAGACCCCAAGCACGTAACAATATATTCATTCGTTTACACATTTATTTATTATTTATTTATTTATTTATTCTTTTTTGTACACCACAATACAGAAACATCAATATAGTTAAAACTAATTAAAGTATGTACAATAGGCGGTCTTATCACTGAAAGTGATTTCTTCCAGACAACCTTTGCGTAGAGGAATGTTGCAAACAAAAGTTACAAATAGAGGGGGGCATACAAAATAATAATAATAATAATAAAATAAAAAAATACAATAATACATACAAATAAAAATAAGTGAAAGTTATATATAAAATATCATATAATAGATTAAATGAAAAGAGTACGAGAAAGGTAAAGTAATTTATCTAATAGCATTCTAAATAATACGCTTTAACAAGAATTTTGAAAGAGTGAAGAGATTTAGCACGACGAATATGCAGAGGTAAGGAGTTCCACAATCGCACAGCGGTTACGGTGAAGGATTTCTTGAAAAAGGAAGAAGAGTGCAAAGGTGTAGAGAGAGAAAGATTGTTTTACTTATTCATTCATTTATTCATACCTACATTCACACATACATTCGTTCATACATATTGTTTTGAGCTGTTATCATAAAAATGCTCCTGCCTAACTCCTGTTTTAGTTTTCGTGTCGCTTCTTACAATATGGGGTAATCGATTCTTTTACGCCACCACTAAATGGCATCGAAAGCATTATTTAAGTTAAGACTAAATATAATATACAAGATTAGCCCTTACACTTACACACATTTTGAACGTCGTAATGTATATGCAGGAGGCCTCGTGAGGGGAAGCGGCAAGAAATTCACAGGTAGACTATTCTCTCCCATCACTGTGATTAAAATTTTATCAGTACCAACGGCGATGGAAATAATTGGCTATTTGAATATTGGTCCTTCGAGCCGGATCAATTAACCTTAGGAAAATAGCGTCAATATTTTCTTCGCCTTATTAATGGATAAATTTGTATTTACATTAGGCCTATTTCAAGGTTTTCGCAGTTTTGTCACAATCGATTTAATATCTTATTAATAGAGTTCTGATTAAACCAGCCCAATTGAATATATTTTGAGAATTTGGATAACTTTTAACAATGGATAAATTTGTAAGGCGATATTTAAAAGTGATTTATAAACAACAATCTACCTCATAGTTTACAAACACGTAACATAAGTCAATATTACAGATGCGGCATCACAATGGAACAGCTAATGAACACTGTGGGCATCCACCCTACGGTGGCGGAGGAGTTCACGCGCCTCAACATCACCAAGCGCTCCGGCAAGGACCCCAACCCCGCCTCCTGCTGCAGTTAAACTCTCTTACACTGCCCTTCTGTACCCCACGAACTCACATAACATGATAAAAACCGCAAGACAAAACCAACAATATAGACAATATACAACTTTGTAAAATAAACCCAGTTTATTTATAGTAAATAAAAATTTTAAAATATATTTACTTGGTTTGTTCTCAGTAGTTAGATTGAGAAGTTCTATTGATGAACTATTGAGACTTTATTTTCTTACTAGCTCGAACTTTTTTTATATAATCTATAATTTGAACTTGCCCGATCTTTCATTGATACCATAAGGGATTTGAAACTAACATAATATTATGTCACATGACGGTGTAAAGCTTAACATTTTGAAATTAATTACTGCTTAACTATTCTTTAGTTAGTAGTCGAGGCATTTCAATATAAGTTTTAAATATCTGTGAAACTATTGAATATTTTTCGAAGCTTACTTATCTCAAAGCTTTTGAAACGTAATATTAAAAATTTCTTAACGCTTAACACAGTTTTTTATTGTTAAAATAAAAACCGATAGTTGCATTTGTTGAATTATCTGTGATCATTCCTTTTTGTTTATAAATTTGTTATGTATTTTTTTTTAAATAATCATTACTAAACGTTTGGATGTTGCCAATGCTACAATAAATTAAAAAAAAATACTAAAGGCCTGTACGATCCGGACGTGTATACAATACTTCAGCGCAAGTTGCCATTGCATAAGAACTCATTTTACGTCCATCATAATTTGTATGTGTTATAATCGGTACCACAACGGAATACCGGCGTGATTCCATTATGTTTGTTACATATGTATACTTTCTATCATCTATTAGTGTAGAATGAAAAATGATATTGACCACTATACTCTATATAAATTTAATTGTTATTTACATTTGTTATTCATACAATGTTACAAAAAACTTGTTCCAATAAATCGCTAGTTATTGCCTGAATGTCTTGGTCATATATAAAAGTCACAAAATATTGTCGGATATTTATTACAGACTTTATGCCGAGTAAATATATAATTGCTTGCCAGATTCGTTGAAATAGTACAAAAATATTTCTAGCAATGTTTAACCATAAATCAGAATCACTACGATTTCAGATACAGTATTATTATTTCTATTATGCGTTACTTACCAATATGTTGTACCGTAATCAAGATACTATCACATCTCGATGGATACTTAAACATCTATTATAATTTATTAACATTATTTTACCCTATGACTATGGTTTTCAATGTAATAAAGTATATTTTTCACAACTTCTTATTCAATTTCCTCCCAAAATATATGTTATTAAGCTTTTTTTATAACTAAAAATATGAAAGTATAGTTAATTTTAAAAATGCTATTATTGCTTTTGGCTGTGACTCGCTACTGGCCGCCACGTATTTTTTTTACAAAAATTAAACAATTGTATAAATTTTTTTAAGAGAAATATGGCGGCGGCTTAAGAGAGAAGAGATGCAACTCATTTCTAGCTATGCAAAAGTGCAAAAACCTCCCGAGTCCCGAAAAGCGACGGAAATCGTATTGTAATCACTAATCCGCCTTCCAGGGTGATTATTGTCATAATATTTTCTACCATATAATGGGAGCTCCATGTCCATATAAATAACATTTTATACCGATTTTGCGTTTGCTGGATGCAAATAATATTGTTTAATCAATAATTATAAATTAGACGTTGCGAAGCGGTTGCTGAATGAAAAAAGCGATCTACGAATAGTAATTCAGAAAGTCGATGCAGGTTGTTCAGTTCAGTTCAGCGTGCAACGTGGCGTTTCTGGGGCATATTCTTAACCGTCGACTTGTAACGGGTCGAAATATTGATAGTGACAATTAATATAACATAATACAATACTCTGACTCTGATAACGACTTAGTTGAAGAACCTTGTACATTTTTTATAAAACAGAAGTACTTTAATATCCAATTCTTATTATAAAAAACAAGGGTAAGTTTATGTAGATGACGAAATCGCGCGTATTAGAATTCCTATAATACTATGTGATAACCTATGTATAAAAAAGCTTACTAGAAACGTATAGTGATTACATACTTTGCTTTCTTGTGACAGTCGATTCTATAATTATGCTAGATGTTAATAACACAGTATATAACAAAAATGTTATTTTTCTACACGAGACATTACATAAATGCAATGGTTTATAATTTAACAAAAATAGTACGCACTAGTCTAATAAAAAAACTATAGTTTTAAAAAGTTTACGAGACAGGCATATCATGATGCAGACAGCTAATGCCTCGCATCGCACTTGTATATTTTGAAGTTTTTGCAGCATCATGGTTCATCGTTGGTAACGTACTTGCCCATCTCCGGCGTGGGCTCGCAGGGAAACCAGATCTGCGCAGTCGGTAGAGGATAATACCTATGAGCTTGCACCAACTCGTTATCAAATCGCCAAAATCGAGGCCCATGGAAGAAATATGTATCTAAAAGCAGAAAATTCATAACAAAAGGGAAAAAAATACTTACATATTATGCATCATAATACTCATAAAAGTCGTGTAGTGGCGAGGAGCAAGAGGACAGAAAGATACCGCGGTTGCCACACGTGGCAACTATTGTGGTATATGGTAATTATATATATAATGGATAAATAAATTAGAAAGGATAGGTACGCAAACACAAAACTTACTATATATCAATTGGGGACTTTAATAGGCTGTTATGTTGATGATACCTATTATCAAAGGCCGGTTACACTTAGCTGTACTGGTAATTTTCACAGAGTACAACTTTCTGAACTAAAATTATTATCTCTTTTATCGTGGAGGCGTTTTAAATACATAGATAGCATATTATAGATAAACATTCCTATCGGACCCAGAAAAATTGTTTGTAGGCCTAACAAGCACTTATTCTGTACGTCATTTGAAGACCCGCAATGCTGTAGCAAAATGCTTCCGAGCCGTCATATCATACTACATTATTAAAAGATTAATATTGTACTAACACGTAAAGAATTTTTTATAGTAGTAGAATATAAATCGGTTATCGGTTATCCTCACAAATGTTATTGTCGAATGAAATGAAATTATTATACATGATTTCCTTTGAGCTGTCTGCTTCACGTCTTGTTATGAGGATTATATAAATCAAGTAATGGAAAAAGCTACTTTTATGGTTTTTAAGGCTGTAATGATGATGCTGCAATGGGCCGGCTCGAAGGCTCAGCTGCCGACAACCGATGAGCGAGTGACAACCTTGTACCTGTAAGCGAAGGACAGGGTGGCCGTCCACTAGATGAAGTGATGACCTGGTAATGTATGCAAGAAGTTGATGGATGCTGGTCGCTCAGGACCGTGCTTTATAGCCTCCCTTGGGGTAGGTCTATGTTCAGCAGTGAACTTAAAAAGGGCTGTAATAATGATGATGATATCTACTAATGATTTCTTAAATTTACGCGAACACTACACATTGAATAAAACTAAATTTACGGATTTTATCGCGTTTATTTCACTACTTTTACTTATTTTTAATTCCCGACGTTTCGGGTGCTTTACAGCAACCATGGTCACGGGGGGGACTGAGATGTTTGACGTCCCAATGTCATAGTTAGTCCGGCTACCTTCAGTTTTTGAATATTAATTTTTGGTCCGATTTACGCAAAACGAGCTTATAGTATCATGAAGTCTTGCAGTGGTATGCTTAGGTTTGGGTTTAATTTTGTTAATTATAGGATCCCAAGCAGTTGGCAGCACCCATCCATCTTCTCTATTGAAATTTGACGCAGAACGCAGACTGCAGACTTCCCGCGAACATGTTCAAGATCGTCCCCACCATTACATTCGATTTGATAAACCACAAATTCTCGCAAAAGAACACCGATTCCTACCAAGGATGATACGCGAGGCTATTGAAATTAAAAAACATCCAAATTTCAATAGAGAAGATGGATGGGTGCTGCCAACTGCTTGGGATCCTATAATTAACAAAATTAAACCCAAACCTAAGCATACCACTGCAAGACTTCATGATACTATAAGCTCGTTTTGCGTAAATCGGACCAAAAATTAATATTCAAAAACTGAAGGTAGCCGGACTAACTATGACATTGGGACGTCAAACATCTCAGTCCCCCCCGTGACCATGGTTGCTGTAAAGCACCCGAAACGTCGGGAATTAAAAATAAGTAAAAGTAGTGAAATAAACGCGATAAAATCCGTAAATTTAGTTTTATTCAATGATATCTACTCTTGATTCAAGCCATTCTAAAAGAAATTTTCTTGGTCACTTATAGCGGCTGTATCGTTTATATCTATGAGATCATTACCTCCTTGCCAAATAATGGCAGCGTCCACGGGATACGGTATGAGTCGCCAAGCGGACATCTCTTTCGGGTAACCGGGGTCCATCTTGCCACGATCCTCGTCATAGCGCCAGAAGCGCTCGTGTTCAATGAGATAGGTCTTGTTGTTGTAGTTGGAGAGGAAGACGGTGGAGAGTCCAGACAAATAACGCGGTAGATCGTAGTCTGATAGTTTTCCACGGCGCAGGAGACGGAACGTTGAGCTGAACTCCCAGTACACTCGGCCTGACAAGTCAAAAGCACATTGTATGTAATTAGGGGCCATACCTCACCGGGATGTTGTAGCGACGTCGTTGAAAATGCATCCATGACATGGCATTCATTCGTTTCAACAGATTTAATGAACGTAGATGATATTTCACTTAAGATCTGTATACAACTACAAAATAGATGTTATAAGAAACGAATTTACGCGTGAATTCACCATCACTTAAACATATCGTCAGATTAAATGGTCCATGGTTTTGAGGAAGGTAGATAAAATTGAAGAAAGTCAAGTGGACCAAACAAATTGTCTTTTTACAAAGTTGGTAAGAATTACTTCGCACACATCCGCTCAATAAAAAATAGAATAATAAAATGTCTTACCTAGTTTCAAGAAAGCCTCCCGCCCTCCCTGAATTGCGTGCACTCTGCCATGGAGGTTAGAGAACAACCTCCATGCACTCTGCGGTGGCTGACCGCACATCATTTTATTTTATTGAGCGGATGTGTGCGAAGTAAATCTTACCAGCTTTAAAATAATGAATTTCCGCAAAGTTACGCCTGATTTTATTAAAGTTCTCTTTTTAAAATACCACTAACTAAGCCACGCGTTCTTTTTCTCCCCGCGACAGCAAAGTTTCGAGACGTTTACTTCTTATTAAATTCTGCTGAGAAACAAAACTACAAGAAGCCGCTACACTCGCGGCTAGGACATTAGAACTTGTCCTAGGTTTATACTGAAGATAACTAGCTAGAAAATATTCCAAGGTCTAAATATAATATGTAGATACTTATAGTATAAATAATAAATGTTATCCATAAACATATATCTTCTAATTTTGTATCAGATATAATATATAATATTTTTTAAAATTTTACATGACATAATATTTAACACTGTCATTTATTTTAAGACTCTATAGTCTTAAATTAGGCTTAAGTCGCAACGTATCCATTACTTATTCTAACACATCTATTTGTGTTAAAATAATCAGTGAATACGTTGCGTTTGGGATTGCGTTCTGTTAGCCGCACGTGTTCATTTAAAAAATATTCACAATTACCGGAAAACACAACAATATTTCCGTTGAGTTTCTCGTAGACGGTCTTGATGCTGGTCACGTGTTTGGGCAGGCCGATGAAGACGTCGTGGAAGCGGCGTGGAAAGCCCGGGTCGATCCGCTGCCGCTCTGACAGCACCCACACCCACTGCGTTGTTCAATTATTGCGCTCAGCATGTGGTAAGTCAAGTAAGTAAGTCTTAATAACAAGGCAGGCAAATTATATGGGTTAGCATTTTGGTTTTCACAGATTACCAGAGTATAATAACAGCCTAATGGTGCTGCATATCGTATAGAGAGTATAGAGTACCGAAGACCTCCTTTACTATCAACAAAGCATTTCATCTTAGTCCACGCTGAATGACAACGCATCTGCATTTTGATTGTTAATTGAGGGTAGATGAAGATGTCTATAGGCCACAGCGGCAACTTACCATCAAGTGGACTGCCGTTAGTCACCATTATTCTATAATAAAAAAAGATAGGGGAATTTGCATTTGAATAAACATATATAATTTCGCATAAAATGCGAGAATAAATTAGGTGGATATTTAACTGGTATTATTAGTTCTTGTCAAGCGTGACGTTTATGACCAATCTAGCCTACAACGGGAAAGGCTCATGTCCTGCAGCCTGCAGTGTATTTTTACGGGTTGATGAAGAAGTAGTAAATGTGCAGAGCTAAATATAGTAGATGATTATATCAGGCTATGGGATTTGTCTGGTATTTTTCATAGTCTATCAGTAGTAGCATAGTAGTATCACAGAATACCAGCGTAAAATAGCAGCTTTATGCTGCTATGTTTCGTATGATGGGTGTAGAGAACCGGAAAGCCTTTTTATTGGAAACGAGTCATTCCATTTCAGTCCCCAAGGGTGACATCTGCAGTTTGATTCTTTGTTGAGGATAAATGTAGATGTCTCGGGCCACTGCACCCACTTACCATCAAGTGGACTGTGTGCTCGTTGGTCACACTTATTCTATAAAGAAAAAGTACGGAGTAAAAATAAACTTGCACTCTCTTCATATCGTTGAAGAAAAGAGCGATGAAACCTATTCAAATAAACTTTTCCGTTCGAATTGCTAGAGCCGCCGTTTAAAGTAAACTAATTACATATTATACATATATAATATGTACATAGTTTTAGGCTCAAAGTACGAAAGCGAGAAATCAGCTCACAACGCGCAAAATATCCACATCGCAAAATTCAAGTTACGGCATTTATAAAAATATTCATTATGCGTTATAGTGCAAATACAAGAAGATCACATAGAGAAAATTGTGTCGTGTCTATCATGTTATTCGACCACAACGCTTTTTGGCAATGAAAAAAAAGCCATGATAGAACATGCAACAATAGTTTGCGACAATGTCCTCCACACCAAAAACGACGGCCAATCTCAACGGAGACCAGCTATCTGCGCAGTGGAGGATTTCAAGAAACACAGGTGTATTCTCTACATGTTCACTCAGGCGCACTACTAGCTTTACGTGCTTTCCGAGGCACGGAGTGAAACACCGCCAACGTCTGACATTGAGAAATTCTTGACAGAAAAACCCAATGACTCATTTTGACCCAATCCGAAATTTGGACCCGGGACCACATGCCCATCGGGGCTATCCATACAAGAATATACATTTGATAATAAGAATATACAAGAATTTCTGTGGTTCACTTAATCATTGGATGATATTGATTCTACAAGGTTGTTTTAACAAAATATAACCACAAAACAAAGCATTGAAAAAGCCTTAACAAAACAAAAAATAGTTATAGATATATATATATATATATATATATATATATATATATATATATATATATATATATATATATATATATATATATATATATATATATAAATTACTTTACCGCATATATAACATTATATAAATTAGCTTACCACCGGCGATATTTCCGGACCGATACGACCTGGGGACCTTCAAGAAAAGAGCTTAATCGTTTCTAAAGGGCCGGCAACGCACCTGCAATTCCCCTGGTGTTGCGGTTGATCATGGGCGGTAGTCACTTAACATCAGGTGAGCCGCATGCTCGTTTGCCGCATCTTCTATAAAAAAAATATTCCTGTACCTCCTCTTCAAAGACGTAGATTTTGCCCTGTATGACTTGTATAGTATCATAATTGGTGAAGCAGAGGTCGGGCAGGTCCTCCTCGTCGCTGTAGTCGGCCTTGGTGAAGTGCGGGGCCAGCGACGAGCGCGACTGGCCCGGACTCTCCGTGCTCTCCGCCGATGCCGGCAGCTCATCTTTTACTGTTCAAATTTTATGTATGAGACCCGCGAGACGCCTGAATAGGATCTATTAAGAGGATACCTTGAAAATGAATCGAAGTTTTGAAGGCGTGGCTTATTCCTTTGTCGGTGAAGCTAATGGACGACTGAGGGAGTGTCAAAATGAAAGTGATGCAAGAATTTCATTGTACGCAAATTATGAGATAGCCATACGCCTATAATATAGTATATTATAGGCGTATGGATTAAAAAACTGGTTTATGGGAACTTAGATATGATTATTTACTATGCCTTAAAAATAATTCCATGAACTTATTCGTAAGAATATTGTGGTGTCATGGAGAAATGTAAATAATTAGAGCCTACTTTGAAATTTTTTTCTATCGAGAAAATTACATGATATCGTGTTTTACTTTTATGCAATCCAAGGTCATATAGTCAATAATCATAGGTATACCAAAATTTTGGTTAGTAATAAATAAAACTTTAAAAAATATGTTAAATAGAAAAACCACCAAATGTTCGAGGTATCATCTTAATATGGCGTTATTCACAATTAAGATAATAATCAAAGACTATTTATTTTATCAATTTTTCTTTTTACTTTAAATCTTCAACTTTTTTGGTTAACATATTATAGCCAAAAACCTAAATCATTCTTGATATTGTTTGTGTTGAGACTTCAATTTTATTGAAGTCACACATTTAGATCGTCAGCGTAAGGTAAAAAATTGTTATAAGTAATGTTGTTGTTCCTAATATTAATGAATATATTAATCTGTATAGGGGACCTAGAATAGAGCCTTTTGGTACACCAATGCCATTTTTTTATAGGATAGGGTGACAAACGAGCACACAGTCCACCTGATGGTAAGTGGTTGCTGCGGCCCATAGACATCTACATCTATCCTCGATTACAAATCAAAATGCAGATACGTAGTCACCCGTGAGAATTAAGATGGAATGCCTCGTTTTCAGTAAAAAGGGTCTCCGGTTTTCTACACTCACCGTACGAAACACAGCAGCAAAGCTACTATTTTACGCTGTATTCTGTGAGAGCGTGGTCCATCCCCGATCGAGCCGACCCATTCGTGCTACAACTACGAGGGTGGATTGAAAAGTACTCGGCCTAACCAAGAAAATAAACACATACTAAATCAGTTATATTTTTATTTTTCTACATAATCACCATCAAGTTCAATACACTTTTGCCACCTCTCCTTCCAAGCATTTAGACCGTTGAAAAAAAATGATTCTTCCTTAGAGTCAAAATATGCGTCTACAGCTGCTTTGACCTCGTCGTTTGTCGAAAATCTTTGACCTCCCAAGTGCTTTTTTAGGTTAAGGAACAGAAAGAAGTCTGATGGTGCCAGATCAGGTGAATACGGTGGATGCGGTAACAGTTCAAAGCCACAGTTGTGAATTTCAGCCATTGACTGTACTGACATGTGAACACGGGCGTTATCTTGATGAAACAGGACTTTTCTTCTGAGCATTCCTCGACGTTTTTCTTTTATTTCCTCTCGTAAACGACGTAGTAAGGTGCAGTAGTAATCAGAGTTTATAGTCTGACCCCTTTCAAGATAATCAATCATAATCACACCTTTCGAGTCCCAGAATACTGAAGCCATCACCTTATTTGCCGACAAAATCGACTTAGCCTTTTTAGGGGGTGGTGAACCAGGTCTTCTCCACTGTTTTGATTGTTGTTTTGTTTCCAGTGTACAGTAATGAACCCATGTTTCGTCCATAGTAACCATTCCATTCAAAAAATCATCTGCATCAGCTTCAAATAACTCCAAACAGTCGCGTGAAATAGTCAATCGCGTCCTTTTTTGTTCAACTGAAAGCAGTCGCGGAACCCACCTCGCAGACACCTTGTGGAAACCCAACTCGTTGACAATGATGTTTTGAGTTCGTTCATAAGAGATGCCTATAATCTCGGCTATCTCTGTAATTTTTAATCTGCGGTCTCCCATTATTAAATCAAGTACTTTTTTAATATTTTCGTCAGTAGTTGACGTCGAAGGCCTTCCAGAGCGGGGTTCATCTTTCACACTCTCTCTACCACGTTTAAATTCTGCTATCCATTTTTTGACGGATGAATATGACAGAGCACAATCGCCTAATGTACTGACCATGTCATCATGGATGGCTTTTGATGATAGCCCCTTCTTATGGAGGTACTTAATGACGGCACGCTGCTCGATTTGCTCCATTCGCGGAAATTATGTCCGATTACTTTGTAAATAAATTTATAAAATCACAACTAATTATCGCACACGTTTCGAACTTCACACAATGAACTAGTTTGAACTGAACTAAATAATGTGGGTAGATTTGATTTTTAGAATTGAATGGATCTGTGTTAGGCCGAGTACTTTTCAATCCACCTAGGTATAACTGCAGCATGGCTCTACCACGTATAAAACAACTCCCCATAACCAATTAACAACAACTCTTTAATTGTATTAGGTTTGTAAATGTCCAGGTGTTGCATTCTAATTTAACTACCTTAAGTAACCTATTTTTTAGCTATCGTATTATATGTAAGGTTACGTTTATACGTCGAGTAGAGGAAACAGGCGCGGATGTAGGAGGAGGATCATGGGGGTCATGATAGGTAATACTTTTGTCGTATGTCATAACAAGTTATATTTACCTTTTGGTTTTTATAATACGATCGGCGTTGTATCTTTGAGAAACTTGTCTCTGATCAACATCGTGAAAAGGTGCCTTTGCTAGCGGTAAATTTATGACAGTGTGTATTGAGTAAGGTCGTCGACAAAATCGGCCATGAGGATCTAATACTCTATATTTTATACAAATAAATAAAATTGAAGTGTGTTTGTAATGTCAAAATAATGTTTTTTTATTAAAAGCATATGACAGTAAATACGATATATAATAATAACAAAAAAACATTTTTTAAATTTTCGTCTGTCTGTCTGCATGTCATCTTCGAAATCATTTGATCGATTTAGACGGGACGATTTTCACTGGCAGATAGATGATATTATAAGGAGTAACTTAGGCTTACTACTTTCATTTTAGAAAAGAATTAGGGTTCCGCGCAAAAAAATTAATACCCATGAAATCCAATTGTAATAAATTCACGCGAACGAAGTCGCGGGGTACAGCTAGTATCATATAAAAATATAAATCATTTTTAAAAATTACGCTTATCAGCCTTCCTGATTGCACATATTTAATAAAATAACTCACGATAAAGCTCCTGCATTCCCAATATATCGTCCATATGCAGTTTCTCGACGGGAACTTGATAGTAGGGGTACATGACCGACGATTTGACGTTCGAGTGGGACAGGCCCAGCGCGTGCCCGATCTCGTGCACTGCGACTGCGAAGAAGTCGGTGACGTCATCATCGGTGACGTCATCATCGGTGTCATCGTTGGCTCCGTCGCCCCAAAGCTCATCGTCGTCAAAGTGCATCGCGCCGTGGGGAGGTGGGAACGCGTGGGCCACCACGTGACCTGGCCCGTCAAAAGGAAACCTACGTTAGAGAGTGTTGTATGAACGATTTGGTACATAATTAGATATTCTGTTCTTACAGTTAGGCGTTATAATCATAATATATACACTGACTTTTAGTTAAACATTTTTATGCATTGATTATTTATTAAATTGGTTATTGATACTAATTCCGAAAGAATGTTGTGGACACAGTACAAATCCACGAACGCAAAGACTTTAATTTGTTGGTAATAAGGTTCGACGGAATTTGTATTGATACATTGAACCTACACTTTATAAGTCTTATTTCCTTAAGTTACGGTCCATTTTAGTTTGTTTTGACTGTACAGGTTTAGTGTGACGGTAATTTACGTACCTAGTTTAAATAATATTTGGGATAAAAATTAGTTATATTAAAAATGATAGAAATCGATTCAGTAAACTATTCTGAACAAACTACTTTCAGCAGGTGCGTTAATTATGTCACATGTTGTATAGTATAATAATATCCACAGTCCACACCGAATTTTTGTCACGGCGGCCAGTCTCAACGCAGACCAGCCATCTGCGCAAGTCAGGATTATAGTGACCAAGTGTATGCGCAAGCACAGGTGCACTCTATCCCGTCACTCTCATAGTCCGATGGAACGGTAATCCGACACGAACGGAGAGACAACCGACTACGGAAAAAATGTAACCTACTTTAACATCCAACCTAACAACGCCTTTATACAAGGCTCCCAGGATCGGCCCATGGTAGAATAGAATAGAATAGAATAATTCTTTATTGCTCCCAAAGTGTGTTACATATAGTCCCTGCGCCCCTACTGTGTGGGGCCGCAGTGGGTGAGTCAGCTACTTACGCTATGTATATCCCGCGAGGGAATTGTATAGTGTAGAGTAAACTATTTATTTATTTTATAGATTGGTGTGCAGTGTCCGCATGAGCATGTGCACGCAGGCACACTGACTATATTATTAATCGAATAAATACTTACGTGCTATTTTACAAACTAGCTTACAATCTACTTACTGGCTAAAGAGAGGTGCGGTGAGAAGAGATGTGGTTAGTGTACAGGGAGTTTTGTGGCAGGATGGGATGGGGTGTTGGAGAGGTGGGTGTTACAGTAGTTGTGAGTTAATTTCGCTCTCGTCTCTGTCTTGCGCTAAGGAGGAGCAACGGTCTCCGAGGGAGGTCATTTCCGTGGCTGTCCTTGGCGTATCTCCTAGGTGTGGGACGTGCTCTATAGTTGATTTCACCCAGCCTCGTACACTCGAGTGCCGGGTTGAATTGGCCATGAGCCGTGTGCGGTGCACCCGGCTGTTGAAGATCTTGCACTTCCAGTGCCGCTATCTTCTTCAGCATACTCGCGTGGAGATCGTGGGCTCTAAGGTGCCACGCCTCAAAGTCCAGCATCTCCCAGAGCAGGTCGGTGTCCAGGCAGCGGGGCATCTGTCCCGCGCACTTGAGTGCCATCCGATATTGCCTCTCGATGCGCTCTAGGTTCGTGAGGGAGTACTTGGGCAAGAGCTGCACAACCCCGTAATCCATTATCGGGAGGATGCAGGCTTGGATTATCGCTAGCTTGGTGTTGAGGGATACTTTGCTTCGGTAGCCGATGATCGGCCCGAGCGTGCCTCTGACTTTTTTTCAATTTGGTGACCACAGTGTTGGTGTTAACGTTCATGGACAGTCGTTTGTCCATTTGCACCCCGAGGTATTTTATCGATGTTTTGTACGGAATTTTGGTACCTTTTAGTCTCACGTACGGTCTATATTTTTTCTTCTTTGTGAACATTATAGCGCGTATAGTAATCTATTATTGTCTCCACTGACCATTCGACGCGCCGAGTGGCTACATTCGGGTCAGAGGTTGCTCTATTCTGGTTTGTCGGTGGGTCCGAGATGTTTAGAATGCAGAGATCATCGGCGTACTGCTATAATCTTTCTCCTCTCACTGTTCCGTGGTCCTTGCCCAAGTCGCTCACGTACAGATTGAATATTACGGGTCCGAGAATCGAGCCCTGTGGCACTCCATGCGGAATGCGGTGTTCTTCCGTCTGGGTGGTTCTGAAGCGCCCGACCAGCCGACGATCTGCTAGATAGTTTTCTAGCATCTTTATGATGTTTGTGTGTCGCCGTTCTGTAGCTTCTTCACCAGACCCTGATGGTTGATGGAATCGAAGGCTTTGGACAGATCCGTCGATACCATCGCCACGCTCCTTCCTTCATTGATGGCGTCAGCAATGATTTTGCCGGTGCGCAGTATCTGGGTTGCAGTGCCACGGAGCTTGGTGAATCCGTGTTGATAATGAGGCTGGACCTTGTCAACCGTAGGCTTCAGGCGGGCGAGAATCAGTCGCTCCATCAGCTTACCCATGATGTTGAGCAGCGTGATGGGGCGATATGACTTAGCTTCTTTGTGGCTCTTACCCGGCTTGTGGATGAATATGCAGGTGCCGAGTTTCCATCTGGTTGGGAAGTAGCCAGTCCGCAGCACGTACTGCGCAACCAGCAGGTATGTCTCCCGAAATACCTTACCACCAAGTTTCAGTGCATCCACCTTGATGTTGTCGGGGCCAGGCGCTTTTTTATTCTTAAATTTTGACAGGGCGGTCTTGATTTCTTCAAGGCAGGTTGGCTCTAGCGGCTGGAACGGAGTGTAGTGTTCCTTTCCCTCGTCTTCTTTGTCGATGTTCGCCGTCTTAACGATGGCAGCGTCCACCAGGCTGTTTACCGTCTCCGCTTCGGTGTTGCATCCTGCGATGTGGGGCAGTCTAGTTATCGGTTTTTTGAGATTTCGCTGAATTCTCCACATCAGGGCTCGATTAGTGGGCTCATCTAGTTTGGAGATCCAGTCTTTCTCTTTATACTCTGCTAAAGCCTTAGCGGCATCCGGGCAATGGGGATGAAATGCTTTTGGAGAAGACATCGTAACGGAGAGTGATCAGGCACGGTACCAACGGTTTTACGTGCTATCCGAGGCGCGGGGCTGAAACACCGCTAACTTCTTGTCTCCGGGCGGCTACTGAGAATTTCTTGACAGGCAAACCCAATAACTTATTTTGACCCAACGACTGCCTCGATAAGAAAATTCGTCGTCAAAATTAAATACGAGGGCGGCACTGAAAATTTCGGGAATCAAGGAAGTGACACAATATTACTATTTAAAAATGTATTTATTGCTTTTCGAAGTATTCTCCGCGAAATTTGACACATTTTTCCATACGATGGAACCAATCATTGAAGCAACCATTCCATTCGGAAGTTGGGGTCTCCAAAATGGCTGTTTTGTAGGCGTCAACAGCTTCTTCAGGTGATGAAAATCTCTGTCCACGCAATTTATTCTTTATTTTAGGGAAAGTATAGAAATCATTAGGGCTGAGGTCGCGGCTGTACGGCGGATGGTCTAATAATTCTATGTTTTCTTGCTGGTAACGCCAGTTAACAATCTACTTTATCAACATTACATTACATATCGCATTGAGTTCGTCCTAAGTTATATCTACTTTATCAACATGACTAGTGCATATTTTTTGTTTCCTTCCTTCCTTCCCTTTCCTACCGCACGCGCTGCCGCCGAGGTGAAAAAGAGGATCTCGGCGCGCGTCATTATACTAAGTGATATTACGCCATCCGCAACGCACGGCCACCCGTCGCGTCTTATGTACATTAACCGCAAACCGCGCAGGACGAACATTGAGTTCGCCTGTTTATGTTTAATATTCACCGCATCAGACATTGTGTCTTTGTAACTCATAAAAGTGTGAGACGCCCCCGTAAGGGCAAAGGTGGAGAGTGTGGGACTTCACGAGACTGTTCCGAGAGTGCGTGTGCGCCGAACCACGTGGCGAGCTTGCTGTATAGCAGACACTCCAGGAGGAAGGCGCGGCAGCCCTCATCAGGTCAGTGCGTGCTATCCCACCTATTTATTTTCCCCTTTGCCGTATGCACCAAAATTACAGTCCACTAAATCTTTATCGAAGATACCTTAAGTTACTGGCGTCTCCATTTTTAATGGTCACTTCTCGCTGGATTGACCTTGACTTTCCGCCCTTATTAGATCGTTATCGTAATAAGCGTTTATATAATTAATTATTTATATTTTAATCCGACTTCGGATTAACCCCGCCCTTATTAGAACACTAGAATAGGTCCTAATAGGTGATATTCATAGTAATTTTAAAACTATATTCATAGAATGAATAAGCATATAATTATCTATATAAATTATTTGTTGTATGTTCACATCACGTCATCAACTTTTAACTACATCTATAGATTATACTGTTAAATTACATTTATTATTTGCACATATATTTAAGCATTATATTCGTTATAAATAACTTCATAATTATTATAAAAGTTAACAATTAAAGTTCATCGTTAACGAAACTAATATTTAATAATTCAACCGCGTAGCGAGGTCGCTTACGGACTACCCGCTTATAATTATATTATTTTTGCCGCATAACTTAAGTTGTAATGCCGCCTAAAAAACAAATAGCATCGAATAATAGCGATTCCTCGGATAATGAGGGCACACCTGATGCTGAGTTGGTTTTATTGTTAGCTAAACGAGATGCTTTATTTCAAATAGTGCAAAAAATATATGATATGTCCTCGGACATCCACATAAACACTTCCACGATGGAGCGTTTTCTTGATGGAAGTTCTAATATTAATGCTTTACGTATTGAGTTTAAACAGGTCTTAGATAATTATAATTCACATTTATTAAAAATAAACCCTATTGCTAAACCTGATTATAACAGCCTCATTGCGTTTGAGTCTCTTTGCGGTAGAATAAATAGGCTTTATTTACAATATTCGCAATCTAATTCACAAAGTACTAGTACACCATCTAAAGCCAGATTCACACTTCCGCCTATCGAACTTATGCCATTTTCGGGTGACATTCGCTCATGGCCTTTATTTTATGCTAGCTTTAAATCAACCGTCCATGACAACACATCGCTTACCGACGCTGAAAAGTTATACTATTTGCTAGGTAAACTAACGGGCAAAGCCCTATCTGTATGCTCAGGTATAACTCCTTGCGCTGAAAATTATAAAATTTTATTGCAAGCACTCGTCGACAAATATGAAGACCGGCGTGTGCTAGCATCTACATATATTAATCAGATGTTCGAATTTAAGCCATTGCAATCGGCCACCGCAAATAATTTTGATTTATTTACTGATAACTTTATAAGTGCAGTGCGCGCTTTACAAAACTTAAAGTTAGATAATCTCGCGGACTTAATTGTTCTTCATATCGCGCTTAAGAAGCTGGACCCGGATACCATTCGCTCTTTCGAATATAGTCATAACTCGATGGTACCTACCTTTGATGATTTAGTAAATTTTATTAAGACCCGCTCCAAAGTTTTGCAACGCACCGATTCTAGTACAAATTCTAATAGCGCACCAAACAATCGACGAGGTAACGGTAATAATCGTCGCTGTAATAATACTTCGTCGCCGAAGTATCAGGCGTTCGTAAGCACGACGACTAGTTGCTCAAAGTGTCTGTGCGATAATATTGTGCATCAACACCTATTTAAGTGTGCAGACTTTAATAAAATGACGCCGCAGGAACGATTTAAATGCGTAAAGAGTAACAATGCATGTGTGAATTGTCTCAGTTTAAGTCATCGAGTGTCTTGTTGCTCTTCAAATTATAGTTGTCGAGTTTGTAAATTTAAACATCACACATTGTTGCACTTCCACCGCAGAAGCGATAATGCTTCCCCTGCGCTGGCGCGTTCTCCACCGCTTCAGCCAGTTACACTGAAGTCTACAACCCCCGCGCCCGCACACTCGCCACCCCTCACCGCAGGTGCGCGTTCAGACGTCGCGCTGTGTACTTCGTTCAAGAATGTTTCTCAACGTTCACCGCCTCCCGCGCGCGCAAGTCGTTCGCAGAGAACTGTTTTATTATCAACCGCTCAAGTATTTGCTTACGATGCTAAGGGAGAGAAACAAATTATTCGTATATTATTAGACTCCGCGGCTCAAAGCCATTTTATGACTAAAGAGTGCTGTCATCGTTTAGACGTTCAACAACACGATACCGAATGTACTGTAGTAAAGGGATTCGGTGGAGTTGAAAAAATTGTAAAATCGAAATCGATTGATATTAAAATTTTCTCACGATTCGACTCGAATATTAACTTCAATATTTCAACGCTAGTTGTTGATCAAATCACCGACCTTTTGCCCACCGCTGTGGTAGACACGTCTGTCTTATCACACTTCCATGGCATAAGACTCGCTGATGAATGTTATAGCATGCCTAAAAAAATTGATGTTTTGATAGGCGCATCCCTTTTCCCGCACTTACTATGTCCAGACGTAATTTATTCGTCTAACGACTTGTCCGGGCCCTCAGCTTTGAGTACGGTATTTGATTACGTTATTATGGGCTCAGTGCCGACACTTCAGGTAAATCATTCTTTAACGTGCTGCTCAGTTCTAGAGTCTCCTATCGTTGACAAATTAGTGCAACGATTTTGGGAGCTTGAACAGCCACCCTCCGCATCGCCCATTCAGTGTCCTTCAGACATTGAATGTGAAGAGTTTTATAAATCTACGACATCCCGCGATCCTTTTACTGGTAGATATATTGTTGGCCTGCCATTTAAAGATGACGTTTACTCTCTCGGAGATTCTTATGAAACCTCTCGACGACGATTCATGTGCTTGGAGAGGAAACTTCAAGCCTCGCCTACATTAAGGTTAGCATATGATGACGTCATAAAGGAATACTTAGCTAAAAATTATATATCCCCCGCACCGCCGTATGACTATCATGAACCCGCTCCAATATATGTCATACCGCATCATGGAGTCTTACGCGAAGATAAGAAGTCAACGCGTCTGTGCATCGTCCTGGATGCTAGCAGTAAGACTAGCACTGGGCGATCATTAAATGATATTCTGCATTCAGGACCAAATTTGCAAGGCGACTTGTTCAATATAATTTTAACTTTCCGCTTACATCCAATCGCTATGACAGCCGACTGTCGCCAACAATTTCTGCAAATAGTTGTTCGCGATTCTGATCGTCGTTACCAATGCTTCCTATACCGCTTCCGTCCACAAGACCCACTTGTGTTATACCACTTCAATCGCGTGTGCTTCGGTTTAACTTCGAGTCCATACCATGCATTGCGCACGGTAAGACAGCTCATTGATGACGACGGCGCAAAGTATCCACTTGCTAGTCGTATCGCCTTTACTTCGCTATATATGGACGACATCGCGTTCTCTATGCCCAGTGAATCCGAGGCCAGTGAGACCTCTCGGCAGCTGATAGACTTATTCAAGGGTGCCCAATGGGACCTGATAAAATGGCATAGCAACCGTCGATCTGTTTTAGATGACCTCCCTACTTCCCATAAAATTACAGGAGAAGTAGAGTTCGATAAATCAATGCCACATAAAATACTAGGCTTGCATTGGTCTACCGATAGTGACGCCTTTTATTTTAAGATATCTGTTCCCGCTGATGTGACGTGCACTAAGCGCGCCATCTTATCTACTGTCGCTCGCCTGTGGGACATAATGGGTTTCGTTGCTCCCACAGTCGCGTACGCCAAATTGTTAATAAAGCAGCTTTGGCAACTTAATTTACATTGGGACGACATACCACCACCGCCAATTATTAAGATGTGGAGGCAATTCTGTGCTGAATTACCAGCTCTTAATGATTTACGTATCCCGCGACATGTTGGTGTATCCAAAAACTGTACTGCGTCACTCCTGGGGTTTTCCGACGCCAGCGAGCACGCATACGGTGCCGTAGTCTACATACATGTAAAGAGCGTCAATGGTAACACCGTCCAGTTGATTTGTGCAAAGACTAAATTCGCACCGACGAAACCACTATCTATTGCACGCCTTGAGCTTTGTGGAGCGGTTTTACTCTCAAAATTGCTTCGCAGAGTACTCGACAATTATTCTCTTGACCTTGCAATATCAGTCTATGCCTTTGTAGATTCAAAAGTAGCTCTGTACTGGATAAAGAGTTCGCCACACAAGTGGCAGACCTTTGTTGCAAACCGCGTTGTTCAGATTACCGACAATATTCGCGCTGATAACTTTTATCATGTCGCAGGTACTGAGAATCCCGCTGACATACTTTCACGTGGCGTTACGCCAAATAAATTAGTTTCAAACCCCCTGTGGCTCCATGGGCCTCAGTGGACTTCGTTAGATCCATCTCAATGGCCTCTTCGTACTTTAGACAATGAGGTTATTGCAAATATGCCTGAGAAGAAGATTTTGTCGCACACTGTGTGCACATCCATCTGTAATTCTGCGATTTATGAGCTCGCATTCCGCATCTCTTCTTGGAGTAAACTTCTACGTATAATTGCGTACGTGTGTAAGTTTGCTAAATTATTGCCCCGCCGCAGCACTACTGTAGTGACTGCTGATGATCTCAGTTTCTCTGAGGTTATAAACCTCCGCGCCCTGCAAAAACAGCATTTTGCAGTGGAATATTTAAATATTGAAGGTAACAAACCTTGCTCGCCCGCTTTCAATCGTTTAAGGCCTTTTATTGAGAATGGTTTAATCCGCATTGGTGGTCGTCTTTCGAACTCCGCATTAGATTACACACAAAAACATCCAATTATACTCCTGCGCAGTGATCATGTAGTGAACATGATCATTGACTATTATCATATTAAAAATTTACACGGTGGGCCTGAATTGTTATTGTCATTGCTCCGTCAAAAATTTTGGATCCTTTCAGCACGCCGCATCGTGAGAACTACTAAGGGAACATATCTCCGTCCTGTTGCTCGTATTTGCCCTCTCCCAAGACAATAAATCACGATTATTTTGATTATAATTATTTATCTAAATTAGGAATTAAGTTTATATTTATATATATTAAAAAAGTATTAAACCGCAATATTATATTTATGTATACATTTTCTCGCTTACCAAGTAAGGTTAGTAGATGAGACATGCGCATTGAGCGCATCCTCTCACTTTATATACCGCTTATTTATTTGTTTTCCTTTTACTTTTTATATTACGGTTGTCTTTTAAAGGTGACCCTTTAAGGGCGGGAGGAAATGGTAACGCCAGTTAACAATCTACTTTATCAACATTACATTACATATCGCATTGAGTTCGTTCTAAGTTATATCTACTTTATCAACATGACTAGTGCATATTTTTTGTTTCCTTCCTTCCTTCCCTTTCCTACCGCACGCGCTGCCGCCGAGGTGAAAAAGAGGATCTCGGCGCGCGTCATTATACTAAGTGATATTACGCCATCCGCAACGCACGGCCACCCGTCGCGTCTTATGTACATTAACCGCAAACCGCGCAGGACGAACATTGAGTTATCCTGTTTATGTTTAATATTCACCGCATCAGACATTGTGTCTTTGTAACTCATAAAAGTGTGAGACGCCCCCGTAAGGGCAAAGGTGGAGAGTGTGGGACTTCACGAGACTGTTCCGAGAGTGCGTGTGCGCCGAACCACGTGGCGAACTTGCTGTATAGCAGACACTCCAGGAGGAAGGCGCGGCAGCCCTCATCAGGTCAGTGCGTGCTATCCCACCTATTTATTTTCCCCTTTGCCGTATGCACCAAAATTACAGTCCACTAAATCTTTATCGAAGATACCTTAAGTTACTGGCGTCTCCACTTGCTCTAAAAACTCTTTTGTTCTGTGTGCGGTGTGAGAACTCGCATTGTCGTGATGGAGGATGATGCGGTGGTTGTAGTTCTCTTTATGGAGTTCAGAAACGACCTGTGGCAAACAAATGCTAGTATAGCATTCTGGATTAACCGTTCTTTGTCCCTCAAGAGGAATAGTCGTAACATGGCCGGTTTTGGAGACAAACGTGGCCGCCATTTTTTTTGCAACACTCCGTGAACGAACAATTTTTGTTGGCTTTAACTCATTTTCGAACACCCAAACTCGTGACTCCACTCGTGACTGATTTTGACACGTCCACGTTGAAATTCAGCAAACCAGCGATAAATTGTGGTTTTGGATGGGGTTTCATCACCAAATGCAGAAATCATCCGCTCAACACACTGTTTTTGTGTTAAACCACTTTGAAAGTCATAATAAATCATCGCTCTTGAATTTTCTCGAGTCAATTTCATTTTCTCAACGACTAAACAAGTTTGACAAAACCTTGTGACAAGACCGAGAATCTTTTTTTAAATAAATAAATGGTATTCGATTTTTAAAACCAAGGAGTTTTCAATTAAAAAGATTTTAATATGACAGGAACAGTGGAAATATTCCATTCCCGATAGTTTTAGGGCAGCCTAGGTATTTATTTTAAATCCTATACTATTAAACGAGCAATTCTTGTATATATATATATATATATATATATATATATATATATATATATATATATAATCGGGATCTCGGAAACGGCTCCAACGATTTTCGTAAAATTTAGTGTCCAGAGAGTTTCGGGGATAATAAATCGATCTAGCTAGGATTTATTTTTAGAAAATTTCTTTTAGTCCGTGTTTTTAGGCAATGAAAAACTGCTACAATATCGTTAGAATAAGAAGGTAAATTTTGACGGATTGTTAGTGATTATAAATAGCTTAATTGGTATAATGGTCGGTCACAGAATCGGTTCGAGCCCAGACCGACCGACCGACTTTTAAATTTTTTTCATGTTGCTTTCTTTTTTGAGAAAATCTATTTTTTCGAGCCCTTTTTTAGTATTTAAAAAAAACACGAAAATTTAAATTAAACAAATTGCACTCATGATTTTTTATTCAAATAATCAGTTCAGTTTTTTCTATTATGTCGCTAAGATCAAAAATTTCGTATTTCATCAGTATGTAATTTGTATCTAAATGTAATTTCTAAAACACACGAATTAAAAAAACCGAGCGAAAAATACCGAGCAAAGCTCGGTCAACCGGGTACTGACATTAAAGTGAGAACCTGACTAACAGCCCAAGCAATGCACAAGAAATTTTAAACAAAGAAGGCTACAAAATGCGTTGCCAACACTGAGGGTCAAGACTCAAGACGGAATGTCCCTTAGTCTATAATTATACTTATAATGTTTAACATTTTAAAAGATATAACAGCAGAAATGAAAAAAGTTTTAAAGAAAGAACTTCAACCAATCGAAGCATCAGTGAGCTTCTGTTGCACAAAAATTGATGATCTTTCCAAAATTGTGGAAGCTCAAAACAAACATATCCAGGAATTAGAAAAGGAGTACAACTACCTTCATAACGAAAAAACCCATCTTGAGCTTGAAATGAGCTCACTGAAACAATATCTACGTAATATTGAACAACAGCGTTTAGACAATGTGATAGAAGTGATAGGTATTCCTAAAGCTAAAGACGAAAACCTTGTAAATATATCTCTCAAACTAGCTGAGACACTCAATATGGACAGGACGCAGGTAGTGAATATTACACGTGTAGAAGGTCGAAATAACCAAAATGGAAACATCCAGGTGCAGTTCAAGCATGCAGAAAATGTAAGCTTATGGGGTGCAAGCCTCGAAGAAGGAAGCAGTAGTGGTAGAACAAATCATCTCCGAGGCCCCTGTGGAAGTTGCTAAGATGAAAGTGATCATACGACGCGCCCTGACCAAAGCCAATAAGTCGTTATTATGGCTAGCACAACAAAAACTAAGACCGGCGTCGTCTGGTTCCAAGATAGAAAGGTGCTACTACGTAAAGACGACAAATCCAAGCCTAAGGTCGTTCGAAGCGAAGCTGACATTGAGAAGCTCTCAGCACTAACGGAAATAATCGGCCAAAGTTCCAAGCGGTAATAGATTTCAAAATTAGTAACCCAAGTCCTCTTTTCTGATCATGAAGAAATATTAAATTGTGCAGATACTCGTATTAACAACTTTCGCTTGCATATACCCCCTATTTATAAAATCTATCTTAATATTGTCCACATTAACATAAGATCTTTGATAAAAATTTTTGCTATTTAACACAATTAATTAACTCTTCAAAAAGGATTATTGATATTTTAATCTTAAGCGAAGTAAACATAAATAACAATATAGTTTCTATGTTTAATATTAATGGCTATAGAATGCACAGTATGTTGCGCAAAAATACAAAAGGCGTTGTATAATTCTATATGTTAGAGATGTTCACTCATTCGCGCCAGTAAGTCACTCGTTAATACACTGTGAAATTATTATCGGTAAGATCACTACGCCTTACAAATACTCCGCTTACATCTATGCTGTTTATAGACCACCAAGTGAGAGTAAGCACCTATTTGTAAAGGAAATAAGTAGCCTATTATCAAAATCTATGTTTAAACTATGTGACACTTATCTCTTAGGCGACGTTAACATAGACTTAAAAACATGCGACAACATCCGAGACTACTACATTAGTAGTATGTCCGAGAGCGGTCTAACAAGCGCGATATCCGATTACACAAGAATTGAAATACGCGGTAAGGAAACAACTCGCAGTTGCATAGATCACATTTTTACTCGTACGCGCTCGTTAGATCTGTACTCGGCCGCGCTCGGAACTGTATTGGCTGATCATCGCATGATTATACTTTCGTGCGTAGGATTCGACCAAACACAAATACAGAGTAATACAAAAATAATCCAACAGATTGATAATCATAAAATTAAAAATTTACTTAATAATCTAGATTGGAGCGAAGTCAGAGATACAGAGTGTCCAAATAAAATTTACAATTGCATCAAAAATAAATTCAATGATTGTTACAATGATTCAAAATATATCAAAAAATGTAATAAAATAAGTAATAGAAATAAAGACCCTGGATAAATAGTAAAATTAATAGCATGTGTAAAAAGAAGGACGAATTATACATTAAATGGAAAAATGATCCTACGGACAAATTACTAAGATTAGAGTATAATAAATTAAGGAATAAGACACGTAAAATAATAGAAAAGTGTAAAAATAAATATTATATGGAACAAATAAATGGTAATAAAATGAATCTTAGAAATCTATGGCAAATTTTGAATACACTATCTGGTCGAAACAAAAATTCAGTGGATGAGGCAATATTAAAATCATTTAATAAAAATAATATTGACGCAAAATCAATAGCTAATAACTTCGCAAAAGAATTTGGAAATTGTGTTAAAAAAAATCCTGCCAAAATGTAACCAACGGCTTCTAAATGAATCAGAATATATGTTCCCCGAAAATAAATCTATGTACTTTAAAAGAGCCTCAAATGAAAGTGTGACGAAGATTGTAAAAAACCTTAAAATCAATAAAGCTCCTGGTGTGGATAATATCCGATGTATCGACATACAATCTATCTGTGATAAGATGATAGGAATTATTGTTAAATTAATAAATAATAGTATGCGCCAAGCAAAGTATCCAGATGAATTAAAAATAGGTATAGTGAGACCGATATATTAAAAAGGTAGTCACAGTGATTATGCCAACTACAGACCAATTACTATCCTACCATTCATTGACAAGATAGTAGAAAAATATGTTTGTAATCAAATACAAGACTTTTACAATAAAAATGACATCCTATCAAATTCACAATACGGCTTTCAACCTAACAAATCTACCTCTAAACTGCTGTCAAAATTTACAAATGATGTAAACAAATATCTAGATGACAGAAACCACGTAATTCTGTTATTCATAGACTTCAGCAAAGCATTTGATACGCTTCGACACGATATTCTCTTAAATAAACTAGAGAATACCGGTGTACGCGGTCCAATTTTAGATTGGTTCACAGATTACCTCAATAATCGCAAATATAAAGTTAAAATTTGTGATGAAGTCAGCGACGCTATAGATGTTACTGAAGGAACAGCTCAAGGGTCGGTGCTAGGACCCTTGCACTATTTAGCATACGTCAACGATATGGAGCATACTGTCAACCATTGTTCCGTTTATCAATACGCAGATGACACGTGCCTTTTGGCGGCCAGCAAAGATCTAAAAGAAGCAGCTAAATGGCTGCAGCAGGATTTTACACAGGTATCCAAATAGTCACATGATGCGGGACTTGTCTTGAATGCAAATAAAACCAAAGTGATTCACGTTCACTCAAGCTATCTAAAACACAACACGTATTTTAAGCTCACAGTCACAGATGTCTGCACAAATCAACTTCATCTTGCGCTTCAACTAACGCTTGTAAATGTGAGGCAATAGAACAAGCAACGCATCACACTTACTTAGAACTAATTATAGACAATAGATTTAGCTGGAGATTTCACGTAGATTCTCTCTGTGAGAAGTTTATTATATTTATATTATATAGTAGTATATATAGTAATATATATAGTATTACTTAAACTTATTGTACCCCAAAAATAATACAACAATATAAAGAAAACGTATTAGACATTTTTAATTACTGTAATATTCTACCTATGCAGATGAAACTTCACATGACCCTATTAATTGAACAATTCAACAATAAAAGCATCCAAGTACCCGTATCTCATACAGTAATTAAAAGAAATATTACTAAACAAAAATTACTTGTGCCTAGGATCTCAAATTACTATGGTAGGCGAACTATTGAATTTTTAATCCCAACTTTTATAAAGAACATCCCGCAAAACATTCAAAAAGATTTAAACACAAATAACTTTAAATATAAACTCAAAAAATATTATTACGATAATATAAAGAACATCGTCTTATAACATCATTTACAATCATAGTTATAATTTAGTTTGTATAATAGTGAAACAGCCTGTATAAAGTTAAGTACTTTGCGCTGCCTAATAGAACCGGTTCGTCGAATAGTCCCAGGTGAGAATTGCAAATGGGTGCTTACCACTTACGCAATAAAGAAGGCGTATTTATTTATATGTATATACATTTTTTGTTTTGTTTTTTTTTAACTTTTAGTAAATTAATTAAATATTTATGTTAAGCAGTGCGTTAGTTGCGAATGTGAGTACCAGTACAAACCATTATTGGTTTAATGGTACAAATCAAGCAAATATGTAAAAATACTTTTGATAAATTAAAAAAAAAAAACTAAAAATTCAGTGTATGTATTATGATTATAACATAATATACTAATTGGGGTATCGAGGCGAGGGTGTGCGTTAATTACGTTACATATTGTAGACTTATTAAGAAAAAGAATTTATATTAAAGCAGGCGGCGTAGGAAAATACGCTACACTATTTCGTCCGGTGAGTGCCTTAAGAGGCGAAAACAAACCAGGAGATGGGCAGCAGCGTCTTCCTAATGACAAATTAAAAAAAAACTTCGGTTGCGAACCAGCCTGTCGAGCGTGGCTTCTACGACAAATATACCACTACGGAAACTACTACGGAAATCTATGAAGGAGTCTGTGACCGCTGTAGGAGCTATTTTATACTGTTTTACTTCGGAACTATGATAGCGTGATTTAAGTTTCGATGTGTTTCGCTTGTGGCGTTACGACAGCGCCGCCACAAATCCGATGCTCATCAGTGGGCTTTTGATAGCCTTATAACGGTAACTATAAATTTATTTAAACCATGTTTCAGATTTACTAAAAAGATTGATTCACGCATATTACCCACCCGTCTCCATGATCCCCGCTGGCAAACGACACTTGTATGTCCGCATGCCCGTCGTCCATCTGCTGGAAACGCAGGCCACCGTGTGGCGCCCACACCGCTAGTCCGTCTGCCATCAAAGTCCGGACACGTTCTTTGTCCAATGTGCTCGAGCCGTTAAGCACTCTGAGGATAGAGGACACGTTTCAAAATAATTAAATGATTAAAGACGAGTCTTATATTCTTTGTAAATGCAAGTTAAATTACGTGGTAGAGTGGTGACGACGCGGAGAGTGACAATTTTGTCACCCGTGCGCGCGCTGCAATGAAAACTAAACGGCACGGTGACAGTTTCGTCACGGGCTTGTTCGCCGGTCGGCGTACAAAAGTGTCACCCAGTTTTCACGTCGTAACATGCGCGCATCTCCATACATATCCACAGTGACAAAAGTTACCCGTACGCGCTATCCCTAACATGCGCGTATCTCCCATACATATCCACGGACTTGATATGAGTGACGAAACAGTCACGGTGACAAAAATCACCAGTGCGCGGTAGCTTTAATACTATAAAAAATCAATAACTTCCAATATAAGTTATATGTAGGTAGATGTCCTGTGACACCGGAAAATAACTTGAAATAAAGAATGCCACAGATTTGTTTTCACTCTTGAGAACTATGATGAAAGTTAAGTTGGCTCAGTAGCCAACTCCACGCTCACAGAAGTTTGTTCGAGTGTGTTTCAAATATGCAAAAATTATTAGTATAACTTCCTTTTATATAAGTAAACACGATCTATACATACACAATCATTTTATACATTGTAAACTACCATTTATACATTGTATACTACCATATATAAATTGGTATACCACGTATAAGTATAAAATGATTGTGAATTGTACTATCTTCTAAATCCATGTTGTAAGAAACGACAGAGGGAAACAAAGGAGGAGATGGGCAGTAGCGTTTAATAATAAATAAAAATAAAACACTGCAGTTGCCAACCCGACTGTTAAGTGTCGCAATTATTATTACTCTTATTAGTTTGTGACTTTGACCAATACAACTCGCGGCACGAAAGTCTAGCGGTGACCGTTATTGCGCATAATTGGCCGTATAATGCATTTTTGCGCATGATCGGCTGTGCATATCGTGCGCACACGTTGATTGGCTCTCCAGTCGCATTACGTCTCCCGTACTGATACGGTATTCACAGCTATCGCCGCCACGTTTTGTTCAGCGCTAGAGTTACATGCCGCGTTCTATATCACCCTATAGGGAAATCTACGAGTAAGGCCAGTATTAAGCAGTGGACTTTGGTAATTGATGAATATAACATTCATTACGGCAGCAACGTACAAAGGACTACGATGCACTCACCTGTATGTTATGGTTTTCTTTCCCCATCCCTGTTGTAGGATATATCTACGGCTTCTTGCCGGGGTTTGTATATCTTTGACACCACAGCGTTTTTTCTTAAAAAACTGTAGGAAGGTACACTATTAGTACGTTACTTCATTATGAATTATATTCAAGTAGAAAAAAGAATTAATTACAGCTTAAAAATTGCTTACTCAATTAATTTCGTGTGTTTGGTGACACCGCCCAGAAACTCACCAGAAACATGATATAGGTATTTTTATGAAATTACAACGGGTATTAAATGTTTATAATATATACTTAATTCAATAAAAACTAGGAGCTGTGGTAACTCAGAGGCTAAGCGATCTCCACGATTTCACCTTACGCGAGCAACTTGGGTTCGATCCCAATTACTACCTGGGACCTATGAATGCAATTATATAATATATGCCTTACGTTAAGACGTATATAGAGTGTTGATTTACTACTGTCCTTACAACATAAACTTGGAGGCAGTGTACAGGATAGTAAATAATTACTTAAGCTCATGGCTCCTACCGGCTTTTACAAATAAAGAAGGCCCCAGATCAATTGTCACCCATATGGATAGAGTCGTTCATACATATGTTCATATACTTGCTGCTCTCTTAGTTATCCTTCAAGACAGTTCAAAACAGTGAGAGTATAGTTGCCCTGTTAAAGAAATTAGGAGGAAGGTGATGGGCTACCACCTTGTGAAGTGGTAGAATTTTTTTTAAAAAGAAAAAGGGTGACAAACAAGCATACAGTTCACCTGATGGTAAATGGATGTTGCGTTCTATAGGCACCTGCATCTATTCTCGACTAATAAACAGATACTGTACGTCGAGTAAATGCCTTATTACCAATATAGAAAGGGTTTCAAAATTTGGAATTTGTTAAAGATACTCACACTCCGTGTAACTGGATCCAGGTTGCCCGTCGGCGGGAGACCAGCAAACAGCTGCATCTTCTTCACGGCCTCGGAGATGGAGTGCGGCGTGTAGGCAAAATCAAAGTCGCCCTGCTCTTCCGGCAGATAGCCATATCTTCTCATGAAGCCCACCTGAACAAGAAAATAAGTTTAGAACATTTTGGTAAAATTTTTGTAATACCGAATAAGGGTTTGGGGGAATGGTAATTTTTTTTAATTGCTGATTCTGTACAGTTATCTCAAAATAGCACAAACTTTACGGCTAACTTCCTCAACATGACTGCACCAAGTAAGAGAACAAATCTAAGGTTAATCCTAAGTTCTTAACATGAGTCTTGTACGGAATTACCTCGCCATTATAAATCAGGGAATCTAATGATGTTTAACGTGGACTGTTTAAGACTATAGCTTTAAAAATGCCATTTAAAATCTTAAAAACAAACTTACTGTTTTATAAAACATATTGATTATAATTTTATTATTGTAATCAATTTATTATAGAATTATATTTTTATTAGTAAATATACCTTATGAGTAAAGTCTTAAAACACTCAAGCTTACAACTCTGAAAGATCACAGAGAGTGGGGAGACTTGACTGAAACATACAAAATAATACATGGCTGACGGATGATTTAGAAATTTTTGACAAACTATTACTCGTATTCCAGTACCCAAAAAACACACATCTTTTAGGCATCACTTCAAATTGACTAAAAACGTGTCACAAAATTACTTACCTATTTTAGTGATAAAGTAGAGTGGATAAAATATGGAACTAGGTGCTATCAAAAGTGATATCAGCAAAAACCATAAACTCTATGTCCAATGTATATGTTCAACTGTGGGCTTAGATAGGGTGTAATGATTGATCAATTATTTATTCAATATTTTTATATCGACTTCGTAAAAATGAGTCGTCGACAACACTGACCTCCTCGAGCGTAGGTGAATTCACTTCCAAAAATATGGTCCTGCACCACACGTACCCATTCAGGAACGCTATGCACATGAACAATAACCACTTTTCACCGTACATTATGTCAACTGAACAAAGAAAGCAGAACGAAGCGAGCGATGGCGCTCGTACCAAGTTGAATTCACTTGACCCTTGACTCACGATAAGGCTGGTGCGTGCGTTTATAGTACGCCAGAGCGATGGTAGGTAACGCCCTTTAATTCAAAATCTCCTTTTATTAGTCGCCTGACAATATTTTTTCAGATAAGCTTTTGTCTTGTTGTTTTAAAATGCTTAGGGTAATTATTTTTTATTTAACCTTTTATATGTTTCTTTAAATTAATACATTATACAACGCATAAATACTACTGTAACAAACAATTATGTTATGTACATTGTTACACATAATTATACATTTAGATAAATTACATAACTTCAATCTTTGCACTTGAACCCTGTGTATAGGATTTGATAAGCAAATTACGATACCTAGCTAAATTCATTTTTCGTATTTAAGTTTTTATAACTCAGAAGGATAATAAATATTAAAATAATTCTGAAAATTTTTAAATGATTTTAAGTTCAGACTGCAGGACTTTAAATTCCCAAATATCTGGTAGTAACTTTAGTCTGGAAACACGTCGCATGACATGATACCGGCGCAGCTGCAAACGTGATTATGCAGCATTATATTAGTTTCTAGAAATAATGACGTTATGACGGTATTAATCATGGTATTATCTTTGAGTCTATTAAAATGACAATAACATGACGTTTGATTTATTATAATCACGTGTAATATTTCACAGTGGTGAAAATCAGTAGATGGCAGCAGCGTCTTTCTAAACGACTAAAATAAAAAATATTGTAGTTGCCAACCCGCTTGCCAAGCGTGGCAACTGTGGCAAATATCCCTCCTATGAGTTTATCTATGGGGGAGACCTATGTTCAGCAGTGAATTTTAAAAGCCTTACAGGCTTTTACGGCAACGTATAAGATTTCAGTGGCAAAATCTAATATAAATTCTATTTCATTATACTTATTTTTTATTGTTCTTGTAATTCTTCATTAGCTTGTAAAAATTCAAAGCGGGACTAGACTTATTCCTATTATCTTTCTGATCTTATTCTTATTCGCAAGGAGAATAAGGAAGAGAAGAAGGGCTATATTACTTTGGCTCGACCGGGGAAGGACCACGCTCTCACAGAATACCAGCGCCAAATAGCAGCTAAACGCTGCTGTTTCGTTTGTTAAGTGTAGAGAGCTTGATACCCTTTTTACTGGAAACGAGGCACTCATGGGTGACAACGCATCTACATTTTGATTCGTTATCGAAGATAGATGTAGATGTCAATAGGCCACTGCAACCACTTACCACCAGGTGGACTGTGTGCTCGTTTGCCACCCTTATACTAAAAAACAGTTGAAGTTGAGATATTTCGCACCTTTAATGCTACCTACTTAAAGTTGTCAATCTTGGTCTACGTCTGGCGTAAACGAGATAGACCTAAACTAGAAAGTTAAGTATACTAAGTATCGTGTGGGGCCGGCGTAAGAGAGCACATCACCATATTTTATCCCGTGGGTGTCGTAAGAAAGGTCTTATGGCTTCCGATAGAGGGCGGTATGGCGCCACGTAGTAGGTACTTTACAAACATAGGACCCATGGAGTGTAGAGGTAAGGAGAACCGTCTCACATGGAGAATAGTACAAAACATATCCATCTGTAAGCAGTAAATAACAGTTCAAAAACTCTCCACAACAGCGCTAGAGTAGCTAAAGGGTATAAAATGAACTTGCAGAACAACGGAATGAAGTGTGCAGAGTTGAGGAATTTAATATTTGTGGTGACTAGAGTAGTTGATGAAACTACAGTATTTAAAACCTCAACTACTCACGTTGTCTAAAATAATTCAGTAAATATAACCTAGAAAAAGTCGCTATGAAAGTGATTATAAAAATAAAAAATTTGAATACAATAAAATAATTATTATAAAAAAGAGTTATGGTGAAAGTTTGTGCAATAAAAAGGTTATAAAAGTTGTTTTAAATTTACCCTCTAGCTACAATGGTGCCACCCTTATTTAACGATTTCCTACGGACACTTTTTAATATACAGAGACGGTTGTCCTTACCTCTAGACTCCATGGTAAGTACCTTGGATACTATGACACTTTACCAGGTAAGAACGAGGGACAAAATGGGGCTAATGTCTCAGATTGTCTAATACTTAGTTACTATGTAAGTGATGTATTCACTTACACCGATGGCGGACAGGGAAAGATATATATATATATATATATATATATATATATATATATATATATATATATATATATATATATATATATATATATATATATATATATATATATATATATATATAGATACTCCTACTTTTTAAATAATTTTTGAATGGTTTTATAATGATAAAAACTTTATTTTTTGAGTACAATTAAAATTATTTTGTGCAGATACATAACCAATTTGTCCAAGGGTACATAGCTACACAACGTAGGTACTTATGGTACATATTTTGTGTCTATATCCTTATAAATATTTTAAGGGATGACGGATAACTGACAACTGACAAATTCCAGTATTTAATAAAATAATTGACATTTACCGTATGTAAATAACATACAATAAATAATAAGATTATCACTTTGGTATTTAAATATCATGCAACCCGCGACAGGTAGTAAGACGACCAGCGACACGGACTTCAGACGTTTATACAGCCTCTCCTTGTCGCAGATCAGGAAACAATCTGAAATTGCGGAGTACCATTACAAGCCTTCACCTTTTGTGAGATGTTTCCTAACCCTATTATTAGGTTGATTACTAATTATAGAAGTTATAGTTCAACAAGCGATAAGAAGGAATAAGGTTCTCGAGTGGCAGTCTCGTGCCGGTTAGCGATGTGTATGGAGACTTCCCACTGGATGGAGTGATGCAAGAAGGCGGTGGATATAGGTGGCTCATGATTTAGAGACAATATTCGGCAGTGGACCTTTTAAGGGCTATAATAGCAATGATGATGATGATGTTGATACATACTTATTTGATTAGTTTGTGTCTTAATTTTACTTTGTATCCTAGTTGCACTCTGTGCTCTGAGCAGAATTTGATGTTTATGTTGTGGGAGAAAGAGTGAAAATTTAGTAAGCGACATATTGTTAGATTTTTTTTAATTCACTTATAAGTAGAGGAATACTTTTTGGATGGCGGTTATTAAAAGACCTCGGTCAATATCAATAATAACACAATCAATAATTTTATCTCTTCGATCTCCTTTATTAGCCATATAACTCACTCTTGGCTTTTTAAGAATGCACCAAATAAAGCATGTCTGAAGATTTTCGAATGACCAAACTTGTCAAGCTGGTTTTTGAATCTTTTACCAGATTGTGAAATTAGGGTTTCGGTCAGCTTATTACAAATATTAAATCATCGGTCGCCGGAGTGACATACCGTGTGGTGGTCTACCATGAGTGTCGTAAAAGGTGACTATGGAAAATACCAGCAAAATCTTATGGCTCACGAAAGATGGCAAAATAGCCACCTTTTTACGCCTGGCATAAAATACCCTGAAAGATATATGTGTTTATTTTGACTATTGTAACATTATTTTGGTACAACCTAAGCTTATTATTGCAAGGGTCAATATACTTTAATATTCTGTATTTTTTATAGAATTAAGGGTGACACATAGTCCTTTTGGTAAAGGCGTGCACTCACAGACGGCATGGCACGGCTTGTCAAGGGATTTTTTTCTTTGACAAAAGATTTTCGATCTCATTTTAATGAAATTAGCATTAACATTCCCTTAATTCAACACGAAGAGACAGAAAAGTCTCGCGCGACGATGCGGCATGCCGCGGCACGTGAGGCCATTCCATGGGATTGCCGCGGCATGCCGCGCCGCTGCATCACGTGGAACGAAAAAGTTACTTCATGTTGTTAAAGGAAGGTGACTGCTAATTAAGTGAAACAAGGTTGAATCTTGTTGCGGCGACAATCTCAGGGACTCGCGCGAGCGCCCGGTACACGAGCGCGATTCGACTTGTTGGGAATGCCGCGGGATGCCACAGAATATCCTTGCGTGCCTTGCAACGCCGCCACGACGTTCCATCTGTGAGCGCAGGCCCTAAATTGATTATATGCATGTACCTTAAATAACCACATCAATCGCTTCATCGGTTAAAAATTAAAATTGTGAATACTTTGTCATCGCTGACCGAGAAGAAATGCTTCATCATCAGTAAAAAGTTTTTCCGGTTCCATTACTGACCATATACGAAATACAGCAGCACAGTGCTGTAAATTGAATTAATACATATTAATTTGATATAAATTGAAGCGACAGTAGCCTAGTGGCAAGGCGCGGACCGCGCACTTAAAAGGTCGCGGGTTCGAATCCACCATTCGACTACTGTCGTGAACCACTCCTAACACAAGCATTTTCAGCTTACCAGGAGTGGTTAAAGGGAATACTAGTTATGTTAATTAATAGGATTACTAATATTTAAAAAAATACATGTTATGTGGTAGCGTCACGATGCAGGTATAGGTATATATTACAGCTGCATTACGAATGAATTAGTTTGACCATACTCGCGTAAAATACTAGCGTGTAGTAACAGCATAATGCCTCTGTGTTTCGTGATGGTAAAAATGCTTTCCATCTTAGTCCTCAGGGGTGATGAGGCATCTGTATTTTAATTCTTAATTTGGAATAAATTTAGATGTCTGGGCCACAGCATCCACCTACCATTAGATCAGGTGGTTTGTGTGCTCGCTTGTCACACTTCTTTAAAAAGTAGTCACTCTTAATTTTTTCATTGACTCGATTTTATGAAGAATTAAGACATACTTATTGTTACGAGCTTGAGGTTCGTGACAATAAAAATTGCCGATAAAATTACCAAAATTAACACTTTAATTTACTTTACACAAATTAAAACTTAAAACACTAATAATTAAACACACTAATTCACTTTATTCCGCTCCGAAGCTTCGCTTGTCTCGCCCAAATCCAATACTCCCCGACCGCATCTGGCAGCGCCTATTTATATAAATTAGCAATGAAGCATCCGGAATATTCAAGTAAATGCGCGCAAAGCGACGAGTGTTCGAGTGTAGATTTTCTAGAAACTTAGTTCTTCGGATGGCGCTGTCGGTTGAAAGATTTGTGATGTCATTTTCTGCAAAGCTCCCCTCGCTCTCGTTCCTGACACTAGATGGCGCTAGTTGACTTATTCACGCAACATTATTCACCGCATTCATTAAGACTGTTTTAAAATGATTTATCTCTCATTTAGAACATCCGCTGGATCCACGGCTATAATCCTAAAGTTGCTGTTATAAATTTGAACGATGACGGCAGTACGGTGGCTTTCTACGCAGCGGGCAACTGCGCTGTCCTGTACAATTGGACGAAAAACGAGATGAGGATACTACAAGGACATGTGGGTTATGATAGTAAATATTTATTTATTTATTATTACTAGCTGTTCCTGCGACATCGTCCGCGTGGAATTTATTACGGTTGGATTATTTTTCGAAAATATAAATAGCCTAAGTTACTCCTTATAACATCAGCTATCTGCCAGTGGAAGTCCCGTCAAAATCGGTCCAGCCGTTTCGGACATTAGCCGGAACAAACAAACAGACAGACAGATCAACAGACGGAACAACAGACAGACGAAATTTTTTAAATCGTTTTTTTTATAAGTACCGTATATACTTTCGTATGAATTTAGTAAAAAGATGTTATTTTCACTTTACAAACAGACACTTCAATTTTATTTATTTGTATGGATATCCACTTACTACCGGAATGCCCTCGTACCATAGATAAGTCAGACTTTAATTATATTAGATATCATAAGTCTATAAACTAAAACATAGAAAACCAAGGTAATCTTTGTGAACTCGTTCGGAGAATGTACGAATAAATCCATCCGTTTAGCCACCGCATTGAGCGGACGTAGCGCTCGGAACGGCGATGTATTATTAATACTTTCACTTGAGGGAAGCTCCAGTTTGAAAAATTTTGTATTATTTATCACTACGAATCTACAACTACCATCATCAGCTCGTAAAATCCCACTGCTGGTTATGGGCCTCAAACGAGTTTCCTTTAATCATCACGCTTGTTGGTGGCTTGGTGGTGGTCAGTGTCAGACGTCTATCAACTATGACACTGCTACCCGTCGCTGGTCTGGGTAGTTTACATACGGCGTAAATGAGATGGTGTACCGCCATATATCGGAAGATTCTTCTGGTCGTCTCCTACGTACGTTAGGTAGGTACGTAGTTACCACGTCGTTACTCAGATTCGGAAGCGGTACCGGCTCATTTACGAATTACAATCATTTTTTGTTGTAATTCGTGAATGGGTCGGCATTATATTTAGTTGCATTGTTTATAACATGCAAAGCTCGACAGTCATCATTCACTTCAATCTCTAGAAGAAATGTAGGGTTATGATGCAATTTTTTTTTTATAGATTAAGGATTACGAACGAGCGTTTCCACCCGATGGTAAGTGGATACTGTAACCCATAGACATCTATGTTTATCCTCGATTAAGAATCAATGTACAGATGCATTATAACTCCTGAAGAATAAGATGGATGCCCCGTTTCCAGTGAAAAGGATCTCCGGTTCATTATACCTACCATACGAAACACAGCAGCACCAGCTGCTATTTCACGCTGGTATGCTTTGAGAGCGTGGTCCTACTTCTGTCGAGCTGACCCATTGGTGCTACAACCATAATATGAGTACTGATAGGAGTTTAGTAATACCACGTTTAAAAAAAGTTAAAAAGTGTTGCAGTTCTTCATGGGCGGCGGTAATCATTTACCATCAGGCGAACCGTAAGCTCGTTTGTCCTATAAAATAAAAAAGCTAACTGCAAGTGCGTTAGTTAGGCCTTAGACTAATCAGTTTATTTATTCGTGCTATATTGGATGCCCAGTCGAAATATGGTTCCAATACTTTTAAAATGACTGCCTCGTTGGTCTAGTGGTTGTAGTAGTGCGAGTGCTGATCGTGAGGTCATGGGTTCAAATCCCGAGTCGTATATCTAAGAATATATCTAAGAAATAAAAAATTACGAAGACATCTGAAGTCCGTCAACATATACTAGAGCTCCATAATATATAGGTTATTACTTTACTTTATTTTGTATATTCAATCAGAGGAACATGGTCACAAACATAGCTTCGGACAGTAAAGGGAAGTGGCTGGTGACCGCTGACTCAGGCCCGGAGAACGTGGTAATAGTTTGGGACAGCAGCGACTACTTCCCCCAGAAGACCTTGTTCTCTCCGCATGGTGCAACGAGCATCGCGAAGGTCGCACTCAGTGCTGACGCAAAGTATCTACTAACCCTTGGCTATAAGGATAGAGCGGTGGTCTACTGGTGGATTTGGTCTTATGGGTATGACGAACCTCATGGTAAGCAGTAGATTTTGCTATAATATATTGTATAATCTTTTTACCGTCTGGAAAAAATAGGATGTAACAGAAGAAGTAGCCTATGGCACGATTTGAATCGATTTAAGAAGCAGCGGGTGGTAGCACTTTTATCAAAAATGTGAATTAATTAAAGTAAAAGGAAATAAATTTCTTTGGCAACAAATTTAAAGCTTTTGTGTAGTCTATTTTAACCTGTATATTTGACATCGACATAAATAATTATGTCTGAGATTATGTCATGTAAATTAAAATCAGAAAATGTTTCGAGTACATACTTATATTAATGTTACGAGCTTGAGGTTCGTGACAATAAAAATTGCCGATAGAATTACCTAAATTAACACTTTAATTTACTTTATACAAATTAAAGTTAAAAACACTAATAATTAAACACACTAATTCACTTAATTCCGCTCCGAAGTTTCGCTTGTGTCGTCGAGTTCAACTCTGTCTCGATCGCATCTTGCGCCACCTATTTATTTAAATTAGCAAAATATCTGGAATGTTCAAGTAAACACGCGCAAGGTACCGAGAGTTCGAGTATAGATTTTCTAGTTCTTCGGGTGGCGCTGTCGGTCAAAATATTTGTGATGTCATAAACTGCAACGCTCCCCTCGCTCTCGTTCCTGACACTAGATGGCGCTAGTTGTGTCGTCGACTGGAGCGCGTAACACTGCCCCCTCCTAAGACATGCTCGTCCCGAGCATTATCGGTCCCATAATAACGCGCCAAGCGATCCACATGGACGATCTTAGGAGTCCCTCTTGCGCCTTTCTGTATCCGGTAGGTCACATCGTTGATACTGGTTACAATCCGGTACGGGCCGTCCCATTTAGCTTGAAGCTTAGGAGATTTCCCTTTGCTGCGGACTGGATTGTGCAACCACACTAATGAACCTTCGTTGAACCCTTTATTGTTCATTTTGCGGTCGTACCGGGTTTTCATTTTCTCAGACATTTGCTGGCCCGATTGTCTGACGTGCTCATAAATGTCATTCATTTTGTTCCGCAAGTCATTTGCATAATCGGTTATACTGCGTGGGGCATCAGGTGGTATCCCGGTGATCAGGTCCGCAGGCAGCCGTAATTCTCTTCCAAAGTTTGCGAAAGCTGGTTTCACTGCTGTACTTTCGTGAACAGAACTTCGATATGACAACAAAAACGGTTGTATGTGCTTGTCCCAATCTCGTTGCCGATTGTCTACAACTTTTGCTAGGTACCTCTCCAATGTCTGATTAAATCGTTCCACCATTCCATCAGATTGCGGGTGATAAGAAGTCGTTCTTGTTTTATGAGTACCCATAACTCGGCAAGTTTCCTGGAATATTTGAGACTCAAAATTCCTTCCTTGATCGCTGTGAATCTCTAAAGGTACTCCAAAACGACAGAAGACTTCATGAACTAGTTTATCTGCAACTGTTGAAGCTTCTTGATTTGGAATGGCGAAGACTTCTGGCCACTTAGTGAAGTAATCCATCACAACCATGAAATACTTGTTACCGCTTTCACTCTCCGGAAACGGCCCCGCCACGTCAATGGCTATTCTCTCCCACGGTGTACCCACATTTTACAACTTCAATGCACCTCTACTACGAGTCTGAGGTCCCTTTACAGCCGCACAACTTGTACATTTGCGACACCAGTCCTCGACATCGTTTCGACAGTGGACCCAGTAAAACCGTTCTCGGATCTTCAGTAGAGTTCGTTTAACTCCCAGATGGCCTCCTGAACAATCATTATGGTACAGCTGTAGAACATCCGGTACTTTAGCTTTAGGGACAACCATTTGCAAATGACAGCTGTCTCCCCGAACTTTTTCCCATTTACGACACAGAACTCCATCCTGAAGCAGCAAGCTGTCCCACTGGGCCCAATAGCTTTTAGTGGTCGAACTCATCGCTGAGACGTCACTCCACTTGGGCTTGGGAGCACTGGCCTTTATCCATTCCAGAATCGGCTTGATGTCCGGATCTTCCTGCTGTGCATGTAGTAAGCTGTCCTTCCACTCGTTGCTGAGGTGGTCTGCCCTGAGCATCCTCACGGATACCACTTCCTTACTCTCTTGCCTAGTACAATGTTTGCAATCCTCAGGACAAGGTCTTCTTGACAATGCATCTGCGTTGCCATGAGATTTCCCGCTGCGATGTTCGATCTCAAAGTCGTATTCCTGCAGTAGTTCGATCCACCTCGCAACTTGTCCTTCTGGGTTTTTAAACTGCAATAGCCATTTTAGTGCAGCATGGTCAGTTCGTAAGTAAAACTTTCGTCCCAGAAGATATTTGCTAAAATGCTGCAACGACTTTACCACAGCGAGCAATTCGCGTCTTGTGACACAATAGTTCCTTTCCGGTTTTGACAACGACTTGCTGAAGTACGCTATCACGACCTCTTGGTCACCATTCCGTTGAGACAGCACACCGCCAAGTCCTATATCACTTGCGTCTGTGTCAACTATAAATTCTTTGCTTGCATCAGGTATCCCAAAATAGGTGTTTTGCACAGACGGTCCTTGAGCTCCTGGAATGCGATATTGCAACTTTCATCCCAGCAGATATGTCGCTTCTCCTCGGTTAGCTTGTGCAGAGGTTTGGCTATATCTGCAAAGTTCTTCACGAATCGCCGGTAATAGGAGCACAAACCCAAAAATGCTCTAACCTGCGTCTTGTCTTTTGGAACCAGCCAATCCTTGACAGCGGCGATTTTCTCTGGATCTGTGCGGATACCTTCTTCCGATACTACAAACCCCAAAAAGTTAACTTGCCGTTGGAATAGTGAACATTTCTTCGGGCTCAACTTGAGGTTGGCACTCTGAATCTTCATAAGCACGCGTTCCAGGTTTTGAAGGTGTTCCTCAAACGTACGGCCCACGATGATGATGTCATCCAAGTAGACCAGACAGGCATCGCCAATTAGCCCGGTAAGTACAAGTTCCATCAGCCTTTCAAACGTTGCTGGAGCATTGCACAACCCAAACGGCATTACTTTGAATTGCCACAGACCCTTTCCCGTCGAGAACGCAGTTTTCTCCTTGTCCTTAGGGTCAATTTCAACTTGCCAGTAGCCACTTTTTAGATCCAGCGTGCTAAACCATTTTACTCCTGTAAGCATGTCCAGCGTGTCATCAATTCTTGGCAAGGGATAGCTGTCCTTCTTTGAAACGTCGTTCAGACGGCGGTAATCAACACAGAACCGCATGCTGCCATCCTTCTTTTTCACCAGCACCACTGGTGAACACCATGGACTAGAGGAAGGTTCAATAACACCATCCTTCACCATTCCTTCAATCATGGTTTCCACTTCCTTTTCACGTGCTACCGGCAATCTTCTTGGCCGCTGACGGATAGGCAATTCCTCACCTGTGTTTATTTTGTGTTGAACTAAACCAGTCTTTCCTATGTCAGCATCGTTTGATGAGAATACATCGGCGTACTTGAGTAACAACTTCCTCGCCTTGACCAATTCGTTTGGGGAGAGAACACTGTGACAGTCTTCCAAAAGTGTGGTCACTCTCGTTTCTGCATCCTTGCTGGGGGTCCCACTCGATATATATTGGCACCGACGTAACCAATCCACTTCCTCACAAGTACCAATTAGTGTGCCTTTTTCTATGATCTGGTCCCGGTCGCAAGGGTACAGCACACGTACTCCTGAGATGTCAGTGGTCCTGACCAAGGTTCGAGCTACTTTCCATGAAAGGTCATTGTTTACCCTTTCCACAAGTACACAACGGTGAGCTTGCCCAGCGTTTCGGGGAAGACTAACCGGAACAATCGTTTCCGATTTCGGCGGAAGAACAATCTTCTTAATGCTGTACACGTTCCCTGGTAACGCACCTTCCATAAAAAGTTCCTCCTGTCCACATTTCAAAACACCTTGCTTAACGTCGATCTCACAACAATTATTCCTCATAAAGTCTAGGCCTAGGATGCAGTCGTCCATTATATCAGCCACGATGACATTATGCAGGTAGATCACGTTGCCTAGCTTCAATTCCATCTCCTTCTCTCCACGGACGGGTATACGCTGACCGGTGGCTGTTACCAAATTAATGCGTTCTCGGTTGTATGCGGAGTCCCCAAGGAACTGACTTATAAGTTGGGAACTAACAACCGTACGAGAGGCTCCAGTGTCTATGGTCAGTTTACACGGCATTCCGTTGACGTCGCCCTTGATGATTAGACTGTTCCCATCATGGGTTTGTGAGATCGAGATCCTTGGGGCTCTTTTAACATCAGCCAGCACCCGCTCCGCAGTTCTGGCTTTTACTCGTTTCCCTGCTGCTGCTGGGCGGTGCTGTTGGCCGCACTACCCTCCTGGGATCGTTCACCTTCTCTTTCTAGGGTTCGCTTAGGGCAGCTGGATCGAAGATGGCCCTTTTCCCCACAGCCATAGCACCTAGGGCTGTATCCTTTGTTGCGGTCGCGAACTATAGCTGCTGCAACCTCCTGACGCGATGGGAACGGTGATCCTGCCGCACGGCTTCCACTTCCAGTGCATGGGCCAAGGCGTCCTTAAGCGTCTCGTGGTGCCCGAGCCTCACAGCAGCTCTGACTTCCAGGTCGCGGATGCCGTCGATGAATGTCTGCACCAGGTTCCCTTCAATGAGCGCAGGTACAGACCGGTATGCTTTTCGAACCATCTTCTCCACCTCAAGGGCCCACTGCTGCAGGTTTTCATTGCTGCGTTGCACGCGATCTTTAAGCTGCGCGCGAAAGACGTGTTCCAGGTGAGCGTCACCATATCTCGCCTCCAATGCCTCAAGGAGCTGCTCGTAGGTCACTTTCTTACCGAGAGCTTCCAACACGGTTAAGGCATGGTCGCGCAGGCCTAAGGTGAGTGCAGTCATGGCCTGGCTTTTATTCCAGCCGTTTGCCTCCATGACGGCCTCGAACTGGATTTTGTAGGCCGACCAGGAAGAAGTCCCGTCGAACGGTGGCACCTTGAACACACGTAGCGAAGGTGCTGAAGCTACTACGGGGAGCTGTAGTTCCATCCCCAAGTTTGAGTTCATCCAGCGTTTTCTTAACTTGGTTGATTTGGGTCTCAGCTTCCGACAGGCGGTTATCATGTTGAGCAACCTTATCCTTCACCTCCCTTATCTCTTCCCCGAAGGTAGCGTGAAGGTCCTTCATGAGAAGCATCTGCTCTTCTAACCGACGGGCCTGTTCCTCTTGTCGGCGGGCCTGTTCATCCTGTCCACCCCGCAGCTGCTCTTCCAACCGACGGACCTGTTCCTCTTGTCGGCGGGCCTGTTCATCCTGTCCACCCCGCAGCTGCTCTTCCAACCGACGGACAAGTTCCTCCTGTCGGTGAGCCTGTTCCTCCTGTCAGCGAGCTTGTTCCTCCTGTCCGCGCTGCAGCTGCTCCTGTAGCATGGCCATCAGAGACCTAAGTCAGGTGCCACAGACGTAGAAGCTGCTGACGGACCGGCTTCCGTGGCCGGCGGCTGGTCCTCAGACATCTGCGGCGTTGCACCACCAAATCTCCTCTGGTCCGTCTCCTGCTGGCGTTGACTTCGGGTACGGACACCCTCCGTTTCCTCCTTGGGTAAAATCGGCATTATTTTATCCCACTTCTGACACCAATTGTTACGAGCTTGAGGTTCGTGACAATAAAAATTGCCGATAGAATTACCTAAATTAACACTTTAATTTACTTTATACAAATTAAAGTAAAAAACACTAATAATTAAACACACTAATTCACTTAATTCCGCTCCGAAGTTTCGCTTGTGTCGTCGAGTTCAACTCTGTCTCGATCGCATCTTGCGCCACCTATTTATTTAAATTAGCAAAATATCTGGAATGTTCAAGTAAACACGCGCAAGGTACCGAGAGTTCGAGTATAGATTTTCTAGTTCTTCGGGTGGCGCTGTCGGTCGAAAGATTTGTGATGTCATAAACTGCAACGCTCCCCTCGCTCTCGTTCCTGACACTAGATGGCGCTAGTTGTGTCGTCGACTGGAGCGCGTAACATTAATATTTTCGCAACTTCAATATTCAATAACTGTTAAGTATTATTAAACGGAAAAAGCTGAATTAAATCCAATTGATCTAATTTTTCATATTTTTTAATTAACAATACGCTCGAAATATTTACTTTTTTCAACACTTCCAAAATAACAGATGAGACAAGATTAAAAGTTATGTCAAGTAATGTCAAGTCAGAACCAGTTGTAGAGGCTAAAAATATATTGATGCCGTAGTTGTATATAAAAATGGGCCATTGCCTCTGTTGGTCCCGACTAGAATTTGCGAAGTCTCCTTTACAAAAAAAAAAAATTGTGAAAGTTCTGGATTAAATTCTGAAGCTTTCGAATAATTTTTCTCTCAAATCTAAATTTTTCTTTCAAATTATCTGAAACTAAAGTAAAACCGGGTATTTTCGTCGGTGTTAAATAAAAAAACTAAAGAGAATACATTTGGGGTGCATGCGCCATAGCTTTCATAATGCGGACAGAGCTAGCAATTGCCATCGTCATGAATAAGTAAATGATGTAGGAAGCACGCTAATTATCTTTCACTTTTAATCAATCTTTAACAACTAGTTACCCTTATTTGCTACATTAACATAGGCAGCCGCAGAACAATGGAGCTCAGAAAAAATTGTTTTAATTTCATTTACAAATAATGAATATACTCATAAACGTATAGCTGTAACAAAGTATTACCTGTTTACACCTGGCTGCGGAGAGGTTACGGTCAAGTGCGCTACTGCAACCAAATCTTTCCAAGTTACATTCCCGTGAAGTACAGTTATATTTTATGTTCCTGTGAGGTGGTGTATAGTTTAATTAAAAAACAAGTATAGTTTAATTAAAAAACAAGTGAATGAATTTTTTTCGTAAACATCGATTAATATTATTTTATTTAAAAATACTTGCGGCCACATTTGATAGGCACCCTAGCAAATATATATTCAATCACTTATCACTGTATGTTAAATTTAGATTTTGATTAAAAACTACATGAACGTAGTAATCTTGCAGCCGGATCTTGTATTATACTCTTTATTCTTGAATTAAAACTCCGATGTTCAGCAAACACTTTTCTGATTGTAATTTATAAAAAAATATAAAAAAAATCAGTTATTTTTCTTAAAATTCGAAAAAAAAATGCTTAGGTTTCTACAAAAGCTAACTGATTAAAAACATTAATAACAGCTTAATACTGCTGTGCTTCATAGTACGGTGCGTGTAGAGAACCGGAGACGCTTCTGCGTCTCTGCAAAATTGTAGAGACGTGCTGCAGTTATATTAGTAGTATAGTTGTGGCACGAATGGGTCAGCTCGACCGGAGAAGGACCACATTCTCACAGAATACCAACGTGAAATAGTAGCTTAATGCTGCTGTGTTTGTTCGTATGGTGAGTATAGAGAACCGGAGAGCCTTTTCACTGGAAACGAGGCATTCTATCTTAATCCTCACGAATGACAACACATCTGCGTTTTGACTCTTAATCGAGGATAAATGTAGATGTCTATGGGCCACAGCAACCACTTACTATCAGGTGGACTGTGTGTTCGTTTGTCACCTTATCCTATAAAAAAAATACATCATCGTGTAGTAGGAGTCTGTTCTTATGTATCTCCTTGAACAAGAACGGTTTTTACAAATAATATTTTTGTTACATAGGCTTTATTAGCCGACAGGCCTGATTACCTACAGGTGGACTGTGTGCCCGTTTGTCACACTTATTGTACTAAAAAAACGTGAACTATTACACTCATGTCTATGATGATTGCAGCCTCTCTGGAAGTGCCCGTATCCCGCGGTGCGGTCATTGATATGGCTTTCAATCCTATGAGGTCCGAACAGTTCGTACTTATGACGAAACATGATTTATGGATTGGTATTTCTATGGTTTGTAATAATTTCTATAAATAATATAAGTGAAATCAATCGAATCTTTGAGATTTAACAAATTTACGTGGTAGAGCCATGCTGCAGCTACATTGTAGTTGTATCACGAATGAGTCGGCTCGACCGGGGTGTGACCACGAACATACTAGCGTAAAATAGCAGCTGAAGCCTTCTGTGCTTTGTAAGTGAGAACCGAAGACCCGTTTTACTGAAAACGGATTCCATGTTAGTGTTCAGGGTTGTTAGTGTTCAACGCACCTGCATTTTGATTCTTAATGGAGGATAAATTCTTATTTATAATTAATTTAATATTCTTAATTAAGATGTATTTATTCATTTGACGGCCCGCAGGCGCAGTAGCTAAGCGTAACGTTTAACGTTGCTGATCTGCAGTGGCAAAGCTTTCATAGAAGCCAAAAACCCGGGTTTGCCTTATTAAACTGAATCAATCAATAATATCAACTAATAAAATAACTCGTAAACTGTTCTATAATAACAACTATAATAACTCGTGAACTCGTAAACTCTAAGTATTTCAAATTTCCCGCGCCCTCCACTGTTCGACACAGGTCATGACCTCGTATTGCCTTAGCGATACTGCTGCTGTCATAAAAAATGAGTTTTAATAGAGCGATTAGTCATTTCTCTCGCTCACGTGGGCTTTTTATCGAGAAGACGATCACTCCCTTTCTAACCTGTGGCAAAATATTCTTTAATGAAATATAACTACGATTGTATATATAGCAATTAGTAAAGAGAGTTAAAGCCAGGCTTTAGGAATGAAGTTATCGAGAGCGGAGGCGCACGAGCAATACGTTTGCAAGTTCATTTCACATTTCAATGTTTATTTACTCTGTGTATTTACCATAAAAGATTTAATATTGCTAGTTGTAAATTGATGTTTTTTTTAAGGTTTTTAGTGAAAATGGAGGATAATAGTGTTCCTTGTGATGAATTGAAGTGTGTTAATGTGATAATCGGACAGGAAAAGGTACAATCTTTAAACTTTGTTGAGAAAATACACAATGTCAGCAGTGTATTTCAGACTTATCAATTATCGCAATTAAAAAATAGTTATTCGTAAAATTAAAACGTTCACCAACATTTTACGCGGACGTAATTAAATCTTTCTCGAAAGAGGGACGATTCCATTTAGAATGTAAATAATTTGTTTTTTAATGTTGTACATAGTTTGTTTGTACTTTGTTCATGTTTTAATTTTGTTCATGTATTGTATTATGTGTAAATATCCTTTCTTTCGCTCAAACAAACCCAAACGGCTTTTTTCGAAGCCACCGAAGCTACGCAATTACTAATATGTAATACAATCTATCTAGCGGTAGTATGCCTTCTGTGTGCTTTGTTAAACACGTCCTTGACAGCACTGAATATGAAACTGAAGAGTGGAGACAGATCAAGATTGGTGTATTTTTATAAAACTGCTAAAAATAACAATCTATATTTTTATCAATTTATATCTTAGGCTTGCCCTAGCTTGGAGCTCTAGCTTCGCCACTGCGGATCTGCAGGTTCGAGTCCCCACATGGAACAAGTGTTTGTTTGACCTACAAATAACCGTTCCGAGCCTGGATGTTTGTACATATACATTTTAAATGTGTATAAAACTCTTCCTTGATACGAGAGAAACCCTGGTGCGAGTGTAACTGTTTTTTATAAAAAAATAAGAGATTTCTATTAAATTAGTTACCAGTGTGACAGCGGTCTAACATTGTTTTATCAAGATAAAGTACCAAATAAACTTACTGTTGTTGGACTGTAAGTTAATTCGTCACTTCATTTTTATTTAAAAAATCTTGCTTATTTGAGAAATCAAGAAATATTTCGAGGACATTAGAATTCCACCACACGCATTGGGACAGCGCGGTTTTACTCTTGCCTTGCTCCAAAACTTGAAAGTGGGCCTGCGTCCAGAAATTCCGAAAGATAATATGTTTATATTCTTATACATTCATACAGAAAACGTTCGCCATAGAAAAGGGAGTTCTAAAAGAAACCGACAATTACGAGTTGAAGATTCGGACGGTCGAGAGGAAGCAAAGCACAGACTTTGGAAAACTGACTTGCTTTACTTTTGTAAAGGAGACTTCTCAGATTCTAGTCGGGACCAAGAGAGGCAACGTGCTCATTTATGGCTACACTGCCGAGTACCAAGAGAACGTCGACGCTTCTAACACTGATGGCTTAAAGTTCGTCAAAGGTTTGAGAGTAGAACAGAAAAGGATCAATGTTTTAAAAAATGTCGATGGGTGCGTTCTTTTTTGCAACGAATATTACTAGTAACATTGACTTGATGATTGAATTATTTCTAGCAGTGAAATTTTAAACTGATGATCAAGAAGAAGAAAAGGTAACAAAAAAACGAGTTTGCTTATGACCACACGACTGAAGTAAAACTTAGCTCCATCTGTATGTATATATATATATATATATATATAATGTATAATATATACAAGTATACACATATAAATATATTAATTTTCTACAAATATTTAAACCTTTTAACTCTTTCTCCACCTAAGGGTCCGTCTGACTTGGTACCACTTTGTTACATATTTAGGTACCTACTACCAAGCACTGCAGCCGTTGGAATGATCCGGTTTGAATTTGTAAGGTAACAGAGCTAGAATTATTTGAGCTTATGGAGCATTTCATTTGAGTTTTCACAAGTAAACTGTCTCCATAAGTTAGTAGCCGCTTAGGTGGATTGCTAGCAAAAAAATCTGTACTCTGCGTTATTGTAAATATTTTGACTTTAATTGGAATTTGAGGCAAAGACAGAAAGCGTAGTAACAACGAACCTTCATCACTAGATTACGGGGTCGTTTCGTTTTAAAATATTGTTCAATTTTATCATCGTTATCAACATTATGTTTATGTATGTATGTATGTACATATCTCATAGAGACAACCGCAAAACTTTGTGGTATATTTTGTTGCTTTATTTTGTTGCTCAAATACAATGACTTGGCTAAGGAGCACACTCTTTTAAATATTTTGGAATATTATTTACATATTTCCTAAATTCTACGCTGGGATTATATGACATTTCATTATAAAGTTCATATAATCTTTGTCTACTCTTATGGACTCCTACTGTCGCCCATACATTAAATGCCTTGTTCGAGAAGAATGTATTAGTAGTAAAAGTATTACCTCTAAAACATTATCATAATGTTTTAGAGGTAAAAGTATTACAGTTATTACAGTTAGTATACAAAATCATAATCGGTTGAATCGGAATGAAAACAGTTTGAGATCTCGGATCCAATGAATTTTAAAACTACTCAGGTTCGATCAACAAAGTATTAAACACTGAGTTCGTAGGATCCGATTTTGATTAAATTACGGCAACCTCTGTCTCTCTTCTAAATCGTTATAGTATGCAATAGTGAATAGATGCAGCAATAAAAACCAAAACGGAAATTCGTTGTTTCTAAATTTTAAACACGCGTTCAGTTATGCGCATTTAAACGAGCTTTACTAATCGAATAAAAACAATTTCAGTGTAATTGTGACGGGCAATAACGCTGGTGAAATTCGCTTCTATGACCCCCAGTTAAAACTGCTCTACTGGATACACGGCTTCACGGTGGACTGTGTAAAAGGGCTCAGTTTCAATTTATCGCCGAGGAGTTATCAAATATTGGACCCAAAATGTATGTGTCTGTAATATACAAATCTGATAGAGGTCGTCTAAATCAAAACGGCCCGTATCTCGATTGATTTTATTACTTTTATCATGTCATATGTTATGGTAAAAAGGCTAAAGCACAGTAGAAATTCCGCACAGGTTTAATACGGTAAATGTAACGAGTGCAGTTTTAACTTACATGATCTCTGCTTTTTCATTAGTATGTATAGGTCGCTCCACGAAAGATGAAATCAAATGGAAGTGCGCAGAAGCGAAAAATAGGTGTCGGCACGGTGAGGTGTGAGGTACGGGGAAGCGAAACCATTGTAACGGGCGACGCGCTACTCCTACGTCGTTTCTTCCTGCGTCCCGTCGCCCGCGCACCTTCTTGTGTCGTCTTGTGTACTATCGATATTGAAAGTGCTAGCGACTACCTGTTATAAAATTTTAAATTTTTGCGATTATTTTTGTACTTTAAAAATATTGTGTAATATGATATGTGCAAATATTTATTACTTTATAAATTATTTTGGGACTATTTAAAATAGCGTAATTCGTATATTGTATAAAGTTGTAAAAATTTTGTAGTTTTCTACGAGATGATTTTTTTGCCAATTATTGCATGTAAAATATCCTTATAATCGAAAGCTATCGCATAGTATAGTTTAAACAGCAATTTCAAATACAAAAATACAAATACAAAATATTTTATTTCTTTAACTAAGTGTTCACATAAAATGCAGAATATTATTTAGAAGCAGTTAAAACCTAACGATGATATATAAATATATCGTTCCGTTTTCGTGGAGACTTTGATGTGTAGTTATAATGTTGACCTTTGACTTTTTACATATTAAAATTCCATAACATAATTTTCATTTTTCTGCTTGATTGTACATGTGCCACTGCACTCTATTTCATCTCTCTATTTAATTTCATCTTTGGTGGCGCGACCCGTACTAACTATTAGCCATATAAATTAAGAGTAAATATAAAACATTTTTTTTTCTATCTAAATTTGGTGGCATAGATCGATAGGTGAAAATCTTCACGAAAATATCCAACCAATTAAGTACCTAGGTGGATTGAAAAGTACTCGGCCTAACACAGATCCATTCAATTCTAAAAATCAAATCTACCCACATTATTTAGTTCAGTTCAGACTAGTAAATTGTGTGAAGTTCGAAACATGTGCGATAATTAGTTGTGATTTTATAAATTTATTAACAAAGTAATCGGACATAATTTCCGCGAATGGAGCAAATCGAGCAGCGTGCCGTCATTAAGTACCTCCATAAGAAGGGGTTATCATCAAAAGCCATCCATGATGACATGGTCAGTACATTAGGCGATTGTGCTCTGTCATATTCATCCGTCAAAAAATGGATAGCAGAATTTAAGCGTGGTAGAGAAAGTGTGAAAGATGAACCCCGCTCTGGAAGGCCTTCGACGTCAACTACTGACGAAAATATTAAAAAAGCACTTGATTTAATAATGGGAGACCGCAGATTAAAAATTAGAGAGATAGCCGAGATTATAGGCATCTCTTATGAACGAACTCAAAACATCATTGTCAACGAGTTGGGTTTCCACAAGGTGTCTGCGAGGTGGGTTCCGCGACTGCTTTAAGTTGAACAAAAAAGGACGCGATTGTTATTTCACGCGACTGTTTGGAGTTATTTGAAGCCGATGCAGATGATTTTTTGAATCGTTTTGTTACTATGGACGAAACATGGGTTCATTACTGTACACCGGAAACAAAACAACAATCAAAACAGTGGAGAAGACCTGGTTCACCACCCCCTAAAAAGGCTAAGTCGATTTTGTCGGCAAATAAGGTGATGGCTTCAGTATTCTGGGACTCGAAAGGTGTGATTATGATTGATTATCTTGAAAGGGGTCAGACTATAAACTCTGATTACTACTGCACCTTACTACGTCGTTTACGAGAGGAAATAAAAGAAAAACGTCGAGGAATGCTCAGAAGAAAAGTCCTGTTTCATCAAGATAACGCCCGTGTTCACACGTCAGTACAGTCAATGGCTGAAATTCACAACTGTGGCTTTGAACTGTTACCGCATCCGCCGTATTCACCTGATCTGGCACCATCAGACTTCTTTCTGTTCCCTAACCTAAAAAAGCACTTGGGAGGTCAAAGATTTTCGACAAACGGCGAGGTCAAAGCAGCTGTAGACGCATATTTTGACTCTAAGGAAGAATCATTTTTTTTCAACGGTCTAAATGCTTGGAAGGGGAGGTGGCAAAAGTGTATTGAACTTGATGGTGATTATGTAGAAAAATAAAAATATAACTGATTTAGTATGTGTTTATTTTCTTGGTTAGGCCGAGTACTTTTCAATCCACCCTCGTAGATATCTGAGCAGCATTATAAATGCGATGTTAAATGTTCTCCCCAACCTGTTTGCCTAGTGTTGAGAATATTGACAATCTTTCTAATGTGTATCATCATTTCATGGTCTTTGTCTATTGGATTCTAAAAACTGAATATTGGACTAAAACACGTCTCAAGCGTTTATTGTTGTTTGTATTTTAAGTGACGACAAATGAATCAACAGGGTCAACAGGTTTGCCGGACCAAATCGGAAGATCATCCGCGTGACGCCAGACGGGGTGGATAATCGTGGCGTGAACCACTCGTAACACAAGCAATTTAAGCTTACCACGAGTGGTTAAGGGGAATATTAGTAATGTTTATAGCATTGTTAATATTCTTTTTAAAAAAAAATCGGAATTCGTATATTATATTTCTTCCAAATTTACTCCTCGCCTGTGTACAGTCATTTATAGAAACATGATGGCTGTTTGTTAAATCTTTTTTGAATAATAATGATAATATGATGGCTTTTGTGAAATACTATGAAAAGATATGGCTCAAGGACGAAAATTATGAGGCTGCTTGGAATTCATTTGTAGTGCCTCACAGATACAGACAGATAGTAAAGTTTTTGGATTGCTTCCAAAAATACGCCCAGTTTTTTAATTAGAAAAAATTAGAAAACGATTGCAAATGTACATTAAAAGAGATGAATGTATACAGGATATACAATTACGTCCACTCAATAATGAAATTAGTGTTGGTCATTTCCTGGACATATTGCAGAATTTATAATTTACTTATTATAATTTAAAACAAGAGTTTAATTTGGTTTAAACGCAATACTTAATGTTTTTTTACGTTTTTGTTTTAATATTATAAAGTAAGAATATATTTTCTGTTGAACTATACTTGGGGTGAAAAAGCGGAACAACAATCAAAAAGTGAATTCCGATTATTAACCGCATTTCGATAAACAAACACGCATTTCCGAGTATCCACCCTAGGGTAGATTTCTTAGGATCAATAAACGAAATAACCGATTGAGAATAGAAATAGATTTAGTTGGGCTACAGCCTCCACTTACCATCAGGTAAACTATGTGCCCGCTTGTCACCTTAATTCTTTTAAAAAAAATTTCTATTCAAAGATTTTTTTTCTTCATGAGCGATTATGAACTAGCTGTTGGTCATATGCCTTATATTATTAAGCTTACGAAAGCTTTACAACATCACTCACAGGAACACACACAGGAGATACAAACTCCGAAGTCAAAGGTTTTAGCTTTCGCACAAACATTGCCTTCGGACGCAGTTTGATCATTTTGAAATTAAGCGTTATAAAATTCATAAAATTAGTTTCACAAATGTCTTGTATTCGCGTAAATGTAAGAAATCATTATGTATGTAAGCTAAGTACTCTACTTCTTAAGTTAACTGGGTGCAGGTATAACAAGAAGTATTCTTGTTTTTATAATTTCTAGGTAATCAACCCTGTCCGTGTTGGGAAAATGTGATAATGGAGGTAGATCCAGAGACTGGTGTCAAGCGCCAGAAGCTTATGAGGAGCAGACTGCCTCCAGACGCAACTGTAGCTAACAAACCGTTCGTCGTCAGAGATTTTATTGTGTGTAAGAATAGTATTGCTATTCCATCACCTCATTTAATCCCATGAATGTCGTAAGATGCGACTATGGGATAGACCAAATAGACTTCACGACTTAGGATAGTCGAAAGTAATACTCAGAGTCACAAGTCGGGATCTGTACGCTTAGCTGGTGGATGAGCATCGCAATATGCGGCATCTTGCACCTTTGAGCAGTTCTCTGTCAAAACCAATTTTGAAAGCAAAAATCAGGCAAAAGTAGTTTTGTCAAAGACCATTGGTCAATACCACTTTTAATTGCAAATACGGTGGGTGTACCATGGAAGGCCACTCTAACAAATAAACTGTTATTATTCATAAAGTCTAAGTCAAATTTACATTCGACTTAGACTTTATGAATTATTAAAATTAAAAAGTTCAATTCTTTCAATATTATATTTTATATCATTATAATGTACGGAGCTATAAAGTAATTTATTGTTTATTAGTTGTTAACTCAACATCCTGCAGTGGGCACCAAACCATTTACTAAAGTAACACGAAGTGAAGAAAATAATAAAATAAAATAAATATTATTTTTTCCTTCGTAGGCACAAACGACCAGGGTATCGGCTTCGTGGAATTCGTAACGGAGAGGAACGTGATCATCATGGACAACAAGACATCACCAGCGCTGTCTCTAACCGTACACCCTGAGAAGTATATAAGTGCAATTAAACAATACCATTTGATGAACTCCATCGCGAAAAGGGAAAGTTAAAAATTATTTTAGCGATCCGCCCCGACTTCGCTCGGGTGATATTTAAATCTTTCTTTAACTTCAACCCCCTAGCGAACTCATGACACCGCGGCCATATTCTGTCAAATCCCTAGCGGTCCCATGAGGTCGCACCCACTCTCAGTACTTTAACCCATAAAAAATTATATTTGGAGACTACTTTTCTATAAAGAAGTTTGGCATTATATAATCAATATGAAATACTCTATCCTCTAGTGCAATAAAAAAAACTGTTATCCTCTGCATATCCTATACCTTTAAACGAGCAATTATATATATATATATATATATATATATATATATATATATATATATATATATATATATATATATATATATATATATATATATATATATATATATATATATCCTATACTATTAAACGAGCAATTCTTGTATATATGTATATATATATATATATAATCGGGATCTCGGAAACGGCTCCAACGATTTTCATAAAATTTAGTGTCCAGGGAGTTTCGGGGATAATAAATCGATCTAGCTAAGATTTATTTTTAGAAAATGTCTTTTTGTCCGTGTTTTTAGGCAATTAAAAACTGCTACAATATAGTTAGAATAAGAAGGTAAATTTTGACAGTTTGGTAATGACTATAAATAGCTTATTGGTATAATGGGCGGTCACAAAATCGTAAAACCCCGGTTCGAGCCCAGATCGACCGACCGACTTTTTTATTTTTTTTTTCAAGTTTCTTTCTTTTTTGAGAAAATATATTTTTTTCGAGCCCTTTTTTTAGTATTTTTTAAAAACACGAAAATTTAAATAAAAATAATTGCACTCATGATTTTTTATTCAAATAACCAGTTCAGTTTTTTCTGTTATGTCGCTAAGATCAAAAAATATTATTTATAATTCATCAGTATGTAATTTGTATCTAAATATAATTTCCAAAACACACGAATTAAAAAAATCGAGCGAAAAATACCGAGCAAAGCTCGGTCAACCGGGTACTATATATATATATATATATATATATATATATATATATATATATATATATATATCGGAAACGGCTCCAACGATTTTCATAAAATTTAATGTCATGTAATGGGGTAATAAATCAATCTAGCTAGGATTTATTTTTAGAAAATGTTTTTTTATCCGTGTTTTCAGGCAATGAAAAACTGCTACGATATTAGAAGATAAATTTGGACTGCTTGTTAATGATCGTAATAGCTCAAGTGGATATCGAGTAGTCGCGAAATCGTAATCCCTTGGTTCGAGTCCCGTCCTTGGTCCGACTTTTTCCTTTTTTTTTCCAAGTTACCTTCTTTTGTGAGAAAATCTATTATTTCGAACCCTTTTTTTTAGTATTTTTTAAAAATATGAAAATTTAAATTAAACTAATTGCACTCATGATTTTTTATTCAAATAACCAGTTCAGTTTTTTCTGTTATGTCAATAAGATCAAAAAATATTATTCATCAGTATGTAATTTGTATCTAAATGTAATTTCAAAAAAAAACCGATCAAAACTCGGTCATCCGGGTACTTTATTTATTATCTACGTTCATTTAGTACGCCATTTTCGCGTGAATGTTATTGTGTTGATTTTTGGATTTTTCTAGTGTTTTATTATAAAATTGTTATGAAAGTTTTTGTATTAATATAATTTATCTTTTTACGTCAATAATTTCGAGTAATAAATATTAAAATAATTGTGCTTCTCACGCTGCCGACATTCGCTTGGTATATTTTTTTTGTTATCAAATACACTAAAATCTTTTTGTAATGAAGTAAACCCTGACTTTAGTTTAGACCACAAGATAGAATTTTTTTTTTTTTTTTTATATAGAAGAGGGGGCAAACGAGCATACGGCTCACCTGATGTTAAGTGACTACCGCCGCCCATGATCAACCGCAACACCAGGAGAATTGCGGGTGCGTTGCCGGCCCTTTAGAAAGGATTAAGCTCTTTTCTTGAAGGTCCCCAGGTCGTATCGGTCCGGAAAAAACGCCGGTGGTAAACTATTCCACAGAGAGGTTGTACGTGGAAGAAAACTCCTTGTGAAACGTACAGTGGTGGACCGCCAAGCATCCAGATGGTGTGGATGGTATCGGGACGTTTGCCGTGTAGTGCGTTCACGAAATTTGGCGGCTGGGATTAATCCAAACAATTCCTCAGAGCACTCTCCGTGATAGATGCGATAAAATACGCAAAGAGATGTGCCGGCATGAAATACTGTCCCGCTCTACTGAGCACGCCAAGCTTTTTAGAGGCCAATTTGGCCTTCCCTTCCAAGTGACCACGAAACTGCACGCCACTCGATATGTCGACGCCGAGGATTCCGATACTGGCTGAGGCAACAAGGGGAGTGCCTTGAAACTGAGGGGATACGACAAAGGGGTTCTTTTTAGCGGTTAACGCGCAAACTTGTGTCTTCTGGGGGTTAAACTGGACTAGATTTAGTCGTCCCCAATCCGAGACTCTGTTCAGCAAAGACTCGACTTCAGACACAAGTTTGTCCCGGCACTCGGAGACGTTTTCCCGAGAAATATTGGCTCGGCCGGTGTAAAGAGCATCACCAGTGCTGTCATCCGCATAGCAATGAATGTTACGGGTATGCAACATATCATTGATATGCAGAAGAAACAGCGTTGGCGATAGCACGCAGCCCTGTGGAACACCAGCATTAATAGGCTTGCAATCGGAGCTTGCACCGTCTACAACGACCTTGATGCTCCGATCTGCAAGAAAGCTGGTGATCCAATCGCACAGTTTCTCGGGAAGCCCATAGGAAGGGAGCTTCGAAAGAAGCGCTTTGTGCCAAACCCGATCGAAGGCCAAATTTTGTATAGATTTTATAATGCTAAACTTCTTCATAGAAAAGTAGTCTCTAAATATATGTTTCATTCATGTTTCATCGCATGCGACCGCTCGGGATTTGCCGACTTCGGGACTCGACTTGGCGTCTGACTACACTTTTTTAAATCAGTTCGACCGTTTCGGATTTCAGTTTATTAAAGAAAAAGAAGATTTATAAGTGCATATTGTTTGCTGGATGAGCTTTTTTACAGTCTGGAAAAAATAGAGTGTAACGTGAACGGAGTAGAAGTCTATGGCACTGATATTTTACAAAAAATAAAAATATAAATTTTAAATAAAATAAAGAAATTAATTAAAATCTATCGAAATTCAAATCATACCCATCCCTACTTTACGAACGGCAATAAAACAATAAATTTAGTAGGCGTCTTTGACCTTCGCAGGGACACTTCGCAGGGTCACAGGCTCAAGGGCAAAGGGCAAAAAAAATTTTTTTCAAACGTTTAATTCCACTTAGCAACAGCATTTAGATCCAGTATAGATTTCTATAGTACCTATAATATGTTGTTTTATTTAGGCCCGAATCCATCACCTCATTTCGTCCCCTGAACATCGTAAGGCCTTCAACAGATGACGGTACAACATCTCGTATAGGACAGCTGGAAGATATCCAGACGCCGGAGGAGCAACGTAAAAACAACCGCCAATTTAACAGCCATCACGGCATTCATTCATATATTACTGTGGAAGAGTTGCGTGTCCAGCATTGGACGACTTCATAAAGATGAAAATTTGACTGCCTAACCAGAATGGAAATAAATACTATTGTATTCTATTCTAGTTGGGTGTTGTAAGAAGTTACAGAGAGAAACAAATTGAAGGATGGGTGGCAGTGTCTTCCTAATAAAGACTTAAAATTGAAAAAAAAAACTGCGGTTGCAAACCCGCTTGCCAAGCGTGGCAAACTTTGGCAAATATCCCCCCTATGAGGACTTTAATAAGCTGTAACGGTATTCTATTCTATTCGTAGATAAATGATGGCCTCGCAGCCTTTCATGGGAAACGGAAGATCTGCAGTGCGATTGTATAACCCTGGTGGGATTCGTTATCCGGTGGGATTTACTCCGCAACTGCGTTATGTTTATTCATTCACATAACCTAAAAGAAGATATTACCTGATTGCAGGCCTTTTGTTTGCGTTGGCTACACTGACGGGACAGTAGAAATGTATAACTTCGCCCAGCATAAATTATTCACGAGACTGGACCTTAGAGATCGTTACAAGATCGTTACTCCTTCGAAGGACGATTCCATCAGGTGCAGCGTTGATGTGACTATGCCACAACTGTCTGTTACCAGCATGAAGTATTCACCATCAGGTTAAATGCAACTAAGGAATATCTCATCGCTCACATAGTCATCATATAGTCCCATCACAACTCTACTGGTGGCCTACCTCATAGACTCCTAAGAAACATCGCTCCAAGCCGTCTATATCCATTGACTTCCTGCGTGTACTTACTCTGGTTTCCGTGTGTCTCGCAATGTTGGGTGACCCTCGCTACTATACTCGATGACTTGAGAACGGAGTAGAAGCCTATGGCACAGATATTTTACAAAAATTAAAACAATGAAATAAATAAATTGATTAAAATCTATCGAAATTCAAATCATATCCACCCTACTTTACGAACGGCAATAAAATAATAAATTTAGTAGGCATCTTTGACCTTGTCACTTCGCGGGGTCACAGGCTCAAGGGCAAAGGGCAAAGTAATTATTCAAAAACATTTCAAATGTTTGATTCAAAAATTTTGTTTTTATTTTTTGTAAAATATCAGTGCCATAGGCTTCTACACCATTCACATGTTATACCCTATTTTTTTCCAGACGGTAAAAAAGGTCATCCAATATAGTAGTGAGGGTCGACCATATTATCCAGAAACGCTGGCAAACGATCCGCCATTTAAATCTTTGCCAGTACCTACATATGTACTATGTACTTACGTACTGGAGGGTCGTTTGCAAACGTTGCGCTTACCAGCACAAGGTGGCATCAATTGGTCTTTCTCCCTATCGTTCATCGGTTTTAATGTCCTCCAGACCGAATTTCGGCCACGGCGGCCTGCTTTAACGGAGGCAAGCCATCGGCGCAGGACAGGATTATAGTGCACAAGTATATGCGCAAGCATAGGTGCACTCTCTATTCCTTCACTCTCATAATCCGATGGGACGGTAAACCGACAGGACCGGAGAGAGATCAGGCGCAGGACCAACGGCTTTACGTGCTTTCCGAGGCACGGGGGTGTGACACAGCCAACTTCCTAACTCCGGGCAGCTACTGAGAATTTCTTGACAGAAAAACTCAATAATTGATTTTTTGGCCCAACCCGGGATTCGAACCCAGGACCTCATGATCAGCAGTCGCACTACTACAACCACTGGACCAACGAGGGAGTCGTCGTTTTTACGAGGTATAAAACCAGCCTACTGCCGTTTCATTCAATCACTTACCACTAAAATCTGCAATAAGAAGGAGAGAGAGGAGGTACTAACCCCCATATCATCTCGTGGGTGTGGTAAGAGGCGACGGCGGAAAACTAAGTCAGGAAATGGGCAAAACAGAATCTTCATAAAATTAACTTAAAATAATGATAGAACCGCGGTTGCCAATCCAATCTACAAGGCAATTGATGATGGTAGTAGTGAAGATGAGTTCTAGACCTTCTTTATTTTCTAGGAAGGTTATTGAGCAATTTGTCCGAGTGTGTATTGGTAGACTTTACATGATGTATTTAATTTATCAGACGATCAGGTTTCCTCACGAAGTTTTTCTTCATCGACAAGAATTAGGTAAATCGTTACTTAAAATTGAAATAAAAATATCATTGGTGCCGGTGTTTCTTCAATAGGTTATTTGTAATGCTTTATTAATTTATATAATAATGTCCTCTACACCGAATTTCGGTTACGGCGGCCAGTCTAAACGTAGATTATAGCCAAGTGCCCAAGTGTATGCACAAGCACAGGTCCACTCTCTAATTCTTCACTCTCATAGTCCGATATATGATGTAGGAGCAATGTCTTTACATGCTTTCCGAGGAGAAATACCGCCAACTTCCTAAATCCGGGCTGCTAATGAGAATTTCTTGACAGAAAAACTCAATAACTGATTTTGGTCCCAGCTGGAATTCGGACCTAGGACCTCATGATCCGCAATCTTGTTCACAACCATTAGACCATCGAGGCAGTCATAGTCATGGTTTATATATAGTACCTGCGGGTAATAGGGCCTAGCTAAATGAAATTCTAAAAAAGCGAGCAATAACCAATTCGGTCTACAGGTTTTAATAAAAATCATTGACTTAGTACAGTTACTATAAAGTATGAACGAAAAATTGTAACATTTTCCATAATGAAAAATAAAATTAAACATTTCTAAAAACCTTGCTTCTTCTTCTTCTTTAAGTGCCTCTCCATTATTGAAGGTCGGCAGTCATCCCTCTAAATTCTTCTTTGTTCCGGGCTAGCCTGAACAGATCTTCAACTTTCTTTATCCCAGTCCATTTCCGGATGTTACATAGCATTTCCTACTTATTTATTTACTTATTTTATACTTCATTTGACATTTTCCTTCTACCAACACCTCTTTTACCCGCTACTTTGCCCATCACAATAGTCTGCAGCAGTTGGTAACGTTCGTACCTTAGCACGTGTCCTAGGTACGCAACTTTTCTCTGTTTGATGGTTTTGACAAGTAGGGGTTCATTCCTTTTCGTCCGTTTGAGGACCTCAATGTTGGTAACTTTGTCTGTCCAACTTATTCGGAGCATACATCCACATTTCAAATGCTTCTAGTTTCTAGTGAGCCTTATTTTACTATGGTAGGGTAATAAGGCCTGCTGCTTTGACGAATTAAAATAATCAAAAAACACGTAATATATTCAATATTTGTGATCAATAATCGCATGAATACAGCAATTAAGACTTAAATTTCTAAAAGAAATATAAATTCCCTCGCCTAACAGCACTTAAAGTCATTAGTATAATAATGAACAAACGCACTCCTCGCGATTATCATCTGTGCGTAGGTGGTCTCGAGTTGAGATGAGTGTTAGGTTGAGTTGAGAGTTGGGTTGATAGTTGGGTTGAGTGTCCTCTCAACCGAATTTTGGTCACAGGAGCCAATCTCCACGGAGACTAGCCCATTTGCACAGTATAGAATTATAGTGTCCGAATGCATGCGCAACCAGGTGCGCTCTCTATTCCCTCACAATCATCAAATCGCAATCCGACACGGTCCGAGATAACTTAAGCGCAGGACCAATAATTAACACATAATTTAATAGCTTCTAATTCAAAGCTTTAATTCTTTGACACACTTTGTCTTTACATTGTTTAAAGACAGCTAAAACCAGGTTGTTTTTGGACTACAACATTAGTTTAGTAATAAAAGAGTATGATGATATATCTATTTGCATTTATAATATTTTAAAAGTGATACAAAATACATTTTAAAATAAAAATACATACGAAGAGAAAGTATATCTAGTAAAGCCATCAACAAAGCATATATTCACAAAGATAAAGATTACAATTTTAGATAGCTAAGTGTAATGTTATAAAGTATATCTAAGATTTATTTGGACAAATTTTTATTACTGGTGCAGTGCGCTAGGTAGCGCGTCTCTGTAAAATTGTAGAGACGTGGTACAGTTATATTAGTAGTATAGTTGTAGCACGAATGGGTCGGCTCGACCGGAGAAGGACCACACTCTCACAGAAAACCATCGTGAAATAGTAGCTTAATGCTGCTGTGTTTGTTCGTATGGTGAGTATAGAGAATCCGGAGAGCCTTTTTACTGGAAACGAGGCATTTCATCTTAGTCCTCACGGGTGACAACGCATCTGCATTTTGATTTGTAATCGAGAATAGATGTAGATGTCTATGGGCCGCAGTCACCACTTACTATCAGGTGGACTGTGTGCTCGTTTGTCACCCTATCCTACAAAAAAAAATACATCATCGTGTAGTAGGAGTCTGTTCTTACGTATCTCCTTGAACAAGAACGGTTTTTATAAATAATATTTTTGTTACATAGGCTTTATTAGCCTACAGGCCTGATTACCTGCAGGTACCTTATTGTACTAATTAATATTGACTTTGACTAGGTTATTTATTATGTTTATGAAGTTTGATAAAAAATAGTAATTTTTTTAAATATTAATAAGTAAATAACATAAATTTGCAGGCTTGCATCTAGCTTGCGGTCTTAATACAGGAGAATTGTTGTTTTTGGACCCAACCACGATTGAAATACGCACAAACAAATCCTTCAGGGACACCAAATATGCTATCAAGGAAATAACATACAGCCCTGATTCTCTCACAGTGGCGTGCGCTGTACGTAACTTTGTTAATTTTACTTAATCAAAAAATTTATATTAAATCGACACACCTGACTGTTTTCCGGTTCACACCAAATTTTAATAAAAGTAAGGGTGATAAACGATCGCAATCAACCTGATGGTAAGTGTACGCTATAGCCCATTGACACCTATATCTATCTATCCTCATTATAAAATCAAAATTAAGATGTTTCGCCACCCCTGAGGACTAATATGGATTGCCTCGTACCAGTAAAAACGGTCCTCGATGCGCGTCACTCACCATACGAAACACAGCAGTATTATATTGCTACTTTACGCTGGTACTCTGTGCGATCGTGGTCCGTGCAGCAGTTATAATACAGCTCTGTAGCTTGACTTTACCTCGTATCGGGCTGCTAGCTATTATGAAGGTGTCAGTTTACTACTCTTCTAAGAATCTCGACGGTGTGTGGGTAATACAGGGTTATTTTGGAATAACCAGCCAAATTTGCAGAGAAGGTTCAGAATAAGTAATATAGTGACGAAAAAGTAATTTAAAAAATGTCTAATATTCTGTCCTTTTTATCTTTTAAAATTCAGAATGCGTGATTGCATTATTTTAACTGATTTCACTTCGCACGCACATATTCGTAATACGCACGAATAATTCGATTGGTAGGCGAATACGTTATTGTCCATAAATCACATTCAATTTGGGACAATTTAAAATAAAAGTGGAAGCCTTATTTACTCGTATTTTCAAAAATTGCGAAAACGGTAAATATATCATTATTTATATATGTATTTGAACTTACGTCTAAAATTTTTCTACTCCGTGTAAAATAACGTAGTACCGTATTTTTTAATTTTAAAACTTATGGCATTCCTTAGTAGCCTGTAGCGTAGGCCTATGTACAGTGGACTTGTTTGTTCGGTAGTAAAAGGTTGAATCTCTAGTATATATTCAGTGATCTATGGGTTGAATGATGATGATGATATTTTTTTATTTTATTTGAAAACATTTTATTCTACTAAAGGTTTAATTGTATCATATTATTTATTTAAAAAAAAGCAATGAAAATAGTGTAAGGAAGGACTGTCCGGGGAAGAACCACGCTCTTAGAGAATACCAGCGTAAAATAGCAACTCAATGCTGTTTCATATTCGTTGTTTCGTACGGTGAGTGTTTTCACTGGAAACTAGGCATTCCATCTTAGCCCTCAAGGGTGGCAACGCATGTGCATTTTAATTTTTAATCAAGGGTAGATGTAGATGTATATGTGCACAGCATCCACTTACCATCAGGTGAACTGTGTGCTCGTTTGCCACCCTTATTCTATAAAAAAGTGTATAGATATTAATAACAAATTAAAAAAAACGATTAGCATAAATTAAAAATTGTTTTAGTGAAATATCGCTTTACTTTCAATGAAAATTTTACAGGATGAGGGTAGAACGATATGCCTGTACAAGTATGATTGTTCTGCCCTGGCGTGGAAGTTCATTGCGAAGCACAGGGCGCATTACAAAGATATTACCGCGGTCTTCTTCTTGCCCGAAAAGAACGAAAACGGAGACTACAAGCTGGTCTCACTTGGCGCAGACCGCATCCTTGTAGAGTACGATATTGGAGCTAGCTTTGACGAATATCTGGAAATACTAAGCTTGGATAGAATAGACCAGACGGCTGTCCCGCTGACCGGTATACCTTGGCCTAATCCAAAAGATGTGGATCCGGAAACTTGTCGCACTGATGTACCTATGATTCTAGTCGCAAATGACGAAGTAAATACATGCTGTACAAGTCATTAACTTACAATATTTATTATTTTGGCTATGACTTTAGTAAAGAAATGTAGGGTCCAATTAAATATAGTAAAGTAATAATATACAAAATTCCCACTGCTGGGCCACATCGCATTTCTCAGTGTTTTAGAATAAGGAAGTGTCTGATGTAAAGTATTTTTTTATTTCTCACACATGCAATTTCTTTACGATGTGTTCTTTCACTGTCAACACTAGTGTCTCACCAGCAAAGCAAAGTCAGGAATTTGCATTTAGGTAAAACAAAAATTACGGGCCTTTAGGTGCTAATTAGCTGCTAACTTTAAAAATTAGGTGCTCTAAAATTTGCACCTTACGTGTCGCTCGCAACGCAGTGACAATAATAGGTATGCGATAAATATTAACACCAAGGAATTATGTGTGAAGTGCTGCAAATGTAGGCAATAACAAGGCACCCCTAATCAAAATAAAGTCATTATTCAGAACAAAGCAGGTGCAAAAATCAGGTCTTCTGAAAATCGGAATAGGAATCAAAATCAGGTATAGAAATAACTTGATAATTAAGTGCTTTCAAAAGCACAACTCACTTTTTGACACAAGAATATTGACACAGTTACTTCTGCAACGGCTTCGGCGCTGTGGTAGGTGCAGCCTCTTCGCCTTGCGTAGCAAATCGTAGGCATCTACGGTTTGCTACGCGATTTACTGCTAACCTCAGCAGCTTCGGCCGTAGCCTCAGCCGCTACAGCTCAGATTCGATCTATTTTATTTATAATATATAACTGATAAAGAACAAAAAAATGCCGTTCATACCTTAAGTAAGGTAATAGTGGTCCTGGACCCGATAATTCCCAGAATGTTACCGTCATCTACATCCGACATAAATAATCTTGCAGCATTTAATTCCTTGCTATTAATATTTATCGTTTATCTATTATAGTCACAGCGTCGTTAGCGATACGTTTTGCCAGTTCATTGCGGTGAACATTTTGGCTTTTTAGGTACCTAATTAGTACCTGAAAAGCCCCCAATTTCGGCTTTTTCTAAACGCAAATTCTTGACTGTGCGTTACTGGCGAGACACGAGCTGTCAACGATTGGTAATGGAAAACTATAAAAAATAATGAATGGAATGGAAATGAAATATCTTAACGTTCATTCGCGTAATATTTATGTGACTTATCGTTGATTTCATTCATATTTATTTATTAACGTTAACGGTTATTTATACAATGTTAGCTTACCCCGCTGTGCTGCCAAACATCGCGCTTGTAGCAAATGAAAAAAAACTTTTAAGGGTTGATTATAATAATTTTCTATGATTATTTTTAGCACAAATATAAAATTATAAATTATAAAACAACAATGACCCTATCTACAATACTCGGCCCTCGTTTCGAGCATCCAGTACGTAAGATCCAACTGGTAACTAAGAGAGAAGGAGACGAGATTTCACAATATCTCCTGTTCGCCACTAAAAATACAATTGGTCTACAGAAGATGCCTTTGGATGGCAATCCATGGAAACACATCGGTCTGTTGGGGCATCCGATAGAGGTTAATATTTCATCTATACACATATTAAATAAAATTGTGTGTGGTGCTCTGCTCTGCTAACTACATAAAAGTAATACTCATCATTTTATTATGCACTTCTTAGCTAATCAATATTTAAAATATTAGTAGTTTAGTTGTAGCACGAATGGGTCGGCTCGACCGGGGAAGGACCACGCTCTCACAGAATACCAGCGTGAAATAGTAGCTTAATGCTGCTGTATTTCGTATGGTGAGTGTAGAGAACCGGAGACCCTTTTTACTGGAAATGAGGCATTCCATCTTAGTCCTCACGGGTGACAACGCATCTGCATTTTGATTTGTAATCGAGGATAGATGTAGATGTCTATGGGCCGCAGCAACCACTTACCATCAGGTGGACTGTGTGCTCGTTTGTCACCCGATCCTATAAAAAAAAAAATAGGATTTCCGCAAAGTAGTACCTGACTCTCTTAATTATAGAGATAAGTAGATAAAAGAGAAAGATAAGTAGTTTGATTAGTAGTTTAGTCTACGGTATCGCTTTTGTACACTTCCGTAGCGCAGACGGCAATAGCCCTTACAAGGCCCGCCAAAGGGCTGGACTCTTTGGTCAGTTGAATACTCAAAGGCTGGAGTTCTCTACTCCTTCATGTAGGGGTGCACGGGAAACACACCGTATCTATCACCTCGAAGCCTTGCGCCCTTTGTAACCCCTAGCCAAAGGTGTTTGCAATAAAGGATAAATAAAAAATAATGCCTTAAAAATGTAATCGAAAGCTTGTTTATAATTATCAATTCTTTTAGGTGACACAGATATGTTATCGGGAAGACCACGGTGCTCTGTTTACAATAGGAGCGAAGGACAGCTGCGTGACACAGTGGGCTGCTGATTATAGGTACCTGTCACTATTTGTCGTGCATTGGCGGCGTAAGAATATCCCATATATTATCCCGTGGGTGTCGTAAGCGGCGACAAAAGGAAACTAAACGGGAAACGGGGGGCAGCATCTTCCTAATAGTAACTCGAAATCATAAAAATTGGTTTCAAAAAAGAAGATAAGCTTATATAGATTATATATAAGATAATAAGATTGTTGGGTATCGATCGTAACTATTAAAGGAAAAAAATTGTTAGCATGAACATTTATGTTCTATAAAAAAATCTGTAGATGCTATACAAATAAACTTATTTTTCTCAGGATGTGATGCTGTCCTAGTATATTGTAATAACAAAGTAAGTGATGACCTAGACGGACTGATGACGTCATTTGTTGCAGACAGATCACCCCGTCTGTGTCTGTAGTTAGTCGGGTAACTGTAACTCTTATAAGTGACAGACCTAAATCTATCAAACGGGATTAAAATTGGGTGATGGAACCACGTCACGTTGCAACAAAATATTAAATTTTCTTTTGTCTTTTTCATTTCTAGTGCGTTAGACAAAACAACTAAGCTGGGAGGTGGAGACCTCGATCCCTACTATTGTTTAATCGAAAACGGTCGGCCTGGCTGGCTGTTCCACGAGATCCGCGACTTATTTTACTACATCCAGATATTGTGCCAAGGCACCTTCTCACCGTCTATTAGACGCGTCAAGGACTACATTCCTATAGACGCGCTCCCTGATTTGATGAGGGCGCTGGGTTTCTTTCCCTCTGAATATGAGGTATTTATTTCAATATATATTTATCTAGGTTTTACTAAATGTCCTCCTTTTAATCGCTTAAGAGTTCGAAGGGGTGGATAGGACACTATCCAATCCTTTACAGTGAACTCGTCGTTGTGAAATTTTGAAAGATAAAGCCAATATAACACATGCATTTTATCACTCTTTGTGTGGTGTAAGCTGCAGAGCCCATTCACCATCAGGTGACAACAGCTTGCTCGGCGGACGACGGGACATCCCCATATTTACCGACGACCAAAGCACATTTTTGTCTCTCCAATTGTTTAAAAAATGTTTTTAACAAAGTAATACTACATCTATATTATACTTCTATCCTCACTCTTCCGGACAAGTTGTTCACATCTTGCGTTGGGGTGTAAGGAAAACTTTCTGATTAGGTACCTCAAATCGGTGGCGTAGTCAGAACAAGGGCCGGGCGGCACTATCTACAGCCAAAAATAATAAAACAGTATAATTTGATAAAGATTATTTTATTTGAACTTGACTAAGACAAAACTTCAGGAGTGTTGTGTTATTCATGTTTTACTAGCCCCAAGGGGGCTTCAGGAATTAGGACCACAAGGACTTGGGGTCCTCACTTCTGAAGCCCTCCTTGAGAGGCGAGACAGTGACTGTAGCCCTCCTTGGAGGGTGGGTTAGTGATACGCTACTGCCTTACGTATACGCGGTTTACCCTGCTATCAAAGAATGCTCTAAAAGGAGACACTCACTTTCACACTTACAGGTTCTTCACGTAGGGTATTTGGTATTTAAGTTATAGCGTATCCCACAGCTGGGCACATACCTCCTCTCATTTCTAAGAGGGTTTTAGGGCAAGGAAATGTCCGCCGCACGGCCCTAATGCGTGTTGGCAAACTTCACTTGTCTTCGAAAACCTTTTTTTCTTATATCTCAGACATGCAGATTTCCTCAGGATGTTTCCTTCACCGCCGAGCTCGTGGTAAATCTGCACTTAAAATTGCAATTCACAATTTCATTGGATCGAACCCGGGTTTCTCGCGTACTGTGAAATTTACAGCGACCGCTTAGCCCCTAAACTACCTACAACGGCTCTTTGGTATTTACGTCTGACGTAAACGAGATGGTTATGCCACTATCTATAGGAAGCTGTAATATTTTTCTCACACTGCCAATTATCTTTTACCAATGTCATGTTATGGTAAATATGTCGTAGGATAATTAGATAAACCAAATTTTCGAAAAAAATCTAGGGATAAAGCGAAAACTTATATCTAATAACTATAACGAATAACTAAAATTAGATGATTGGTCGAATCTTTTTTTATATTTATGGAATAGGGGGCAAACGAGCAAGCGGCTCACCTAATGTTAAGAGACTACCGCCGAATTGCACGTGCGTTGCCAGCCCTTTAGAAAGGAGTAAGATCTTTTCTTGAAAGTCCCTAGGTCGTATCGGTCTGAAAAAATCGCTGGTGGTAAACTATTCTACAGAGAGGTCGTACGCGGAAGAAAACTCCTTGTGACTGGTGGACCGCCAAGCATCCAGATGTTGTGGATGGTATCGGGACGTTCGCCGCGTAGTGCGTTCACGAAATTTGTCGGCTGGGATTAATCTCTCTATCTATCTAATCTATTCTAAAACCGAATCAGCACGCCCCGACTCCACGTAGTATTGTCTGCCCTACCCCTAGATTGTTTTTGTAACGCCGTAGGCGTGAAGGGAGAGCAGCCCCGCCTGCCGTAGCAAAAGGAGACCAATAAGCCGTAGCTGCGGAGGTGAGCAAGGGCGATGGGGCTGCACTTCTTGCAGCGCCGAAGCTTTTACAGAAGTAACTTTGGGTCAATATTCCTTTGTAAAAAGTGAACTGTTATCATTTTACAAAAAAAAAATCATTACTTATAAACTACATGCCTATAAACCAAAATCAAGTCGATCTGAGTTAAGTATATTCAAATTTGCAAAACCTCTAGTCTTTTTTCTGTAAGGTTGAGAAATGTCATAGCCATTGTTTGAAGCGAATGTTTTTTTTTTATAGAAGAAGGGATCATGCGGCTCACCTGATATTAAGTGACTACCGCCACCCATGATCAACCGCAACACCAGGAGAATTGCGGGTGCGTTGCCGGCCCTTTAGAAAGGAGTAAGCTCTTTTCTTGAAGATCCCCAGGTCGTATAGGTCCGGAAAAATCGCCGGTGGTAAACTATTCCACAGAGAGGTTGTACGTGGAAGAAAACTCCTTGTGAAACGTACAGTGGTGGACCGCCAAGCATCCAGATGGTGTGGATGGTATCGGGACGTTTGCCGTGTAGTGCGTTCACGAAATTTGGCTGCTGGGATTAATCCGAACAATTCCTCAGAGCACTCCCCGTGATAGATGCGATAAAATACGCAAATAGATGCAACATCTCTTCGCAGCGCCAGTGAATCGAGCCGATCGGAAAGCACTCGGTCGTCGACGATTCGAGCCGCTCTACGCTGGATGCGGTCAAGTGGAAGGAGCTGGTACTTGGGAGCCCCAGCCCAGAGATGGGAACAGTATTCCATGTGCGGCCGAACCTGCGCCTTGTAAAGTTGCAGGCGGTGTGCCGGCATGAAATACTGTCCCGCTCTGCTGAGCACGCCAAGCTTTTTAGAGGCCAATTTGGCCTTCCCCTCCAAGTGACCACGAAACTGCACGTCACTCGATATGTCGACGCCGAGGATTCCGATACTGGCTGAGGCAACAAGGGGAGTGCCTTGAAAGTGAGGGGATACGGGGTTCTTTTTAGCGGTTAACGCGCAAACTTGTGTCTTCTGGGGGTTAAACTGGACTAGATTTAGTCGTCCCCAATCCGAGACTCTGTTCAGCAAAGACTCGACTTCAGACACAATGTTGTCCCGGCACTCGGTGACGTTTTCCCGAGAAATATTGGCTCGGCCGGTGTAAAGAGCATCACCAGTGCTGTCATCTGCATAGCAATGAATGTTACGGGTATGCAACATATCATTGATATGCAGAAGAAACAGCGTTGGCGATAGCACGCAGCCCTGTGGAACACCAGCATTAATAGGCTTGCAATCGGAGCTTGCACCGTCTACAACGACCTTGATGCTCCGATCTGCAAGAAAGCTGGTGATCCAATCGCACAATTTCTCGGGAAGCCCATAGGAAGGAAGCTTCGAAAGAAGCGCTTTGTGCCAAACCCGATCGAAGGCCTTCGCAATGTCCAAACTAACGGCCAATGCCTCCCCCTTGAACTCTGCTGCCTCCGCCCATCTGTGAGTTAGGTAGACCAGAAGATCACCAGCTGACCGACCACGGCGAAAACCGTATTGGCGGTCACTAATCAGCTGGTGATCTTCAAGGTACCTCATGAGCTGGCAGTTTACAATGGACTCCATTGTTTTGGAGAACAAGGAGGTGATGGCGATTGGCCGGTAGTTGGACGGGTCAGAGCGGTCGCCTCTTTTAGGGATCGGGTGGACGTAAGCCGTCTTCCATGATTTTGGGACTGCGCCTAGGGAGTAGGAGTACCGGAAAAGACGCGTTAAAACCGGTGCCAACTCTGGAGCACACGTCCTCAGCACAATTGGGGGGATTCCGTCAGGCCCACTCGACTTGTGGATGTCCAGGGAGAGGAGTGCTTTGCGAACCGAGCGCTGTGTGAACTGCACTTCCAGCATGGAGCATTCACACCGCAGGATGGTCGGCGGCGTACTCCCCCGTCATCGAGAGTCGAGTTAGACGCAAAGAAAGAGCCTAGAAGATCGGCTTTCTCCTTTGCGGTATGGGCCAGTGAGTCGTCCTCCCTGTGCAGAGATGGAAGAGATGGCTGACAGAAATTCCCCTGGACAGCCTTGGCGAGAGACCAGAATGCACGGGTTCCAGAAGGAAGACGAACTAATTTCTCGCCAATTCTGCCTATGTGCTCTGACTTTGCCTTGGCAATGACTCTTTTGAAGGACCTAGAGGCGGAATTATACTTCTTTTTTAGAGCGCTGGTGTTTACATCCCGGGACGCTGGTGCATCAGCCCAGGCTTGGTAGCGCTCCTGCTTATAGCATGATGCTATTTTACAGGAGCGACCAAACCATGGCTGAGATTTGCCTCCAATGGGCACCACAGAGGAAGGAATAAAAAGTTCCATACCCTGAAGTACCACATCAGCAACAGAATCCGCAACAACGTTGGGATCATCTGGCGAGAAGCAAACCCGCCCCCAAGGGTAGGATGCAAAGTAAGACCGCATCCCATCCCAATCGGCTGACCTATAGTGCTAAACACGGCGGCAGCCTGCAGAATGCAACCGCGATTTCAGCGTGAGTGGCACCACACTCCGGACCAGACAATGGTCCGAGGAGCCTAAAGGGGCGTCGACGGAAATCTGATATCCGTCCGGGTGAGAGGTCAGCAGAAGGTCCAACAGGGAAGGTGCATGATCCTCTACATCTGGAATCCGCGTAGGCGAAGTAACCAGTTGTGTCAGACCATATGCCAAGGCAAAATCATGAACAGATCTCCCCGCATGATCGGTTAGACGTGAACCAAGCCATTCGGCGTGATGGGCGTTAAAGTCGCCGAGGATCATGATCTCTGCGGAGGGGATCTGCTGTAGCAACGAATCTGCAGCCATTTGGACGTGGTCGAAGAGTCGGTCTGTTTCGGCATTACCGCTATGGGACTTATAGAGGCACCCGTAGACGCGCGGATGGTCGTCGCTGTCTACGCGTAGCCAAAGGATGGACAGGTCCGAACCTTCAAGTCTGCCGAGGCGTCGAGAACAGATGTCCTCTCTGACGTAAACGCAAACTCCAGCCCGAGGCACAAAGGAGTGTTCCAGTTTGTACCCCGGGTAGGAGAGATACGAGATATCAGCCGGAGAGGACACCTGCGTCTCGGTCAGAAAGAGCAGAGCCGGCCTCGCCGTCTCGAGATAGTAGTGGACGGCGTTTAGGTTAGAGTGAAGTCCCCTGATATTGCAGAAATTCACGGACAGCGTGGCAGGGGTCGCCTTGGTCTTGTTGCTCCGTTTGCCCCGAGCAGTTGTAGTCCTGAGCGGAATCTTGCCCCCCAGAATACGCGGGGCAGCCTGAGCACCCACGCTCAGAAGTGGAGAAACATGGTCGTGGATGCTCAGCGAGGGTTCTCCAGGGGTGCTGGTACCCTCCTGGGGTAGTCTATCATTATTTAATTCCGCTACCATGTTGATGGGGGGGGGGGGGATTTGGGCCACCTGCACTTACCAGACGAAACGCGGAAGCAGAGCTTCCACTTCACGCCGGTATTCTGTGAGGTCGTGGTACCACCCCGGTTTGGGCCGGCCCATACGTGCAACAGCAAAGCTGCCGCGTGGCTCTACCACTGTTAAATGAGGAATGTAGCCTAATGGCAGGGCGCGGGCCGCAAAATCAAAAAGGTCGTGGGTTCTAATCCGCTATTCGACTACTGGCGTGGACCACTCGTAACACAAGCAATTTCAGCTTACCACGAGTGGTTAGGGGGAATATTAGTAATTTTATAGCATTGTTAATATTCTTAAAAAAAAATTGTCTAATTATCGGTGTTTTTGCGATATCCCTAGATTTTTTCCGAAAATTCCGTTTATCTTATTATCCTACGACGTATATACATTTATATCCTATACTATTAAACGAGCAATTCTTGTATATATCTATATAATCGGGATCTCGGAAACGGCTCCAACGATTTTCATAAAATTTTGTGTGCAGGGAGTTTCGGGGGCAATAAATCGATCTAGCTAGGATTTATTTTTAGAAAATGTCTTTTTGTCCGTGTTTTTAGGCAATGAAAAACTGCTATAATATCGTTAGAATAAGAAGGTAAATTTTGACGGCTTATTAATGATTACAAATAGCTTAATGGTATATTGGGCGGTCGCAAAATCGTAATACCATGGTTCGAGCCCAGACCGACCGACCGACTTTTTTTAAATTTTTTTTCAAGTTCTTTTTTGAGAAAATCTATTTTTTCGAGCCCTTTTTTTAGTATTTTTTAAACACACGAAAATTTAAATTAAACTAATTGCACTCATGATTTTTTAAGCACTCATGATTTTTTAATCAAATAACCAGTTCAGTTTTTTCTATTATGTCGCTACGATCAAAAAAATATTATTCGTATTTCATCAGTATGTAATTTGTATCTAAATATTATTTCCAAAAGACACGAATCAAAAAAAAAACCGAGCGAAAATTACCGAGCAAAGCTCGGTCAACCGGGTACTATACATTTAATATAATTAAGTTGTAGTGTCTGTCTGTATTAATAAAAATAGCTGCCTTATTGAGCTGAGGGGACTATTTGCATGGGCGGGTCATGAGAAACATTTTTTTATTCTGTCGGTCTGTCCGAGCTAATCTTCGGAACGGCTAAATCGTTTGTAATGAAACTTCACGAACAGATAGAGAGCAATGCTAGGAGTCGTCTAGAATATATTTCATTCAAAAATACTTGGAAATTTTCAGATGATAAAATAAAATATGGTTTTTAACATTTAGTTAGTGCCGTGTAGTGGCGGTTAAGAATATCCACTACCCCATATCTTCCCGTGGGTGTCGTAAGAGGCGACAGAGGGAGACAGGCAGGAGATGGGCAGCAGCATCTTCCTGATGACAACTGTGACGTAATAAAAAACTGCGATTGCCAACCCGCTCGCCAAGCGTGGCAACTACGGCAAATACCCCCCAATGAACAAATACACAAAAAGACGGCCCCCAGTCCCCGGCGGCCCCGCTATTCCTGGCTACGGTGGCGACCATGGTAACGGCGGGGCAGGGGGTGCTAAGAATCTCCGGTGGAGGTTCGGTTGCCACCTACGACGACTCGACCTGGCAACATATAACGCACGCACCCTGAGGACTGACGAGAAGATACTGGAGCTGGAAGAAGAGGTAGACAAGTTGCGCTGGCATATTATTGGATTATCCGAGGTCCGAAGAGAGGGGGAGGACACGGCAATCCTCGAGTCCGGCAACTTGTTCTATCACCGGGAGGGCGACCATCTGTCCCAAGGAGGTGTCGGATTTATCGTCCACAAGTCTCTCGTCAACAACGTTGTAAAGATTGGGAGTGTGTCGACGAGGGTCGCGTACCTGATACTCAGAATCACCAAACGGTATTCGCTGAAGGTCATTCAGGTTTACGCACCAACCTCGGCACACCCCGATGAGGAGGTGGAGGAAATGTATGAGGATATTTCCAGAGCCATACATTCCTCCAAAACCCACTACACGGTGTTGATGGGAGACTTCAACGCAAAACTAGGCACAAGAGAAAGCGGTGAGCTGAAGGTAGGGAAATTTGGAGTGGGGCAACGGAACCGAAGGGGCCAGCAGCTGGCCGACTTTATGGAGAAAGAGGGACTCTTTATGATGAACTCTTTCTTCCAGAAGCGGCCCCACAGGAAGTGGACCTGGTCGAGCCCCGACGGTTCGACAAAAAATGAGATTGACTTCATTATGACGACCAGACGCCAACTGTTCAGTGATGTCTCAGTGATCGCAAGGGTGAAAACTGGCAGCGATCACCGAATGGTTAGAGGCACACTGAACCTAAACGTTAAGTTGGAGAGGTCTCGTCTAATGAAGTCAACGCTCCGTCCCCCTCGTGCTCTAATCCAGAATCCCGAAACCTTTCAGCTCGAGTTACGTAACCGCTTCCAGTGCCTAGAAGATTGCAATGCAGTGGACGATATGAACGACAAGCTCGTGGAAACTGTCCATGCGGTCGGAGCTAAGTTCTGCAAGACCCGCCGCAGAAGAACACAAAAACTCTCCGATCACACTCTTAATCTCATGGCTGTTAGACGGGAGATGAGGCTGCAATCGTCAACAGATTTGACAGCATACAGGCAACTGAACAGACAGATCTCCAAGTGCATGCGGCGAGACTTACGCAACTTTAATACTTCTCGTATTAAAGAAGCGATCGAGCGGAACCAGGGCTCCAAAGTCTTTGCCAGAGATCTGTCTGCCAGAAGGAGTCAACTGTCAAAGCTGAAGACTGAGTGTGGCAACATCGTTTCCGGGACACCTGAGATTTTGAGTGAGATTGAGAGGTTCTATGGGCAGCTGTACACATCATCGTTGGAGCCACACGCAAGTGTGAGTAACGATCCAAGAGCAAGTCTTATCCGACACTATTCCGATGATATCCCGGACGTCAGTCTAAGCGAGATTAGAATGGCTCTCCAGCACCTTAAAAACGGCAGGGCCCCAGGCGAGGATGGAATTACAGCGGAGCTTCTGAAAGCGGGTGGAACACCGGTACTTGTAGTCCTTCAGAAGCTCTTCAATTCCGTCCTCCATGGTGGCACTACTCCAGAGGCGTGGAGCAGAAGTGCGGTGGTCTTGTTCTTTAAGAAAGGCGACAACGCTCTCTTAAAGAACTACAGACCGATTTCCCTTCTGAGCCGCGTCTACGTGCTGTTTTCGAGAGTCATTACGAATCGTCTCGCACGCAGACTTGACGACTTCCAGCCTCCCGAACAAGCCGGTTTCCGAAAAGGCTTCAGTACCATAGACCACATACATACCCTGCGGCAGATTGTACAGAAGACTGAAGAGTACAATCTGCCACTTTGCCTGGCGTATGTGGACTATGAGAAAGCCTTTGATTCCGTCGAAATTTGGGCGGTGCTACAGTCCCTTCAGCGGTGCCAACTTGACTGTCGGTATATCGAAGTGCTGAAGTGTTTGTACAGTAGGGCTACGATGGCTATCCGAGTACAGAACCAGAGCTCGAGACCTATCCAACTGCAGAGAGGTGTAAGACAGGGTGACGTTATATCCCCGAAACTCTTCACCGCTGCATTGGAAGACGTTTTCAAGCTACTGGACTGGAAAGGATACGGTATTGACATCAATGGCGAGTACATCACTCACCTTCGATTTGCCGACGATATAGTCCTTATGGCAGAATCGCTGGAGGACTTAAGCACTATGCTCAATGACCTCAATAGTGCCTCCCAACGGATAGGTCTTAAGATGAACATGGACAAAACAAAGATCATGTTCAATGTCCATGTCACACCTATGCCGGTAGTTGTTGGGAGCACTATGCTCGAAGTTGTTGACGAGTACGTTTACCTGGGACAAATAGTCCGACTAGGTAAGTCCAACTTCGACCGAGAGGTCAATCGACGGATTCAACTCGGCTGGGCAGCGTTCGGGAAATTACGACATATCTTTTCGTCAGGTATACCTCAATCTCTAAAAACTAGATTGTACAACCAGTGCGTGTTGCCAGTGATGACTTATGGATCTGAGACGTGGTCCTTCACTGCTGGCCGTATGAGGACGCTTAACGTCGCTCAGCGAGCTATGGAGAGGGCTATGCTCGGAGTTTCTCTGCGTGATAGACTCAGAAATGAGGATATCCGCAGTAAAACCAGAGTGACCGACATAGCCCAACGGATTAGTAAGCTGAAGTGGCAATGGGCCGGCCATATAGCTCGAAGAACCGATAACCGATGGGGAAGAAAGGTTCTCGAGTGGCAGCCTCGTACCGGTAGGCGTAGTGTAGGGCGACCCCCCACTAGATGGAGTGACGACCTGGTAAGACATGCAGGAAGTCGATGGATGCAGGTGGCTCAGGACCGTGCTTTGTGGCATTACTTGGGGGAGGCCTATGTTCAGCAGTGGACTTGTGAAAGGCTGTAATGATGATGATGATGAACATTTAGTTATATGTACCACGGTACAAGCGCGCGCGTTGCGCCTGCACGGGCTTTTGTCATTATAGATTATTACGTGGGTAGTTATATCTATCTGTCTATCTATCTATCTAATATCTTTAAACGAGCAATTCTTGTATATATATAATCGGAATCTTGGAAACGGCTCCAAGGATTTTCATGAAATTTAGTGTGCAGGGGTTTCGGGAGCAATAAATCGACCTAACTAGGATTCGTTTTCAGAAAATGTCTCCATGTCTTCAGACAATGAAAAACTGCTACAATATCATTAGAATACGAAGGTACCTAAATTTTGCCGATCCATTAAAGGTTATAATAATTCAAGGGGGATTCAAGTCCAGATGTCTTATGATCGACTTTTTTTCTTTTTTTTTCAAGTTCCTTTCTTTTGTGAGAAAATCTACAACTTTTTTTAAAAAAAATACGTAAAATTAGATTAAACTAATTGTACTCATGATTTTTTATTTAAATAACCAGTTCAGTATTTTTTATTATGTCGGTAAGATCGAAAAATACTATTCATATTTCATCATGTATGTAAATTGTATCTAAATATATATACAAAAAACACTTTTTCCAAAAAAAAGACCGACCAAAGCGCGGTCATCCAGGTACTTTTTAATTATATCGAGTACTTACATTTTTTTTTTCAAATTGTCATTTATAATGCATATATGTCCTAATATAATATTACATAATATTATGTCGCAATTACATTTTATTATATGATTGTGGATGGAGTAGCATTTAAATGAAGAAATATTTATTTTACCTATTTTTTTCACTTGAACAGCAAATAATTTTACTAACTTGTCTACTGAATTGTAATTTACCTACGTCCAGGTTCAAACTTTAATTTAAATTTTTAACTTCCCGCTAAGAAAATCGAAAATTTTCAAAAATAGGGAAGTTATTGGTTTCACCCCGATTTTCTTAAATCGAGTTTTCATCAGATCTTGACGTTTTGAGATCCCAGGAAGCTATTCTGACTAATTTCACGTGGACGTCCGTACGGATGTATGTATGTGTGTGTGTAAACCTTTCATAACTTTGAAGGTCTTTATCGATTGAGATGCGGTTTGCAGCGTTCTAAAGATCTCAGTGTGGAATAGATTTGGTGATTATATGAACTCATTCGTACTAGTAGATTTTGAGAAATCTCAAAATAAAATGTTTTAAAAATTGTTTTTTTTTGGAATAACTTAAACAGTTTTACCGATCAATTTCCAAAACTAATCAGCTCTTAACCTCAAAAAATGACGTCGAATGCCGTTTGGAAAATAAAAATCGGTTCATTCGTTCGTGAGATATCGAAGGAGAAGGAATTTGAAAAAAACGTTTTTTTTTTAACATAACTACGAAATTTCGTAACATAATTTGGTGAAATTTGGAGCGCTTTGCATTTGAAATTAGCGGGAAGTTCCAGGGGTGGCCTGCAGGGTCAACCAATTTTTATATTAGTAGCGTCGCTTCGCACTGTATGAATATCGAAGTCACACTAAATGACACCAAAGTACATACCTTACTTTAGTGTCATTTACTGTGTCTACGGAATGCAGTACAGTTCGTTTGAACAAAGTGAGTGTTCGGAATGCGAAATCTAGTGCATAGTAAATATATATACCTAGTTTTTAATTATCTTAAAATCTAAATAACGCCACATTAATAGATCTATCACCCAAGCAAAGTCGCTTGTAATAATACAAAAAAAGTTAATATTAAAAATCATTGCCTCTTACGGACGGCATTGCCTCTTTATTACGCCATCGCAATGCGTTATTTTTCACTTAGCGTTCGTGGAAATTCAGGTCGAAAATCTGATCGTTGAGGCGAAGTACAAAGTGTGCCAACGACGCCCCTCAACCGAGATAAACTTCGAGGAGTTTGTAAAGTTATATTTGAATCATCGGCCCGCGTTCGCCAAGGACTACAGGAGCCTCAGGAATGCATTTAGAAACTTCGCATCTATTCACGAGAACTTCTATGTCATTACGAGAGACGAGTTTATAAGCATGTTAAGAAATCATGGTGAGAAAGTTAATATTATATTTTATGAGCATGTTAAGAAATCATGGTGAGAAAGTTAATATTATATTTTATGTTATAACGCGAATATTTAGTAAAATATTAATATATGTAAGTACTTTTGGCATTGTACTGATTTATTATAAGTTGTAAATGAAATTGTAACATGGCATTTCTTTTCAAGAAGAAGGGTTCTTGAGTGGCAACCTAGTACCTACCGGTAAACGGTGTGCAGGGCGAGGGTGGCCATGCAGCCACAAGATGGAGTGATGACCTGTTACGATGCAGGTGGCTCAGGACCGTGCTTTGTGCCATTCCTTGGGGTAGGCCTATGTTCAGCAGTGGACTTGTGAAGGGCTGTACTGGTGATGATGTTAATGATTTTTTTTTCAAAACTTCTTGCAGGTTCCTTTCTGATAAATTCTTGTTTACTAAACCAGTGTAGATTTTCACGTTCATACGAGCTTTTACAAGCCTACATTGAATAAAAAGACTTTCACATTGAATAGTGTAAATTGATAAATAAATTTAATTAATTTTAACTAGTTTGATTTAAGTACAATTTACTTTTCTAACATTTCGAGTGGTTTGGCATCCATGGTTTTGACTTCTAACGTCATAAATACCAATGTAATAAATTGATGTCATAGTTTATTTTTTTCCGATTTTTGTTCGAAACGATACCGACCGAGATAGTTCGTGAGGCTATAAAACACAAAACCTACTTTTGATAGGAAGTATGATTTGGTGAAACCATTGGCCAGACATCCTTTTATCAATAAAATGAAAGCTAAGCCCGAGTATACCAGAGCAAGATTTAAGAATTTTTTTTTACGCGGGGAAATGCCTATTTGATGGATGGATGGCTAGTCTCCGTTGAGGCTGGTCGCCATGGCCGAAATTTGGTCTGGAGGACATTATAAATGTTGACAATCCCTTCCAACATCTTAGCTTTCTCAATCGGTGAAGCTCATGTTTTCAGGAGAACGGTTCCCGCGGGAATTGTCGTGGTACCTGCTGTCTATTCTTTGTGGTCACAGCTTTGAGGAGAGAACCATGTTGAGCGACGAAGATTTCTCCTTTTTACCAGAGGTGAAGTTTTGTTTTCAAAATTATTTTAAAATTGTAATACCAGCGTAAAATAGCGGTTTAATGCTGCTGTTTTTGGTGAGTTTAGAGAACCAGAGACCCTTTTGACTGGAAAAGAAGACGTTCCGCTTAGAACTAAAGGGTGACAACGCATCTGAATCTTTATTCTTAATAATTAGAATAAATGGGGATGTTTGGGCCATAGCATTTACTTACATATTTCACATGCATAAAATACTGGCATCTGCTATACTAAGCTTCTTGGAGGCCAATACAGCCTTTTTTCCGGGTATAGTAGATAATTTCTTCAAAGATTCCTAACGAAGAAATTCGCCGGAGAACCAGTCACCGACGTAGCCTTCCGTAGTACCTATTTGCAAGTTGAAGTGGCCGTGGACTGGTTACATCTGTCATGGATGCGATACTCGTTGGAGTAGACGTGTCATAGTGAAGACTGCGTTTAGGTAAACGCAGTGTCAGACGTCCCCTCGCTAGATGGAGTAACGATCTGAGCAATGCTGCTGGCAGCAACTGGATGCGTGAAGCCGAAGATCGGAGTAAGTGGCCTCGCTTTGGGAGAGTCCTATTTCCAGTAGTGGACTGCCGCAAGCTGATGATGATGATGATGATAGCGGAAGTAATGTCACTTAATATGTCAACGCCGATGATCCCAATACTGAATGAGGCACCAAAGGGAGTGCCTTCAAAGTGAGAAGAAACGTCATAGGGGTACTTTTCGGTGGTAAATTTGCAAACCTTTGTTTTCTAAGTTGAACTGGAGAGACTCGTTAAGGAGTCTCTACTTGAGTGATGTTTGTTCCGGCACGCAAGGGTGTACCCAGGAAAAAAATATTATACTTTGCCGCGGCCACTGGTAGAGGACGGTTTTTATCTGGAGTTGCTAGTATTAATTATTTTTGCTGTTGTTGCCAGTATTAATCATGCATTAACGATTTAAATTTGTTTAAAACCAAAATAAACTTTTCGATTATAGACAATAACGCTGGGTGATCTTCTGACGAACATAATTGGAGTACAGGATTATGAGAACCTGTCGGAGCAGTTCTCTGGCAAAGCTTCTAGTAGCTCGCAGCACACCGCCTCGTCAGACTCCGATGATGGGCCTTTTTGATGTCACATTAAATACCAAAGAAAACTATGTTTTTTCTTCAGACGTGTTAAAGATTACGTAAATACAAATATATTATATCGTTAATTATGGAGTTTTTCACTTTCCCAGTACTGTAGTGGGGTTAATTCAATGACGTATTATATATAGACATGTCATGAACGAACATCGCGGCGCTTAAAAACGGCGAAAATACTAGAACTACTTATACGCGTGAAGAAAGAGAAAGAAAATATGACACCGTACGGCGGGATGCCTGTTGCTTAACTACTAGCTGCATGCGCCGGCCGCCATTAGACGGCGTCGTCGAATAAAATGAAATGAAATTAGATAGTTTTGTGAACTTACGCATGAAATGACACATTTTTGTCTTTAACTTTTGTGGTATAATTTGTACGTCGTCTGAAAACACACGACGGCATGTTTTCTTTATGTTTTGCACAGGTTTACACACACGAATCACTATATAATAAATTAAAAACAAACGTAGCGTCGCGCGACAGGTTGGTGCGTGACTAAGCGCGATGTGGCCAATTGGCTTCATTTCATGTTGCCATTTTAGAGTGCGGACAACGTATCTATAAGTTTATACATCATTGGGTTAATTGGATATAGTGATTGGATTTAACATCTACAGAAATAATTTTTTGCAGTTAAAAAAGCTAATTCAGATTATACTTGTAACGAATAGTATATTCGGCCACACGTCGAATACCGAATATTCTGCGGACTTCTTGGCCGAATATTAGGCAAAAGTATTCAGCTGGGAATGAAGTAGTGTTTATTCTTCAAAGCGTCTAAGATATTCTCTGAAGCTGAGATGGTCTACGAGAAGAAAAGGTGTAAACTACTGCCTATCTTTCACTTTAATTGCGATTATTCAAGTGCACAGACATTTATCTGATAGTTCTTTTTTTTATAATATGGAAGTTGATTATGTACCTATGACTACTCTAATGGTTATAAAAAAATCATTATAAAAAAGTGAATATTTTCAATTCACCATTTATCTGACTACAATAAAACCTCTTACTTAAGAATTTTGTATTCGACAAAATAGTACTTAGTTCTTCGGTATTCGGCAAAATAGTACCTAGATTTTCGGTATTCGGCAAAATAGTACCTAGATTTGCGGTATTCGGCAAAATAGTACCTAGATATTCGATATTCGGCAAAATAGTACTTAGATTTCCGGTATTCGGCAAAATAGTACCTAGATTTTCGGTATTCGGCAAAGTAGTTCCTAGATTTGCGGTATTCGGCATAATAGTTCCTAGATTTTCGATATTCGGTAAAATAGTACTTAGATTTTCGGTATTCGGCAAAATAGTACCTAGATTTTCGGTATTCGGCAAAATAGTACCTAGATTTGCGGTATTCAGCAAAATAGTACCTAGATTTTCGATATTCGGCAAAATAGTACTTAGATTTTCGGTATTCGGAAAAATAGTACCTAGATTTTCGGTATTCGGCAAAATTGTACCTAGATTTTTGGTATTCGGCCGAATAGGATAAAAGTAGCTGAATGGGCCGAATACCGAATATTCGTTGCAAGTCTAGTTCAGATTATATCTTAATAGAATACATTTTTGCGCCCCTAATTAATTTATATTGTTTAGTAAATAGTTAAGAATTGTTTACTAATCCTTGTATTTTGGTTTGGTAACTTTTGGTAAGAGAGTAAAGACCTCCCGTAATATTGAAACCATCCGGTAATCACTGCTGGTTTTTTAAATGACAACACAATAAAATATTATAATCATTTAATGCAGTTTATTTACAAAAATCATTCACAGATATTTCACACAAGTAGGATCTTATTTCTTTAATATAATATACCTACTACAATTTAAGCTACTTATAGTAAAATAAATAATACAAATTCACTTCAATTAACCAATGAATTGGTTGAAATAATCATGTTCAATATTCGTTAAAAGGGTACCCCCTTTACCCTTAATACAGATAAATATGTAAATGCAAAATCAAATTCATTCCATAGTTAAAATATTAATAGTGGTAATTTTATACAGATTCATTAGTTAATGGTTATGTAGCTGTTCAAGATGAATTAAATACAACAATATTGTTTATGACAGAAAGTTAAAATAAGAAGAATAAATCAGCCTGAAGCTGTCAGCCTAAGCACCACCTCCATGACTAAATACTACAATGGTTCTTACTTCAGTTCGCCGGCACAGAACACTATTTTTTGTTTCCAGGTGGATTACTTCATTGCGTCGGCAAAGTTTGCGGATGCTAGTGTGAATGTTTCTACGCACGTATTGCGTATATGATGAGACCAACGCCTTTCTCGGCACATTGGCTGATAAGCTGGGCAGTCCTCTCTGGAGGTGCTGGAGGTTCCGTCTAACACCCGTAATCACAAACATTACTATCAGGTCTCATAGTGCGGTTTGAACACACAGGGTACGGAATAATTACACCTGAGGGACAAACAACATGCGCTCATTACTACATACGAGTACATCTATATATCATATCTGCTACACACAGTGTGATTAATCTACACAAATGTCCATATAGTATTTTGGTTTGTTAGTTGCCTGACTACAGTTGCATTCTTGTTATATTTTCTTCTAATTTGTAGTATGATGTGTGTCATGACTGATGACTTTAATAGTTGCTATAGCATTTCAAAAGATATAATTACAAATATGGCCAAAGAGCTTATATGTTTGAATCAAGTGATTAATAGGGCATTATTCACGATGCCCGGGCAGTATGAATAATGCCCAATATGATTATGCAATGTGTGGTAAAACTATTGAAATAATTAAATTAACCAGGCTTTATGCATAAAGTCTATTACTTATTGGGCAGAGTAATACAAATAGCTTAGGTTAGATTTTTTTAACATAGGTACATATTTAAGATTTAAACACAATGGGAATAAAGTTTTTATCAAAGGTATTTTTTTTTCTTTGTAATGCAAAGGAAGGAATACCTTACTGCTGTTAACCGCTACAGCAAAATGATTTGCTCTTCCTTCACATTTTTAAACTTCTTAATTTCAGATTTAGTATATTTTAACTTATTGTCTTAAAACCGATTAATAGATTTATGTTAAGATATATTAAATCGCACAACATTTACATAGTTATATTTATAATAACTAGACAATGTGATAAATAATGAAGTTTAAATCAGTATTGATTACATAGCCTGATTCGACTAGTCACTATTCATATTGCCCGGTCATTATAAACAGTGCCCTGATAATTATTATTAGGGCATTTATTTTTGATTAATCACTTGTTCCATAACATATACATCACTATGCATAGCTGCACAATTAGAATTCACAGAGAATGCAATTACACAATGACAACTTTGATCTTTCTTTAGACACTAGGCATGAGTCGGATATATCAAAAAGAATCTAAAATCCGATTTCAAACACAAATCGATTCGTATAGATTGCTCAAACTAGAAAATCCGATTTCAAAAATCGACCTAACTAGCTAAACTCTTACGATCTTTACAACCAAACCAATCCAAATCGAAAACAAAATCGACAATATCCAAACTTAAACGCAAACTGTTGCGTAGAAATCCAAATCCGTTTTTTCAGTGGCTCTCTCGATGACGTGAAGTTTGCGATTCAGATTTCGGTTTGTCGGCTTTGGAATATCGAAATTTATTACACATTGAGATATGGGATCAATATTATCCTTACTGCTTAGTACGTAAAGTCTATATTGGCTTTGCGAGATTATGCGTTGATGAATTTTTGGTTCAGTGTGCGATCAATATCTGTCTTATTGTTAAGTCGTTTAAGGCTATATTTGCGAGATTGTGTGATGATATATTTTTGTTTTTAGTTAAGTGTTTGCTTACTTAAAATATTTTTTTGTTTTCATGTTGTTATGTTTTAGACTTTAGATGTAAATATAATCCTGGTTACAACTGACAACTGCTCCCATGCCGGTCAGTCGTAACAGTGTATTATATTATATTATTTACTGATATTTATTGCCTTAATACCTTTTGTTTAGTAAATATATGAAAAAAGTTTATAAAAATATTTAATAATTAGGAGTGAATTGTGTGTTAGTGTACAACACGTACGAATTAACTTGAGACTCCGCTGGAATGCGACCCCCTTCCCGACTCCCCGCACCGCGTCCCGCACTGGCCATACGCGCTCAGTACCGATAGCATTTTTGTTACGGATACGCGTCTCGACTCTAGTTCGATATTTTTGATAATTGTTTGTTGTTTGGTTTGGACTTTTGTTTGTACGTATGGACACCCATATGCAAAAGTGAACCATTTATGAGATATTTAATTTTAAATTATTTTTTGAAAAAATACCACGCGATAACTAAAAATTAAAAATAAAATCTTTATTTTACAGGTGAAAAAACCACGTTACAACGAATACTCGTTGACTACTTGGGGTACAAATTTAAAAAATGTAAGAACGCAAGACAAGTCTTAATACAAAAGCCGGACATTGCTGCCTGGAGAGCCCGTTATTTACGAAGGAAGAAAGAAAACAATGAACTTGGGGTGGACAAAAAACCCGTAACTTATTTAGAAGAAACATGGATTCACTCCCACTATACCGAGCGCAAATGCTGGCAAAATAACAATGATGCAAGCATTAGAAAAAATGATAATCCAGGACAGCGGTGGATATTGGTGCACGCTGGCGGTGAAAACGGCTTTATCCCTGGTGCCGAATTGCTTTACAAATGCAAAAGTAATGCCGGGGACTACCATCACGAAATGGATAGTAAAAACTTTAAAAAGTGGTTGACAGAAAAACTAATCCCAAACTTACCTCAAAACAGTCTCGTCGTTATAGACAATGCTCCCTACCACTCAACGCAGTCTGAAAAACCACCCGTGAGCTCGTCCCTGAAAGGTGAGATGCTGAGTTGGCTTCGGAAAAACAACATTCCTTTTGATGAAAAAATGACGAAACCGGAACTGTACCATATAATACTGCTCAATAAACCACCGAAAAAATATATAGTGGACGAACTCATGAGGGAGCATGGACACGAGGTATTACGGCTGCCACCATACCATTGTGATTTGAACCCTATCGAATATACAGGGTGGCCCAAAAGTCGTGGATCAAACGCAACTATGGGTTAGATGGGGTCATCAGCTGCAAAAAGTTGTTCTACGGGAGGTCCTTAAAGTCAACCCCTGCAGAGTTATAATTTATTTTGTGTTTTTATGAGAAAATTGACTTTTTTTAACTAATTCTTATTAGAATGCCAAAAAATAAACATCCTCTATCTTTTTTATAATTTTCACTAGATTGGTACTGATGAGTCCTTGCGTTAGACATGCTATTTATGGTTGTTTATTGGGTGTGTTGAAGATAATGTTAAGTTTTACGATTATTATTTTTCTCAAATCATAACTTTTTATTTACTTCGGACCCCACTGTGAAAAAAAAATACTCTACCGAAAAGTGACCCTGTATTACAAGTTTTGGCGCATTTAATAGGGATTCTGAAAAGGTATTACACATGGTTATGCGTGGCTTTGATATCTTTTTAGAACGATTATTCATGGCAAGGCCAAAGTTAACCCAACCATAAAACTCGGTTAGGCTTATTTAAAAATAAACTAGAATTAATACAATTAATGACAAAGACTCTCTGCCTCTCTTTTACACTAACTATTTAATCCTTTGTCAGTAAAAGGCCGGTTGGCCCGTCAGTTCAGGTAGCGATATCTTTTCTAGGAAACAAAAGGCTGGGCCGGCAGGGGCGGGGGCTGGGGGATGCGCGTGAGCATGTTTCTTTAGAATGTTTAGTGTTTTTAGTAACTCGCTTCCTGCCTGTGGGTACGCACGTGTTCTTTTTCTCGGTTTTACGACGACTTGTGACCAGTTTCTTTCCTTTGACCTACGCTTTGTTTTTCGGACTTGTGATAGATTGCCTACCTGTGACCAGTGCTGTGTGAATCGGACGGATTGGCTACAAAAGTGGACAGATGGCTGCTGCGAGGAGAGAATACACCCAACGGGAGTATGCAGAAATGCATTACCTGTATGGCTTTTGCGACGGTAATGCCCGGGCTGCTGCCAGGGAATATCGTCAACGCTACCCTAACCGTGATCGTTTTCCGGATTACAGGGTCTTTATGCGCGTACATAATTCGTACATGGAGGGAGTCTTACCCGGTCAGCATGCTATGAGAGCAGGCAGACCAGTGATGCAATTTGAAAATGAAGATGAAGTGCTGAGAGAATTAAGATTGGATCCTAGTATAAGTCAACGCCAAATATCCAGTAATATCGGGATTCCAAGATCGACGGTGCAACGTGTCATTAACAGAAAAAAATATCACGCCTACCACGTGCAAAGGGTGTAAGCTTTGCTGCCCGGTGACTATGAACCTAGAGTGCGGTTTTGTAGAGAGATGCTAAGATATCACAGAGAAGATCCGCAGTTCTTTAACAAGGTTTTATGGACGGATGAGTCAACTTTTAGAAGAATGGGAGTATTCAATATCCACAATCTACATTTTTACTCCAGAGTAAACCCCCATATCATAAGAAATGATCGATTCCAGAATCTGTTTGGTATTAACATGTGGGCTGGTATAATTGGCCAGCAGTTGGTGCTGCATGAAATGCCAGCAAGCTGAATGGTGCTCAGTATTTAAATTTTTTGCAAAATAATTTAAGCCATATTCTTAACGAAGCTGAAGTTCCAGAAGAAAGAATAGCAGAAATGTGGCTGCAACATGATGGCGCCCCGCCTCACTACGCTCGAGCAGTCAGAGATCATTTGGACGAGCGCTTCCCCAACCGGTGGATTGGTCGAGGCGGACATGTTGCGTGGCCACCCCGGTCGCCCGATTTAAATCCATTAGATTTTTTTCTTTGGGGCTATTTTAAAGAAATAGTTTACCAAGGAGAGAACAATAGCGAACAAGAACTACGACAAAAGCTCGAGTTTGCTAGAGTACAAGTAACTAACAACAGAAGTGCATTCCGTAGGTTACGTAGGAATTTTATTAGACGGTGCAGATTATGTATTATGGTCAGAGGCAGGAATTTTGAGCATTTATTGTAAAATGTTTTGCTTAATAAAACAATTATTTCACAATCGTTGCTTTGTTTTTTCGTCCTAGAAAGATATTAGAGCCACTCATGGCCATGTGTAATACCTTTTCAGAATCCCTATTAAATGCGCCAAAACTTGTAATACAGGGTCACTTTTCGGTAGAGTATTTTTTTTTTTCACAGTGGGGTCCGAAGTAAATAAAAAGTTATGATTTGAGAAAAATAATAATCGTAAAATAATAATCGTAGCAGGGATGGTAGATATGATAGGGAAATAGAACGACGAGTAAATGCAGGGAATAGAGTGAATGGGGCACTACACTCTATTATGAAGAACCAGAATGTGTCAAAACAGGCACGTATGGTAATTCATAATGCTGTGTTAGTCCCTACTTTAATGTATGGTAGTGAAAGCTGGGTGTGGCAGAAGAAGCACGAATGTAGAATAAATGCTGTAGAAATGCGGTCTTTAAGGAATATGCTAGGGATTAATCTGAATGACAGGGTGAGAAATTGCATGATAAGAGATAAATGTGGTATGCAAGATGATGTTGTGACCAGGATTAAGAAAGGAATGCTTCGGTGGTTTGGTCACGTAGAAAGAATGAATGAGGAAAGAGTGACAAAGCAAATTTATATGGCAGATGTGAATGGCCGAGTCGGAAAGGGACGCCCTAGAAAAAAGTTTATCGACCAAATTGGCGATATTTTGAAAATGGGCCACGTTCGAAGTACCCTTAACCGACGAGCATGTATGCGTAGATATATGGATGTAAAGGAGGCGAAAGAGGTATGTCAGAATCGTGCCAAATGGAAGTCCGTAGTCTCTGCCTACCCCTCTGGGTGACAGGCGTGAGTGTTTATGTATGTATATGTATGTAATAATCGTAAAACTTAACATTATCTTCAACACACCCAATAAACAACCATAAATAGCATGTCTAACGCAAGGACTCATCAGTACCAATCTAGTGAAAATTATAAAAAAGATAGAGGATGTTTATTTTTTGGCATTCTAATAAGAATTAGTTAAAAAAAGTCAATTTTCTCATAAAAACACAAAATAAATTATAACTCTGCAGGGGTTGACTTTAAGGACCTCCCGTAGAACAACTTTTTGCAGCTGATGACCCCATCTAACCCCTAGTTGCGTTTGATCCACGACTTTTGGGCCACCCTGTATATGGAACTTAATAAAACAAAGGGTGGCAGCTAAAAATGTTAACCAGTTTGAAAGGGAAATAGAGGGTTTGACAAAAGACGCAATACAGTCTATAACGGCTTCCGATTGGAAGAAAGAAATTAACCTTTCCCTTACTGCGGCCGCCATATAACAAAAAATAGCTTTGTAACGGCGGCCTCTGTCATCACCTCAGCTGGCGGCACTTGTTTTAAATATTTATGTTTCTCACGACCTTTCATTTATGTTTAAAGAGGTTTTAGTTACAGTTATTTAAAGCCGATAAGATTTTCGATAAGTAGAAACAATAACCATAACATTTAAATATTTATTTTATTATGTACAGCTCTTTGTTTCTAACGGATCTTTATAAAGTGTACTTACTGACAATAAATTTTGTATTATGAATGAAATATCGTAAGTTTTTATTTTACTTTTATGTCATTACAATCAATAAAACATATTCTTCCTAAATGAATCAAAATTATGCATGTAATAATTATAATAATTCTACTTTTTCACTTGCAAACATTTGCAAAAAAAATTTCGACAATAGACAGTTTGCGCGCGCTTTGTAACCTCATTTTCAAAACCTTTTTGTGTATATATTATAGTGTCTTCCTTTATTTTTCTTATACAATCATATAGATATAACATTTAGCAATTCCTAGTAAAAGTATTTACTATGGTATTCGAATAAGAAATATACTATTATTATCTTATTAGCAATCTTGATCGTTATGAATTGTTCGCGTAGAGGTTTTTTGTTTCTACTTTTTTATCAATTGAAACATAAAAATTTACTGTTGTTGTAACTTAGATCATTCAAAAACATTACGTAGTAAAGATAAATAACATTACTTACAGTTTTTTTGAAAGATAATCCAACTAAAATCACAATCACAAAACTTCAACGATTACGCAACCCACAGTACCTGCATGCAAAAGCGAATGGCTGTTATATTTGATGATGTCTACATAACCGAGTGAATATAATGCTACAGAATATTCTTTAGTTCGTTCAGAATCGAATGAAATAGTGTTCAATCGAAAATATACTGTATTTTTATATCAATTAATGACGAAAATAGCAGCACGTAATGCGGACATGTATACATGTCCTCGGTACTTAGCGGTCACAAAACTTGGACCTGTCAACATGTCCTCGGTACCTTAGGGGTTAACCATATCGAAAGATTAGAAAATGAATACTGGGAGAGTGATAGACTTGGAGAAATCCAACAGAGAGAATTAATTATATCCCTCGGAGGGGAAGAATCCAGCTCAGAGAATGAAAGTGAGGACGATCTAATGGACGGAATAGAACCGATCGTATACAGTGACAATGAATAATAAATATTATAATAAATCCTTATTAATATTCCTTACTTCTATTCCTTGATTTTACATAGTTTGTGCTGTTCCGCTTATCCAAGATTGATTCACTTTCACCCTAAGGTTGCCTGCGAGAGATTGCTTTTTAGCAATAAGGTCGCCTGTTATGCTTTGTATTTTTATTGTGTACGAATCTGTAACACTTTTTATAGTGCAATAAAGTGTATAATAAATAAATTAATAATATTATAAATGAGAAAGTGTGTATGTTTATTTCTTTGTCCTTCCTTGACGCGTTAACTAAAAATAATATTATATATATTATAAAAAATAAATATTTAAAATATATAAAAATGGCAACAGTATATCCACTTATTACTTCACCCCTTGCCAGAACATTTTATTTTGTTTTTATTAATGATCTCATGCAAATCTCAAAAATTTTAAATAAAAAAATATTACGACGCATTATTTTGCACACCGTACATTGACAATTACGTCATCGGCCCAGGTCTCAAGTTAATTCTAAAGGTAAGTTATATAACATTTAAATATTTTTAATTTTAACTATTAAGTTTTTTTGTTTAGACTTTTTAATTGATTAGACGAGAACTGTATTGATTTTCAAGATTTCGCGTAAACCCAGTGACGTATGGACTCATTTTGACAAAAAAGAAAACGCTCTTGGAGTTGCAGTGTGTAAATATTGCAGTCAAACATATCGTATATATCAACAACGGGTAAATTAGGAGCTCATTTAAAACGATTATCACGCTTCAATTTATTTAGCGTAGTTAGATTTGCGTTTGTCGTTTTGTTAACTTATAAAACGAAATCTAAGTACGCAAACGAATTGGCGTGGCTAAGCGATACTGAAATCGGATTTTTAAAAACGGATTTTGAAATCGATTTTGAAATCTGAAATCGGATAAATATCGGTTTGCGTTCAAATCCAAAAACGCCCATGCCTATTAGACACAGTATCCCATTCTATGCTATGCATACACACAACACAGAGTTCATGGAATGAATGGCTTGCCATACCAAACACAATGAGAAACATCTTACTTTTCATAGCTTGCTCCTAAACATAAAAATTAGGCTGGTGCAGTAGCTGTCGTGTTCACTCATAACATACATATTATAGCCGTATGTAGCAAGAGTACAGCCAGGATGCATGGCATTCTATATCCTAAATCCTCCTGACTGTCATATTTAGGTAAACAAGAAGCTGCCATTTATCAGAACTGAAGAGTAAACTGAGAATAAAAATAATTCAGCAAGTTGCTGTACTCATGACTAGATCTTTTGTATTGAATGGTGGCCATAAGGTTTATCACTCAAAAACAGGATTAAAACCTATACACAGAACAATTCTTTGTAATGAGCAAAACTCATCAATACATATTGAACATGCACATTCATTGTTTACTGTGGGTACAAGTCAAATTGTTAACAAATGTATCTACTGTGTAGAGTATATCTTTCCTTCAATTAAGTGAAAATAGGATCTCTGTATGCCATACGTATGAAAATATAACCACTGTTTCTTATATTTAACTTTGTAGATTTCTGAACAATAACACTTTTCTATCAACAATACAGACAATCTTAGTAATGGTTATGATAAATGCATTTACAATGTCTGTTTGGTCATAAGTTTATTCTATTTTAAGTTCACAACATGGAAATGAGACAACCCTTTTAGAAGCTAAGAAATTTAGTGGGAAGGAACTCATGGCAAAACCATGATAAAAATTATTGTATAATATTAAATACCACATTAAATTTACTTTTAAAAGTGGCAAAATATTTTTTGAATTTAATATGCATATAATGGCGATGTAGTTAAAATGGTTTATATTATATCAGCATTATGTGCATAAATTTCACAGAATGCATGCAGCCTATCCTAAATGAAATCCTAGCCAGCACCACCATCTGAAATTATTAATTGCAATTATAAGTGCTGATTTACCATAATATAACCGGCAGGCGAAGGAAAACAGTAAGGAAACCTTCATGTCTGATGAATTAAAAAAAACTAATTCCTTTCCTTAAAACCAATCTCAGAAGTGAGAAAAGGCCTGGGCTCAGCAGTGGGACAAAAATAAGGTGCAACTTTATGCACTAATATAATTATGTAATATTCAGAATTGTCAAATTAGCTTGGATTCTAAACTTCATAGAGCATTGGATACAAGTTATTACCACTTTTATTATAATGTTATGTATTGTTTGTTTGTATCACTAAATATTTTTTAATTTTTTTCTATAGATTTGTAGATGATTTTTCTAACATATAGTACAACACAAATACACAAACTTTCAACTTTGACAAGTATACAACTAAATTAAAGATTCCTTAATGGATACCCACGCAAAATACGCGTTTAGATGTGGAGTTGCGGAAAACAGCAAGTTGGAAACTATATAAACCAAACATCTTTCAGAAATTCCTATTTATTATGTACAAATTAAGGACCATAAGTTCTTAAAATCCTTAATTTTATGCTAAAATATTCTATGATAAATTAAATCTATAAATGTCACTTTATGAAACATATCTTCAAATAAGCTTACTTAAACAGTATATGATATATGGTAGAGTCATGCTGCAGGTAGGTTGTAAATGTGAATAGGTTGGCTCAACCGGGGAACGACTACACTCTATAGAATACCAACGTAAAATAGCAGCATAATGCTACTGTGTTTTGTGTAGTGAGTGTAGAGAACCGAAGACTCTTTTTACTGGAATCGAGGCGTTCCATTTTAGTCCTCAGGGGTGACAACGCTTTTGCATTTTGATCCTTAGTTGAGGATAAATGTGAACGTCTATGGGCCACAGCATCCTCTTACCATCAGGTGAACTGTATACTCATTTTCACCCAATGCTATAAAAAAAATCGCAACCTACTGGTGTAAACTTCATTTTCAATTATGAAGTTTGTGGTTCTTTTTCTATTGTGAAAATCTGGGATGAAAAAAGGAATAGAAAAAAAAACTTGTAAAAGCAAAAACCAACAGAAAATTAAAAAAATTACATAAGTCTAACAATCAACGTATCTACAGAAATCTTAGATCAATACATAAAACAACTTATACAAAACAAGAACTCAATGAACAAACATTAAGACTGAAGGTTGTTTGAAGAAACATATTCCCAAAAAAAACAACAGAAACCTTTAAAAAGACATACCAAAAACTTGCTGAGGTCTTTAAGCACGACTTCTGAAAGCTGTGAAATGAGCTTACACAGAGATTCGGCATACAAGGCATATTAAGCAATAATTCTGAATTTGTTATGTCTGATTGGCCGGACATGGATGATGCACATCAAAGAAAACAGACTGACCTAGATTTATTAAAGACACTAGACATTGACATAATAAAAGAATTACAGATTGATGAGAAATTGACAGTATCATTCAATGTGACAACCTTGCACCATGCGAAGTGTGGGACGGCCACTACTAGATAGTGAGTTAAGTTACAGCCTATATACGTCCCACTACTGAGCACAGGCCTCCGCTCATTTTTGAGAGGGTTTTAGGGCAAGGTATTGTACGCCGTGCTGCCCCAATGCGTGTTGGCGAACTTCACATGTCTTCGAAATATTTTTTTTTCTTATTTTTATGACATGCAGGTTTCCTCACGACGTTTTCCTTCACCGCCGAGCACGTGGTAAATCAGCACTTAAAATTGCAATTAACAATTTCATTGGTGCCGGCGGGGATCGAACCCGGTTTGCTCGCGTACTGTGAAATTTACAGTGAACAAACCATCTGAGCTACCACGGCTCCAGATAGTGAGTACCTAAAGTCAATAGATGCATGTGGCTAAGGACCGTGCTTTGTGGCATTCTTTGGGGGAGGCTTATGTTCAGCAGTGGACTTGTGAAGGGCTGTAATTATGATGATCTACGTTCTAGAGTCTAAATAATTTCTAGAATGTAGAGTATGTAGATATTAATGAGGATATGCTCCATAGAGATCATCTTTAAATGAGCATTACAGTTTACTTATACTGTACTTTCACAATTATTTTACAATATTAAAAATATACAATATGTAAAAAATACCAGTCCGATCCAAAAGGTTTTACATAATATAATTTTAGTTCATGTATTAGTTATCAATTAATAAATGAAAAAATGAAAAAAAAAATGTCTGCAAACAATAAAATTTAACAAAATGCAAAAACTTTAAGCAAATAATAGTAAAAAATGTCTTTTAAATAACAATATTGACAGCAGTAACTATGTGCCCCTTTTGGATCATACTGTGCCTTTACATAATGTATATTTTATTATTAGATGCACTCACATAATGTTCAGAGACCTATGTACATTTTTTATATTTGATTGTCCTTACACAACCCTCAGTCAGTTTTTAACCGTTTTGCTGGTGTTGTAGTGCCACTGCTCTGAGAGTTTGAGTCTTCAGAAAAGTTCATGTGTGTTGATGTAAATTCTGTTGGTCCCTGAGAATCACTAACTGTTGAGAAACCTGAAATTAAAAAAAAAACTTTTAATTTAACTACTCATATTAGTTACAAGTTGTTATTACGAGAGAGTGTCTCCTCAGTGACCCTCAATCGGCAAGGAGAGCTAAGGTAGACTGATTCAGTTGACTTTGTTCAATAGAAAAATAATTAGGATTTTCTCCTGGGGGTGTTCCATATATCTACCAAAAACTGCCACAAGAAGCAACATCCTGACCCAGAACAATTATCTATAGGCTGTACAAAAATTTATTCCAAAAATATTTCCATTGCATATTATACATTTCTATTCGTGGGATATCAAACCCATGGCCGCTCAGCATTTTAACCATATGCTAGCCAATGCATTACTGAGACATCAGTGTAGTTAGTAATTATGAAATTCGAAAATGGAGAGCATGATGTGTGAAGATTAGACATGATATTAAATGGGTAATCATATTATAACACTTTTACATTTAGATAAAGAATATAAATACAAATATAGAATTTATATAACTAATTAAAATTATAAAGAATATATGATAAGTAAAAGAATTTACATTTAAATAACATAGAACAAGTTTCCTTTAAATAATTTTTGTTTTAATCCCCTATTTATTATTATATTTTAAGTATCTTAAGTAGGTCTAAGACAAATTTGTAATCCTAGTTCTATAACCAGCAGACACAAAAACAGGTCTCTAGGCTGGCTCTAGACATTCGCTAGTTTCAAATATAATAAATAGACATTATAGATTTTCGGGCAGAATGAAGTGATGACTAAAATAATTGCTCAATAATGAAGAAGTAATATTTAACAAAATAAAAAGTATAATTAAAAATCCAGTAGCAAGCAATTTGGAATTTCAGTGGTACAAGCTAGTGGTGGGACTCAAGCCATGTTTCACTTGAGTTGATTAGCTTTTATTTTACTTCCACTCAAGTAATATTCTCACTTCTTCATTAGGACGTATATAGGCTGTAACTTTACTTTACTTTTAAGTAATATTTAAGACCACTCGAATTAGGAGTGATTCGAGACTCTAGTGAGAAATTCAAGTTAAGACAGGTTTAGCCGATGTATCTTCCATTTAAAATTAAGTATGAGTAAGTGTGTTGTTTGTATTTAGTATATGAGTTCCAAAAAGGTATAGTATGGTCTTTTTACAACAAAAAGTGGGACTAAAAATAGTTATTTGCAAGTTGTGCAAGAAAAGTTACAAAGACTTTGGGAACTTGATTTCTCATAATATGAAGAATAAACATCAGATTCAGTATAAGGATATGAGGGGCGAGACAAGTTCATCTCATGTGTGTTCTTCAACTAATGAAGTTTTGCTTCTATCTACATCTGCCGATTCCAATTCTACATTAAAGAAACTGCATTTTCAGCAACTACAGCTTGCAAGATCTTAAGCACCAATCAAATCAACGAAATCACCGATCAATCAAAATGATCTTGAGACATTTACAATGGGTTGGGTTTACAATTCGGTTGCCTGAATTTGAAGATTCTGTCACTGTGTCAAGTGGGGTCAAGGGGGTTTATCTGAAGCCATTCGATTTTTACTGCCGGAGCAGCATCGAAGTATTTTTAATTATTTTTTAAAAATATTGGTAAATGACTAATTAATTACGTTTTTGACGTTTCATCTGTCATTGTGATATTGATATATAGTACCGAATCGATCTAGTGAATCGATATTTCACTCTAGAGAATCAAGATCGAAACTTTTTCTGTTTTATTAAGATTTGTAAAATTATTTACAATTAGTTGAATATACCCCAACTCGTAAAGAATGACAGTTTTTAATTCAATCAACTCATTCAACATTATCTGTACTTTATTGTATCTTTTGATATTGTAAATATAAACTTTTAACGCAAATGAAAAAAAGATAAATTTTTGCAAAATCCATCTTTAAGATTTTGATTTTTTGTGAATCAATTCATCTAATTTCGATTTGGATCAATTTAAAAATGTGTAACATTAATCGCTAGGCCAGCCATTTTGACATTTTGTTGACAATTTTTTCGTCATGCCGTTGCTTCAGACTTTCATAATTTTGGTGAATAGTGGAATATTTGTGGCGGCGGAATACTGCTAAATATTGCAAAGATCCTTTCTTACAAATGGTGGCAGCCAAGTAGTTATAAAAGTTAATGGTTTATTCGCTCGCTCACTCGACCCCGTCATCCCCTTCGTGGTTATTTTTTGTAAACCACTCAGAAGTAGGAGCCCCGCGAAGCCTCCGTTCCGTCCGAGCACTCCGTTAACCGGGCTTCCCTCGACTGCACCACGTTTAGTGGCATGGGGCTTCCGTCCCCCAACTCTCTCTCCCCATAAATCAAGTTAAAATTGTCATAAAAATTACGAAACATAATCTCAAATTGAGATTTATAAAAAAAAACTAAGCATGTCCGGCAGGAAGGGGAAGTAGGGGGTGACTCTACAACTCCTCCCCTCCCCCCACACCACCCCCACCCCCTAACACAATCATTTACAAATTGTGGAATACAAAGGTTTTATTAGTTTTTGACTGGCGAGCAATTAAAGTGAAAAAAGTCACTCGAGTTTTATCTTCACTTGAATGATACTCGAGTGACTATATTAATATTGACGAGTGACTTGAGTGAAAACATCTCATTTGAGTCTCATCACAAGCACCAGCGAAAATTTATTCAGGTTGCTTTCGGGAGTTAACTATAGGGTTCATCTATTACTTCTAAACTATTCTCTATATTCTCCATTACTGTAAATCAACAATAAAAATATCAAATATAATCTTACAAGTATTTGAATCTTCAGCCATGCCGAAGTTGGAATTCGATGAATCGTGCAACTTTTTGGGGGTCAAGGTATTTTCCTTATTCTCGCGTTTTGCCGCATGTTTTTTCTTTTGCTCATTCGTAGATATAGGAACCCATTTGTAAATTTTCATAGTTGTTTCCCCGATGGTCACCCATTTCTTTTCCCTGTAAAATAAAAAATATACAAACTACGTATTTTAGGAAAATAAATAAAAATATTTTTCGCAAAAATTATAGCTTCTTACCAATGGCGAACTTTTTCAACAGCTTGCATGACTCTTTTGATGTCGTCTTTTACACGATTTCTCGTTTCAGCACGAACAGAGCGCGACATTTTGTTAATCAATTATATGACTTCAATAATTCAAATTTATTAATTGGTACATAAAAGAATATAATATATATTGCAGTAAAATTTTAAATTTGAAACACGCACATTTCTACAGATTTTGTTCTCGTATTCACTTCCGCCACCGCCATTTAATTGAAATAAACTGACTGACTAGACATGTGTCAATCATGCATGATTCGTTCGTTTGAGCTGGAACACTTAAAAGTATTGATGGATCATTCATTTGTTTTTGAATGTACCAGTACAACCAATCACAAACAATTGACGGTACCTTTTTAACCGGCGATTTGTTTGAATCGTGAATGAGCCGCAAACCCACCGAATCCCGAAAGATCTGAATGAATTGTTTCAATGTAGGGTGTACCAGTGCAGTATAATCAGTGCACGTATTCGGAAATGTTGCCAAGTTAGGCGATATTTAGCTATTTAGGCTAGTTTTAAAGTAATCGGAGCGACCAAGATTGTGATTTTCTACTAGTCTCCGAGTAGGCTATCTCAGAAAGAAGGCGATTGTAAAGGATATTTATTCTATAACCCTTTTATTAGAAAATAATAAAATGTAGATATTGCAACTGACTTCCTAAGTATTTTTTAATTCCTTTGTAGTCTACTTCTTATATTTACAATCCTTATTACTTCTGATGAATAATATAACACTAAAGGTACCTAACATAAGTTTAAATTAAAGCATTTTCTTAAAATATTTCTTATAAAATTGGGTGACTTTTTAAGACTTTCATCTTTTACTCTGCGTCAAATTTTTGGCGACTTGGATTCGGCTAGAATAGGTAACACTACACTATTCGTACAGAGCAAGGAAATAGGAAACAGAATTACAGAACATAGGTACTATTACTAAATAGTAAATACTAACTAATCTCTGGCGAGAGGTATAAAGCTATAAAGATGAAATGAACAACGTGTCATGATTTCTAAATGTATCATATTAATTTATTCTTTTATATATTTATGTATAGTGATTTAATTATTTAACATTGGCTTAATATACTGCAGTAGTAGAAATACTTTTGTAGTCAATTCACATAGTTTCTTTTTTATAAGTTGGTATCTGACTCCAGAAACCTGTTGAGATTGGCTTGTCATGATTAATAAATGTGTTGTCACGATTTCTAAATGTATCATATTAATTTAAATATTCTTTTATATTAATGTATAATGATTTACTTATTTATCATTGTCTAAGTAAGCTTCAGTTAGTAGAAATACTGTTGTAGTCAATTCACATAGTTGCACTATTGTAAGTTGGTAGCCGACTTCGGAAATGTGTTGTGATTGGTTTAAAAATAAAGACTAGCGAGAGAGGATAGTTGGTTGGAGGAGAAGTTTCGGGCAATGGCGGACCGGAAAGAGCTTGTTTGCAAAAGGGTGGTCCTAGTTGACAATCTTTTAGAAAATATTAAATATTGTTAATAAGAGTAAGAGTATTATCGTAAGTGTTTATTGTTTAATATCAAGAATATAATTAACTAAGAACCAGGAGATTGTTTTATTTTATTACAAACGAAATATAAGTAAAATAAAAAAATATTCTACATTTAATTGTTTATTATATTTGATTGTTGCATCTAAGAGTTAAAAATATCATTTCGTGGCAAAGGCGTATAAAAAAGGACTTTAAAAACACTTTAGTTTCGTGGGGTTTACTAAAAATAACACTTCACAAGATTTCAAGGCAAATTATTTATTTAATATGATTTTCTTATAAGATAAACTTTTATCTTATAAGAAAATCATCATATTAAGTACCTTGTAGCAAATAAACATTACAATCCTTATTTTTAGACATGTGAAGCCTAAATTTTATAATATTAGATGAAAACAATATCTTCCTTTTACTAAAATTGCTGTTTTCAATGCTTTGCTTTGAAATAAATAGCGCCATCTTATTCGATCTATAGTTAAAGTCAATTCTCATTTTATCGAAATCAAACCAAAATGGATGAGACTCAAGGTGGTACGCTCAATAGATGCTAGATGGCCTAAATGCAAAGTAAATTTATAAGAATCGATGAAATTAAGTATAGTTATGAATGAAATTTAAAAATAAACAAATTTATTAAATTAATAAAATATATAATAATAACAATAATAAATAAAGTTAAAGTTAAATCAAATCAATTGAAATTTTTGTGTTTATGCCATCTAGCATCTTTTGGACTTACCACCTTGAAAATTCATAAATTTTTGTTCGATAAAATGCTTTATTACCTATAACATGCAGTAGATGGCGATGATAGCATTACAAAGTCATAAAAATTTTTTTCCCATTTGTTCCCAATGGATCTTACAGACACAGAGTACTGGATGGTACTGGAGCCAGAAAGGATCCATTTGAATGATCGATCCGAATGTACCGGTACGCGTGAAGAAATGTACTAGAATGATCCGTTCGCTAGAAATAAGTGATCTACACATGTCTATGACTGACAGATTTTTTTTTGAGTTTATAGCCTGGTATCTAGACCTTTAGGCCAAATAAACTGACAGAAATTACAGACAGTGTTGCCGTATGAAGAATAAAAGATAAACGAAACGCTTATCAAAATTTCGCTATATTTTAGAAAAATCTGCTTTCTAAAATCCACCAAATTCCGCTAAGTTTTACTTTGTAAGTGTATAAGGAAATAAGAAAAAATGCAATTATTTAAAGACGATTGATTAAAAACCTCTTCATTTATTTAAGTAATATTGGGAACAAAATTAGATAATTCCACTATGTCTTCGTGGATATCGTCACCACCAGATGCCGATGATGAGTCTTAACCTGCTTTTCAGGTAAGTTTTTATGTGGCAGCTTTGCTTAAGAATTTTTTTTATTGATGAGTTGATGACGTATCATTATATTTGAGTTCACTGTTTCTGCTGACATCTGCTTACGTATAATACGGCCGACGTATCTTGGCGAGTCCGACCTTCGCGCAGAAGGTTGCGCAATAGCTTTTTTAAGGAACAAAATGGTGGCATGAGGCGACGTACGGGGGGCGGTGGTCTAGGCTAGAGATTGACCATAAGTAAACACAATCGACCCTTTAGTCATAAAATATCGCAATCGATTAGTTTTATTTAGAAGTTATTGATTTTTGTTTATATAAGATATTAAACGAAATAGATTTACAAATATAGTGAATTTTGTTGATAATAAACAAGATTTCGACTTAAATAAAAAAAAAACTAAAAACATATTATTTTCTCAGCTGAAAGACATAATGTACTTAAATATCAATTATCTATTAACGTCTTCTTGAGTAACGACTATTTGAGAAAATTTAGAACCTCCTTATAAATTGCAAATAAATATATTTTTATGTCTTAATTTTAATCGATTTGAATAAAAATCGATTAAACAACACCCTCAGGCACGCGTGTTGGACATCCCTTTCTGGTTACTTCGTAAAGCTTCGTGCTTATTCGGCAATGCTCGGTACACGGTAATATTTCTCAGTCACACGTTAGCATTGGTGTCGTGTTCGTGTCGCAATCTCTGTCTTGAGCACAGTCGGTTACAAAAGTTTTCGTTGTTATTGTTGTTTGTTTTTATTAATAGTGTTAAGTTTGTTTTGTTTGTTTTATTTGTTTTATTTGCAAGTGTCAGTTAGCACTTATATTATTCGCCAAACATGCCACCAAAACATAACAGTGTGTTAAATCGCCAGGCGAGAAAAATTATTTACGATTTAACGCAATATATGAAAAAAGTAAAAGAAGAAGGCGTAAAAGATGTCGATAAAGTTTATTTAAGAGTTGCTAACGCAACTGGTGTGTCCCAACGCACAGTACAGCGGATCGCAACTGAAGGCAATATTTCGGGCTTACTTTCAGTATTCCGCACGCCTGGTAAAAAAAGGTCTAGATCAAAACCTATTACTGATATGGATAATTTTGACCAGGGAGTAGTAAAAAGATGCATACACAACTTCCACAAAACTGAAAAAGAAATGCCGACGATAAACAAATTACTAGCGAAACTCAAACGGGATATAAATTTTCAAGGTGGTAAAACGAGCTTAAAGACAATTATCAAAAACTTGGGTTTCAAGTGGCGAAAGACCGAAACCAATAGAATGGTTCTTATAGAGAAGACCGACATTCGCCTGAAAAGGATCTTGTACTTGAAGGCAATGAAAAAATACAGGGACGAAGGGCGACCAATTGTATTCACTGACGAGTCGTATGCCCACTCATCACATACAAAAGGTAAGGCGTGGTCAGATGGTTCCGCTCAAGGACTAAAGCGCCCGATATCAAAAGGTCAGCGGATAGTGATGGTACACGCTGGGTCAGAAGCAGGGTTTGTTCCGAACGCGCTACTAATGTTCAAATCTGGCAGCAAAACCGGAGACTATCATGATGACATGAATTTCAAAAATTATGAGAAATGGTTACGGACCCAACTGATTCCAAATTTGAGCCCTAACTCGGTGGTGGTTATCGATAATGCTCCGTACCACAACAAATTAATGGATCCTGCCCCTACATCTAATGACAAGAAGGCAAAAATGGAATCGTGGTTATTAGAAAAGGGTATACCATATGAAAAGGACATGCGTAAACCACAACTTTACGATCTAATAAAAAAAAACAAAGACGTGAATAAAAAATACGTAATAGATGAAATGTTTAAACAAAACAACCACGATGTCCTTCGTTTACCCCCATATCATCCCGATTTAAACCCCATCGAGATGGTGTGGGCTGCCATTAAAGGGCACGTAGTCGCTAAAAACGTCGACTGGAACGTAACCCGGACAATGGAGCTCATACAAGAAAAAGTAAATTTAATGGGTCAGAATGAATGGAGTGCTTTATGCAGAAAAGTGCAAGAGGTCGAACATGACTATAGGAAGAGCGACCATATTATTGACGAAATGACGGATCAATTATTCATCATTAATACAGCTTCAGATTCAGAAAGTGAGTCTGAAAGTGAGAGCGACGATTACGAAGATGAACCTATGCCAAGTACCTCACATGGTACACAAGGGGCCGACGACTTTATGTTAGGAATTTCCCCCCTCAGCGACAGTGATTAAATAATAATAAGTGTAAATAAATAAAAAGTATTAAATGTAAATAATATTGTATGTGTTTGTGATAAAATCTGCCCCTATCGAAAGGTGAGGTATCAAAATTGAATCTTTAATTTATAATGTCTCCAAAGTGTTTTGATATTTTTGGTCACTGTATTAGGGAAATTTTATTTGTACATTGGTATATATAAAAAAATGACAATAACAGTTTTCTTCACGAGTGTTCATGCGCTAAACTTCGCAGAGCCTATATTCAGACTCGCCAAGATACGTCGGCCGTATTGTAGCTTACTTATAACAATGTACGTTACAATGTTCGTAACGCCAAAAATCCGCTATACTTCAGCGTTTGAAGTTCGGAAGTGACAGCTCGCTGATAGCTAAGTCCATTAATTCCTGAAAGGTATTCGTACTAGCCACATTTTTGTATCTGGAGAATTGAATGCAAAATTTCACTATATTATTACCATCACCTTCTCATTTGACCAATTGAATTCCATGCCATTTGCTTCCACTCAGAACTATTTTTCTGGATATAAGCCTTTTTCTTCCGTGGCACTTCCATTTAATTTTTTTACAAAACAAACAAAACTGAGCTAAACGACTAACAAGAAATTCGAAAGTGGGAAAAACCAGTTCTTCTCGGGTATAAAAGCTTAGAGGATTAATATGTACAATGAAAAGTGAAACAGCTACATAATACTACTATGCAAAAGGGAGATAAAACAACACATCAGCAACATTTTGGTCGGAGAATACTCGGGCCACAGAATACATAATAATACTACGTACCCGAACGATAGACTCGACAGTGTTTTTTTTTTATACTGGGCTGCCAACTAATACCAAATTTTCTGCCAGATTCCACTAGAAATTTTTTAGCGCCTAGACATTAAAAAAAGCGCTATAGACCCTAGAATTGCACTAGATCTAACGCCAAAGGCGCTAAAACGGCAACACTGATTAAAGAATCAGAACCACTGTGAAGAGCCGCTCTAACCTCTATGGTAGTAAGTAAGGGATTGTGCTAACATTAGAGGAAGTAATGCTTGCAGTACACTACTCGCAAAGTTGAACGAAGTTGGGCAAAGCTACATACATTACTCTGCTTACTTCTATAAAGTTAACGTTGTGCTGTTTGATCAAAAATGTTTTTATTCGATCCAAATTACAATGTGAATTGAAATCATCTACCACCTCTTTCTCCATTTTTTATTTTATTTTTGCATTCAATATACGCACATAGTTATGATCGTAGACAGAGAAACCTATAAACTAATGATCGGCGTGGCCTCGAGTGAGAAAGGACGATAACGAATTTTTAGGTTATACAATAATTTTTATGACTTTTAAACACATTTAGATAAAAATTTTAATTGTTCTACGAATTGAACTGAACAAGATTCACCCATCTTAAGCTCACAAAACACTTTTTTCTCACTTAAGCCAACTTGAAAACTCCTTAAATCGCTACGCTGTTAAAGTTGTTTAGCAAACTGTAGAGTTTGCTAAACAAAAAAACCGGCACGGAGAAAGGGACAAACAATCACACCGCTCTATCTCATTTCTATGCAAGACGTATGCATAAATCTATCTTTTTCGTGTGCGAATGCGAAAGAAGGTGTCAATTTGTCTATAGGTTTCTCTGTCTACGGTTATGATACACGGCAGTGCGCAAAGCAAACCCAGCTGTCACTTGTACGTCCTCCATCTAACCTAGCGTGGGAGCGACTAGTTCCTCACGAAGTTGAGCGAGTGTGTACAGAGGCGCCTCGTACCTCGGCTGACCTCGGTGAATACTTCGGGCGAGGAACTTCGCGAGTAGTGTACTACAGCCTTAAGATATTATGGAGTGTAGAGGTAAGGACTGCAGACTCTGTATAAAAAAGTGTCCGTAGGAAAGCGCTAAATAAGGGTGGTGCCACTGTAGCTACACTTAAATTTTAAAGAATTTTTTTATTGCACAGACTTTCACCATAATTCTTTTTTACAATAATTATTTTATTGCTTTCAAAATGTTTATTTTCAAAATCACTCTCAACGTATTTTACGGCGATTGATCATACCCCGTAGCTACTCAAGCGCTGTTGTGGAGTTTTTGAACTGTTAGTTACTGCTTACGGATGGACACACTTTCAACTATTCTCCCATGAAGGTTAGAGAACAGGAGAACGATCACTACGTACTAAAGCATAGCCCGCCTGTCCTTGAAAATTGTAGAATTTATAGCAGCGCTGACGTCGGTGAGTAGTGACTGCGAAGTTAGCTGTTTCTGTGTACAAGTAGATGAAGTTAGTTGAATTATGTACACATTTTCTCCGTGACATTGGTGAGAAAATTTTCATGCTCCTTAATTTTGTAATTTTTGATAAAAAGAAACATTAATAAAAAAAGATATATATTTTATTGTGCGTGGATGTGCAAGTGGTTTAGCGGTCGCAGCATCTCACTTATGGTGTCCATATTTCTGGGATAATATTTTCTACTATAATCTTTCGCCGTGTAGTGACGGTTGAGAATATCCACTAACCCACATCTTCCCGTGGTTGTCGTAAAAGGCGACAGAGGGACACAGAAAGGAGATGGGCAGCAGCATCTTTCTAATAACAACAATAACATAATAAAAAACTGCGGTTGCCAACCCGCTCGCCAAGCGTAGCAACTATGGCAAATATCTCCCCATGAGCAAAGACGCAAACAAACGGCCCCCAGTCCCCGGCGGCCCCGCTATTCCTGGCTACGGTGGCGACCATCGTAACGACGGGGCAGGAGGTGCTAAGAATCTCCGGTGGAGGTTCGGTTGCCACCTGAGGACTGACGAGAAGATACTGGAGCTGAAAAAAGAGGTAGACAAGTTGCGCTGGCATATTATTGGATTATCTGAGGTCCGAAGAGAGGGGGAGGACACGGTAATCCTCGAGTCCGGCAACTTGTTTTATCACTGGGAGGGCGACCATCTGTCCCAAGGAGGTGTCGGATTTATCGTCCACAAGTCTCTCGTCAACAACGTTGTAAAGATTGGGAGTGTGTCGACGAGGGTCGCAAACCTGATACTCAGAATCACCAAACGGTATTCGCTGAAGGTCATACAGGTCTACGCACCAACCTCGGCACATCCCGATGAGGAGGTGGAGGAAATGTATGGGGATATATCTAGAGCCATGCATTCCTCCAAAACCCACTACACGTTGTTGATGGGAGACTGGGACAGACTCGACGATTTCCAGCCTCCCGAACAAGCCGGTTTCCGAAAAGGCTTCAGTACCATAGACCACATACATACCCTGCGGCAGATTGTATAGAAGACCAAAGAGTACAATCTGCCACTTTGCCTGGCGTATGTGGACTATGAGAAAGCCTTTGATTCCGTCGAAATTTGGGCGGTGCTACAGACCCTTCAGCGGTGCCAAGTTGACTGTCGGTATATCGAAGTGCTGAAGTGTTTGTACAGTAGGGCTATGATGGCTATCCGAGTACAGAACCAGAGTTCGAAACCTATCCAACTGCAGAGAGGTGTAAGACAGGGTGACGTTATATCCCCGAAACTCTTCACCGCTGCGTTTGAAGACGTTTTCAAGCTACTGGACTGGAAAGAATACGGTATTAACATCAATGGCGAGTACATCACTCACCTTCGATTTGCCGACGATATAGTCTTTATGGCAGAATCGCTGGAGGACTTAAGCACTATGCTCAATGACCTCAATCGTGTCTCCCAACGGATAGGTCTTAAGATGAACATGGACAAAACAAAGATCATGTTTAATGTCCATGTTACACCTATGCCTGTAGTTGTTGGGAGAACTGTGCTCGAAGTTGTTGACGAGTACGTTTACCTGGGACAAATAGTCCGACTAGGTAAGTCCAACTTCGACCGAGAGATCAATCGACGGATTCAACTCGGCTGGGCAGCGTTCGGGAAATTACGACACATCTTCTCGTCAGGTATACCTCAATCTCTGAAAACTAAAGTGTACAACCAGTGCGTGTTGCCAGTGATATTTTACGGATCTGAGACGTGGTCCTTCACTGCTGGCCGTATGAGGACGCTCAAGGTCACTCAGCGAGCTATGGAGAGGGCTATGCTCGGAGATTCTCTGCGTGATAGACTTAGAAATGAGGATATTCGCAGTAAAACCAGAGTGACCGACATAGCCCAACGGATTAGTAAGCTGAAGTGGCAATGGGCCGGCCATATAGCTCGAAGAACCGATAACCGATGGGGGAGAAAGATTCTCGAGTGGCAGCCTCGTACCGGTAGGCGTAGTGTAGGGCGACCCCCCACTAGATGGAGTGACGACCTGGTAAGACAGGTAGGAAGTCGATGGATGCAGGTGGCTCAGGACCGTGCTTTGTGGCATTGCTTGAGGGAAGCCTACGTTCAGCAGTGGACTTGTGAAGGGCTGTAATGATGATGATGAATGATGATTTTCTACGGCGATCGTTCTCCTGTTCTCTAACCTTCATGTATTCTCCTATGGGATATGACCTCCTTACCTTACCTCTACTCCATAGTCCCGTGTCTGCGATAATTTTGACAAGCACTGACCAAGTATAACTTGCGTTTTGTTAATGCTTCAAACTTATGATCTCCGCTAGGAGTAGTAGTGTTCCATAGAGTATCTTTTTATAACCAGAATAGTGTTCTGTGCAGACTGTAAAGTACTGGGCCAGTGCTATCACAGAGTACATTATATATACCTGGAAAGTGCTATTTTCTTGTCATGTTGGTATGTAGTGTAGGTACAAAGACTGCCTACAAATACTGTGCTTATAACTACGTAGTATTTATAAAATTTCATAAAAGAACCTGCATCTTAATATAATCTCTAGGTTTGATTTAAAAAAAACATCGCATTTTAATGTCGTATTAAGTTATGTTAATGCTACAAAAATATTGTGGATTTAAAAAAAAGCAAAAACTTAACGTTTAGGAGAAATAGACTTTTCTCATTGGAGGAAATGATAATTTAACCATTTAAACCAATGGTAAAGCGCAGATACATATATTTTATTTTATAGCAACTAAAACGATGTAATTGAAAACTTAGAACACGTAAAAAATCATATTGAAAATTTTTACAGGTGATAAATGCCAAAAAATAAATTTAATATATCCAAAATGTTGCAGTAAGACAGGTAAATAAGTAATATTGCTTACTTGTCATCACTAATCTGTTTAAATAAATGACTCTACTTCGTTTTATTTTTCTAAAATTCAGTGTAAATTAATTTTGACTATCTCAGCGGCTGTCAGTTGTTTTACGTTTTATTACATTTTTTCTGATTTCTATTTTTATACGATTCTAAATTGTACACAAACCTTCATGCGGCTCGGGCTGCAGGGATGCACACTTATGGCTATGATGCAACGAGATGATAAGGTGCTTTAAATTTACCGAATTTATGTTTGTACTTTTGACTTTTTCTATGTTTCCTTGTCTTCTGTGATGTGGTTCAAGTATTTGGAGCTAGCTTCTTTTTTTTGTGTTGTAGATATGAAAATAACCTTAACCGGTATTATATTTTCTGTGTGCTGATTTCCTTACCATAATTTACTTGCTTTTAGGCTTCCACATGTCATACTTTACACTTTTCATAAACAAATTTTGCATAAACATTTCATATTCAGCAAATATACATTAGCGGCCTAAATTATATTTGTCAATTACCGCTCACTTCAATTAAATATTAATTTTTTCTATACCTGTTTATTTCTATGGTCATTTAGTGAAAAGAGAGAGTGACTTTAACCATTTCTCGTATTTACATTTTTATGAGTAACATAGTAAAAAATACTATGGAGAAATGTAAAAACTGCTTGTTTACTACGATCCATCAAAATTTCTCATTACATGTTCTCTGGAAGTGTGTTTATTTTTGCTTAGCTATAGAATTATAATTATTTTTTAAATCAAAACTCCAACCTATACTACAAAAATCAGACAATTGTTACTGATAAAATTAAGTCGATATGTAGATCTTTTTTTTCATCATCACAAATATCACACTACACATCAAATTTTCAACTGCCATTGTTAATAATGCTGGAATGTCGTACGACTAGCTTCTAAACATAATAATCATCGCACTAGTCACTTGTCACCCAAGGCACCTGCTCAGCTTGTTTTATTTTGTTGCAGTTGTACCCTGCATGTTGTGTTCGAATCATAAAAGTGGTGCAATAAACTATTTTATTCACATTGTTCGACATAAGGTTCGGCTAACGAAAACCGTGAATATTTCCTTCCCGTATGGCTGCGTATCTTAACCGTACAATATCAATGATGGCTGGCGATGGGCCGCATAATGTTGCAACACTCAATAATGGTGCTGTCCGTGTCAACATGCCTAATGTGGACTCCCCGCTACAGATATTTGTAAGGGCCAAGAAGAAGATCAATGACATTTTCATTGAAATTGATGACTATGTCAAGGATGCAGTTACATTTATGCATGGTAAGTTTTTTATTTTATAGCATAAGACTGAAACAAACTAACTTGTAGCTAAGGCTTAGTTTAATTTCTCCCTCTCCCTTTCACCATGGGATAACCAGAAGCACGGCTAATCTCCACCCTTTCGTTGTTGACTTCCCACACATGAGAAACATGCGGTTTTATAGATCATTTCTAATGTGTGCAGCAAAAGAGTGCAATAAACCACCAACATCTGTCTTTCTTTCTGATTAAAATATGGGTGTCTTCAAGGCAAGAGTGAAAAGGCTTTCATCCCCTAAAAGTATCTTTCTAAATGGCATCATTTCTTAAATCTTTCAGTCATTGCGACTTGTACTTATTGCCCGGGATAAATAATTTACTTAATTTCTTGTTTTCTTTAAATGTATGGGTATAATGCTATGGTTTATACAATAAAATATGGTGAACATGTTTTTCTCATTTAAATTTATACTACTCCTATTTATACTACTACTAGAAGTGAAGTATAATAACAATTAAAGTGTTTTTAAAAATAATAGCGAGAATTGAATCGCCAACATGGATGACAGTTACTGACAATAGTTAATTGACATACAGCCAGGATGGATGTTTTGACTGTTGACTGGTTACCAGTATATGCCCACATTCTGCAAAAAAAGTCACTGCTCCACAGGCAGTCACTGGCACTAAGTGACTACAAGCTTGTTTAATAAAAGGCCCTTTCAAAAACTACATATACGTTAAGGTTTTATTTTACTGTACAAAAGCCTAGATTTTATTATAATTTTAAGATTAGATACTACTTACTACTATATGCAGACTACCATGCATTAATGTTTAGTCTATGGCAGAATAGCAGGGGCTGTGGGTCTCCTACATTCACTGAGCCATAGATCAATTTGTCTCCAACTAGCATAATAAGATTTGTTTATGTTGATGAATTTGTAATTTTTTGAGACAAATAAAGACTTGTTATTATTATTATTATTTAGGGTATCTATATAGTTTTCTCATCTGGTTGGGTTCTATAAATATATAATTATATATATTTTTATATATTATTATTATATATTTTTATTTATTATTATTATATATTTTTATCTATTATTATTATTATCTGGGGTATCTATATAGTTTTCTCATCTAGTTGGGTGCTATAAACATATAATTATAAATGAAAAGATAAATATACATAAATATCAATAAAGTAAAATAAATACAAAAATACATAAATATATAAAAGCCCAACCAGATAGAAGCCCTCGGCAGAGGAGACCAAACGGCCGAGGGTTAGGGGGAAAGGGAAAGAAAGTGGCGGACATGCGGGTGGTATCGAGGAGCACCGCCTTCTGCATTTGAGTTATTTTTTTATGTATATATTATGTTCTAATTGTAAAAAAGTCAAATTAAAATTATCTTGACACAGCTCCATTACTGTGAGCGAATACTGTGAGCGAATGAAGCCACCAGATTCTCTTAAAAAATCCATTTTTCAAATGAGAGTAAAAATAAGTGATCCATTTTCAAATTTTTCAGTAAATACACTGCCGGTCAAAAGTTTAAGACCACCTTAATTAAAGTAGGAAAATTAAATAAAACTCCAATAAAATATTAAATGTTTAATTAAACTGTTAAATCATCCAATAAAACACTTTTTGACAATCAATATACTTGAAAAGTAGAGAAATATTAACAGTCCATGTTAAAAAGGCTATAGTTAACTAAACTGATTATTCATCAAAAAATCCTTTGCGTTTTATGACTTTTTTCACAAGTCTCCGCATACGGGAAATCAATTTGTTGATAGTGTCTTGTGATATATTGCTCCAAATTTCGCACAACGCATTGCACATTTCTTCTCCAAGGATGGACCACAATTATGGACGTTCCTATTAAGCTCTTCCCACAATAGTTCAATGGGATTGAGATCTAGGCTCTGAGAAGGCCAAATTATGTTTTTTAATACCCCTTGTGTCTCTTTCTTTTCCAAATATCCTCTGCATAATTTTGAGCTATGCTTAGGATCATTGTCCTGTTGGAAAATGAATCCATCTCCAATTAATTGCAACCATGAAGGAATGGCATTTGGTTCAAATTTTTTTTTGTACTCTTCCTTTTTCATAATTCCGTCAATTTGATCAAATCCCCAGTTCCTTGGGACACCACAGCCTGCCATCATCTTGGTCACTGTGTCGAATGTAAATTCTTCGTTTTGAACCAAATAGCTCAAACTTGGATTCATTTGTCTTGGAACTTTTTTAAAATCTTCAGTCTAATCTCGATGGGCAAGGGCCCATTGCGTCCGTTTTTTCTTGTTTAGTGGCCTTAGCAGAGGTTTTCGAACGGCGACACGACCATACAATTTTGCATCTCTCAGTCGCCGTTTTACTTTAGTTAACGATAAAGGTTTAACTCGGGTTTTGCTTATTCAACGCGGATTTCCAGTGCTGTTAAGCGTTTATTTTGTTTGCTGGTAACAACAATGAAATGATCTTCACTTGACGTGGTAGCTCTCGGCCTTCCCGAGCGTGGACGATCTTGAAAAGTGCCTGTCTCCCTGTATTGAGTTATTGTTCCATGAACACAAGTTTTCGACAACTTCAATTATAAAGCAATCTCACATTCGGATTTGCCTTCATTATGTAAAACAACGATGGCAGAACGCACTTCATTGCTAATTTCACGTACTTTTCCCATTTTAAGATGTCTTCACTGTAGAAACCACAAGTTTAGACTAATTGAGATTGTTTGTGAACAAAACTATGTAAACTCAGGTAATAATAAGTCGGAAACACGTGTTTTAGAAGCTAAATAATCCTTATTATTGACCAATGGGAAACAAAAGCAAACCAATTAGTTATTAGCCCATCATAAATATATTATTACGACTCTACCACCTGGCTCTAACACAGCCTTTGTCAGTGTTTGATACATGTTTATCATCCAATTACTTGAAAGTGAATAAAAGAATGACTTCTTTAGACATTCTATATTATTAATAGAATATGCAGGTGTACATTACTTTAATTTATCTTATGGGATTTCATTACAATTTATAGATAATGTTGTTTAAGTGTGGTCTTGAACTTTTGGCCGGCAGTGTATCTAGCCACTATACATAAATTTTTTGGCAAACCCCTTGTACCTGAAGATTACCTGAACCTTATCCTGCATCTGCTAACATGAGATTCTCCCTTCTTAACTTATTTGTAAATAAATCTCTGATCAATTTTGGAAAATAGAGCATTTGTTTGATTTTTCAGAGTACAGTGATACACTGTTAAAAAATTAAAATGGTTATATTTAGTGTATCTCTGTTTTTGTTATATATGTGTATATCTAGTTCTGTTATGTAGCAGTGTCGGGCGAGAACAAGATCGCGACTCCTCATGACGTGGCTAACATCGAGGCTTACGTCAGTAAGGTGCAGGCTATTCGGGAAGTGCTCAAAAGAGATCATATGAAGGTGGCTTTCTTTGGAAGGTTAGTGAATAATTGCCATTAGCCATTACTATATTATTTCCCTAAATTTGTGCAATTATAAAATTTTAATCCATTGGATATTTCAAAATTTATATTATGCCTATGATTTGTTAATTAAAATAAACAAAGTGTTTCTTGTTTTCTTAAAACAAAAAAATGAGATTTGCTAGTTAATATTATTATACAAAATCCATCACATGAAGGTGATTATCAAGTTTTGCCGTTGGATTAATTTTGTATATTACTATACAAAAATTAAAACTTAATTTTTTTGTTATTTCTTAATCAACATAAATTATAAATAATTATTTTTAGAACAAGCAACGGCAAGAGCACGGTAATAAATGCTATGCTCCATGACAAGATACTACCCAGTGGCATCGGCCACACAACCAACTGCTTCTTGCAGGTGGAGGGCTCAGACACAGATGAAGCCTTCTTGCGTACTGAAGGCTCGGAAGAGAAGCTTAATGTGCAGGTGAAATAATAAGCAGACTGTATTTTGTTTTATTTCGTATTTCGAAATCTTCACAAGTACTGATTTGCCGTGGCAAACGATCTTGCAAATTGAAGTTACAATAACAAACTAGTAACGCCATTTATTTATTTATTTATTTATTTAAAACTTCATATACACAAGTGGTATATAGGCGGACTTAATGCCTAAGGCATTCTCTCCCAGTCTACCTTGGGATGATGCAGAGATAGAATGAAGTAGGTGTAATAAAAAGTTAATATGCGCCATCTATGTTTGTTGTTGTGTATTATTTCGATAATACGTTAGTACAGATATATTACATGGGACTATAAAGGGTTAAATATTTTAAAAAACATGTTGATAAGTGTCTTTCAATAATATTGATGTCGTATGAACTATAGACCGCGCGCAATAGATTTTTCTATGTTCACCCCTCCCACTTACACCGGACGCGTTCACGCTCATCTGCTCACTAAGGTTAACCAATTTGACTTTGAAAATGCGGTATAACATTTTAAATACTTTATTGAACAAACACTGTATGAAAAGGGTTGTCATAATATAAAGGAATACATAGTTGTCGCTTTTGAGCTTTTTCTTTATAAGTTTTGTGAGCAGTTTGTACAACCTATATTTTATGTAAACCTATATTTCTGGATCTCGACAACAGCACCACCTACCGGGTCCAAATGTCCCATATAAACCATCTAGGGATCCATTAAAACACACACAAACATTTATATATATTAAGGCTGTAACTTTACTTTATTTTAAACATTTTTATCAAAATCGGTCGTGCTATTTTTGAGTTTCAAGCTTTGGTCTCTTGATCGTAACGCATAACGCTGCGGTTTGTGGCTAAAACGCAGCGTCACGACGCAACGTTTAGCATCTCTGCGGAGAAGTGGTCAATTGATTTTGCCACAGCTATCAAAGCGTCAACATGAACAATAGTTTTGAAATTTGTGCTTTGCTTGAGGAGGAGAAAGAAAGAAGCTTATCTTTATTTTTATACAAAGAGGGATAATTGCGGATTAGTTATATTAAATTATCTTCAAACAAATTCCATTGTCAACCCGTAAGCACACCGCAGCGTCGCAACGAAAACGACGACGCGCAGTGCGTAGGCTCCCCACTTCACCGCGCTTGCCCCTCGACGCTGACGCATACTGCGACGGAACAAGAGACCATTCTACAAGTTTTTCTTACGATTTTGTGTCCGGCACCGCATGCCGCACACCGCAGCGTTGTGCGTTACGATAAAGAGACCAAAGCTTTAGTGAGACTAACTTAATAATTTTACCATAATTCTTTTTCTAAAATAAAAGCAGCCTAACTGCTTATTACATTAGCTATCTGCCAATAAAAGTTCCATCAAAATCGGTCGCGCCGTTCGGAGATTATTCGGAACATACAGACAGACAAACAAAAGTTTTAAAAATTTATTTTTTCGCTATAAGTACCTTAGATACTATCATTTAATAAAAAGCTGTTATTTTGACATTACAAACAGACACTTTATTTTATAGATAAACTAGTGTTATTATTTAACTTTTACATTTTTTATATTACATTTATCGTATATACTTAGTCGGGAGATACGTTCCGTCAAAACCTTATTATTTAAAATTTTTGAATACTGGCTAGATGAACTTCACCAATTTTAATAAAATATAACGTTGGCACTTGCCGAAAATAAAAAAGACGTTAATTTTCATTCATTTTCAAATATGGAGTGGTCGAAGAAAGAACATAAAGTAGCGGTTATCGCGTTGCACCGCTGTGTTTACGTGCCAAAAGAGATTTTCAATATTCTGCAAAAATTGAAAATAACCCTACGATGTGTTTATCGCACTATCAAACGATTCACTGAAGATTTAAGCTTCGAAGATCGTAAGGGGACCGGCCGACCTCGTTCAGTTAGGACACCCGGAATCATCAAAGCAGTGAAGGCGCGAATCCAACTAAATCTTCGTAAAAAATCTTAGCTCTTCAGATGGGCCTAAGCAGAACCACGATCAAAAGAGTAATCAATGAAGACCTAGGACTACGAGCTTATCGTAAGAAGCCCGGACATTTTTTGAACGAGCGTTTGAAAAAAATTAGGCTGGATAGATCCCGCGCTTTGTTACGGCGGTACGCGGGAAAAAATACAGCGAAATTTGGTTTTCGGTTGAAATTTTTTTTAACGTCGAAGAATGTTCTAATTAACAGAAAGATAAGGTGTATGCACACAGTAGTGAAGAAGCCGCGTATTCCGAGGGTTCAACGAGCACATTATCCTTTGTCATTCTGAGGGTTCAACGAGCACATTATCCTTTGTCACTCATGGTTTAGCTTGGAGTCTCATATTCAGGCTTAAGAGAATAGACGGGCTGCATTTTCTTCCATACAAATGTATTTCCCTATTCTCTTTGTGGCCGTGGAAGGAAAAAGGGAGATCTCCCGCCGGGCAAGGTGTTCTGCCCGGGGAGCGGCCAACACTCCGTGTGATAGTTCGGAGATGTTCTATATATACTGTTTATTATTCGGAATTCCGATAGCGTGATTTAGGCTTCGGTGTGTTTCGCTTGCGGCGCGACGACAGCGCCGCTACATCACCCCCCTGCTCAGATCGGAGGTCGATAATGCAGACTCGTTGTCGTCGAATGTGCAAGTGCCAGGAGATTGCCTTGTAGTCTGCGGTGGGTCGAGAAGAAGGCAAGTAATCTGCGAGAGTGCCGTGAAGCAGAGGCGAGCAGTGAGACTCAGAGCCGTGCCGAACACTGTATAGCGCAGAGAGTAGATTGAAGGAACAGGAAGCATTATTATTCCAGTGCTGCGATGAACCTTGTGAAGCTAGCTGGCTTGCAGGATATGAAGACTGCAGACGATATCTGCTCGGGAGCGAATGGGTGGGATATTCTATGACGATGACGAAGCTTGAAGTTTCCGAAATTTGTTGGTTGTGTGTTCAGATCACGTCGGGATCACCACTGTGGCCGTGGAAGGAAAAGGGGAGATCTCCTGCCGGGCAAGGTGTTCTGCCCGCGGTGCGGCCAACACTCCGTGTTTTTGAGATGTTCTATATATACTGTTTATTATTCGGAATTCCGATAGCGTGATTTAGGCTTCGGTGTGTTTCGCTTGCGGCGCGACGACAGTACCGCTACATCTTCCTGGATATTGCCTCTAGAGTAATCGTTTTTGTTTATAAAAATCAAGGTCCATTAAAGGCATGCCACTGTCATTTATTTTTTTCCAAAAAATGATTACAAAAATAAATATGACTTTCCAAAAACTTAAAAAATGCCCCGTTTTTACCTCCGTAATGAGACGACTACCAAAGAAATTTGAAAAGTTTTTAAGATGAAAACAAATGATATGAGCATAGATCTATTCTTCCTTTAAATTTTGATACCAAAAATAATTTAATCGGCTTAGTTTTAGTGGAGAAAACAGGGGAATACGAAACGTCGATTATCGGGCATGGTTTTTGTAGGTAAAATCGTTCTAAGCTGCAGTTGTTCCTATCGCACTCTACGGGGGAGGTACCAGAGGTGAGGGAGGTTAGACTCGGTCTGTAGCAAATCAGTAGTATTATTTATTCTGTGCTAATACGTTTACAATTAGGAAAGTGACCACGGTCGAAGTTTTTATCGATATCATAGTGATTTCAGTCGATATCGACGTTAATTCTATACTAATTTACAGGCGGCACAGAACTTTTGTATGTTTTCAATAGATAACGAAGTAACAATTCAGTGATATTTTAAGTCTATGGCTAATTATCGTTTACTATTATTTGAAATGAATTTAAGCGAAGTGTCTCTTGAAAAAATACAACCGTAACCAAATAATACGTAACTAATGTTCGCACTCTACTGCTTGGTGTGATAATTCTGCTTACTTGATTTGCCAGCTTTACTGAGGATATTATAAAATAATGACTGCTCTTATCAAGTAAATTCTTAATATTTATGTGGCAGAAGAGATACTTGTGGGTATTTTAAATAATAAAGTTATATAATAATTAATATGTACATTTATTCTGAATGTGTTGTGTGTTTAGAAAGAAATTCTAAGAAAGACACTTGAGGTTACAAACCTTTGTTTACGAATAATGTTGATTGCATTTAATGTGCCTGTGAAAAGTTTCCTTCTAAGGCTCTTTACGCACCATCGACCGAGTCTTTCGGGCGACAGTGACTTTCTATAGTTTAAATAAGTGTTTACGCACTTAGAGCCGTTACGCACTGTCGACTGGTTGCCAGCAACTCAGTCTCTCGGCGACCAACATTGGCCAGGAGACCGACAGTCTCTTGTGGGTCGCCACTGCGTAGCGAGTCGCCGAGTCGCCCGGGCAACCGGCAACTAAGGCCCTTTATGTACTGTCGACTGGTCGCCGGCGACTCAGTCGACGGCGACAGCTACTTATAGAACATTAGTCGTAAACCAAACGTAAAGCAGCTATGGCGGGGGCACTACAATAATGCGGCAATCACAACAGCACCTTGAACGCATTATAAAAATGAAGTGGAATGAAAAAAATATTGTATGTAACTGTGCAGTCGGTGAGCCAGCTGGGGCACGCGCTGTGCGCGTCGCGGCTGCAGGAGCGCGCGCTGGTGCACGTTCACTGGCCGCGCGAGCTGTGCGCGCTGCTGCGCGACGACGTGGTGCTGGTGGACAGCCCGGGCGTCGACGTCACGCCCAACCTGGACGAGTGGATCGACCGCTACTGCCTCGACGCGGACGTCTTCGTGCTCGTCGCCAACGCCGAGTCCACCTTGATGGTCACGGTCAGACGCTAAGCCTAAAGTTTGTTTTTCTTTTCGGTGTTACTTTTTTATAGAATACGGGTGACAAACGAGCACACAGTCCACTTACCTTCAGGTAAGTAGTGTAAAGCTGTGGCCCATAAACATCTACATTCATCCTCGATTAAGAATCAAAACGGGAGATACGTTGTCACCCCTGAGGACTAGGATGGAATGCCTCATTTCCAGTAAAAAGGGGTCTCCGGATTTCTACACTCATTATATGAATCACAACAGTATTAAGCTGTTATTTTACGCTACGAGCCGATCCATTCGTGCTACAACCATAACATAGCTGCAGCGTAGCTCTACCACGTATAAAAGTGTTTTTTACTGTCGACACATGCAGATTGACCAATTTTGGTCATATAATAACACGTTTTCTAGTTAATCTTTTTTATGGCATCTTAGAGGCAGTTTAAAATATTTTGTACAAATATTTAGACCCAGACCATTGTTCGTTGGCCATACAAATTCTTGTGCCGTGCGAGACTCGAACCCGCGGCCCACAGCGCAATAACTGATTGTTACGGCAATGCACGACGAAGCCGTCTTATCAAATGCTGACGTGTTTCTTCCCTTGAACTTGTGTTATTGTGTAGTCCAGTCAAAAGCGCGAATTTACTCGCGATTAAACTTAGAAAAAGTTAGAAACCGTCTTCAAAAAACGTAAAAAAAAATTGTCAAGTGTCGAGTTCAGAAGCTATCAAATTATGTGGAATCTATTTCATCCTTATTAGTTTTTTAAAGTGGTATTTAAAAGTTTAATTATTATATGATATACTATTTATAATTCTTCAAACAAAAGTCATGATTGTGAGGGTTATGTCAAATGCCAAATGCGGCCAAATGCAAAGGTGTTTCGTGGTGAATGCACGCACGGAGCATTCACCACGAAGTATTTGTATGGCCTACAAATAATTGTTCCTGGTCTGGATGTTTGTCCTTGAAAAATTTGTGTCTAAACTGCCCCCACGATACAGGAGAAAAACCTATTGTGGGATAGCATATTTTCAAAGAAAACAAATGTAAAGACCACACACTTGTCATTGTTAACTGAATTGTAGTTGAAAACGCGAGGATTTATACCTACCGTCGAACATCGATTCCTATCAAGGATGATACGTGAGGCTATTGAAAGTAAAAAAAAAATATTCTAATTTAAATAGAGAAGGAGGCTGGGTACTACGTATAATCAACAAAATTAAAACTAAACCCAAGCATACCACTGCAAGACTTCAAGACACAGTAAATTCATTCTGCATAGATCGGACCATAAATAATAATTAAAAAGCTGGAGGTACTCCAGGTAACATTGACATCGGGTCGTCAGTCACTTAAGTCCCCTGTGACCATGGGTGCTGGAGAGCACCCGAAACGTCGGGAATTAAAAATCTTTTGAAATTAAACGCGTAAAAATCCGTAAAAGTAGTTTTACTCAACATCGTGTACATGGCAGAACTAGGCTGCAGTGATTTTGGTACACACGACATGCTGCATCAACGTGAAATAGCAGCATAATACTTTAATTTTAATTATAGCGAAGTTTACATGAGAAAGACGTGTTACTTGGCGCTCTTAGATTTTTATTCCAAAGTGGTGAAAAAAGTTACCTTTTTTATTAGAAACATATACTAAATCGTTCAGCAGACTGAGTGCTTTTGTGTAGTGTAATTTAAACAATAAAATTTGGAATGAAAAGGGGTGAAAACATTGATTCAGTGAATCTTGTGTAGGGTACTGTGACATTTAATTTATAACTTTGATAGTGGAACACAAAAGACTAGACTTTGATCTCATAGTGTTATCGCGTGTTCCGACTGTGTACCAAACTATATGCTATTTTCGCCCGTTACTACTAATGTACTGTCAGCGTAGTGGATAGAGCTTGTTACGCTTCGATTCGGGAAGACCCAATATCGAATCACAAGGAAGTTTTTTTTTTTTTTTCTCTATTTTTCTTTTTTTTTCTCTTCTCTTTTCTATTATCTTAAAAAAAAATAGGTTTCAATAAAAATCGGAAATATCTTATATTGAAAGTTAACATGGCAGCAAAAGGACACAAAAACCATGTCTGGGGGTGTTGCTCGATTGGTCTACAGGACCAGAACTATATGCAATGTACAGAATGCACCAAACTTTATCATCTTGAATGTCTGTCAATAACAAGCAATGAAGACGATCCTACGACGTCTACGTGGCTGTGCCCTCAATGTCATGGAACGCAAAAATTGGGTAATAATGATAACACCCCGGTTTGCTACAACCCAAATATAACTGTAAGGCCGGGAAAGAGGCAAGCTCTGAACTCCCCACCAAAAGCTTCAGATGAAAGGCCAATAACAAGGGACGAGATGCAAGAAATTGTCAAGGACGTAGTGACTCAATTCCAAAAGACAATGCGCATCACCATATCGGACATCCTAGGCAGTGAACTAAAATCTTTGAAGGAGGAAATAGTGGATATGAAGGAGTCTATGAATTTTATGAATACAAAATATGAATCTATCACAAAGGAGCATGCAGAGGCCAATGAAAAAATAAAACACCTAGAGACAGTGAACGGTGCACTGCAGTCAAAGGTTGAGGACTTGTCTAATCGATTTAATCAAATGGAACAAAATGCTAGAATGAATAACATTGAGATCCAATGTGTGCCCGAGAGGAAAGATGAGAACCTGTTGCACATCGTAACAGAACTAGGCAAAACAATAAATTGTCAAGTATCCACGGAACACTTAGCCCACTACACCCGTATTGCTAAACTAAATAAAGACTCCAGCCGCCCTAGGTCTATTGTAGTGCAATTTAACTCGCCGAGTATGAGGGACAATTTCTTGGCAGCAGCGATCAAATATAATAAACTGAAGCCTCAAGAAAGGTTAAACAGTTCTCACGCTGGTGTTTCCGGTGCTAAAACTCCAATTTTTATATGTGAACATCTCTCCACCCATAACAAGGCCCTCCATGCCGCAGCTAGACAGGCGGCAAAGGACAAAGGTTATAAATATGTCTGGGTGAGAGGCGGTCGCATTTTCATGAGGAAGACAGAAGACTCTGAATTTAAAATCATCAGAAACATAGAGACACTTGACAAGTTGCCATAGTTCCAAACCTACAACCTTTCTTTTTTTTTTTTTTTTTTATAGAAGAGGGGGCAAACGAGCATGCGGCTCACCTGATGTTAAGTGACTACCGCCGCCCATGATCAACCGCAACACCAGGAGAATTGCGGGTGCGTTGCCGGCCCTTTAGAAAGGAGTAAGCTCTTTTCTTGAAGGTCCCCAGGTCGTATCGGTCCGGAAAAATCGCCGATGATAAACTATTCCACAGAGAGGTTGTACGTGGAAGAAAACTCCTTGTGAAGCGTACAGTGGTGGACCGCCAAGCATCCAGATGGTGTGGATGGTATCGGGACGTTTGCCGTGTAGTGCGTTCACGAAATTTGGCGGCTGGGATTAATCCGAACAATTCCTCAGAGCACTCTCCGTGATAGATGCGATAAAATACGCAAAGAGATGTGCCGGCATGAAATACTGTCCCGCTCTACTGAGCACGCCAAGCTTTTTAGAGGCCAATTTGGCCTTCCCTTCCAAGTGACCACGAAACTGCACGCCACTCGATATGTCGACGCCGAGGATTCCGATACTGGCTGAGGCAACAAGGGGAGTGCCTTGAAACTGAGGGGATACGACAAAGGGGTTCTTTTTAGCGGTTAACGCGCAAACTTGTGTCTTCTGGGGGTTAAACTGGACTAGATTTAGTCGTCCCCAATCCGAGACTCTGTTCAGCAAAGACTCGACTTCAGACACAAGTTTGTCCCGGCACTCGGAGACGTTTTCCCGAGAAATATTGGCTCGGCCGGTGTAAAGAGCATCACCAGTGCTGTCATCCGCATAGCAATGAATGTTACGGGTATGCAGCATATCATTGATATGCAGAAGAAACAGCGTTGGCGATAGCACGCAGCCCTGTGGAACACCAGCATTAATAGGCTTGCAATCGGAGCTTGCACCGTCTACAACGACCTTGATGCTCCGATCTGCAAGAAAGCTGGTGATCCAATTGCACAATTTCTCGGGAAGCCCATAGGAAGGGAGCTTCGAAAGAAGCGCTTTGTGCCAAACCCGATCGAAGGCCTTCGCAATGTCCAAACTAACGGCCAATGCCTCCCCCTTGAACTCTACTGCCTCCGCCCATCTGTGAGTGAGGTAGACCAGAAGATCACCAGCTGACCGACCACGGCGAAAACCGTATTGGCGGTCACTAATCAGCTGGTGATCCTCAAGGTACCTCATGAGCTGGCAGTTTACAATGGACTCCATTGTTTTGGAGAACAAGGAGGTGATGGCGATTGGCCGGTAGTTGGACGGGTCTGAGCGGTCGCCTTTTTTAGGGATCGGGTGGACGAAAGCCGTCTTTCACGATTTTGGGACTACGCCTAGGGAGTAGGAGTACCGGAAAAGACGCGTTAAAACCGGTGCCAACTCTGGAGCACACGTCCTCAGCACAATTGGGGGGATTCCGTCGGGCCCACTCGACTTGTGGATGTGCAGGGAGAGGAGTGCTTTGCGAACCGAGCGCTGTGTGAACTGCACTTCCGGCATGGAGCACTCACACCGCGGGATGGTCGGCGGCGTACTCCCCCCGTCATCGAGAGTCGAGTTAGACGCAAAGAAGGAGCCTAGAAGATCGGCTTTCTCCTTTGCAGTATGGGCCAGTGAGTCGTCCTCCCTGTGCAGAGATGGAAGAGATGGCTGACAGAAATTCCCCTGGACAGCCTTGGCGAGAGACCAGAATGCACGGGTTCCAGAAGGAAGGCGAACTAGTTTCTCGCCAATTCTGCCTATGTGCTCTGACTTTGCCTTGGCAATGACTCTTTTGAAGGACCTAGAGGCGGAATTGTACTTCTTTTTTAGAGCGCTGGTGTTTACATCCCGGGACGCTGATGCATCAACCCAGGCTTGGTAGCACTCCTGCTTATAGCATGATGCTATTTTACAGGAGCGACCAAACCATGGCTGAGATTTGCCTCCAATGGGCACCACAGAGGAAGGAATAAAAAGTTCCATACCCTGAAGTACCACATCAGCAACAGAATCCGCAACAACGTTGGGATCATCCGGCGAGAAGCAAACCCGCCCCCAAGGGTAGGATGCAAAGAAAGACCGCATCCCATCCCAATCGGCTGACCTATAGTGCCAAACACGGCGGCAGCCTGCAGAATGCAACCGCGATTTCAGCGTGAGTGGCACAACACTCCGGATCAGACAATGGTCCGAGGAGCCTAAAGGGGCGTCGACGGAAATCTGATATCCGTCCGGGTGAGAGGTCAGCAGAAGGTCCAACAGGGAAGGTGCATGATCCTCCACATCTGGAATCCGCGTAGGCGAAGTAACCAGTTGTGTCAGACCATATGCCAAGGCAAAATCATGAACAGATCTCCCCGCATGATCGGTTAAACGTGAACCGAGCCATTCGGCGTGATGGGCGTTAAAGTCGCCGAGGATCACGATCTCTGCGGAGGGGATCTGCTGTAGCAACGAATCTGCAGCCATTTGGACGTGGTCGAAGAGTCGGTCTGTTTCGGCATTACCGCTGTGGGACCTATAGAGGCACCCGTAGACGCGCGGATGGTCGTCGCTGTCTACGCGTAGCCTTTCTTTTATAACATTTTGAATGTACCCTATTTTACCCATTTTAAAAGAGATAAGAATATATTACCAAAACGTTCGTGGGTTGCGTACGAAAACTCACAACTTTTTAAGGGAAGTCAATTGTAATAATTATGATGTAATAGTTTTAACTGAAACCTGGCTTAATAGTAGCGTTAAGAGCAATGAGTTATTTGATGACAGATACGAGATATACAGAAGAGACCGGGAAAGTACGGGGTTTCATGAGAATAAGGATGGGGGAGGAGTCTTAGTTGCGGTACTAAAAACTATCAAATCGGTTCGGAAGTTTGAATGGGAAAGTAAATGTGAAGACATTTGGGTGGTTTTGGATTTGAAAATTGAAAACTCTGTCCATCAAATAGCTCTTTGCGGTATTTACTTACCACCTCCGGTGAACAGGCTAATGTTGGAGTATTTTGTAGAAAATTGTACCTCAATCATAACAAGTAAATTTGATACACACCTGTGCTTTATTGGTGATTTTAACTTAGGTAATATAAATTGGAGTTTGGTACATGATTTGTCGAATAACTATGTTGCTCCTAGTCCAAGCCAAGCATTGATAGATTTAGTTCATCTTTACAAGCTTAATCAAATGAATAACATTCTTAACAAATCGGACCGCTTGTTAGACCTTGTACTGACCAACCTATCGTCCATGTGTACAGTAGCAGGATCAGTTAATATCCTTAGTATCGTAGATCCTCTACATCCCCCTCTCGAAATATTAATAAAAAGAAATACTGACACTGCACTACCGTATAACATTGATACTAAAATACACAATTTTAGGAAAGCCGATTATACTCAAATCCGCCTCTGTTTAACCGAATATGACTGGAATGAAATGTTTCATAACCTGAATGTTAATGAAATGACAAACTTATTTTATGATATAATTAATAATTTAATAAATAAATATGTGCCCTACAAAAAAATAAGAAATAATTCTTCTCCTCCTTGGTTTAATGTTTCATTAAAGAGAATGTTACGTGAAAAGGAGAACATAAGAAAGCGGTATAAAAAATATAGGAATCACATGGACGAAGTTGAGCTGCGGCTACTTAATAAGCGTTGCTGCACACTAGCAAATCAATCTTATAAAAATTATATAAAGAAGACAGAAGATAGTATTAAGTCGAACCCTAAACTTTTTTGGTCATTTATTAAGGCAAAGAAGTACGGGAAAAGTAATTATCCTTGTACAATGACTGATGGTATTAAGAAGTCATCTAGTCCTAGGGAAATCTGCGACTTATTTGCGTCCTACTTTGGAGCTGTGTATAATTCTCAAGATAACATAAACTCAGACTTGAATGTCAGCCAATGGAATTTGATTTGCAATTACAGCCTTGAACTAACTGCTCCCTACCTTAGCAAGGATCAGATACTGAAGAACATGAAGTCCCTAGATCTTAATAAGGGCCCAGGACCAGATTGTGTCCCTCCTTTATTTATTAAGGCATGTGCGGATGAGCTAGTGACGCCTATATATCTAATTTTTAATAAGTCTCTTCAATCTGGCCTATTTCCTGATGTTTGGAAGTTCGCCAAAGTTGTTCCCATTCACAAGGCCGATAACGTCGAGGTGGTAGGTAATTATAGGCCTATTTCTATACTGTCAACTTTAAGTAAAATATTTGAATCTCTTGTTTATCCTGTGCTGCAGAACCACTTGAATCATTATCTTACTGAGTGGCAGCACGGTTTTGTTAGATTTAGGTCAACCTGTTCCAATCTGACCTTGTTTACTGAAACTTTGGTAGAAGCAGTAGATAACGGTAGGGATGTTGATGTAATATATACAGACCTTAGTAAGGCATTCGACAAAGTACCTCATAATATTCTTATATCTAAATTGCGTGCATATGGTATTACTGGCTCATTAATGGGATGGCTGCAGTCGTATCTGGATAATCGTAGTTTTAGTGTGGTCGTTAATGGTTTTCAGTCTGTACCATACAAAATTACGTCGGGGGTTCCTCAGGGATCACATTTGGGTCCTCTGCTTTTCAACATCTTCATCAATGACATCCCTAGTTGCTTCCAGTTTTCCACACCATTTATGTATGCCGATGATTTGAAATTGGTTGGCATCTGCGAAACTCTAGAGGACATTGAACAGTTTCAAAGTGATGTTGACCGTATGGTAAATTGGTGTCGAGACAATGGTATGCACCTGAACATAAACAAGTGCTACCATATGAAATTCAGTAGAAAGATCAAGTCACTGAACACATCATACAAAATTAACGGCCACATCATTAAGAAAACGGAGGAAGTCAGAGACCTGGGAATAGTGTTCGATAAAAAATTAACCTTCGTTCCCCACATCGAGAATATTACAAAAAAGGCGTATAGAATGCTAGGCTTTGTTTTGCGTAACGCAAAAGTGTTTAAAAATAATCACATTAAGATCCTACTGTATAACAGCCTCGTACGAAGCATACTTGAGTATTGCAGTGTAGTATGGAGGCCACATTACGCGACACACTCCTTACGATTGGAACGTCTGCAAAAAAAGTTCGTGGCAAATTTGGCCTATTGGAATGGGATTCACAAAAAAATTCGGTCTTACGAAAAACGATTAAGATTCTTTAAAATTTTATCCCTGGAAAATCGGAGAAACTTGCTTGACCTGTCATTTCTTGTAAAAATTTTTAATCAAAAAATTAACTGTCCCCTCTTGCTCCAAAAATTTAAATTTCGTGTTCCATTGAGGATTCCTCGCGCCCCTATTACTTCACTTTGCCCTCCTTTTAGAAAATCTGTCTTAGGTGCAAACTCCACAATTCCAAGGTTGTGCAAATTGGTCAATGGACATAGTGACAAAGTTGACATTCATGCCGACTCACTTGCCAAAATTAAGGAAGTTTTAGCTTTAGCCTGGTCTGAAACCAACAAATAAATAATAATAGTTCTTACCACGTACTTTTTTCATTATTAGGTAATTTATACTTTTTTTTATTCGTATTTATAATCTTTCTCGATGCATGTGGTGTTTACCTTAAACGATTGTTACACTTAGCTACGTAAATTAGTTTTTAAGCCATTTTGTTAAATACAGTGTAATCAAACATTGGTAAACCTTAATAAATTAAAAAAAATTACTTATTTTAATTGTGGACAGACATACGTGTTTATGGGCAACAGCAACAATTCTCCATCAGGTGGGCTTTGAGCTTGGTTTATCACCTTTACTTCTATAAAAAAAGACTAAAAAGCTATACCTATTCGGCCTTATTATAAAAAGTAGTTTGTATTCTGTCTCATCTTTGAATTAAAATCTGTTTCATGAAATAAGTCTCACGAAACTACGCGAACTAAAATGAATTGTATGAAATGTGACAGCAAATGTCAAACTTTGCGAAGACTGGCGCCGCGGCTAAGGGATTTCGCTATATACAATTTTTTATAATAAGATGGACTTTTATCTTTAAGTAAGTTTATATATATGTATATATATATATATATATATATATATATATATATATATATATATATATATATATATATCCAATGAAATGAAAAACTATTGTTTTCAGGAGAAAAACTTCTTCCACAAAGTTTCGACGAAGATATCACAACCGAACATATTCATACTGAACAATCGATGGGACGCCTCTGCCTCTGAGCCTGAATATTTGGAGCAGGTAAATATTCTATATTATTTTTTTATAGTTTATAGCCGGACATATATTATTTTGTCGTACAAATTGATCTTCCCATTACTGATTTTCTCAGGTACGCACTCAGCATGCTAACCGTTGTGTGGATTTCCTGTCGCGTGAACTTCGCGTTTGCACTCCAAAGGAAGCGGAGGAGAGGATATTCTTCATATCGGCTAAGGAGGCTTTACTAACTCGCATGAGGGAAAGGGAGAAACCAGTATCATGTAAGAGTTTTTTTTAATGATATTCATATGTTTCTTTTTTAATTAATATACAAGGGAAAAACGAGCACTTCTGTTCTCCATTAAGAGTTAAAATAGGATATATAATAAATAAGAGGTCTACGATTTTTTACTCATTGTAAAAACTCATCATTATTATGGTTTTTCTAACAAATTCTGAAAACAATAGAAGACGTATTAGGCTCACAAGAATGACAATCAACGCGCCAGTTAGTTAACGTATATATGATAACACTAACATATAAGCCACAGAGTACCTTAGTATAAACTGAAATAGAGACCAATCTTCGACCTATAAAATGGCAATGCATAACTAGCGCCTCTAGTATCCAGAGTTAGCAACTTTATTGTAATATCTATAAATATAAGCATATACAGGTTGGCCCAAAAGTCGTGGATCAAACGCAACTAGGGGTTAGATGGGGTCATCAGCTGCAAAAAGTTGTTCTACGGGAGGTCCTTAAAGTCAACCCCTGCAGAGTTATAATTTATTTTGTGTTTTTATCATTGAGTTACAATACCTATAGAGTCACAATCTCTAACTGACAATACTCAAAAAATGTCCGAGCGCCGTTCCATATACCTATATATTTTGATATTATATAGTTCAAAATGACATTTGCTCGAATTTAGACGTTAACCTGCTTGTACAATGTTCAAAGTCGCTCGTATGCAATGTCATCATCATTCACTCAAGGGCACGTTATCGCGGCGCCGCGCGGTCGGCGGTGAGTGATTTAGTTTGCTAATAAAATGAAAATTATTGAAATTTAAATGAAAACATGCACTGTGGATACATAAATACGTAAATTTGGTATGATACTTACCTAAAATATGAAACACCATCCTTTTTTCGCACGTGTCTGCTGTTATTTGGGCAGGAAATCACCGAACACTTTGGCATCGCGGACGTTGTACGAGGATTGTGGTCGCCTTACAACTAAACAAAAACTCTGCGCACTTCGCAGCGTGCGCCGAGTTTTGGCGCGGACATTTTATTTGTCTGTTTGTGACTCTATAGGTATTGTAACTCAATGGTTTTTATGAGAAAATTGACTTTTTTTAACTAATTCTTATTAGAATGCCAAAAAATAAACATCCTCTATCTTTTTTATAATTTTCACTAGATTGGTACTGATGAGTCCTTGCGTTAGACATGCTATTTATGGTTGTTTATTGGGTGTGTTGAAGATAATGTTAAGTTTTACGATTATTACATACATATACATACATAAACACTCACGCCTGTCACCCAGAGGGGTAGGCAGAGACTACGGACTTCCATTTGGCACGATTCTGACATACCTCTTTCGCCTCCTTTACATCCATATATCTACGCATACATGCTCGTCGGTTAAGGGTACTTCTAACGTGGCCCATTTTCAAAATATCGCCAATTTGGTCGATAAACTTTTTTCTAGGGCGTCCCTTTCCGACTCGGCCATTCACATCTGCCATATAAATTTGCTTTGTCACTCTTTCCTCATTCATTCTTTCTACGTGACCAAACCACCGAAGCATTCCTTTCTTAATCCTGGTCACAACATCATCTTGCATACCACATTTATCTCTTATCATGCAATTTCTCACCCTGTCATTCAGATTAAACCCTAGCATATTCCTTAAAGACCGCATTTCTACAGCATTTATTCTACTTTCGTGCTTCTTCTGCCACACCCAGCTTTCACTACTATACATTAAAGTAGGGACTAACACAGCATTATGAATTACCATACGTGCCTGTTTTGACACATTCTGGTTCTTCATAATAGAGTGTAGTGCCCCATTCACTCTATTCCCTGCATTTACTCGTCGTTCTATTTCCCTATCATATCTACCATCCCTGCTACGATTATTATTTTACGATTATTATTTTTCTCAAATCATAACTTTTTATTTACTTGGGACCCCACTGTGAAAAAAAAAATACTCTACCGAAAAGTGACCCTGTATTACAAGTTTTGGCGCATTTAATAGGGATTCTGAAAAGGTATTACACATGGCCATGAGTGGCTCTAATATCTTTCTAGGACGAAAAAACAAAGCAACGATTGTGAAATAATTGTTTTATTAAGCAAAACATTTTACAATAAATGCTCAAAATTCCTGCCTCTGACCATAATACATAATCTGCACCGTCTAATAAAATTCCTACGTAACCTACGGAATGCACTTCTGTTGTTAGTTACTTGTACTCTAGCAAACTCGAGCTTTTGTCGTAGTTCTTGTTCGCTATTGTTCTCTCCTTGGTAAACTATTTCTTTAAAATAGCCCCAAAGAAAAAAATCTAATGGGTTTAAATCGGGCGACCGGGGTGGCCACGCAACATGTCCGCCTCGACCAATCCACCGGTTGGGGAAGCGCTCGTTCAAATGATCTCTGACTGCTCGAGCGTAGTGAGGCGGGGCGCCATCATGTTGCAGCCACATTTCTGCTATTCTTTCTTCTGGAACTTCAGCTTCGTTAAGAATATGGTTTAAATTATTTTGCAAAAAATTTAAATACTGAGCACCATTCAGCCTTGCTGGCATTTCATGCAGCACCAACTGCTGGCCAATTATACCAGCCCACATGTTAATACCAAACAGATTCTGGAATCGATCATTTCTTATGATATGGGGGTTTACTCTGGAGTAAAAATGTAGATTGTGGATATTGAATACTCCCATTCTTCTAAAAGTTGACTCATCCGTCCATAAAACCTTCTTAAAGAACTGCGGATCTTCTCTGTGATATCTTAGCATCTCTCTACAAAACCGCACTCTAGGTTCATAGTCACCGGGCAGCAAAGCTTGCACCCTTTGCACGTGGTAGGCGTGATATTTTTTTCTGTTAATGACACGTTGCACCGTCGATCTTGGAATCCCGATATTACTGGATATTTGGCGTTGACTTATACTAGGATCCAATCTTAATTCTCTCAGCACTTCATCTTCATTTTCAAATTGCATCACTGGTCTGCCTGCTCTCATAGCATGCTGACCGGGTAAGACTCCCTCCATGTACGAATTATGTACGCGCATAAAGACCCTGTAATCCGGAAAACGATCACGGTTAGGGTAGCGTTGACGATATTCCCTGGCAGCAGCCCGGGCATTACCGTCGCAAAAGCCATACAGGTAATGCATTTCTGCATACTCCCGTTGGGTGTATTCTCTCCTCGCAGCAGCCATCTGTCCACTTTTGTAGCCAATCCGTCCGATTCACACAGCACTGGTCACAGGTAGGCAATCTATCACAAGTCCGAAAAACAAAGCGTAGGTCAAAGGAAAGAAACTGGTCACAAGTCGTCGTAAAACCGAGAAAAAGAACACGTGCGTACCCACAGGCAGGAAGCGAGTTACTAAAGAACACTAAACATTCTAAAGAAACATGCTCACGCGCATCCCCCAGCCCCCGCCCCTGCCGGCCCAGCCTTTTGTTTCCTAGAAAAGATATCGCTACCTGAACTGACGGGCCAACCGGACTTTTACTGACAAAGGATTAAATAGTTAGTGTAAAAGAGAGGCAGAGAGTCTTTGTCATTAATTGTATTAATTCTAGTTTATTTTTAAATAAGCCTAACCGAGTTTTATGGTTGGGTTAACTTTGGCCTTGCCATGAATAATCGTCCTAAAAAGATATCAAAGCCACGCATAACCATGTGTAATACCTTTTCAGAATCCCTATTAAATGCGCCAAAACTTGTAATACAGGGTCACTTTTCGGTAGAGTATTTTTTTTTTCACAGTGGGGTCCGAAGTAAATAAAAAGTTATGATTTGAGAAAAATAATAATCGTAAAACTTAACATTATCTTCAACACACCCAATAAACAACCATAAATAGCATGTCTAACGCAAGGACTCATCAGTACCAATCTAGTGAAAATTATAAAAAAGATAGAGGATGTTTATTTTTTGGCATTCTAATAAGAATTAGTTAAAAAAAAGTCAATTTTCTCATAAAAACACAAAATAAATTATAACTCTGCAGGGGTTGACTTTAAGGACCTCCCGTAGAACAACTTTTTGCAGCTGATGACCCCATCTAACCCCTAGTTGCGTTTGATCCACGACTTTTGGGCCATCCTGTATATACACACATGCCGTATATATATATATATATATATATATATATATATATATATATATATATATATATATATATATAGCACCTACGTATATATACTTGTTCTCATCACAGATATTAATAATTAAAATCAAAATAAATAAAACTACTTACTAACTTACTTACTTATCGTCACGCACAATCCCTAACGGGGTAGCCAGAGAGAACAGATCGCCAAGTGTCACGATCCTTACATACCTCTTTCGCTTCTTTCAGGTTCATTAACTTCTTCATACATGCACGTCTAGGTATCCGAGTACTCTTGACCCTCCCCTCTTCGAGCAATTTGCTCACATGGTCTTCGAAAGTTAGTCTCGGTCTACCTCGACACCTTTTAATATTTACTTTCGCTCTATATATTTTCTTCACCATTCGGTCTTCACTCATTCGTTCAACGTGTCCAAACCATTGGAGTACGCCCCTATCAATTTTTGTGATAAGGTCATCTTTCAATCCTGCCATATTGCGAATCTCTTCGTTTCGCTTTCGGTCGGCTATGGTAACGCCACACATTTTACGAAGAGATCGCATCTCCACTGCATTCAACTTGCTTTTATGCTTCTTCTGGCATACCCAGGTTTCGCTGCCATATAACAAAGTCGGTACCAACACTGCGTTATGTATTGCAAGGCGTGCACTCTTCACCACGCCTTGCCTTTTTATTAATGCATTCAGGGCACCATTGGCTTTGTTTCCGGCAGCGACACGCCTATCCACATCTAAATCACATCTTCCATCCCGGCTGAAAGCACTCCCCAAGTATACAATTTCATTTACCTGTTCTAGACATTCCTGATTTACCCATATTTCACATTTCGTTCTCTCTTCGTCCTTTTCAAATACCAGAACCTTAGTTTTATTAGCATTCAAACGGAGACCTTTAATTTCACATTCCTCTTTCATACACGTGACTAATGCCTGCAGTTCTGCTTCTGATGGTGCAATAAGCACTGCATCATCAGCATACAGCAGACAATTAACTTTTATGTCACCCAATTTCACACCCAAACAGCTATCTTTCAGCTTCTGTAAACAGCTGTCGAGATACAGTATGAACAGCCAGGAAGACATGACACAACCCTGTTTTACGCCCGCTTGGACGCTAAACATGGGTGACAGGTCATGCCCTACCCGCACACAGGCTTTACAGTCATAGTAGAGTGACTGCACAGCCCTTAACAATCGACCATCCACACCATATCCCGGCAACAGTTCCCACATTTTCTTCCTTATAACCTTATCAAATGCTTTCTCCAGATCCACAAAAGCACAGAAAATCCTCTGGTTAACACTCAGAAGCTTCTCCGTGATCATGCGGAGAGAAAACATTTGATCCGTGCATCCTCTTCCAGGTCTAAATCCGCATTGTGCCTCCCATAAGAATCTTTCCGATTTCTCTTGCATCCTGCGTGTCAAAACCTTCGAATAAACTTTACTTGCTAAACTGGTCAAGCTGATCGCCCGATAGCTCCCGCAGTCAAAATGTGAACCTTTACCTTTATATAAAGGCACAATGACCGCGGATCGCCAATCATCCGGGACATCTCCCGTCCGCCAGCACAAATTGCACAGCAGATGAAAGCTGTCCCAGACGCGAGGCCCACCGTACTTGACCATTTCAGCAGTAACTCACATAACTAAAACATAAATAAAACTAACATTATATTTACAGGATTTATTAAAAAAACAGCACACAAATACAATAATAGTTATGACAATAATAAATATCAGTACATTTATTCAACTTAAATATAGAAATTAATGAACAGCCTGAAAACAAAGATAAGAACTAAATTTAAAAAATTTAATACAGTAAATCTGCACTCAACTTCTTATATTATAATATGTATTTAAAATGCGTCAAGAATACAATTGAGATCGTTTGGAATTGAAATAAATTTGAAACCAATTGCTAATTAAGTAAGCAATTCTACATTATTGCTCCATTAAATTGAGACGAAGATATATATATAATGAGAGATGGGCCGAATATTCGTTTTGTATTCGGTATTCGGCAGCTTTACCGAATATTCGTACTCGGCCGAATATGCGGCTAAATCACCGAATATTCAGAAATAGAAATAGAAATAGAAACTTTTTTATTCAATGTAGATTATAAAAATACTTATTGAACGTCACTTTTTTAATTTACCACTGGTTCGCAAAAAAAAACCTCTGTCCTGGGAAGAACCAGCAAGAAACCCAGCGGGACTTTTTTTTTTTAATAATAGCTTACAATCATGTTTACAATCAACAACACAAGATAAATTAGAAATAGCTTGGTAGCGATCACCCTTCCCAGGGGTTATTATCATCTATAAATTCCTTAATATTATAATAACCCTTTTTATACAAACTTAGTTTAATAACATTTTTGAACTTTGTGTATGACAAATTTTGTATATTTTCTGGGATTTTGTTGTAAAAGCGTATACATCGCCCCAAGAATGAATTACTGACTCGGTGGAGTCGAGTAACAGGTACTACCAGCTTGTGTCTGTTCCTAGTATTTACAGAATGAATATCACTTATTTTCGCAAAACTACTTTTATTTTTGTGTACGTACATTACATTTTCATAAATGTATTGAGAGGCCAGAGTTAATATATTAATTTCTTTAAATTTTTGTCTCAGTGACTCTTTTGGTTTTAAATTATATATTGCTCGAATGGCCCTCTTCTGTATTCTCTCTTCTGTATTCGTTTAAGTGTTACTGAAAATGTCCACTTGAATTGTACGAATTGAGTAATGTCATGTCTTTCATAATTTTACTGTTGAAAGTATATTTTATTTATGGGTTAAATCTACTTGAAATGTTATGTTTTCGAGGTACTTTAGATTTATTTCCAATTATAGCAAATAGAAAGCTTGATAAATTTTTTTTGGAATCAAACAAAGAAAACATTAAATTACATTAGTACATTTCACTTTAATTTGGTCGTCAGTTTTTCTATATAATCTCGCGCGCTTTATGGTAACAAGTTTCGATATAAATTGGTTAGTTACAGAGGTGATCCCGTTGAATAATGTTCGGCCAAATATTCGGTTCGGTAAAAGTTTTACCGATCTTTCGGCCGAATATTCGTATTCGGTGACAAGTATCACGCATAGAATACCATAATACATACATATTAGAACGGGGAAGTGGGCGGAGCCCGCGTAGCCACTAAAATGTCACTAATACGTCAATTCACACGTATAAATGTCAACACGATATGTGTTTTGACGTTTACAATGGTCTCCAAATTTTGCATGCAAATTATTTAGAAAATGCCAAATTGCACCCTATTTACAAATAAATATGTAAGTGTTAAACGATTTTTTTTAATGAGATTCACTCTGTCAACACAGCGAATCGGGTTTGTCGACGCCCTTCCTCGTACAAAATAAAGTTGACAGACATTCTATTGTGTATTATAGTATTCTATGGTATCACGAATCTTTAGCAATAGACTGTGTTCAAAAATAAATTATTTGATGAATATTGTAATAATGCATTCTATAGACTCATAGAGTATATCTAACCTATTTAATAACGACATATCTGCTAATTATAAAAATACATTTGTATAAAAAAAAATAAGACTCATTAATCTTACTTTTATAATTTGGTGGTTCAATTTAAGCGTATTTATTATTATATATCATTGATAAATCAGTTTAGAATGCATGAATATATAAAATTTGTAACAGTAATTAAATATTATTAACTCATTTTGGTAGCAACAAGAGTAATCATTTCTTTCTTTTAAAAAGTTTACTTCTTAACCTTTGGGCTTTAATTTGGAAATAGTTCTCATCATCATCTACCAGAACATCTTTTCTCCCAGCTAATATTCTATTAATATTTTTAAAACTATTAAAAATCAGACAACGCATCACAATATTTATCAAATAATCAACTAATTTATTTTTATGCACATTACATTTCATAAAATCAAAATCAATTAAAGTATATAATATGCTTGTTTTCATAATTTCTTTTAACTGATCATTTTCAAAATTGTCCTTTGAAATATAATTGATTATATCCCGCATATCTGAAATTGATTAAATCAAATCATTGCAAGGAATACAAAGCCACCTGCATATTCTCTGTATTTTATATATTTCATCTTCAGAAAATAGGTCATATTTACAGTTTTTTTTATTCTTAGAAAAAGGGCTTTGTCACTGAAGCGATTATGACGCCCTGGTACAACAAAATTCTTAAATAGGATAAATACTAACAAATAAACTTATTAATTATTTAATCTCTTATTTACTAACACAAAGTTTTTTGGCATCATCTGATAACGGGTCTGAAAGAATACTATTATTGTCAACCAAATCTAAGAAATACATTTTGACAGCTGTCAGACTTATTGCACCAAGTATGCCAACCAAAAAATGGAAACTTACAAAATTCGATTCTTTAAAAAAATCGATAACGATTATTTAGAGTTGGTAATCATTTACAGTTTGGTTTGAATAATACCAGAATAAATAAAAGACGCATAATTTAAAACACAAGATTGATCAGTTTCTTCTTATTTGTTGTTACTGCTTATTTCTAGAGGCACATTTATAAAAATTTAAGATTGAAACTAGATTAAAAATAAATTTATTCAATCACTATCAGTACAACTAGTTGAGCTGTCGTTGTTTAGATTATTATTTGATTTTCGATAATGCAGTCAAAATTAATGTCTCTTTTAAAGTCATCCATAATCAAATTTTTTTTGTTTTTTATACCACTTTTGTCCAATCATCGTTTGTGATATGGGCACATGCTTCAACGAATATATAAGAAATATTCCAAAAAGTTAAAGCAACAAAATAAGAAGACAAACACAAAATTACGCGTAGTAAGCTCCCGAAATGGCGGAAGATTGAAATTACGTAGTAGTTTTTTCAGCACGGCCTTGTATGTGAATTTTTTTGCTTACACAAATTAAAAAAAAAAACTTGTTTTGTTCATGATTGATGAATTTTAAAATAAAATTAAGTTGAACAAATCATACATTACAAAAATAACGATTCCATTATTTGAATATTTTTACCGATTATCTGAATATTTTTGCCGATTATTCACATAACAATGAATTTTAATGATACAAACACTACGGTAAGGTACATAGCGACATATCATTGAAACGACGTCAAGTAAAAAAAGGTGATACTGGATATTTTTTTAGTATCTTGCTTTGTTTGAAAGATGCGAATTTAAATTAGTGATAAAAACTATACACGAGGTAAAGAAATATACATAACTTTATAATTCTTCGGATTTACGGAAAAGGTTATTTCAAATGTCGTGAGTACGCTTGAGCAAAGTTATTGCGAAATGATTAATGTGAAACGTCAAAAGGTATTTCTTAGATTTGGTTGACTATAATACTGCTAATCAATGACAAATGTAAAATACAATTTTTTCTTTCTATGGAGTTCTGGGCACATTCTATCAAAATGTGATAAGCATCATCGATAACATTGCAAGTTGAACAGTGCCCAGATCTGAGTCTTAATGCTATTACAGTATCGGGTCTACACAATATTCCGTTATCTATCCAGGTTGAGCGCATTGGGTACGGCTGGATCGTACGGTACCATATACCCTTTTCTTTTGCATTTCGTCAAAATATTTCTTCCAAAGGTCATAACAATATTTTTTTAATAAAGGTGTATAATTTTGAAATTAAGGGGTAATATTAATAAAATAGCCGAAATAGCTTGTTTGGCTAGAATAAGCTTTTTCATTAGTCTCTAAGCCAATGTGCGAAGGTATCCATTGTAAATATATATTCTGGAGTCAGCCTGTAACTAACTAGAAGCTTTAAAATCGCATATGCTACTGGTAAGCCTCGAAAAACCGAAGTCCACCGAGCAAGGTGTTGAAGCGCACTCCTTGAGTCAGAGTTGAGTTGAGTTGAGTCAGTCTAAAGTAACAATATTGCATATTTACAGTTAACACAATGTTTATATTTAGTTTCATTATAATTGGCGTGAGGTTTATTTCTAAAATTTTTGTGAAATCAAATGTGCAGGTTGACGATGCCTCTAAGTTTTCATTAACAATGAGTGTGCACAGCATTACAATAATCTAGCTCGCAGTTTTTACCATGAGTGTGGACACTACTTAAATTATTAATCAAAAGGGTGGCAAAAGCTGACTCATATTGGTCACAAGTTGGATTAATATTACGGCATCCATGGCGTTTAACCGATCCAAAGAAATTTTCCAGTGGGTCCTGATTTAGATGACGCAACCAAACTGATGTAATGCCAAAATCAATTTCAATTTTTTTTTAATAAAACTTCCATCCCTTCTAGTGTCCACACCCAATTGTTTACAGTTGGAATAAATTCTACTAGTGGAAGATAAACATCATAGACGCAAAAACTTTTTTGGCATCCATACATGTTTTGTGATGTATGGAGTGAGCTGTTGCAGGTCCAAGTCGAGTTTTGGCATCTTTTCTTTTAAAAACTGCCATTAACTGAGTCGAAAATATTATCCATAAAAGCAGCAGATCAGCATCTTCGTACTCTTTTCGAAGGATACCTGTTGTCTTTTTCTTGTCTGCCAATGCTCCTCCTTAAAATTAAAAATTAAAAAAAAATATCAACCAGTTTTGTTTAAAAAAGGAAAAAAGGAAACAATTATTGCAACACCCCACAAACATCATTAAGTATTTATTAGTGGTCAATAGATTCTAAATATTTGCTAGAAAACTTTTAAAGAAAATTAGGCGGACGGTATGCGCATATGATTGTATATACTGGCGAGATTTATATTATAAGGCAGTTGGTCGTGAAAGGTTGGCTCATAAGAGGATGCATCAATTTCTTCTCGGACGTATATTTTGATTTAATTGTAACATATTACTGGAGTATTTAATATTTATAATTCTTGAATCTAAAGTGTAAGTGTGAAATTTATGTACTAGATTACTAAGTGTAAGTAATTTATGATGTAATTTTATATTAATTTATAGAATCAGGCGTTACTTTGCGGAAATCCAATATAATAAAGACATTAATTCGCAACCATCCGCTTAAAAATACAATGATGTGTCTTACCTTACTCTTAACGGTTAGCCGCTGTAGAATCTACATCACTTGAAGATGCCTCGTGTAGAGGCGAAACACGTGTTGTATTGTCGATGGTGTGTCTTTCCTGGAATAGTGGTGTTGGGAGTAGTGGTGCTGGGATCAGTGGTGACGGGATTAGTTCATGTAATTGAGGGAGGGCGGGAGGTGCTCTTCAATCCAGATAAGACACATCATTGTATTTTTAAGCGGATGGTTGCGAATTAATTAATGTCTTTATTGTAATTTTATGTGTTGAGTTGTCAGCAAAATTATATGAATAGGTATTAGTGATATACGCATATGAATTAAAGCTAAAATAATTAAGATTAAACAACAAAAGCTTATAAAACATAGAGAACAATAAAACATGCATTTATGAAAATAAATAATACAAATTAATAAATAATCATTTGTTGCTAATGTTATCTAGGTCGCTCTCGCTATTAACCTTTACAAGTGGAGCTCCATCCGCCCTCCGAAGTTATATTTTAGCCCTTGATGTCCAGCAATATTTAAAGGTTCAAATTCCCTGGTCAAAAAGAAGAGTTTCTTCGGCTTAATTGTCAAACTCTCAGACACGAAAATCAGTTTGGGTGGACCATCAAGTTTTAAGTTTGAGGTATTCAACTTGCAGCTCGTATATTATTTATTGTATGCCTTGACGGACTTATCTATTTTATTCTTTAAGAATACATTTGGCAATATTAGTCTGATTTACCATGCAACATTGCGGTCGGCGTAGTAGGCGGTGTACATTTAAGCGGCATAGTAGCCGGGCGTGAGCAAACTGCAAGAACTAGACAAGCAGAAAAATTTGAAGCAATGCACACGCATTGCATTGCAAGGCACGTAGTCGTTACACAAGTATGCAGCTGCGTATGTATGCAGTGGGCAAATTAAACTTTCAGAGTGCAAGTGAATGCGTGTTAGATTCACTCACTATTAACACTGAGCGACAACACAGTCTTCTTATAGTTTATGCTCTCCTATTATTTCGTACAATTTAACACTTCACAATTTCGAAAATTTTTAATTATTTGATAAAAGAACTAAGTGTATCACGTCTGATCAGCACAGAGATCCGGGGAAGAAGCAACATGTGTCAATGAATGATACATATAAATATTGTCTATGTCAGAACAAATATGAAATATATATCATATTATCAAATATTAAATATAAATAGTTATCATCTCTCAATCAAAATAAATCATACCTAAAAACATTTCAGCCCTTTTCTTTATAACTACAGGATTAGTTGATATCACAGGATCTTGCATTGGAGTAACTGGATCTGAAACATTAGTTAATTTTCTTTCAGCAACATGCTTCACTTCTATAATTATTCCTTTGCTATTTTATATTAGTGTAATACTTTTAGCCATGATTTTTCACAGGCGTTTGTGACAAATGAGCACACAATCAAACTGATGGTAATTTGATTTTGTACCTATAGATATCTACATTTAAATTCAATTAAAAATTAAAATGCAGATGCGTTGTCACCCCTGAAGACTACGATAGAATACCTCATTTCCAGTAACACCATACAAAACTCACCCACACTAAGCAGCGTGGCTCTAAAGTAAAAGTAGTAAAGTTACAGCCTATATACGTCTCACAGCTGGGCTCAGGCCTGCTCTCATTTCTGAGAGGGTTTTAGGGCAAGGAAGTGTCCGCCGCGCTGCCCAAATGCGTGTTGACGAACTTCACATGTCTTCGAAAATATTTTTTTTTCTTATTCCTCAGACATGCAGGTTTCCCACGATGTTTTCCTTCACCGCCGAGCACGTGGTAAATCAGCACTTAAAATTGCAATTAACAATTTCATTGGTGCCGGCGGGGATCGAACCCGGGTTACTCGCGTTCTGTTATATTTACAGCGAGCGTTAACCACTGAGCTACCACGGCTCTTGCGGCGTGGCTCCACCACATATAAGTTATAAGAACTTCATTAAAAACATAGAATTATAATTACAATCATAGAAACACATTAAATATACAGAGTAATTCAAAATTTTTGCATTATAAAAAAATTTATATCTTATGTTCAATAAATTGAAACTGTTAAAAAATGGCATCATAAGTCAGACTAACCAAGATTTTCTTTGTGAGAAGTATTTCCTTCCATTTTTGTGTATTATCGATGTACCGAACGTTCAGAGTAATGACCTGAAATGAAATTCATAAATCAATATCAAAAGAAGAAAAGGAAAGATTTAAAGAAATAACCAAACTAAATATATCACTGTAGGTTAGGAGAAATGGGTGTTTCTCAGTGGATTGGAGTGTAGATCCCACGACAATGTAGTGTTAAGTTTAGAGTATGTCTCCTCTCGTTACCATGTTTACCAACATTACACGGCGACCCTGCCAGACAATGCGCTGCAAGTGCACTGTCGCAGTCTGAATAATTATTAAACTGCTAAATAAAAAAAAGTATTTAACTGTAATTTACTGGAATTGACACAATTATACTGGATATGATGAAAAGGAAAATTAAATGCGCATACAAATATGGCCTTTTCTTAAATATTTAATATTACATACTTTTTGAGGAAAATGCTGCGGGGATTGCAAATTGTATTTGGATCTGTCTGTTGGAATGTTAATTATCTGGGGGCACGGCAGTGCCAAGTGCCGCCAACTCGAGCAAAAAAGCAGCACGGCCATACCATACTTTTCTCGAAGTGATTCAGGCCAATTTCTTCCCCCTATATTTATTATTTATTTAATTCAAAAACTCTTGTGGCTTACAGAAAATCCAACACGCACACAAGGTTTAATTTTACATGCAAAAAATATTAAAAATATTCATCCAATTATAACAAACGAATTAATAGTTATCACTTATAAATTTTTAGATTGTACAACCAGTGCGTGTTGCCAGTGATGACTTACGGATCTGAGACGTGGTCCTTCACTGCTGGTCGTATGAGGACGCTCAAGGTCGCTCAGCGAGCTATGGAGAGGGCTATGCTCGGAGTTTCTCTGCGTGATAGAATCAAAAATGAGGATATCCGCGCAGTAAAACCAGAGTGACCGACATAGCCCAACGGATTAGTAAGCTGAAGTGGCAATGGGCCGGCCATATAGCTCGAAGAACCGATAACCGATGGGGAAGAAAGGTTCTCGAGTGGCAGCCTCGTACCGGTAGGCGTAGTGTAGGGCGACCCCCCACTAGATGGAGTGACGACCTGGTAAGATATGCAGAAAGTCGATGGATGCAGGTGGCTCAGGACCGTGCTTTGTGGCATTACTTGGGGGAGGCCTATGTTCAGCAGTGGACTTGTGAAGGGCTGTAATGATGATAATGATGACTTATAAATTACTTACTAATTAAAAATAACAATCATAAATTAAACAATTATGCAATATTAGCGTTATAATCCTTTAGCAACGCGTGTTGAGAAATTAAAATATGAAAATAAAATATTAAAGTATGAATATAGAAAGAAAAAGGTCGCAACCATACAATGTCAGGCTATGAAATATTTTGTCATATTGTGTCTATAACTTCGTAGTGGATAAAACTAGAAGCCTGAATTTTCAGTAACCAAGTAGGCATTGTATAAACATGGTATATTTCAAATTTCATTTAATTTGAACCAGTAGTTTAAGAATTATAACTAGTCAAAATTTCTTAATTTTGTCACTCACTGGCTGACCGATCATCAAAACTCTAAGGCACTTCTAGAAGATATATAAGCTTAAAATTTAGAACACAATTAGAGTTTAGTGTATAAATCAAAGAAAAACTAATTTTTAAATTTCGGTCCAGTTTTCTAGATACACCAACTGCATAAATAACTTTGTAATCCGATATAAATATATAGAATTACAGGGTTACATTTGCAGTGAATGAATCAGTGTTCTTTTATATGTATAATAGGTGTAGATAGGTACGTTGTTGGTATACAAGAAGTAGAAGGTACCAGAAAGAAAAAGAACTAGGACTATCTTGTCTACAAAAAGAAATGAGATGCCATCAAACCATAACTTGTATAAAAACCAAGTCTCGCAACTCAGTTCTTCTACCGTAAAAAGTTGTGAGATCCATGTAATACCAAGTCTATTAATTTATTCAGTCCCTACTTAAGGGTCCTTCTGTGTCATTACGCAATCTAATTTAATATAATATGTATTACTTGTGAGATACATTGCGTTTTCATGTGATGGCCAAGTCAATCTATATATTTAAAACATAAAAGATTTTTAACATTGGTATCTTCGATCAACAATACCAACTAGATGTCGGGTCGTCGCAAGAAATCCATCTCAGCAAATAAGAGCGCACATGAGACGTGAGCTCTTGCACGTGAGAGTGTAGCTCGCAAGGCAATAACGGGAAAAAGAACTTTATTTGTTATTATTTAAGGTTGATTTCACACTAAATGTTATTTAATTTATGTCTTTTCATAGTTTATATTCATGCGGACAGTATTTAGCTATGATTTTGTACGTGACCCGTTATCTAGTTGGTATTGTTGATCAAAGATTGGTATGGTCACTATAAAATGTTGTTAGGTTAGCTAATTTCATAATAACTTAAAACAGAAGGAACCTTAACTAGGGACTGAGTAAATTAAGTGGTCTTATAAATTGAACATATGTATCTGAGCTTCTGTCTGAAGTATCATAGTGGCCGCATAGATGGACTATTATTTAGCTTTTTTTATTGAAAGGTGACTAGATCAAGAGTGTTCTAAGTTATGATTCAAGAAAATCTGTTCAGCCATTTGAAGATCATCAGCTCCTTTTTTTTTGTTTTAGGTTTACTAAATTTTTATTAGTTATTTAACAAAATTTCCTTCGTAAGTTTTATAAATCTTACGTTAAATTATTGCATTATATTTTTATAGAGATTTTATTATTTAATTTTATGGACTTCTTAAGTCATTCCAAATTTACTTGGAACTTCTATGGTATCATCTCAACCCTTTCTACAGGAAACTTCTCTCTTTTTTTAATAATAAATTTACATTTTTCCATATGTATATTATGACATACTCATAAATAAACAATGATGGAAGTATTAAAATATTAGTCCCCTTGAGAAGATCACATACTATGTTCAGCAGTGGATTTGTGATGTGCTGTAATGATGATAGTATTATGATTATAAGTATATATAGCAGACTTGTTGAAAAATATCAGTACCTGTAGGTGTTAACTTTGCCAGGTTCAAAATATATTTCATGGGTTTTCTTCTCATAACTGCTGATTTATTTGATGATGTAGCTAAAAGACAATAATAGGATTAACTTTGAAATTATTTATATCATTATACCAGTATCTGTGATGACTTACAAAAGTATATTTTCACTGTATAATATTATAAAATAATTTATTTTTAAAAAGTATAAAAGAGGGGTGATAACACATTGCAAGCTTAATATTTATGAAAACTAGACCTAATGGTTGATCATCAAAGCGTCATCCTTCTGTCAGCCGTAATCATTACATGCATTATCCTTTTAAGTCCGATAGTGCATATAAATAGTATGTAATAATATTCTAGTTACATTAATGAATGAATCATGGTAAAATTACTACTAGTTAGATAACTACTTACTTAGGCATATTTTATAAAGAAACTATATACATAATTCATACTATATTATGTTCCAAATTCATTCCATAATATGTTTACTTATTCTATAATCTATAAAGACAAACCTGGTATATTCAAAGTAGGCACAGCAATGTTACTGATTCTGTTATTTCTGCATTGAAACTTTTCTTCAAAATGTGAGTGACACATGGCGATACAAGTTGAATATGTGCATATTTTCGAGGTCTAGTAAATAACCGCCAATTGCGTAAAGCCATACCCTAAATCGTTCACTATCGTTTTCCATGTTTGGAAATCCGTGAAGAACATGATGCATGCATAAAATACTGAAGAGATACATATAAAAAAAACTTATTTAGTTAACACTTATGCTTATCACAAATAACTTGCATCAAGGGCTGATGCAAGTTGTTTAGACGAGATGATATACTGTCACTGTCCTTAAATCCGGGGACACAGCTAAGCTTACATATTTATTTACAAAATACAAACAATTGAAAATGGTGGTACGGATTACGGAAAGCGTAAATAACACAGAGGTAAATTCACGCATAGAGTAAAGAAAAATTCACGTAATGGCAGGATGATGTGCTGCCAGATTTAGTTTCAAAATCATATCTTTCCGTATATACACTCTTATCTATGATCATACCAAAAACATCTAGTTATGGTTTTTTTAATCAACAGCACATGTAATCGGTATTTATTTATAAGCAAACGTTAAAAACTTTCATCACAGATTTTTATTAACTTTAAACAAAAGAAAATATCTTAATTTCAGCTACACTTATTTTCTACTAATTGGAATTTTTTTTTAAATATTTTGTAAAGCTACCAACAGGTAGTGGCGACATCTAGTATGTGATGAACGAATTATTCGCTTGAAATTGCGAACAGTGTCACCTATTATTGTATGTTGGAATAATACCGATTTTATAATACGACTAAAATAAAAAGTAGTCAATAGATATGGTTTTAAATAGTTTACTAAGTGCGTCTTAATTTTGCATGATAGCATTTCATAGGTTTCCAAGTTTTTTGTTCTAAGATTGTAGAGCCTGATATAAGCCTATGATTGTGACGTTGATATTGAGATGGAACCTTGTAACACTAACAGCTGCGTGACGTCATGCACCCCAAAAAAGTACAGACAACAAAAAAATTAATCTTCTTTTCGTGTGAGGTGTTTCCACCTCTGGTGAAAAAAATTAATAACCTAGGGTTATAGGTATTTATAATATATTATATACATATATTTATAGGTTTTTATTAATAAATATTTCCTATTAAATTACTTACGAATATAATAAACGTGAAAGAAGTGTCTGTTTAATACGTTATCATTAAACCTCTCAACCAATTCTAATGTACAACTAATAAATAAAATCATGTTGTAAAAAATCGATGTTTATTAATACAATTTAATAATTCTAGACTAATTCTTCAGTTGCACTCATATTATCATCTAAATCGGTACTAGTTTCAGAGATCGTAGTATCAGATTCACTGTTGTCTGTCATATTGATGACAATTAATTTCACGAGCACGGCTGTTAATTACTCTCTTTGTAACAGAATAAGTACGATAACAAAAGTTATCAAAAAAATAAAACAGGATAACGAAAATAAAAAGCTATACAATACACTTATTAGAGGTACTCTATAGGCGTAAGCGCAGCCTTACCTTGCGAACGGTACTGACAGTTCAACTACGTCACTATAGGCCGTCAACATCGTGCAGTCCGCGCCCACGGGGTACAGAGTGGAGAGGCACGAGGTAGCACGCAGCTCGTGCACGAGGCCACGCCCACGGTTACACACGTAGGGATTTGGGATCAAGTTATCTTGAGATTAATATTGATTTATTTAGATTTATTACGAAGTATTTTGTGATGTAGTGATGAATTTGATATAATATTAAATCACTTAATATTATAAAAAAGTCCCCCGCCGCGTCTGTCTGTATAACTCAAAAACAACTGAACGGATTTTCGTGCGGTTTTCTCCAATAGACGGAGTGGTTCATGAGGAAGCTTTGCTAAATCTAGTACAAGTATTAAATGTAATGCACGCCGAAAGTGGAACGAAAATTGGGAAAATGAAAGATTAATCATCGAATAATAGTAATAATATTTAATCTAAATAAGAAAGTAATTTAATAATTTTTTTTACACTTTAAAACTGGGACACTTTACGTCGTATCACTCCTAAAGTGAAACTATTTACTTCAATTCGCTTTTCGGGAGATTTGAACTTGGAAGGACCTGCAGTGTCATCCATTGTATTTCTTTCACTGACAATTCTTCTTATTGTTCTTTCCGAGAGCCCTGTTGCTACAGACACGGTTTTTGCCAAATTAATATCGTTCTGGTATTCTTGGGATGATTTATCTTTTTTATGCTATTTAAAATACATGTCTACGTTATACACAATTTCTTTTGATTGTCGTCCAATCGGTTTGCTCATCTTCGGATCGTAATCTCGTGTGTATCTAGTATACAAGTAACCGTTGCAAGCGACCACCGACGACTGGCGCTCCGGAGCACGTGGCTTGGTCGCTCGCCCTCCCGCATACCGCTCGCTTCCCCTTTGAGACCGTTATACCTCGTCCTTGCCAACCCCTGTAACCCCGCGGGCGTGGACTGCACGAAATTGACAGCCTATAAGATTGTCGCCAGTCGCAATATTAACGTGCGGGGCTTACAATGGTATGAAGGTACTCCTTACTAGTATAATAATCCTTATTAAACATTTTTTTATAGATATGTCCCTCGTATTTTGTGGGCCTTGATTGTAAAAGCCTATACATTGCCTGATGAGGGAATAACTGACTTTGGTGTCGAGTTACTGGAAAATTGGAGCATTTAGCTATTTAAAGGTGCCATATTAATTTCCTTAGCTCCTATCCTGGCGGACGGGCACCAGGTGCGGTACTTCGAGTTCGTGGACTTCGAGCGCAAGTTCGAGGAGTGCATCAGCCAGTCGGCCGTACGCACCAAGTTCGCGCAGCACTCGCGCCGTGGCAAGAACATCGCCGCAGACGTCATGGCCGCGCTTGATCAGGTCGCCACCCCACTACACTAACAAGTGCACACAAAAGTCTTTTAGTCAATACTCTAGTATAGTCTCAATATTTTATCATAAGACTGGAAAATATCAAATCTATATACAATGTATATAGATAAAAATATCCGTGACTTAGCTAAAATTGAAATTGTATTCCATTCACAAATTCACAAAAGTTTTAGAAAATACTCACAGTTTTACCATTCCTTTTTTTTCGTTCGTAAAGGACTCGTACTGTTGTACTTTTGCCAGTGTCAAGTAGTAAGAAATTATTCTTTAAAAATAATCTATACAAAAACTATGTAAAAAAATTGCAATGCTGTAGTTCAAGTGATTAAAGCGCCTAAGCGGAGAAATTAACCCTTTCGCTGTCCCATGTACTACGTCAGTTACCGCTATTGGCTTAATATTGTGTCTGAAAATCGGACAGTGAAAGTGTTAAGGTTTATATTGAGATTGTAGCTCTTGTATCGTCGTTTCCAGTAATAGTTCATATTATGCTGTGCATATAATACACAAAATCGCATCACGTTTATGTATCAAATCAACTTTATGTGCATGCGAGCTTGTTTACACTCACGTAAGCTCGCGCGTCACATGTTTAAAAAAAACTTCCAAGTTTCGTTTCCCTTATTACATAATTTTATTTCTCGAGTAATGGTATAGAAGTGTAGGGTGACCCCCCACCAGATAGAGTAATATATTATATTCAGTAGTGGACTTGTAATAGGCTGTAATAATATGACTGTATTATTTTAATAAATTGCGTGTACTTTCCAGGTGTACAACAAGGCTAGCGACATGAAGTCGAGCAAGGTGGAGAAGCAGCGCGTGCTGCACGAGCAGCTGTCATCCATCGAGGAGCAGCTCACCGCCATCACGCGCCAGATGAAGGACAAGATCGGCCGCATGGTCGAGAGTGTCGAACACAAGGTATCGTCTATATATATCGTTATTCAACCTTTAGAACGAATTGCTAGATATAGGTTTTGGTGCCTTTCGAACTATACATCAACTGACCCATGCTTACCTAGTAAACTAAGCTAGTAGGATGGTGAGGAGCAGGGTCCCATATCCTCGTACTGTTAATGCTCCTCTCTCAATTTATTTCTCATCAGTCAAACAAAAAAAAAACAACACAAACCTTCTCTTACGGGACGCATGTAGGCTGTTACGTTATTAGTCGTTAGAGGCGACAGAGGAGAACAAATCAAGACATGGGAAGCAGCGTCTTCCTAATAACGACTTTAAATATAAAACTGCGGTTGCCAACCCGCTTGCCAAGTGTGGCAACTATGCCAAATATCCCCCCTATAAAGCAGGAGGAAGCCTATGTTCTGCTGTGGCCTCAATAGGCTGTTACGGTAATGATTGTCTCTGTGAATAAACTATACGCAGGTAAATTTCAGGTACAGGCCCATAGAGAGTACGTAAGGTTGCGAATTACTCACCACATCCAAGCCTAAGTTATTCTGTTTCTTGTTCGCGTTTTGAGATTTATTAATCACAATAAGACATACCTAACGTTAAAGTGCCGCGTTAGGAAATGATTATCCGATAGAAAGAGATATGTATAGGCACTCAGTCATGTGTGGCCTGAATAGCACTTTATTATGTGGCAGCAAAACTCACTATTTACTTAAATGTTTTAGCTGAATGATCGTTTCCTACCTTGTACTATTAAGTATTGACTGACTTATTGACCTAGTGGTCGTAAGTGCCTCTGCCGATTATGAAACGGTTCGGGGTTAATCAAAATATGTTATTGGAATTTTCTGTCAAGAAATGTTTAAAATTGCGTAAAAAAATAAAAGCGACAGTAGCCTAATGGCAGGGCGCGGACAGCGAACTCAAAAAGGTCGTGGGTTCGAATCCACCATTCGACTACTGGCGTGAACCACTCTTTATTTAAGCTTACCACGAGTGGTTATTATGAATAGTGTATGATTAGTGGATATTAATGGATATTAGTAATGTTTATAACATTGTTAATATTCTCCTTTTAAAAAAAATTAAAAAAAAATTGGAGGTTCATCTCTGTGCTTCGGAAAGCACGTAAGACTGTTGTTTCTTTGCCCGGTCTCCTTCGGACGTTGCGAGTTAGGGAATAGAGTTTCACACACTTGTGTACTGTAATCCTTTTCTGTGCTGGAACCGGAATTCGGTCTAGAGGACATTACTGGAATTCTTTGCTTAAAGGCGAGTATTTTCTTCCTTCTCTGCAGTATAGATATTTGTCCATGTTTAGTGGACACAATGTTATTTTATTTAATACGTTTTTGCTTATTATCAGGCAATAAAGGATCAAGATTTTATTATGTGCCTGAGTGTTTTACGTGGTAGAGTGAGCCACACTGCAGCTATGTTAGGGTTGTGGCACGAATGAGTCGGTTCGACCGGGGTAGGACCACCCTCTCATGGTATACCAGTATAAAATAGCGGCTTAATACTGCTGTGTTATGTAAGGTGAGTGTAGCGAACTAGAGATTATTTTTACTGGAAACATGGCATTGTATCTTAGTTCTTAGGAGTGACAAATGTATCTTCATTTTGATTTTTAGTAGAGGACAAATTTAGATATCTGTGTCACAGCATCCAGTTTCTGAGTGGTTTACCATCAGATGGCCTGTTTGTTCGTTTTGTCACCCTTATTCTATTAAAAAAAGTTCTACCATGTAAAACACTTGGGCACTATAATCCTTACCGTCGCCGTGACTGAAATTCGGTCTAGAGGATGTAAGTGCGTAGGCGTAGGATCGTATGCCGTTGTAATTAGCAAATAAATTACTGCAGACCACTAATAACTATATTTATTAACACGCAAGTATAAGTTAGACAAGAGTACGAAATAATATATCATTGCATTGGAAATATTGCTTATATAGGTGAAAATAATTAACAATAATTAAAATCGCGATATGTTGTTTATCTTAAACTACACACTGATTGGTCGTATTCACAGCGAACACAATACATGCGCAAGCGGCCGTTGAACTCCGCCCATGACGCCGTCGATGAGAACAATAGGTACACAGGCGGCCATCGAACTCTGCTGGCGCTACGACCAATGGGAACGCATGTGCCCTAATGAGCGGGCGTTGCTTAGCGATGACGTAGAATATCGTCCGATGTATGACGTAGGGGTGGTGTGATGTTTAGGTCCGTTCTAGTTACTAATTTACTCGCCACAAGGACATTATTATTATTATTTCGAAAAGTGTCGATCCACGCGTATCAATATTGTGTCTAAGATATGATATTTTGTGCAATCGGGCCGTAAGTGTTATGTGTATGTGTGTACAGGTGTCGCTGACGCTGAGTCAGGAGATCCGGCGGCTGTCCGCGCTGGTGGACGAGCACGACAGCCCGTTCCGCACGGAGCGCGCCGCTCTGGAGCAGTACAAGCGCGCGCTGCACCGCCACGTGGAGGCCGGCCTCGGCTCGCGCCTCAAGAAGCGCCTCTCCTCTGACATCGGCCACGAGATGGACGCCGTGCAGAAGGAGATGGCCGGTGCATACGTTTTTTTATTTATTACTTGTGATTCGCATCGGCTTCGCACGGTTGATATGGACCTTGGCTACATCGCCACCTTACGGATCCAATTGTAAATCTTAAACCATTCTCGTCGCGTCGTTCACAGAACGGATTTTTGAGTTGTTTTTACACACAATAACGTTGCCAGTACTTTACTGGCGAAATAATAGTTATCCCAATATTGTTGCGGTTTTATTTATTACTCCTCCTTTTGGATATAAAAGCATGTGCCGGCGATTGAAGAATAAATTAATAAAACCCGATAACTGATTTTTGCCCGACCTGGTATAAGAACCCGGAACCAGATGCCCACTAGTTGCGCTAATGACTAATAAACCAATGAGGCAGTCAAAAGCGATATCACATAGTATTTGCTGGCTGCAGGTGCATGTAGCAAGTGGTTACATATCATCAGTGAAGCTTGCTTGTCACTATTGTTATATATAATTGACTGTACTTTATTTCAGAACGAATGTACGACATCCTGCCGGCTCACAAGCGAGCGGCAGCTGCCAACTACATTGTCCCTCACCAGCAACCCTTCGAAGTATTGTACCGATTGAATTGTGACAACCTGTGTGCGGACTTCCAGGAGGACTTATCGTTTAGGTTTTCCTATGGAATTACTGCACTCATTCAACGCTTCCAAGGGAAGAATACCAACAAAATTGCACTAAAGAACCCACCACAGTATACACCGGTTAGTATTTTCTTATATAAAAAAAATATTTTTGCCTATATACGTCTCAATGGGTTAGTTTTTGCCATAGAATACTATAATACACAAAATAATGGCTGTCAACCTTTTTTTGTATGAGGATCGGCGTCGCCCGGACCACACATGCAAGCGATTTACGTCGTATTATTACTACTACAAACCCAGTTCGCTGTGTTGACAGACAGCGAACTTACACATTTTAGTCTTGATTAACATTTATGATCATCACTTAAAAAATAAATCGTTAAAATTTTAATACATATTTATTTGTAAATAGTGTGCAAACTAATAGTAAATACAATCGCAGTAAGTATCATTTTTTCTAATTGTAAATAAAAAGTAGTTGAACATGTTTAAGATGCGACCATCACATTAGTCTGTGCGTTTAAGCAAACGGTAGTATACAATGGTGTCACCGCTGGGGACGTAGTCTTGTTTAGTGACTTACCGGTAACCACCGGTAAAACTTGAGTGTATTTATTTTGAAAAATTTCAAGAATTTTTTTTGTTGTTAATTATGTACGGTTTATACTAAAAGATAAATCGCTTTGTAAAAGTTCAATGAAACAATGTTTTTATGTTCCAAATATACGATGCTTTGTAAGTTTTCGATTAAAAAATCCTGAATTTTCTTCAAGAAATAGAAGACAAAAACGTAATTTACTATCAAAATGTATTAAAGATATAAATAGAGTTGTTCAGAATCATGTATATGACAAATCCATACTTTACTATTATAATGAGAATGTCTGTTTCAGATTTTATGGCTAAACCGCTAAGTATATCTATTTTTACAACATTGAGATATTGATTAAAACTACTTTTACGGATTTTTTCGCGTTTTATTTATTTTATTTTTAACACCCGACGTTTCGGGTGCTTTCCAGCACCCATGGTCACGGGGGACTGTCCCCCGTGACCATGGGTGCTGGGATAAAATAAATAAAACGCGAAAAAATCCTTTAAAGTAGTTTTAATCAATGTACAGTGTTCGCGTAAATATAAGAAATCATTAAACATTGAGATAGTTTAATGCCTAGTTAGTAGTTAAGTAGGCCGTAAAGCCTACTTTAGTTTAGTCGGTATTAGCCGTTAAACCGCCAATTTGGATAAAAACGGTGAAATAGGTTATAAAACTTTGTATAAAAAATGATAAGCCATTCAACCGATTTTGACGAGATTTGGTATTCAGCTAGCTAGTAAGAATAAAAAGGCTAGGTTACCTTTTATCCTCAAAGAGATAACGTGATATGACTGAATTCCATGTGGAAGAAAACATATTCGTATACTTCCTAAAATTAGTATTTCTTTATTATTTGTTATCTTTGAAACGTGTTGGCCTGTTTATCTACGTTATTAACATACACAAATTGCAATAAGTTGCTATGAATACAAAACTAACTAAAACTGAATATTGGTCTATTAAGAAGGTACTTACTTCATTAATAAATAATACTGTATTAACGGAATACTAAAATTTATTCAAAGTTATGAAATAGTAACATTTATTAAAAGCTAACTAGGTCGTAACAATTCAACCCATACATAATCATTAATCGATCGAGTGTGTATGTCTACTATGTATTATTTAAGTCCGGATCTGCAGGAAAACTCCAAAAATTTACAGCTTATGCTTAACTGCCCTATGCATTATTTATCATACAATTTTTACATTGTATTTCGGATTTTGTGTATAGTGGCGATGTAAGAGTATCCTCTTCTCCATATCGTCCTATGGATGTAAGAGGCGACAGAGGAAAGCTCACAACATGGACAGCTGCGTCTTCCTAATTACTAGATCATGAAGGTTAGAGAACATGAGAACGATCACTACGTATTAAAGCATAGACCGCCTGTCCTTGAAAAATTATAGAATGTATAGCGGCGCTGACGTCGGTGAGTAGTGACTGCGAAGTTAGCTGTTTATGAGTACAAGTAGATGAAGTTAGTTGAATAATGTACAAATTTTCTTCGCGGAATTGGTGAGAAAATTTTCATGCTCCGTAATTTTGTAATTTTTGACAAAAAGAAACATTAAAAAATGGAAAAATATTTTATTGTGCGTGGATGTGCAAGTGATTTAGCACATGATCGGAATAATAGACTGAATTATGACTTATTGAGTGAACTTAGCAATCGCAGCGCCTCACTTATGGTGTCCATATTTCTGGGACACTATTTTCTACGGCGATCGTTCTCCTGTTCTCTAACCTCCATGTACTAGAAAATAAAAACTCCGTTTGATAACCCATTTGCTAAGCATCGCAGGGCAAATATCCCCTATATGAGGTCTATGTTCAGCACTAACTTTGATAGGCTTTAATTATGATGATGATTACAGATTGTTTAAAATTATTGTAATTTTTTTAAAGGGTGACAAATGAGCAATTGGTCCACTCGATGGTAAGTGGATGTTCGGGCCTATAGACTTACTTGTCACATACAATGTCCCTCACGGAATACCCGAGTGAAATAATAACATAATTTTGCTGTGTTTTCGTACGGTGAGTGACAAGAGCTGGTGGAGACCTTGTTATCTGGTAATGAGGGATTTTACCTTGGACTTCAGGGGTGACAATGCATTTGCATTACCAATATGTACATGGTTACAAAATTCTTAACTGAAGATAGATATATGTAAGTAGACTGCTTGCTAGCTCGTATGTCACTATAATGTTATTAAAGAAAATTATGCAAAAATACTCAAACGCTGCTCAGTTTTAAGATGCCGCCGTTAAGTCTCGTGCTGTCCCTTGTAAAGTCAAAAGAGACTGTGACGCTTGACCAGGCTTATAATGAATATGTGTGTGTTCAGATTCCGGCGACGATCGGCCCCCCATCGGTGGGCGCGGAGGTGGTGCGGCACAACGGCGGGAGCGTGGGCGCCGCGGGCGCCGTGGGCCCGCTCAGCGCCGAGGAGTGGGGGCTGGTGTCCCGCTTTGCATTAGGCGCGCTCACGTCACAGGGCACCATGGGAGGCCTGTTGCTCTCTGGACTGGTACATATAAATTTACACTTTAAACACAGTAAAGATAGTGTGTAAAAGAAAATATAGCTAATTTCTCTCTTAATCTTAAACTTATGTGGATTTTGCAAAATAAAAAATGGTGTTGATAACCAGTTAGTTTTATAATCATTTCCTTAAATATTATAAAAATGATTTGAGATCATAATATAAAACTATAAAAAATATAACAAAAATCCTGTGATTCCCATTAAGTAAGTTATCAGATACAATATTTAAATGTATATAAATAACTTTAATAACTTTATGCTAGGTGCCTAGTTTAAATGACACACAAACAAGTAAAAATAGACTGTATTTAAGTATTTTACTATATAATATATTATATTTATTATTATTATAAATGCCGCACAATAGCGCGGTTACAAGTTAGCACATTTAACTCGACTCGTATCTCCATTCAAGTAATACAAAAAATTAAGCAGAAACAGAAACTTTTTTATTCAATGTAGATTTTAAACAATACTTATTGAAAGTCACTTTTTTCATTTACCACTGGTTCGAAAAAAAAAACCTCTGTCCTGGGAAGAACCAGCAAGAAACCCAGCGGGACAAATTTTTTTCCAATAATAGCTTACAAATCATGTTTACAATCAACAAGACAAATTACAAGTAGCTTGGTATCTTCCCCAATAAATACACCCCTCTTTACCTAAGAAGTCAATATCTTTCAGACCGATTCCTTTTTAAGATCTACCAACTCTCCTCCCACCCTCTCATTTCTAAATTACACCTTCCTTTGGAATATATTTCATCAAATCATTGCTGGACTTACAAAGAATCTCCCTGCTTATCCAACAGTGGTAATTTTACTCCATCTACCATAATCAGTATCACAATGCAAGTCCTGTCCCATCTTTGATATCCCATATGAGGCAATTATTTACCACCCAAATATTCACCTTGATCTTGGTATTGACAAAAATTCTCCTATAGCAAATAGTATACTAAGTAGAGTCATATGCAATATGTAACGTAATTAACGCACACCCTCAGACACCCCAATTAGTATATTATGTTTTAATCATCACATAATAATAATCATATGTATGTAATACATTGAATTTTTAGTTTAACATTTTTATGCAATGATTATTTATCAAATTAGTTATACTAATTCCGAAGAATGTTGTGGTCACAGTACAAATACACGAACGCAAAGACTTTAACGTGCTTGAAATAAAGTTCATTTTGCTTTATTTTTATTGAATGACAGAATTAGTAATAATACAAATAAAACTGTACTCTTAAGTCTTATTGCCTTAAGTTACGGTCCATTTCAGTTTGTTTTGACTGTACAGATTTAGTGTGACTGTAATTTACGAAGTTTTAATTATTTTTGGGATAAGAAGATTCAGTAAACGATTCTGAACAAACTATTTCCAGGATGTGCGTTAATTATGTTATATGTTGTATAAATTATTGGAAAGACTTGCTTATTATATACACTGATGCCTCCAAAAGGTCAGATGAAAGTTGAACTGGAGCAGAAGTTTGGATTCCCAGATACAAAATAATTCTTAATTTTAAATGTTCTGCTATTTCTTTCACTTTTACTGGTGAGGTCACGGCAATTCATGAAGCTCTGATATACATCGAATCACATAAGTTAAATAAGTCAGAATTCTTACTGACTCCAAGATTTGTTTGTTAGCAATTTTGTCAAACCAATTGCATAGTAAATATAAGATTCCTTGATCCTCCAAATTGAACACACATTGTATAGATGTCATCTCAAGGGCATCCAGGTTTCTTTAGCTTGGATTCTAGGCCATAATGGAGTAAATGGCAATTAAACAGCTGATCTGATGGCTAAAAACGCAATTGGAAATGGTTTACCGTGTAGTATAGTTTACGGTTCGGACATAGTGTTACTTGCAAAGCAGAGATTAAATAATAATTGGAATAGGTTATGGAAATCCACTCAAACTATAAAAAGTAAACACTATGCTGCTATACAATGTTGCATCCCTCCAAAGCCATGGTTTTTCGAATTTAATAAACCGAACAAACATGCAACATCAATTATTTGTAGGCTTAGAATTGGCCATGCTTGCATACTAGTACATTTAGCCAAATTGAGGATTAGGGATAGCTCCCTCTGTGAATGTGGATTAGATGAGAGAACTACCGACCATTTTTTAACTATCCTATATTATTTTGTTCCCTCTAAGATCATCTTCCTCCTGACATCTTTCGTCCTACAAATTTTGACTCACTTTTAACCAACACAAACACTCATTTTGTATATATTCTGTGTGATTGCATTTACACCAATAGCATAAAACATTAATGTTTGTCAATACTAACATACTAATGTAGTTGTAACAACTGTGTTGGTAATTTGTTATAGGTAATTCTACAGTTTAGAATTCATTAAAAAAAAACGATTTAAAGAAATATAAGATACTTGTATTATCACTGTCTTTTGTAAACGGGCAGAGTATTTGTATCTGGTAGCTATTCTACTCACTAAATACTTTGACGTTGACGTTAGTGAATGATTAAAACCGCCATAAAAAAGAAAGAAGAAGAATTGTACAATTTAGTTTAGAAAACTCAAACAGTAAAAAATTAAACAAATTTTTCGTTCGCAAATTATGTATGGTTTTATTACCTTTGCATTGGCCAGGGAGATCTAAACTGGAGACCGTTTTTACTTGAAACGAGGCATTCCATCTCAGTCCTTAGGGGTGATAACGCATCTGCATTTATTTCTTAATTGAGGTTAAATGTAGCTGTCACGGGCCACAGTATCCTCGTACTATCACGTGGAGTTTACCGTTGTTGTATAAGAGTAATGTGTATGGTGTGACGTGTTGCAGCTTCTGAAGACGGTGGGGTGGCGGGTGGTGGTGGTGACCGGCGCTCTGTACGGCGCGCTGTACGCGTACGAGCGGCTCACGTGGACCGCCAAGGCGCAGGAGCGGCTCTTCAAGAAGCAGTACGTCGCGCACGCCAGCAAGAAGCTGCGACTCATCGTAGACCTCACCTCGGCCAACTGCAGCCATCAAGTGCAACAGTAACTACACTCCTATACTTTTATTGAATACAGTAGAAAAGAATCATTTTTATTCAATATGGATTACAAGAATATCTATTAAGTTAATTTTAGGGTTCCGTATCCGAAGGATAACCAACGGGACTCTATTACTAAGCCTCGGCTGTTCATCTGTCTGCCAGCGGGCTGTATCAAATGATCCGTAATACGCAGACGGGTGAAATTTTCACAGAATATGCATTTCCCGCATTTACGTGACTTAAAAACGTTGTTTTTAGTCATGTACTATACAATTTGTTAATTTTTAGTTAACGTTTAGTAAGTTAGTTTTAGTTTTCAGTCAACGTTTAGTAAGTTATTTTTTTATACAATTGATATAATGACATTAGAAACCACATGATAGCGATCACATTCATTGAGTTAAGCCGAGAATTTAAAACTCCCTCAACATACAAGAGAGTAGTGGTTGTCTATACAAATAATTAAAATTGAAGTGTATGTTTGTAATGTCAAAATAACAGCTTTTTACTCAATGCATATGAAAGTATATACAGAATTTATAACATAAAAAAAACAATTTAACATTTTTGTTTGCCATTACCATTACAGCCTATTAAAGTCCACTGCTGAACATAGGCCTCCCCGATAAGCCTTGTAGGGAGAATATTTGTCGTAGTTGCCACGCTTGCCAACCGAGTTGGCAACCGCAGTTTTTTTATTTTTAGTCGTATTAGTATATACAATACGTAACGTAATTAGCGCACACCCTCAAACACCCCAATTAGTATATTATGTTATAGCCATAATACATACACTGAATTTCTAGTTAAACATTTTTATACACTGATTATTTATCAAATTATACTAATTCCGGAAGAATGTTGTGGTCACAGTACAAATCCACGAACTCAAAGACTTTAACGTGCTTGAAATAAAGTTCATTTTTCTTTACTTATATTGAATGACAGAATTAGTAATAATTCAAATAAAACTGCACTCTTAAAAGTCTTATTGCCTAAAGTTACGGTCCATTTCAGTTTGTTTTGACTGTACAGATTGTGTGACTGTGATTTACATAGTTTTAATTATTTTTGGGATAAAAATTTACCTATATTAAAAATGATAGGAATCGATTCAGTAAACGATTCTGAACAAACTACTTTCTCAAAGTGCGTTAATTATGTTACATATTGTATAAGAAATACGCTTTTGGACCTGGCGGGTGGGCCCATATTACAGGGTGGATTTACATATTTATTTAAGAAGTAAGCTTTCTGTATAGGAGTCCGCCTGGGTAGGTTACACCCTCTTACCTACTCATCCCTTGGGCCCGTGCGAGTGGAAAGTGCAAATGACAAGTGCTTAGTGCGCATTTTATTCACACGTATTGTATATATATCTCATCTCCTGATTTGTTTCCCACTGTCGCTGACACCCACGGGATGATGTGGGGTAGTGGATCTTACAGCGCCACTTCACAGTAACGCCACTAACACATTTAACTAGCTAATGGCTGAGACTGAACAAGCCAAAGATGAGGATAGTAAGAAGTGCTGTCACAGCCCATGGTTCCTTTAACAAACATTTATTTACCTTAGGTGTTACAGATAGCCCCCTGTGCTGCGTGCATGAGGGAGGAAAAAACGGCGGCTCACGTGTTGCTCACGTGGTCTGAAGGTCGCACGATCGCACATATCAAAGGATTGTTGAACTTCTTCGGAGAGATTTCATGGCTTGAATAATCACATTATTCCTGCCCACACGCAAAATACACGCTTAGACGTGGAGTTGCGGAAAACAGCCCGTCATAAACTAAACTAGCTAATGGCTAAATACTCAAACGGTGTATAATTTTATGATTAAGTCTTGTGGTGTTGCAGCCACTAGACTTAAAGTGTCTGTAACATCACGACGCGGTATGAGAAACGGCGGGATCTTAAAATTGAGCACAGTTTGAATATTTGGACATTATCTTTATACAGAGTTTTCCATTAAGAGCAGAGCTTGAAATAAAATAAAACAACCATTGTAAGAGATATTGCTACAATTTTTATTTTATTTTAAAGGACATTCAATGACAGTATGTATGGAATATAATTTCAGCCAAAATGGCCGCCACGACTCTGCTGTAGATAGTGTATGCTAGTGCACCAATTTTAGACGAAATCTTTGCGTAAATGTGGCTCAATTTCATGAAGAACGCTTGTTATGTTGGCCTTCAGGGCGACCATTGTCAGTGGTTTGTCTGCACAGACCTGAGATTTCAAGTAGCCCCACAGAGAACAGTCGAGCGGTGCTGAGCCACACGATCTCGGTGGCCAGTTGATGTTGCCACAACCCGAGATCTCTCGAATTTATCATCCAATATTCCCGTGCAGTATGGCAACTGGCGTCGTCCTGTTGCAACCACACGTTTATGAGGTCCATACTATCTATCCTAGGCCACAAAAAATTATTATCATCGACTACATTCGCGTCTTCGATGAAATAAGGCCCGATGATACCGCCGGACCAAAATCCACACCAAACAGTGACTTTCGGAGTGTAGAGGTGTGGCCATGGAAGGAAAAGGGGAGATCTCCCGCCGGGCAAGGTGTTATGCCCGGGGAGCGGCCAACACTCCATGTGATAGTTCGGAGATGTTCTATATATGCTGTTTATGATTCGGAATGTTGATAGCGTGATTTAAGCTTCGGTGTGTTAACACACGGTGTGTAACAGCGCCGCCACAGAGGCACCTAATGTATTTTCCGTGGATTTTCGTCGCTCCAAATCCAAAAGTTTTGTTTGTTACAAAGCAACTCAATCAGAAATGAACCCCCCATCACTGAAGATGATTTTTTTACCGAAAGCAGCCGCCGAATGCTCTAAAGACCAATTAGCGAATACATGGCGCTGTCTGTGTTCGTTGGGTTTTAGCTCTTGAGTTAATTGAACTTTGTATGGTGATAACCCAAGTTTCGACGCAAAATCCGACAAGTTGATGTCGCAGAAAAACTAAACTCTTGCGCACGACACGGAGTGGACTGTCTGGGGTTTTCTCGCACACTGTCCCGAACAGTAACAATATTTTCCAACGATCTTGCGTTTCTTTAACTTACAGACACTGCTTCATCGATTACCGACCCGGTTGTCTCAATACACGGACTGTGAATTGGACGCAACATACGGATCGTTATGCGAACAGAGCACTGATTTTTGATAATAAATTTTAACAATACATGTTTTTGAAGCGTGAAGCATTCCATGGTGTAATGCCGAGACTGAATAAGTGTTTTGTTAAATTTAAATTTGACAGCTATCGCTTAACCAAAATGGCCGCTATACGCTGTCGAAGTTCGAGCGTCCATATTGAAAAATCCTTTATATATAATTCTACTGTCCATGTTTATGTGACTGAACTCCTCCTCAACGGCTCGAGCGATTTTGACGAAACTTTGTGTCATTAAGTTAATTCGAAAAAGGTTGAAATTTACAATTGGACGCAGTAGGTGGCGCTGATGCTGATATATATATATATATATATATATATATATATATATATATATATATATATATATATATATATATAATTTAACTTTTCGTCAATGTTTATATGTAAGAACTGCTTGCAGATTAGTTAAATATATAATAATTGTGTGTATTGATGTCAACCAGGGAACTGTCGACGATGTTCGCCCGCCTGTGCCGGCTGATCGACGAGGCGACCACGGAGATGGACACGGAGCTGTCGGAGGTGCGCGAGTCCATTAAGATGCTGGACGACGCCTCCACCTCCGCCAAGAAGTTGCGCAACAAGGCCAACTACCTCAGCCACGAGCTCGAGCTGTTCGATGACGCTTTCCTCAAGCACAATTAGACTAATTGGAGACTTATCGGTGGGTAGCTGAGTGGTATTTTGTTAAAAAAAATGAAGTGACAAGCGTGTTCGGGAGTACAAGGGAATTTTAATGCAACTTGAATGTTAAACTACCGTGTAGTGGCGGTGTACGAATATCCACTATTCCATACCCCCAGGTTGCCAAACCTCCCCTCCCAAGCGTGGCATTCATAGCTAATATCCCCTTTTATGAGGTAATCTATAAGAGGGCCTATATTCGGCAGTGGGCTTTTGATAAGCTGTAACGATACCGGTAATGACATAAGTTGTGTAGTGGCGGTGGACACCAAGACCGACCATGTTGAATAGCGTCAACGCTGCGTACGGTAATTATTTTAAAGCATACGGTTACACCTTTGGAAAGTAAAATCTGTGGTATCGTCTGGTGGGTGAGCTAAGTTTCTACAAAGAGAAATTTAAACAGGTGATCGGTAGCAGCATCTTCCTGATAAATCTTTAAAACAGTAAACTCCATTGCGGCTGTCTAATACTGCAGAGGCCAAAGCGTTTCAGGTTTTACTTAATTCGTGTTTTTTTTTTGTATTTTATGGGAATAATGACGTGGTTTATACAAAAAACTATTATAAAAACGTTTTTCTCACCAAAGTTTATATTCTAATATAACATTAGTGCTAAAATTGAAGTAACAAACTCATTTAAATAGGAGGGTACCCAATATTCGTAAAAAACTAAACACATCAGTTTCGCAACAAAAATGAATGAAAACTCACAAAACTACGTGCAAATATTAAGATAATTTATATTTCTCGATAATCTAATGTTTTCAGCACTAATAAACAAGAAAACACTAAATATGAGATATAATTAACACTGAATTGGCGCGATTTAATTGACGATATTTGACTGCCAAATCTTCAAATTCGTCAGTAAATTACAGATAAGAAATTATTTGTTATCTAGCTTTGTCTATCAACAAGCCTTTCCATTAATACGAACAGGTTGAAAATCGGCAACGCAAGGAACATAGAAAGACGCAGCGGCTGTTTGGACTGTCCGGTGCGGCCGTCCCGGTCTATTTGACTGTTGAAGGGTTATCAACTCAAAATAATAAAAAAAAACTGCTGTTGCCAACCAAGAGTGGCAACTATGGCAAAATCTATATGAGGAAATTTACGCAGGAAGTTTTATATGCGGCAATGGACTTTTATAAATATACAAGGTCTCTCTATTACCAAGTTTAAATATTTAATTAAACAAAAACTATAGCAAGTGTTATTATAATATAAATGAATACGTGGTTGATAATGAGGTGGTGTCGTGGTGGAATGAGGTGGTCGCTTCCAAGCTGTTTCTAAAATAAATTTTGTAAATATTTTGTGATAAACTTTCTTCTAGGGCGTGCCCTTCCTGACTTTGCCGTTTACATCTGCCATATAAATTTGCTTTGTCACTCTTTCCTCAATCATTCTTTTTACATGAACAAACCACCGAGCATTCCTTTCTTAATCCTGGTCACAACATCATTCTTAGTCTAGGGTTGAATCTCTGTCATTCAGATTCAACGCTAGCATACTCCTTAAAGACTGCATTTCTACAGCATTTATTCGTGCTTCTTCTGCCACACTCAACTTTCACTACCATACATTAAATTAGGAACTAACACAGCATTATGAATTACCATACCGCGCCCTTCGCCACCTGATTTACGCTCCGGCAGGCGCGAGCGCGCGTGTGCACGTATACACGTATCGCTCCGTATATGTGTAATTATTTACGTTATAAAAAGTGCAAATTTTCTTTTAAAAACAATATCCACCAACTCGTCTACAAAATTGAGGAGACTGTGTTATATTTACAGAAGAATCCTTGTGTAAATAAGTGATTTAAAAACCGTACAAAGGTGATAAAGTACCAAAATAAACTGTCGTTACACTGTGTCGTGTTAACGTGTGATTCATCGATTGAACGAGTGCAAACGTTATTGCCTTATATGGTCACAAGAAATTACTCCGACCATCTGTAATGCATCAAGCTGTATGCATTTTTCACCCTGTGTACTAGTGCAGGCAAGTGCAAGTGTAGCCTAGCGGTCTTAGTAATGAGTTTGAATCTTGCATTACGAGTTTTTCTTCTTTTTGTTTGTTTTTATATATTTTTTCTGTACATCTTTTAACCAATTTTGCAAAATGACTGGAAAACGTGGAAAGTGCTCAAAGAAACTTCCAAGAAAGCAATTTTTAATATGTACCTCATGCAGTACCAGTTACGATATCGATTGCGCAGGAGCTGAAAAGAGATTTTTCATTATGAATGGCGAACATAAAAGGCGCTGGAAATGCGTTTCTTGTTGTACAAAGCCACATTCCTCAAGTTCTGGAATAGCCGCATCCACTCCATATGATGAGCATGTCACTATAAGAAATAAGTGCGTTGTAAATATCTCAACGTCAAACTCATTTGAATCACTGGCTGATAATTCCTTGGAAGATGAGGATGATGAAGACAACTGTAATACAAGACTTAATAGAAGCTGTCCAGAGTTATCAACTATTACGGCATATGATTTGGAAGAATTAAAACAGAAGATATTGAATCTACCGATTGTCTGATTGGTTATAGCGGAAAAGGAAATAGAAAACCTACTTCAACAAAATACCAACTTAACAGATAAAATTGCTGCTAGAGAAGCCAAAATTAACCAATTAAAACAAATATGTAGCTCGAGTATTAAAAAACGCAAGAAACGGAAGGAAATCTAGGAATCAAGATCATCATCGGTAGTAAATCAAAGCTTTGAAGGAATTAATGCAGGGAACTCCGAAAACAACGAAAAACTTGCGGAAACAAACCAACCAAAGAAGAGAAACATCTTTATTCTAGGAGATCAGCAAATACGCGGTTTGGCGATCAAAATACTTGAATATCGCTATGGAACATATAACGACGTGTATAACGTTACCAGCATAATTAAATCTCAAGCACAAAGTAGGGACATTATGACGAATTTCAATGTAATTCCTGAGAATATGAATGAAGACGATGTAATAGTTTTATCTGTAGGCTCTGGTGATAATGATCCATATCTTTTATATAGTAATGTATGCAATTTTCTAGTTAAATACAAGAACTGTAAGTGTCTCCTAATAAATGTAAAGACAAATCGAAATATAAATGTAAAAAAACTAAATAATGATCTTCATATGTTGAGTAGGAAATATAACAACTGTACATTTATTGACATGAACACATATAAACATAATAATTTTAAAACGCATTTACAAAAGCTGATATTCAAAATAAATATCGAAATTGATTACATAAAATATAACAATGAATTCAATAATTAAATAAAAGGAATTAAGACACATTCTAAAAATGAAAATGCCAACAATCCCTTGCCTAATGCTACTTTAAATAATGTACCTAATGAGATACTTCGTTCGCATCTTGAGACATCACACAACTATGAAACAAAAGAAACAAACGACCCCCAAATAACGCCACAGAAAATTCACCCTATCAACAATGACTTGAATAGGGAAGAATTTTTTCGTCCATAACAACTTTACAATAATGCATCAAAATATTGCCGGACTTCTTAATAAATCAGATTATTTAAAAGCTGCACTGGAAGAATTCAAGGATAAAAAGTTAGACATACAAGTGTTATGCTTGAGTGAAACGTTTATTCAAAGCGGCGACGAAGTAAATCTTAAAATACCGAATTACAAATTAGCTGCTTACTATTCACGAAATTGCGAAAAAAGGGGTGGTTCATTCATCTTAGTCAAAAAACCACTTTGACTCAAGAATACTCAACATTTGCAGAGAATTATCACTGTCTAAGAGCTTTGAGTGCTGCGGTGCAGAAATACCTATGTACAAATTGGTAGTTGTTAACATTTATCGGACACCGGACTCTGACGTAAATCTGTTTTTTATCAAACTCCAAGAACTTTTGCATAACTTACTTAAAAGTAAACCCAAACATCAAATAGTTCTGACTGGCGATTGGAATATAGACATATTAAAACCAACTCGACAAAAACAAACAAAACTCTTAAACGATATTTTAAAAAACTTTAACTTAAAAATGCACATAAATACTGCAACTCGTGGAAAGGCATGTCTTGAACAGATCGCCAGTAACGTGTATAGGGCCAAATCGGGCACACATCTTGTTTGCCTATCTGACCATGAAACGGCCCAAACTATATCATTTAAAATGAAATTGATTGAAAAGGAGTATATTATATAGACAGGTGATTACAGTGAAGAAAACTTGATCAAGTTTAGAAACTGTATGTCTGCCCTATCATTTTCATAAGTATATAATAATAAAAATGCTAATGAAGCTTTCAACGAATTGCATAACGTGATTGATCTATTTAATAAACTCTTGTTTTCCAATAAAGCTTGTTAAGATCTGTAATAAATTCAGATACCAGAAATAACTTAGTAAAGGCATTAGTCTTGCGTGTAAAAATAAGCGGCGTTTATATATCCAATATACAAGAAGCAATAAAATTTCTAAAATTTCTAAAAAATACGCATACAAAAAATACAATAAAATACTCAAAAAGTGCATTTATAGGGCTCAAAAATTACAAAACCAAAGAGTTATAAATAATGCTTCTAATAAATGTAATGACATAAAATATAGTAATCCTAATGTAATATGTGAATTGTTTAATAGCTATTTTATAGACATGACGAACCTAGAACAGGATAATTTAAATTCTGATAAAATTAACATTCCATTCAATAAAAATTCAATATTCCTAACCCCAACTAATGAAATGGAAATAGCTACTATTATTTTATCGCTTAAAAACAGCAATGCAGTTGGACATGATGGCATTAGCACACGTGTACTAAAGGTATGTGCGAGGGATTTAATCCGACCTCTTACCCATGTAATTAATTTGTCAATGGAACAGGGATCATTCCCCGATATCCTTAAGTTATGTATTGTTAAGCCAATATACAAGAAGGGCGATAAATGTGATATGAATAACTATAGACCGATAACTCTTATTCCAATACTATCTAAAATCTATGTAAAAGTAATCTTCAAGTGCATTGATAGCTTTATTACATCAAATAATATACTGACGGAAGAACATTATGGTTTTCGCAAAGGTCACTCTACTACGTTGGCTTGCTGCAATCTTATGTTACTGAATATATTAATCGAAAGATACCACTTATTGCTTTATTTCTAGACGTGACCAAAGCTTTTGACTTTGTTCCAAATAAAAGATTACTGGATAAACTCTATCGATATGGTATTAGAGGTAACGCTTATGACTGGTTGGAAAGTTATTTGTATAATAGACAGCAATGTATTGAGATAGCAACAGTCGTTGAATCCAGATTCCATCCATTACATAAGAAGTAATTAAGCGTTCTAATAAGTTTATTAGTGAAAGAGGAACTCAAATGTTATGTGACATTGTAATAGTGTGTATAAATGGATTAATTATAAAGTTAAAAACTGTGTAACAAAAGTGTAAATACTGTTTATAAAAGGGACGACTTTGTGTTAATTCGGGGCTTTTTTCTTCTTTTCCTGCGAAGTAAAAGTCATGCCTTTGTAAGTAGTAAATAATTGTGGTTAAATCCAGTGTTAACGGACGATATAAAATTATTCACGAAAACTAACTTCTTATCCGATTTAAAAAATTGTAAGCCACTGGTAACTGAAGTCTAATTTCGCCGATGATACTAATGTACAAATAGCTCATCTACCAACTCGGAGTGTATCTAACGTGAACCACGATCGAATCTCGTCAATACTATTCTTTTTCCTAGTTTTAAACTTTTTAATTTCAAATTGCTATATGAGTTTCTTCGATAACATTACATTTCGAAAAACACGCACTCAATCTATGTCAGAAGATCTTACTTGTGGTGAAAGTAGTTCGGATGATTCGAAACTAGATGGCACTACATGTAGTTTACCGAACTTATCAGGTGATGAAAATAACATTAAAATTCAAAAACTTAAAGAACACATAGAACACCTAACCTTGCAACTAAATTCAGCTCATGAAGAAATAAATAATTTGTCTATAGAAAATCACGAGCTAAAAAAAGCCGTTCAGGATTTAGCATCGAAACATGAAGTTCTAAAAAAAGCCACCAAAAAATTAACGAATGATGTGAATACTCCTAAAAAAAGTTTGAAAATATCCACTCCACTCAACAGATCCACCAAAAAGACACAGAACACGCTTAACATAACCCCTAGTACGCTTATAAGTCAAAAACCTATGACTGACCCTACGATCACACAACAAGATAATATAGTCCAATTAAGCGACTCAACAAGCATCAAATTAAAACCTATCAGGAAAAAAATATGTATTATAAGTGCCAATAAAACAAACAAGGTATTATCTATTGCTGAGGATACTTTTTGAATACCGAGATATGCCACTACATTTCCCCGAATTGTAGAATTTTACATCTAATGAGCAATTTGAATAAAAAAATAGTAAACTATACGAAAAACGACTACTGCGTAATTTTTATAGGAGAAGAAGACTTTCGAAAAACAAATAATTACTTTGATATCATCAAAGAAATGAGGAATACTCTACAAAATATTCAGCATACTAATATTATCCTGTGCCTTCCAACATACAAATGTAACAATTATTCCGCTATGTTTAACTGGAGGATAGAAACTTTTAATAATTTGTTGTACCCAGATCTCAACACGTTTAACTACGCAAAGCTATTAGATTCTAATCTTAATCTATCCTACGATTACAGTATGTTTTCTAAATATAATGGGAGATTAAATAACTATGGATTGATAAATATCATGCGTAACCTACTAATAATGATAAGTAACCCTAACTTAGGTTTAGAAATATATCCAGAGACTAAAATTAATGTCAATAAGGAAACTGTCCCCACAGACTTAAATTAAAAAAAATTTCTATTGTAATTATATGTATATTATGTACCAAAATATTGCTGGCTTTCTAAATAAATCTGATGTATTAACTGTTCATATTCAGGAATTATTAAACAAACATATAGATATAGATGTATTGTGTATTACCGAGCATTTCATAATGTCTGGCCATGAAAAATTAATTCAAATATCCAATTACAAGCTAGCAACATGCTATTCAAGAAGAAATGCAAAAAGAGGAGGAGCCTGCATCTTGATAAAAAATGTCTTGAGTACACAGAATTACCAGACATGATGAAATACTCTATAACAGGAATTATTGAATGTTGTGCTATAAAATTAATAAAACCAATTTTATAGACCTCCAAAAATATGTAATATAGACAAATTTTACGAAAATTTAGACTCTATTTTAAAGAAATTATGTAATAACAAAAAAATTAATATAATAATGTGTGGTGATTTTTATTTATAGACATTCTGAAAATGAACAGATTAGCAACAGAATTTAAATGTTTTCTTTTGAGCTACAACCTTAAATTGGAAATTAACCAACCTACAAGATTAGACAGTAATACCTGCTTAGACAATTTTGCTCATAACCTTAAACAAAAGTGCAAATGCCAAATAATAGACTTAGCCTTATCAGACCATACAGCTCAGATTCTAAAAATAAAGGCTAATAAATTAAAACAAATAAAATCTTGGCGGAAATCAATAAGAGATACGTCCAACGATAATACAGGGTGGGCCATGAATTAGTTAACATTTGAAAAAATCGTATAAAAAAAACCATTTAACATATTTTAGAAATCGTTTATTTACGAGAAAGCTAATTAGTTGTAATTTATTTTTTAAAAATTATTTCGTCTAAATGACCACCGTTTCGGTTTTTGCACTCATCTAAGCGAGTCCTGAAGTTTTCGAATACTCTTCTGCAAAGAGACCGCGAGATCGCCGACATCTCTTCGATGATTTTTTCTTTAAGTTGACGCAGTGTATTCGGTTTATCAATGTAGACACGACTCTTTGAATAACCCCATAAAAAGAAGTCTGCTGGGGATAGATCTGGACTTCTGGGTGGCCATGGGATGTCACCCTGTCTGGATATCAGCTTTTCCGGAAACATGTCTTTGACCACCGGCAAGGACTCGTTCCATGTGTGACACGTGGCTCCATCTTGTTGAAACCATGTGTTACGATTATAGCCAGCAAATTCCAGTAGCATCGGTGCTAAGAACTCCCGTAACATTTTCACATACTCGGCAGAATTAACAGTAACTGAACGGCCTCGAGAATCTTCAAAAAAGTAAGGTCCGATGATTCCTTTTGCTGAAATTGCAGCCCATACAGTTACCTTAGGAGAGTGAAGTGGCCTCTCATGTTTAGCTTTAGGATTTTCGCTGCTCCAATACCTGCAATTCTGTTTGTTTACATGTCCATTTATAGGTGGAAATAGGCTTCGTCAGAAAATAAGATGTTGTGAAAATTACTGAAACGAGTTAACATTGTTTCGGCATATGACTTACGCAAATTTAAATCATTAGGCTTTAGTTCTTGCACTAGCTGGATCTTATATGGATGTAATTTCAAATCTAATTTCAAAATACGGCGTAATGATGTGCGGGATAATCCTAATTCAGCCGAACGTTTGCGTGTCGATAAATCTGGATCACGTCGAACAGAAGCGGAAACTTGCTGCACGTTCTCTTCGCTCCGAGAAGTCCGTGGGCCGCCGGTTTGTTTCACATTTAGTGTAGATCCCGTCTCTTCGAACTTCTTCACCCATTTCTTTATTAAAGGAGCACTTGGACACTGACTTAAGTCGTGTAAACCATATTCAACGCGAAATAAGCGTCTCACGCAGTTTCACGCAGTAAGCGCGTTGCGGCCCCGTGAAGCGATCCATTGCGACTAAATTTCCAAGAAGCGAGCTAGTGCCCCCGCCCGCGCCCGCGGCCCGCGCGGCAATAGTTTGCGCGGTAAGTTACATTTAAATGTTAACGAATTCTTGGCCCACCCTGTATAAATAAATTCAATAAATATCTCCAACCATTATCATTTTCAGACGTTTACAATACTGACGACCCTAATAATGCCTATGATAATTTTATCGACTTATTCCTTTTATTATATAATTTATGCTTTCCTTTCAAGTCGATTATAGTACGCTCTGAAAAATCAATTAAATGGGTGTCACGTGGTATTTGGATTTGTAGCAAAAGGCAGCGCCATTTATTGTGGCAAAAGAGATTAAAACCGACATGTGAAAATAAAAACAATTTTTATACATATTCTCGATTCAAAAAAATAATTAAACAGACTCAGAAAGCTCAAAATAACCATCTCATTCAAAACTCCAGAAATAAATCCAAGACATCGTGGCAAATAATAAATAATAGAAAAACAATTACGGAACCTATTTCTCAGATAAAAGAAGATGATTTATTAATAACGAACCCTAAAGAAATAGCTGAATCATTCAACAATTTTTTTATTGACCAGATCACAGATATACCAAAAAACGTATCAGATGACATCAAAAAAATTAATTATAACCCACACGCGATATTTATATCATTGATTGTACCACAAGATATAATACGAGTAATAAAATCTTTAAAAAATAAAAAAGTTTTGGTTATGATGGCATTTCAACGCAAGTTATTAAATCTGTTTGCAATAGCATATCTGGACCTCTTAGCCATATTGTTAATGTAAGCATATTAGTGGGAATATTTCCCGAAAAGCTGAAAACGGTTATAGTAAAACCACTTTATAAAAAGAACAATAAGGAAGATATGTCTAACTACCGACCAATTGCTTTGCTACCCGTGTTTTCTAAAATAATGGAAAAAGTTATTTACGAATCCATTTACGCATTTTTGGCTAAATTTAACATACTCTGCGACGAACAAAATGGGTTCCGAAAAAACAGAAGCATAAATATGGCTGTTTTTTTTTAAATTTATTTTATGTACACACATTAAGGTACAGAAGCAGTCTTATAGTAATTACGTACAAAGGTTCTACTTATTCCAAATTCGCTGAAATATCTTCCAGTAGACCCATAAAGGAAATTATATTTAAATTGCAAACTTAGTGCACACATTAGTACTACTAAAAAACTTATTAAAGATGGTAATTACTAATTTAGATACCCGAACCCCCATATGTGCTATATATGTCGAACAGATATGTCGAAAGCCTTTGATTATGTAAACCATGAAATACTATTACAGAAATTTAACGCATACGGCATTCGAGGTAACATTCTCAACTTAATAAAATCATATCTGATTGGCCGTAAACAATGTACAGAGATTACTAGAACATGCATTAAATCTAAACGTGAATGCAAATATGTGTCTTCCTATAGAGAAATAAAATTCGGCGTACCGCAGGGAAGCGTCCTTGGGCCATTGTTATTTTTACTTTATATAAACGACCTCCCACGTCAAATTCATCATCCAATGGTATTATTTGCCGACGACACTACAGCTCTAATAAATTGTCTAAATAAAGATTTTTATGAAAATGATATAAACACTACGATTGAAACTATAATGAACTGGCTGAACTTATTAAAGATGGTAATTACTAATTTAGATACCCGAACCCCCATATGTGCTATATATGTCGAACAGATATGTCGAAAGCCTTTGATTATGTAAACCATGAAATACTATTACAGAAATTTAACGCATACGGCATTCGAGGTAACATTCTCAACTTAATAAAATCATATCTGATTGGCCGTAAACAATGTACAGAGATTACTAGAACATGCATTAAATCTAAACGTGAATGCAAATATGTGTCTTCCTATAGAGAAATAAAATTCGGCGTACCGCAGGGAAGCGTCCTTGGGCCATTGTTATTTTTACTTTATATAAACGACCTCCCACGTCAAATTCATCATCCAATGGTATTATTTGCCGACGACACTACAGCTCTAATAAATTGTCTAAATAAAGATTTTTATGAAAATGATATAAACACTACGATTGAAACTATAATGAACTGGCTGAATTATAATAATTTACTTATAAATATTCAAAAAACTAGAATAATGCACTTTTACCAGAAACTTCGCACTGAAGATCTAAATGTAAATTATAATAGTCAAACAATAGAAACAACAACAACAACATCGTGAGGAAACCTGCATGTCTGAGGAATAAGAAAAAAAAATATTTCGAAGACATGTGAAGTTCGTCAACACGCATTTGGGCAGCGCGGCGGATACTTCCTTGCCCTAAACCCTCTCAGAAATGAGGGGAGGCCTGAGCCCAACAGTGGGACGTATATAGGCTGTAACTTTACTTTACTTTAAACAATAGAAAGAGTAGATGTCGCAAAATTTTTAGGTATTTTAATAGATAGCCAATTGACATGGAAGGCCCAAGCAGATGATGTCTGTAAGAAACTAAGTGTGTCTGCTTATGCACTCTATAACCTGACAAAAAAGGTCAGTATAAAAACGGTATTAGTCGCTTACCATGGTCTGGTGGTTTCCATTTTAAGATATGGTATTATATTTTGGGGCAACTGTGGCGATAGAGAAATCATTTTCAAAGCCCAAAAGCGCTGTATAAGAGCAATCTTTAATTTAAAGACTACCGATAGTTGTGTCCCCATTTTTAAAGCTCATAAATTATTAACTTTTCCTTGTCTATATATTCTTGAGGTAGCGTTATTTGACAAAATTAATCATCATTTATTTCCTACCTTAAATGAAACTCGAGTACGAACTGTACCTACGAGAACGCAATATAAAGACTTATTGTACACAGGAAGATTTCAAACAGCTTTATTAAAAAAAAAAGTGTTATGGGGATGGCACCAGTCATTTATAATAAAATTCCTAATTTTGTAAAAAATCAACCGATAAGAATATTTAAAAAGAGTCTTACTTCTTTGTTATTGGAAAGGTGCTATTACTCAGTATCGAACTTTTTAGATGATACCGATATAAAATGACGTTCAGTAAATTAATTGTTTTGTCTAATCTGTTAGTATTAATAATTTATAATGTAATAAGCTACCTGCAATATTAATTAAAAAATCGATATAATGTAATAACTATTTATAATCATAATTATCATATTAAATCTATTAATAATTATTTACTAGTGTAGTATAGAAATAAATTTTAATTTAATATTTGCATGCCAAAATGGTAGAATGTACGGATCTTTTATGTACTCGGTCAACACCCTTTTTGTAAATTACCTACATTCTATGCAAATAAATCAATATTCTATTCTATTCCAGACAATATACTTTTCGGTCAAAGTATCGTGTCAACCCATGTGGAGTACCACAGGGCAGTATTTTGGGGCCCCTGTTGTTTTTGATATTTATTAACGACTTACCAAATGCAACTCAATATAAATGTTACGTGTTTGCAGACGATACTACCGTGGTAATAAAATGTGACGAAATAGAAAAATCCAATGTCATTGTTAATGAGACTTTACATAGCCTAATCAATTGGCTACATTCAAACAATCTTAAAATAAACATACAAAAAACAAAGGGAATCGAGTATTGCGGTAATATTGTTGAAATTGTTAATGAAGCTAAATTTCTTGGATTTACTTTAGATAAACGCTGTGACTGGAAAGCACATATAGACAATCTATGTACGAAAGTAAATAAATTTGTATACGCACTACGACGACTCAGTAATGTATCATCCATTAAAACTGCTCTATCGGCCTACCATGGCTATGTGTCATCACTATTAAGTTACGGCATTATATTGTGGGGAGGTTCAGCGGATGTAAACCGGGCTTTCATAGCCCAAAAGAAATGTATTAGGGCTATTTGCAGAGTACATTTTCTTGAAAGCTGTGAACCCCTTTTCAATAAACTTGGAATCCTACCGCTGCCGTGCCTGTATATAAAACAAATGTGTATTTTTGTAAGACAACATTCTCATTATTTTGTTACTAGAGAGCAAAACAAAAACAAACCTACCAGACATCGAGAAAGGATCATGCAACCTAGAATTAGACTTCAACTATACAGACGAAGCTGTTATTGTATGGCTAATAAAATTTATCATAAGCTTTATCCAAGTTTCAAAGCTCTGCCGTTACCATTCTTTAAAAGAAAGTTACATTCCTGGTTTTTCACTAGGTGCTTTTATTCACCCCAGGAATACTTAAATGACCAAGAGGTTTTTAAATTTTAACTCTATTTGTAGCTTTTCTGTGTTTTCTTTATTTTATTACTTGAATAATTTGATATAAAATATTATACAATTTATAAATGATGACATGTAATGTTCTGTTTGTGACTCATGTTTACCATTAATTTTCTGTTTAGTCTATTATTTTATTTTTAGCTCTAAGTAGACTAAAATGTAACGACTTTTAAATTTGCATGACAATTATAAGTCAAACATGAGGACGTACCATTATGTTAACATCTTTGCACTACCATGATTAAAGCAAATAAAAAATTTTGATTTCTGAATTTCCTTTTTGACACATTCTGATTCTTCTTATTAGAGTGTAGTGCCCCATTCGCCCTATTCCCTGCATGTACTCGTTGTTCTATATCCTTATCATGTCTACCATCCCTGCTAAATACACATGCCAAATACACGAACTCATCCACTTGCTCAATTAACTCCCCTTTTATTCTTATTTTACATACAGTTTTGCTTTCTTCTCTTTCAAAAACCATCACTTTCGTCTTACTTGCGTTCACTTTCATTTCCCTTCCTTTTAATGCCCAGTTCATTAATGTAACCATCATTTGCAACTCAGCCGCCGACGACGCAAATATGACTTGATCTTCGGCGTACAAAAGGCATTTGACGGTTAACTCGCCCATTCTTAACCCACATTCTTCATCTTTCAAAGTTTGCAAACAACTGTCTATAAATAGGTTGAACAGCCAAGAGTAAGCTACACAGCCCTGTCTGACACCTTTTTGGATGCCAAACCATTCAAAGAAGACCCCGTTGATCCTGACACAAGCACTACAGTCCCTATAAAGAGACTTTAATGCCTGTATCAAACCAGCGCTCAACCCATATGAGTTCAGTGTTTGGCATAAAACAGTCCTGGCCACTCTGTCATAACCCTTTTCTAAGTCCATGAAAGCACAAAAAACTTTCTGGTTTTTGGCCAAAAACTTCTCCGCAATCATGCGCATGAAAAAGACTTGATCTGTACACCCCATCCCTTTCCAAATCCCGCTTGCACATTGCACACAACAAAAAAAGTTCCGCTGGGTTTCTTGCTGGTTCTTCCCAGGACAGAGGTTTTTTTCGAACCAGTGGTAAAGTAAAACATTAACTTTCAATAAGAATTACTTGTAATCTATATTGAATAAAAAATTATTCTATTCTATTCTATAGGCTGTATTGAATGGTAATAAATGAATGTAAAATTGTATCTTGGAACAGTTGAAAGGGTTATAAAATAATGAAAGGACAAAGAACCACCTGTTTAAAATTAACGTAATCTACTGACGTAATTACTAAGAGTATAATGTTTAACTCGTTCAGAGAGACGCAGTCGCTACACCAAAGCAAACTAATAGTCGATTAGACATGTTAAGCAGTTATTTCAGGCCATGGACACCTGTAATCAAATTCGAATAAGATGATATGTTTTATCAACTGAGGACTAACATGGATTGCCTCACAGCCACTTTATTTTTAAATATAAAATGGGACACCCGAGCATGCGGCTCACTTGATGGTGACTACCACCGCCTACGAACGCCCATTTTTTGGATCTTAATACCGTCCATAACGGAACATAACACAAATAGGTAAGAAGGTGCTAACTATCTAGACCGTCACCTCGGCGGAAAACTACTTCTATATCCTGCAGCTATATTATGTTTGCAGCACGAATGGGTCGCCTTGACTGGGGTAGGAACATGATCTCACAGAATATCAGCGTAATATAGCAGCATGTTGCTGCTGTATTTCATATGAGTGTAGAGAACCGGAGACCCTTTATACTGGAAATGTGGCATTCCATCTTACTCCTCAGAGGAGACAACTCATCTGCATTTCGATTCTTATTCGAGGATAAATGTAGATGTCTATGGGCCACAGCGTCCACTTAACTTTAGGTGGACTGTGTGCACATATATCACACCCCGATCCTATAAAAATAAAAATATAGAAGGCTACAGATGGGTTGTCACCTCTGGAGAGGATGTAGATGAATTGTCTTGCAGCCTTTAATTGTTCTGGCTCTCTATACCCTTGAAACAAGAACACAGTAGTGAGGCGCTGCCACGTAACATTTTAAAGCACCACGCACACGTCAATTCATATCTTTACGTTAGGTTTTTAACACTAATCTGATTAACCTGTACGCCAAGCCATGCTCACTTTCGATCGCGCAATACCAACCTTACGCCCGCCAAGTAGTGATCGAATTAGATCAGAATTATGTAAACATGTCTACCTATGAAAAAACTATTTTTTCGTTTTAAACAAAACCAAAGACACTATGCATAGATATTAGTATCAAAGACAAAGATATGCTCTTTTATTTTAAACCATAACCTGGCAATGTTTCTTAGAAAAAAAAAAAAAGAAATCACTCTGAACTTCCGGCGTTCCACGTGTCACTTTGATGAAGGTCCGTCCGTCTTTTTTATAGAATTTTATATTTGTGTCTGGACTAAAAACGAAAGTATTATACTTTTTTATATTCCTTGTAATATAGTCAACACGTAGATATGTAATTTGTGGTATAAAAAGTGAAAAGTAAATTGCCAAAAGTACTTCAAATTCCGAAAGGCCTGTTTTGGCGGGCGGGTTATAAATGTGTTATTTTTCAAATTCTCATTTATTTTTAGTGTAAAATGTAAGTAAAAATAGTTTTCCTACATATTTTGAAATAACATGACGTTGTATTTATTTCAAATTCACACGAACATATTTTAGAAATATTGTTCGAAATGTCACAGATAAAATATTATTTTATTTTTTTTTTTTAATTTTTTAATATTTTAATATTTTGGTATGAGTAACGAATGGAAACACATAAAACATAAAATATACATATTTCCAAACAATTTCATATAAATTTCTCCAAAAACAAAGGTGTAGAATTCAAATTAGTAGTAATTTTGTCACTAAAATTGAAGTTTATACTACTATTATGCTATACAGTGTAATTTATATACTTTATTACAATTTCTAGCAACCAAAAATAATTTTATTCGATAGTTTATACATTCAACAAGACTTCCTGTAAGTTTTATCCATAAATATTGTCTCAAAGTGAAAATATAGCAAAATTTGCAATATTGCAAAAAATTTCCTAACCTAGAAATTTTCCCGCCAAAAAGGTCCCGAGTGAACGGGAGTGTAACATGGCGCGCGCTCGCTTGGCGTACAGGTTAACTAATATTTTAGAAAAAAAGAAAAACATTAATCTTTACACTTTCCTAACAAATTAACTTCCCTTCCTATAAAATCTGTCAAATATTTTACCATATCCAAACATATATGGTAAAATATTTGATTTATAAAATATGACAAAAAGTCGTGGATGCGCTCATTGGTTATTTATTATAACTCTAATAAGTGACATCACTTTTACAGCTATGCGAGAGACATCATTTACACGGCGGACGAGCCACTGTGCTGTCGTAATGCAGATGGTTGTTGAGTTCATCTCGTAGACGATTGAAAGTAACTTCAATACATGGTGCTGCGTACGAAGTAGCTCATTGACATTTATGAAGTTTTGCATTGTGCCTTTATTCGGTTTATGAATAATTTGCTTGCAATACATCCTCCCGTCCTGCGAGATTATTTCTTGTAATATTGTGTACTAACATGTAATTCAGACTTCAAAGTTTAATTTAATCACTGAATACACTGTTGTTAATAGCGATTGAATATAACTAACCCATTGATCTAATATAACTAGAGTAAGTATTTGTGTTGCATATTTATTGAAGTTAATAGGATAAATCAATAAGCTTATGAAAACATTATAATACAGCAATTTAACTAAAACTGTTTTGTTTCATTAAATATTGTTCATATTTAATCTTGATCTGCTTTATTACTATAAAATTTAAAATAAATTAAAACCTATTTAGGATGTTGTGTTTAATAGTAACGAGATTATCATTTTATATTAAATTTAGCGAATGTGAAAGTGATGTATATCAAAGTAACTATTATTTCGTTAAAATTAAACTTTGAAGTTAACACTTTTAATAGGGCAATTTTTTTAAAATGCTTTGTAATAACATAAGATCATTACAATAATTCGATCATTATAATAAGTCGTACATAAATGTTTCTTCGAGTTAATATTGAAAAAACGATACACTACTTCGAGGATATTAACAACTATGTGACAATATTATATGCGTCACAGTTCCGATAGGTCGTAAGTGACTAAAAGTCGAAATGTTTGTTAAATAATATATATATATATATATATATATATATATATATATATATATATATATATATATATATATATATATATATATATATATATGAAATACAATAAATATAATACAGATGGGTATTTCTTTTATACCAATTTGCATCTACTCCATGTATAATAATATTATATTAGCAGGGTTTGTGGCTGTACGTTACCTTTTAAATGCTTTTGTTGTTATTTTAATTTAATTTATCGCCGTGGAGGTGTTTTAATGAGATCACAGCTTCTTGTTACATTTTATTCATGTTTTAACACTTTTGTTGTGATTTTGTAATCAAATGTTGACCTTCCTGTTTTCAACAGCATGGTGCTGCGAACTGCGTGTGTATATAAGCATAATATATGCTCAACTCATAAATATATAGGGTTGTTTTTCTACTGGGATCGCTTGTAGAGTTATGTAATGAAATTATGAAATGTCACGAGCTGGTGGTCCTCTGTATTTGTATATTAACGAATTTCGTATATATATTAGGTAAATTAGTTGTTTTCGTTACGCTATGGGCCTATTGAAGCTGACATAATATTATATGTTATGAAATAAAAAAAAATAATGTAAATTTTGAGCATTGTTATTGTGTATATGCAAGAGGCCCTCAGCGATCAGATCAAATATTTATTAAAGGCCGTTTTGGTTAAGATTGCGAATAATAGCAAAGAGCGCCAGAACAGTTTAAAGCTTACATTGCTTTAAATTTTAATATTCCGATATATTGGTTACCAAATGGCGATATTATTGTAGTTGCGGTCTGTGGCGTTAGCTATGGGTTCCAACTGTTTTTAGCTGACATTGCATATGAAAATAGATAAGTTACTTTGTACCTATTATTAAAAAATATATTTTTATAGCTTCACTGACATTTTTTAAAAAAATTACTGAAAACTGATCGCTGACTTTTATAACGAATATCTGGATATTGTAAGGCATAACTTGTGTTTTTGTGGTATATATTTTCGAATTTGAAAGATTTTGTCATTATCTTTCTGCATAACTAAACAGAGACTTCTATTTAAATATTTTCAAATTTTTACAATTTTTAGCTTGAATATTTGTGCTTTGATTTTTTTAATAATCGTGTTTTATTATTAATGATGTATAAAGATGAATTCCCTTGGAACGCATAGTCAACGTTGGCTGAGTAGATACAATGTTTTTGTGTTGTTACACATGTACAGAATGGAGCAAACGGAGGGGCGTTTTACGTGTATATTTATTTATTGTTGAAAAAAGCTGTACCATACCATAATATGTTTATCCAATATTTCTTCACGGTTTAAATCAAAGTGTAAGTTTGTAAACCCAAACCTTTTTGATTTTAAAAACTTGTAATCCACCATTTTTCGTCAATTGTGCGCAATGGGCTATCAGATATTTAAAAAATAAATTGTTATTGTAATTAAAATCACGATGTAGTGATTGCAATTAATTTATTTCTACGTAAAAATATATTACGTTAAAAGTGTTACGAGTTGTAAGGTAAGTGAGAACGCTGCAGTTATTTACTTAAGCTAGGGTTGTGCCGAAGCTACGTTTTCAAACGTTTTGTTAATATGAGTTTAGTTAAAGGCATTTGTGTATACAAATTTCACTCAAAAATAAAGTAGACAGAAGTAATTTTTTGAGTGACAATATTGTTTTTTTTGCATAACATGAAAGCGAACTGGTTATTTATTACAACCCTAATTTCTAAAGCTGTTAAAGTAATTGAAGTGTGTATTAGACTTTTAACAAGCGTTCCTGTGGGAGTCCAACGTCATGTAAAAATGAATGACGTTCTAGAAGCCGTACAACTGTTTCATGTTAGATAGATTTTGTTATCCAATGTAATTAGTTATCACATAATTAGGTGAATTTTCTTATGTAAATAAATAAAGGATTCCTTTATAATTTGTTCTTTTATTCAAATATAATTCACATAATATTTAAATGTTATAACTTTACTTAACAATATGAGATCACAGCGTTTCTTTACGGTGTAAACAATTTTCTGTTTCTGATCATTAGTAACACGCCAAAGCTATCAGCAATTTGGTTTAATTTTTGATTTAACTCCATATGAGAGGATTTCTCCAATAGATAAATTTAGTTTATCTTTTACTTGCGTCTTCGTCTTTATCTGAAAAAAAAAGAATACAAAATTTTGTTTTTATACTAAAGTGACTTTCTACAATCGATAAAGCTAATAGAAAACAAATAGGAGGGGTGAATGCCAACGTGAAGTCACGTGATTTTATTTTAATAGTTTTCTATTAAATTAGTTTAAAATTAACTTGGCTAACCTAGTAGTTGTGTAAATATGATACCGGTAAAGAACAATGAGTAATGTTCCACATGAAATTCTTTATAAAATATGTTAAAATCCCCAACAAAATACATAAAGTATTTAAAATGTTTTAAACAATACTACTTTATGCTATTTAGTTAGCCAATGATATCAACTTTTTACAAATAATTTATAGACGCAAAAAAAAGTAAGAACACTTAAAAAAAACTTCAATTTTTTATTACTTAATTTTAATTTATGTAAATTCTTTGTGTATTGTGTTTTTGCAACATCACAAGGATCTAAAGTGCTGGACGTATTGTCTTATACGTTATTCATATTGTAGTTCTCTAAAATGGGATAAATACGAATTAAGAAAAAAGAAATTTAGGACGAAAAAATCCGTAAGAAAACTTATTGAATGTTAGCAGAAGAAATACTTATTCACGTAAATAGAAGAAATCAACAATTTTATAATATTGTGGAAGAAATCATTAAGTACCTATTATAACCACCAACTAGTTAGTAGCTAGTTTATTGCAATGGTTCAACGTATGGCTACAATGGCGACTTTAATTTTGATACACGGGTAGGGCTAGTGACCATTAATCATATTCATTTTGATAAGTTAAAATTACTCGTAAATTGAAAAATTATTTTTTTCAAACAAACTAAATATTAAAAAAGTAACTAAAATTGGGATCACCCTTGCGAAAATTCATTCATGAAAATACTTACCTAGCTGGTTTACGTTAACACGAAGCGGCAACGCAGCGTTTAGCGGGCTGGCAACCGCGCAAAGTGTCTTGTTTATCAAAGAAACTTATCGGCGTGGCGGCGCGCGTTGTAAGTGGTACCTACAGCGGAGATGCTTAGTCAAACACGTATCATATCACACTCTCGCTAATCACTGCTTTAACTTGTCTTTATTTTAAATTTTCTTGTTTTCAATAAGACCACCTTGTTGGCAGATACAAAGAACTAAACGGCGTTTCATGTTTTCTCGCACATTTGAAAATAAATTGTCACTTATAGCCGTTTCCATCAATTTCTCAAACGCATTTATTATTCGATGGCGTAATTGTTCCACCGAATCCACGTTCTCCGCGTATACATCCTTTTTGATGCACCCCCAGATAAAAAATCGAGTGGCGTGAGGTCTGGCGATCTTGTTGGCCACCTACGAGGTCCATATCTACCAAACGTGTCATTTAGCCACTGCCTGGCTGTTGTTACATAGTGTGCAGGCGCGCCATCTAATTGGTACCACATTCGTTGGTATCGATGGACGTTTAGGTTGTTTGTGTATTCTGACACCGTATTATTTAATAGATTAACAAACCTTTCGCCGTTCAAAGCCCCATCAATGAATACGGGTCCGATGATGTTGTCACCATGAATAGTTGCCCAAACATTTTACCGAAAATCTGTACTGATGGGCTGACTTCCGCCAAACGCGCGGCTTTTGGTTTTTAGGTGCCCAGTGGTGCAGATTGTGCTGGTTCCACATGCCGTTTCTGGTGAACGTGCTTTCATCAGTCCAACAAATTTGGGAAAGAAAGTCACTGTCCTCTTCAATTTTTCTCAGTAACCACTGACAATAATTAACTCTTATTATTTTATCACGCGATAGCAGAGTATGTACTTTTCTAAACTTGGATGGGTGCCACTTTTCACGCTTTAATATCTTATGGACGATTCTGTGATGGACTTGAAAATGCCTAGCACTCTGGCGGAGGCTAGTTTTGGGTTGGTGTTCGAAGTGTTGTATCACATTTTCAGTTAAATGGATTGGGTATTGTCGTGTAGGCGGTCGATCAGGGCGTTGAATATGCCCTTCAATAGTATTGCATATTCGTTTTAATTTCGATGATGCAATGTTATGATCCGTGACCCCGGCAAATGACCGCTGCGCGACAGTTCTTTAAGTACAGGTTGCTCTAACATGCTATTTTCTAAAATTTTAAATAAATACGTAAATAATAACGTTTAATGGAAATATAATTTCGTTATGAAATGGAACTGTGAAAACGTATATGTGTCTTAAATTAAAGTCGCCATTGTAGCCCCACGTTGTATACAGATAAAATCCCATAAGTAGTTATCGCAGAGGTAGGACCACATACCAATTCCACGTCACTCCTAAAAGCCCCTTTGGCGAAGTGGACAACGCCGTTCGCCTTCAGACCGTAGTGTTCACAGGTGGATTTCACATCGGCATCGCTGTCGAAGGCCAGCCACCTCTGCACCACCTCAGTGGGCACTGTCAGCTGCTTGCTGCTGTATCCATGGCTCATTACATGTAATGCTTTCCTGTAAAATTAAAAGGTTATATTGTAGCCAGAACCATGGAGGTTAGAGAACAGGATAACAATTACTACGTACTACAACAATACCCGCCTGTCCTTGAAAATTGTAGAATTTATAGCGGCGCTGACGTCGGTGAGTAGTGACTGCGAAGTTAGCTGTTTATGAGTATATGTAGATGAAGTTAGTTGAATAATGTACAAATTTTCTTCGCAGCATTGGTGAGAAAATTTTCATGCTCCGTAATTTTGTAATTTTTGACAAAAAGAAACATTAAAAAATGGAAAAATATTTTATTGTACGTGGATGTGCAAGTAGTTTAGCACATGATCGGAATAAAAGACTGAAAATGACTTTTATTGAGCGAACTTAGCGATCGCAGCGCTTCACTTATGGTGTCCATATTTCTAGGACACTATTTTCTACGGCGATCGTTCTCCTGTTCTCTAACCAGAACAATATAGATATCTTAGTTTATGCAATCTGTTTTTTTTATATTATAGTTTTGAGTTTTTCTGTCAAAAAATTTTCAGTAGTAGCCTGGAGTCAGGAAGTTGGCGGTGTTTCACCCCCTTGCCTCAGAAAGCACGTAAAGCCGATGGTCCTGCGCCTGAACTCTCTCCGGTCATGTCGGATTGCCGTCCCATCGAACTATGAGAGTAAAGTGTGAGAGAGTGAAGGAGTAAAGGGATAGCTAGTCTCCGATGAGACTGCCCACCGTGACCGAATTTCAGTCTGACAACGGAGAGCCTATCAAAATTAAACTGCTGAAGATAAGCCTACCCCCATATATTAGGATATTTTCTACAGTTGCCACGTTGACGGACGGACTGCTGCTCCTCTCCTGGACTTTTGAAGGATCATAATCTCCTGGATTGATCTGTAGCTATGGTATATTGATTAACCCCTGAGGACTAAGATTGAATGCATCATACACTCACTGACTGCCTCGTTGGTCTAGTAGTGGTAAACGCGACTGCTAGTCATGAGGTCCCAGTTTCGAATCACGGGTCGGGCCATAAAAGTCAGTTATTGAGTTTTCCTGCCAAAAAACTCTCAGTAGATGCCCGGAGTCAGGAAGTTGGAGGAGTTTTACCCTCGTGCCTCAAAAAGCACGTAAAGTCGTTGGTCCTGCGCCTAAACTCTCTCTGGTCGTGTCAGTTTATCGTCCCATCGGACTATGAGAGTGACGGGATAGAGTGTACCTGTGCTTGCGAATACACTTGGGCACTATAATCCTTCCGTGACCGAAATTCGGTCTGGAGGTCATACACTCACCGTACGAAACATAGCAGCGTTAAAAAAATGGAATATCAACTTGCGACGAAATGTGAAGTTAATAGTAATTGAATCGCACCAGCACTAGTACATATATTTGAGTTTTGTTACAGCTTTTCGTGATGTTACAAATGATCTTACCTTTGAAGTGTGGGTAGATATAGATTAAACGCACAATAAGTCAATGGACACAGTTTTTCTGAAAGTCTGCAAATTTTCACGAAATTGCCTTTTAAATTTGCGATTGCTATTTCATAGGTCAATCGTAGTAAAGAGGCGCTGAAAAAAAAACCTTATATACGACGTTTTCATTAACTTACTTCTCTGTTTGTACGTTTGACAAAAATTTTAAAATCGATTTTCAAGGCGTACATTACACGCTTATGCAGGCTGTCAGTTTTACAACAATCACGGTTCTGATTGACGAATAACCTACCCTGTAATGCAGTGATTGACGCCTGCATAAGCGCGTAATCTACACCTATCAGTCACCATCCCTGTTTTATCAATCATGATTTATGGAATTTGATTGACGACTGCATGATCGTGTAATGTACGCTTACCGTGTAATGCAGTAATTGACGTCTGCATAAGCGCGTAATGTACCAGTCTTCAGTTATATCCTATCATCCTTCAGACTATCAGTCACCATCCCTGTTTTATCAATCATGATTGGTGGAATTTGATTGACGTCTGCATGATCGTGTAATGTACGCCTACCGTGTAAAGCAGCGATTGACGCCTGCAAGAGTTCGTAATGTGCGCCTATCAGTCACCATCCATTTTTTATCAATCATGATTGATGGAATTGATTGTCAGTTAGTTTGTCTGTTTGGTATAAACTTCCTGATGAACTAGACTTGAAACTTTAAATAAAGCTCAGAACTGGATGACAATGCAATATTGACGAACTTTCATATCTATCTGTTCATTTGTTTGTTAGATGAGAAAATTTACGGATTTTATATCGCCAACTATAGATCACAATGATGCTATAGCGACTTAAGTCACAGATAACTAACTTGACTGTGCATCACAAGTTGCTGCTGAACGTTGGAAGCCTACGTTCAAGGAATGCTACAAAGCTCGGTCCAAAGACACTTGCATCCATCGATTTCCCGCATAGTTTACCAATTCGTCACTCCATTTAGTGAGGGTCTGCCCTTCGCTAACCTGTACGAGGCTTCCACTCGAAAAACTTTCTTCCATGTCGTTTGTCGGTCCTTCGTGCATAGTTCCTGCCCATTTCCATTTCAGCTTTTTTGACCTTTGTCTAACAGTATAATTGTATATTAAACTGAACTGGCCAGAAGGGGATCGGCTCTGGCAGCTATAGGGCCGGAACCTATAATACCAATCCCCTTTGGCTACGTTCGTACACTGGTACTACTAGGGAGGCCCTGCCCGAAATAAACAGTCGCCTAACCAAGGTTCTAATGGGACTGAACAAGCCACAGATCAAGATAGTAACAAGTGCTATCACAGGACATGGCTCTTTTAACAAACATTTGTTCACCATAGGTGTTACTGACAGCCCCCTGTGCGGGGCATGCATGGGAGAGGAAGAAACGGCGACTCACGTGTTGCTGCTATGTCCAGAAGTTGCTTCATACAGGGCTAAACATCTCGGCACGCCGGGATCGCTTCCCGAAGTTGCTTGCAACATCAAAGGACTGTTGAACTTCTTCGGGGAGATATCATGGCTCGAATAATCACATTATTCCTGCCCACACGCAAAATACGTGCTTAGACGTGGCGTTGCGGAAAACTGCTCCTCCTAAACTAAACTAAACTAACAGTGTAATTTACCTTCTCATTTCTGGTTGCAGAGTTAGAAACCTGAACAATGGATGCATGTCATCCAAATTACATAATATATACAAGCTCTCCACAAGTATTTTATCACATGTAAGTTTCTGGACAGGCTTCTTGTCTAACGACCAAGCCGACAGTAATTCACTTAGATCATTATCTACCTTGTTGCTTTTAGTTTGTCTATCTAAAATATCACAACAATATAGAAACCATTTCATGCATTCCAAAAGATACTTCTTATTCAGTACTGGGTCAAATTCGTTTATAGAACATCCGCATAATCTGCAACAAAAATATTTCTTTATTATATTAAATAAAGACGAACTTAAACATTGGCAATGACAGACATAGTGCTATATAAAAAAACTAGCTTGCCAGGCAGATGTTGTTCTGCCCTTTTCGACGACTCTTTGTCATGACCTTAAATCCTTAAATTCGCAAAAAAATTGTGGGTCACTCATGGGCAAAAAAACTATCCTAACTCTCAAGTTGGACCAAACTGCACACATTGTGCAAATTTGATTAAAATCGGTTAAGTAGTTTAGGAGTCCATCGCGGACAAACAACGTGACACGTAATTTATATAATTTAAGATAATGTAGTTATTAACTGCTTTTCAAGCATAAGTAATTTAGTTAATAATTTACTGTGAGGCATTTATTGTATGTCGTAGAGCCACTCTGCAGCTATATTGTAGCACGAACGACTCGACCGGGGTAGGACTACGCTCTTCACAGAACACCAGCGTAAAATAGCAGCTTAAGGCTGCTGTGTTTCGTATGGTGAGTGTAGAGAACCAGAGAACATACTTACTGGAAAAGAGGCATTCCATCTTAGTCCCCAGGGGTGAAAACGCGTCTGCATTGTGATTTTATTATCATATATCAGATAAATGTAGAAATCTATGGGCCACAGCATCCACTTACCATCCATCAGGTGAATTGTGTGCTCGTTTTTCACCCTTAATGTGTAAAAAAAAACTTCTTGTGTTGTTGTTAAGGTCTGATGTATGTGACTAACTTATTGTCTAATTTATTTATTTTTATATATTAAGGGTGATAAGCAAGCATACAGTCTATCTGATGGTAAATGGATGCTGTGGGCCATAGACATCTACATCTATCCTCTATTAAGAACCAAAATGTAGGTGCGTTGTCATTTTCGAGGACAAAGATAGAATACGGCTTACCAGTTTTAAGCTGCTATTTGACATTGGTATTCTGTGAGTTTGGCAAATTATCCGCCCTATTATGAGAGGCTCATAGTAGGGTGGATAACTTGCCAAAGTAGAGGAGTCTAATGGGGTGGTACGGTTACATAGCTCAAAAAGGACCAACGAGGCGATATGATGAATGGTAACAATGCCAAATCATAAACCATCTCATCATCATCCTCACCTTCATTTGCCTTTCTCTTTCTAAATTAGCTCGCGGCCCATAAGCCCTGAGTCAGATGAAGCTTGTAAGAGCCGCATAGGCTAACGGCACAAACATCTCGAAAATAGGTTGGGGTGATAAAAAGAACGAAACTTCTGTCCGTAAATATTAATTAAGAGAATATTTTGTGTCACTTTTGTCAAATGGATAGAATATAATATTAATATCCTCGACGATTCACACGACACTACACCCACACTAAATGGGACAAACACTAATAGGACAACGAATGGGACGCGTCGCACCCGCAGACGGGCACGACGCGTTCCAGCTCACACCGCGTACACACCGTACACCCGCGTTCCTGGACGGTTCTCACCGCCCAGACAATCGACCGACACGAGTTAAGCAGTCAGAGACGGGGGTCCGCAATCCCCCCTCGGACTGCGGTTAGTTAGCTCAAAGAAAAACGCCTAAAAGGCGACATGATGATTGGTAACAATATCAAATCATAAACCATCTCCTCATCATCCTCACCGCATTGCCTTTCCCTTTTTTAATTAGCTCGCGGCCGCGAGCCCTGAGACAAGATGAAGCTGTAAGAGTCGCATAGACTAACAGCACTAACATCTAGATAATAGTAGTCTACGATTTATTGTTTATTTACCAGCATTTTTTTGAAGAGTCAAGTAATATTTCTTACAAATTTAATGAGACTTAGGAACAGATTTAAAGATGGATCAAATGGTTAAAAATAGAATTAAAACATTTTTCTATTTCGAACTTCATAATTCTATGAAAACAATATTATAATTATTGCTTTTAAATTTACACATTTCATAAGCCGTTTTAAATTATTTTCGAAATAGTTTTTAGTTTTTATTTACATTAACATAATCATCTTTATCTGGTCCGAAATCTATTTTGTTTTGTAAGGTTTCTCTACCAAAAAACAAGTATGAAGGAGTCTTGCCAGTTATTTCATGTATAACAGTTCTAATGGCATGGCCTATATGAGGTACAAACTTATCCCAATCTTTATGATTTTTGACATATTTTTATCTTAACACATCTGAATACTCAAGAAAAACACGTTATCCTATATGTAGAAGTAGGTAGGGTTTACGTAAACACCTTACCTATATCCAAAATAAACATGAAATCTGATCATGGGCTCAAGCAATTGTATACATTCATCTGGCGGCAGCCGCTGTATCGTCATATCCTGTCTTATGGCACGCAAACGGTCATTCAGGAAGTCATACAAACACGGAAGCGATACGTCGTTCCTTTGTGTAACACTGAAAACACATCAAATTAATTTACATTGTGAATGATACATCACTTGTCTTGTCGTTAGATATACCATATGCAGGTCCCTTTTTTATTGGAAAGTCTTAGTCCTCAGGGGTGACAGCGCATCTGCGTTTTGATTCTTAATCGAGGATAAATGTAGATGTCTATGGGCCACAACATCCACATACCAGGTGGACTGTGTGCTCGTTTGTCACCCTTTTTATAATAAAAAAAATGTCACGACATTTAGGCTCATGTCAGGATTGCGGTCTCATTTTGGAAATATGAGGCTTTCTCCATTTTTAGGGTTCCGTAGCCAACTAGGAACCCTTATAGTTTCGCCATTTCTGTCTGTCCGTCCTCGCTTAATCTCTGTGACCGTTAGCACTAGAAAGCTGAAATTTGGTACCAATATGTGTATCAATCACGCCGACAAAGTGGTAAAACAAAAATTGGAAAAAAATGTTTTATTAGGGTAGGTATGTAGGGGTGGAATCTGCGAAGTAGATTTTTAATATATAATTAATTACGAGGGTGGATTGAAAAGTACTCGGCCTAACACAGATCCATTCAATTCTAAAAATCAAATCTACCCACATTATTTAGTTCAGTTCAGACTAGTTCATTGTGTGAAGTTCGAAACGTGTGCGATAATTAGTTGTGATTTTATAAATTTATTAACAAAGTAATCGGACATAATTTCCGCGAATGGAGCAAATCGAGCAGCGTGCCGTCATTAAGTACCTCCATAAGAAGGGGCTATCATCAAAAGCCATCCATGATGACCTGGTCAGTACATTAGGCGATTGTGCTCTGTCATATTCATCCGTCAAAAAATGGATAGCAGAATTTAAGCGTGGTAGAGAGAGTGTGAAAGATGAACCCCGCTCTGGAAGGCCTTCGACGTCAACTACTGAAATTTTTAATAGAGAAAATGAAAAAATATTAAAAAAGTACTTGATTTAATAATGGGAGACCGCATTTTAAAAATTAGAGACATAGCCGAGATTATAGGCATCTCTTATGAACGAACTCAAAACATCATTGTCAACGAGTTGGGTTTCCACAAGGTGTCTGCGAGGTGGGTTCCGCGACTGCTTTCAGTTGAACAAAAAAGGATGCGATTGACTATTTCACGCGACTATTTGCAGTTATTTGAAGCCGATGCAGATGATTTTTTGAATCGTTTTGTTACTATGGACGAAACATGGGTTCATTACTGTACACCGGAAACAAAACAACAATCAAAACAGTGGAGAAGACCTGGTTCACCACCCCCTAAAAAGGCTAAGTCGATTTTGTCGGCAAATAAGGTGATGGCTTCAGTATTCTGGGACTCGAAAGGTGTGATTATGATTGATTATCTTGAAAGGGGTCAGCCTATAAACTCTGATTACTACTGCACCTTACTACGTCGTTTACGAGAGGAAATAAAAGAAAAACGTCGAGGAATACTCAGAAGAAAAGTCCTGTTTCATCAAGATAACGCCCGTGTTCACACGTCAGTACAGTCAATGGCTGAAATTCACAACTGTGGCTTTGAACTGTTACCGCATCCGCCGTATTCACCTGATCTGGCACCATCAGACTTCTTTCTGTTCCCTAACCTAAAAAAGCACTTGGGAGGTCAAAGATTTTCGACAAACGACGAGGTCAAAGCAGCTGTAGACGCATATTTTGACTCTTAGGAAGAATCATTTTTTTTTCAACGGTCTAAATGCTTGGAAGGGGAGGTGGCAAAAGTGTATTGAACTTGATGGTGATTATGTAGAAAAATAAAAATATAACTGATTTAGTATGTGTTTATTTTCTTGGTTAGGCCGAGTACTTTTCAATCCACCCTCGTAGTTTGTTTGCTTGTTACTTATGTATGAAACATAATGTTAGGATTTTTGTATGGAAATCAGGTAATTTGTTAAGATTTTTTAATTTTCTATCTGGTAACCCTATTTCTCTTCCACGCTTTAGAGAATCGATCACCTTATTTCGTCTCGTGGGCGTTATAAGAAAAAAATCTTTTGGTTTCCGATGGAGGATCATCTCAGGAGGGGTCCAGAAAGAAGAAAGACATCACATCCCCTTTTGTGGTATTGTAAAATTGCATTTTCGTGTCAATAAATTCTCCGTGGCAATCCGAAGTAAGGAAGTTGGCGGTGTTTCGCCCCACGTGCTTTGGACTGCACGCAATGCCGATATTCATGCGCATGATCTCTCCGGTCCTGTCGGTTTCCGTCTCATCGGACTATGAGAGTGCACCTGTGCTTGCGCAGATGGCTAGTGTTTGTTGTGTCTGGCACTTACCATCATGTGGACTGCGTGCTTGTTTGTTACCATTCTTCTATAAAAAATACTACCTGCCAAGTGTGGCAGCGTAAGTAGAACTGTTAATTTTATAACAATGACGTATTCAAAAGGATGTGGTTTTCTTTCCAGAGAGTAGTTTAGGCAGCCCTGCTTTTAACATCCAATGTAACACTGTAATAAGAAGGACCAGGCCTATTCGTTAAAGTGAATGATGTCAAATTGATATTTAATTCGTTATGTTTTTTTTAATAAACCTTACCTTCATATTAGGATTTCTCCTGTGTCGTGGGAGCAATTTATGTACATAAATTTCACAAGGACAAACATCTAGACCCGGAAATTTTTTGTACACCACACAAATACTTGCTACATGTGAGATTCGAAGCCGTATCTAGTACAGACAGCAAAGTTTAAAAAACCTAATAATTTAATTGTTCTTAAAATAAGTTTTAACTTATTAAATCGTTATATTTACGCTGTTAAGGAAAGTTCAATTCTTTTATATAGAAAGTAGACACACAGTCCAACTGATGTTAGGTAAGTGCTTTGACCCATAGACAATCTATTTCTATCCTCAATTAAGAATCAAAATGTCACTTCTAAAGATTCAAATGCCAGTAGAAAGGATCTTTGGGTTCTTTACACTCACCATACAACTAGGGATGTTCGATGATCATCGATGTTCGATGAACATCGATGTTAGAAATTAAAACATCGACGTTTTAACATCGATGTTAACACACGTTAAACATCGAAACATCGATGTTGCCACATGTCAAACATCGATGTCAATCAACCAATAATCGATTAATAAGAACTTGTGAACAATGCGAACACGCGAAATCAATATCAACCAAATATTTTATCTTCTATAAAAGGTTTAAAAATTTTAATAATTAAGGTTTCCTCAATGCTGTCAAGTGTGAACTGTAATGTCTCAGTTGTAACTGCTTTCGCTTTGTTATTGTGGTGTCGTTGTCGATTGTCGCCTAATAACTATTCTATATAAATTGATATTCAAATTAATTGTTTTTTACCTTACTGTCTATACACACATCATTATGAAACAATATGTCTCTACACTAATATAATTATATTTAGCTGTTTTTTGAGCTTTGGATAACAAGTTTATTGTTTGCTGGAAGTTACCGAGAATAAATCACTGTTCGATCGTGGGCATAGACAATTTCACTGCATAGTGCATTCTACAGCGCATTTTATAAACGGCTGTGGATACGTACTGCTTGGGCTGCCTGATTAAAAATTGTGTGAACAAAGGTGACGGAAAAGTCAATTATTTTGTTTTTGTGAAGTTTGTTAATTTTCCCTCTATAATCATTTTTTTATTTCGCGATAGTAGTTAATATAAAACCTACGTCCAAATCGTAAATTAGGATAGTAAATTTTTTAATACCAGATTTAAATTTGTATAGGAACATTTAAATATCAAAATAATAATATTCATCATTATCGGCAAAAAATATAACAAATTAACTAAGTATTTGTCGGCTTTTTCCCATTTTTTAAATGTTTTATTAATTACTTTAATAATAAACCATAAACAACACCTACTAAATAGGTACATGTGCTATAACATCGATAATGGCCAACATCGATGTTTCTGTAACATCGAGCATCCCTACATACAACGCGCTGCAACTCATTTCTAAGCCACAGCGCCACGGAGCCGTCAACTAGTTGTCATCGCGGCACGTAACTCTAGCGCTAAACGAAACGTGGAAGGGATAGCTGCGAATGTCATATCAGTACGTGGGACCGAATGCGACTGGAGAGCCAATCAGCGCGTGCAAACGATACGCACAGCCAATCACACGCATCATGCGTAATACGGCCAATTATACGCAATAACGATCACCTTTAGAATTTCGTGCAGCAAGTTGTATGTTTTATGAGCTGTGGTGACATTTACAAAAAAGTTATATAGCATACGACGCGACGCAATGTCCTCTACAAAGTGGGTTTAATTTTTGATGTTAATGTAATGATGATTGAATGATGTTGATGTAAGCGAAAAGGCCTGTTCTCTTTTCTTGCTCAGATATTTATGCCTTAATACAAAATGGCTGTACAAAAATTTCCTTTAGTAGCTTTTACGATGAAAATTTTAAACAGTTTCTTGATGACACAAGTCATATGGAAATGTGGTAATGAATAATTTTATTTCTAGAAAGAAACAGTAAATTTTGAAGTACCTTAGTAAAAGATGTTCAATAGTTTGTTTAAGTACTGAAAAAGGCCTTAGGAGCCTAGGTATTGCCATTATGGAGTCAGCAGCCGATCGACTATAGCTCTTTACAAGTTGTCGTTTTGGGCCGGATACTTCTAAAAGATGCACTAAGCTCGCACGCTCGCGTCTGAAATAATTTTGTACACATAAAGGCTCTGTGAAAAATTTAAAAAACCATTCCTCCTTACATTGATCTATTTCAATTTTAAGCTAAAATCCCATGGAAGGGGAGGGGATCATATAGAGCACATCAACAGTATAGTATCTGCTGATGATGCCTCATTAATTTTCAAACACAAACTGAAATCATTAAATTACAACAATATGAATAATGCTCTATTGCAATTAGTAAATTGTTTCAACACCACCAGTTTAATTTTTATTTTTTTTTAGAAATATATATAAAATTTATAATATTTATTTATTAAATAACTTTTAATGCGTAAGCAGTCTTACACCCGTGCATGCATATTCTTTGTCCATTGTAATTTATATTTGAATTTCAAAAATTGTGTGTAAAGTGTGATTATCAAATAAATGGTTCTTTCTTTCTTTCTTCTTTTAAACAAGCCAGAGAGTCACTTGAAGACAACCCACGGCCAGGAAGGCCGATCGAGGTGACCACTTTGGAAATTATTCAAAAAGTCGAAAAATCAATATTAGAAGATGCCCGCCTAAAGAAAAAACAGCTCGCAGTTTTCAAAATTCTTCATGACCACCTTGCCATGACTAAAGTCAGCGCATGATGGGTGCCTAGAATGTTCACGCCGCCCCAAAAGCGACAGCGCGTGGAGTGTTCCTGTGTATTTTTCGACCTCTGTATGGAAGACAAAGATCGGCCCATTGTTGGCTCGAATTGTTACTGGTGATGAAACTTAGGTTCACCATTATGAACCTGAGTCCAAACAGGACTCTATGCAGTGGCACAAAAAAGGCACACCACCACCCAAGAAATTTAAGGTGGCACAATCGGCTGGGAAAATCATGGCGACAGTCTTTTGAGACTCCGAAGGAATCCTATTAAATAATTATAAAGATAAAGGTGTATCCATAATCGGAAATTACTACACTTCAATCCTAGAACAATTGAAGGAAGCCATAAAGGAGAAAAGAAGGGGAAAATTGACCAAAGGAATCCTTCTTCTACATGACAACGCGCCTGTTCACAAGAGCCATGTTGCGATGGCTGCGCTGCAGAAGGTGGGCTTCGAAATTATGCCACACCCACGCTATAATCCTGACCTGGCCCCCCGTAATTATTATCTATTTCCAACAAAAGAAGTGAAGGAAGCAGTTTCGGCGTATTTTTTAGACAAAGACAAATAATTTTTTTGAGGGTATACATAAGTTAATAGAAAGATCCGAAAAATGCATTAGGGTAGCAGGTGAATATATTGATAAGAAAAAATAAATTTTGATTTTTATTTCCACTTCTTACTTCCCATTCGGCGAACTTTAAAATCTCCCCTCGTATATTAGCTTATTGTAGTTACTTCTATAGTGTAATGTCTTATGGAATTGCTATGGGGTAACGCAACTAATATGGAAACTATTTGTTTCGTCAAAGGCCATATTATGGAAAATTTATTACTTAAATTGTAAAGAGTACTGTAAATAAATAAAATTTTAGCATCGCAATATATATATATATATATATATATATATATATATATATATATATATATATATATATATATATATATATATATATATACACAACGTGTCCCAAAATTCAACGATAAGCCAACACCGAAGGATAGACCTGCCCCGGACTAACTGGGGAAAAAAAGAAAAAAAATATATCCCAATAATATTTTAAGTTATATAAAAAAATGAAATTCTTCAGAAATTGAGACCGTTTATGATATTTTTCACTACCAGGACCACAATTTTTTTAATATTTTTTTTATAGGCAACCTGAATAGTACTGCTATCTACCACAATTCTTAAAAACTCCAGATTAACTCTTGTTTTATCACGAAAATTAATGAAACTTATTATTTATTAAATTTTTTGAAGACTTTTAACCAAATTTAACTTATCGTGGTGTAAAAAAAAGTATGAACACTAGTATGGCAAGTTTTTTTAAAAATTGACGCAACTAACCAACATTCCAAAATGGTATAATACTCTAGGAAAACAAGTTATAAAAAAATACGGGCCTATTATTTCTTAGCAGGGGCCAAATGACGGTCGGGTGTGATAAAAGTATTAGTTCTTGAAAAATGTTTAATATTTCAAAACAAATAGTACAAACAGTTTCACGTGTAATTTATTAAGTTATTAACATTATAGCAAATGTTCGAATTGTTTGCCACCAGCATTAATACATGCACGACATCGCCTTAAAAATGATCGTTTTATTTGTCTTGCATATCTTCTGCTATTAATGTAATCAGCAGCCTGAGTGATATGAAAATTAAAGATACGCATAACTTAAATACACGTAACAAAAATAAATTATACCTACCACAGTTGCGAACAAAAATGTTAAATACAAGCCCCTACTATATGGCAATAAAAGTATATAATAAATTACCACAGGAAATAAAAAATATATCAGAATTAACCAAATTTAAATCAAGACTCGGTAAATATTTAAAACAAAACCCCTTCTACTCAGTAGAAGAGTATTTAGATAAAAAATAACACTATTATATATTTTTATATCTTTTTATAGCTTTTAATTTTATTTTATTTTATGTATGTTAATAGTATTTTTTTTTAATTTCATTTTTTTATATATAACTTAAAATATAATTGGGATATATATTTTTTTCTTTTTTTCCCCAGTTAGTCCGGGGCAGGTCTATCCTCCGGTGTTGGCGTATCGTTGAATTTTGGGACACGTTGTATATATACCACTGACTGACTTGAAAATTAGTCTAGTTTTTAAAAAAAAATTAATTTAGTTTGACGATAGTCCCATCAAAGAAAATAATCTTGGTATTTTACATCTATCAATAAAATTTTATTATACTGGGTATATATAACGTACATACATTAAAACATAAATAAATAGCTTTGATAAGAATAAAGATATTCATACTTTAAATACTAGGAACAAACACAAGTTTTAAATGCTAGTTAATGGATTTCAGAGTGGTAGCTTATTTCAGTTGGTGATAACACAATTTGTAATAAAATTCTTTATAGTATTCCACTTGATAGGCCTATGGCAAAGTTTAAGTTGATAACATTAGACTAGATAGTTGCATTTTGTTTGTGTTAGGGTTTTATTACCCCGACCCTTGAAGGTGTCAGGAGGGGTCAGGGGTGCGTAGCAGCACGGTTCGGGGAGTTAGTCGTTGTGGGGGTGTACTTCTCCCCGAACCGATCTCTCGCCGAGCTCCACAACTCTCTTGCAGAGCTGAGAGCAGTCGTCGTCGGAAGTTATCCCCTCCCCGTACTTGTCCTCGGGGACTTCAATGCCAAGAACTTGGCTTGGGGTTCTCGTCGTACAGATGTGCGGGGTAGGATGGTGGAAGACTGGGCTCTGGAGACAGGCCTGGTCGTCCTAAATCGGGGTTCTGTCCCCACGTGTGTGCGGATGCGGGGCGAGTCGGTGGTGGACATCTCGTTCGCTAGCCCCGCTCTGTCGCCGCGTGCCATTGACTGGCGTGTCATGGAGGGGGTGGAGACCTACTCCGACCACCGGTACATCCGGTTTGACGTCTCCACCCAGCCCCCGAGCGCGCCAGTCCAACAGGCCCCGAGTGGTCCGCGTTGGGCGCTGAAGCAGCTGGACCGGGAGCTCCTCCTGGAAACCTCGATCGTGCAGGCCTGGGTGTCATCACCGGACAGGCCTGCTGACGTCAATGATGAGGCAGGGTGGTTCCAGGAGGCCATGTCCGAGATATGTGACGTGGCAATGCCCCGCGTCCGGCCAGGAAGCGCCCGGCGTCAGGTGTATTGGTGGTCGCGTGAGCTGACGTCTCTGCGCGAGGCGTGTGTCGCCGCGCGGCACCTGTACGCCAGGCACCGCATTCGTCCACTGAATGCGGCAGCCATTGAGGCGGAGCTGTACGAGGGATACAGAGCGGCGAAGATCACCCTCCGGGCGGCTGACCTGCGGGCCCGGGATCGGGCCCGTGAGGAGATGCTGGAGACTCTCGACAGAGATCCGTGGGGGCGCCCTTACAAGATGGTGCGGGATAAACTCCGCACCTGGGCCCCCCCGCTGACGCAGAGTCTCCGGCCCCAGCTCGTGGAGGACGTGGTGAGCGCTCTGTTCCCTGCGCGAGGGGAACATCCGCCCCCGCCTATGGCTCCGCCACCTGCGGTGCCGGAAGCGGACCACCAGGACGACGACGATGACATCCCGGAAGGGACCGGGGTAGACCTGAGAGTGGCGGTACGTAGGCTCAAGGCCAGGAATACCGCCCCAGGACCCGATGGCTTGCCTGGCAAAGCCTGGGTCTTGGCCTCGGAGGCTCTCAGGCCCCGACTGGAGGGGCTCCTAAGCGCATGCTTGGAGAGAGGCCAATTCCCGCTTCGTTGGAAGACGGGGAAGCTGGTCCTCATTCGAAAGCCGGGGCGCCCTGCGGACTCTCCGTCCGCATACCGGCCCGTGGTGCTGCTCGACGAGGTGGGCAAGCTCTTTGAAAGAGTCATTGCAAACCGCCTCGCCGAGCACCTTGCGGGGACGGGGCCGGACACCAGTTTGGTTTCCGCAAGAGGCGCTCTACGGTGGACGCCATCATGCGCGTGAGAGCCCTCACGACGGGGGATGCAGTGGCCAGAGGAGGGGTTGTCTTGGCGGTGTCTCTCGACATCGCCAACGCCTTCAACTCCATGCCCTGGAGCTGCATTAGGGAGGCACTCCGGTATCACCGGGTGCCGACCTATCTCCGTCGTATAGTCGGGGACTATCTGATGGACAGGGCCGTCATCTACCCCGGTCGCAACGGTGAGTGGAACCGGCGAGAGATGTCGTGCGGTGTCCCACAGGGTTCGGTTCTGGGGCCACCTCCGTGGAACATCGGTTACGACTGGGTGCTGCGCGCCGACCTCCCTACCGGCCTCAGCGTAGTTTGCTACGCTGACGACACGCTGGTACTGGCACAAGGGGGTCGTACGAGGCGGCGGCGGAAACTATGACACGCGGGGTTGCGATAGTCGTTGAGAGGATTCGGCAACTGGGTCTCGAGGTGGCTCTGCACAAGTCCGAGGCCATGCACTTCCATGGTCCTCGGAACAGGCCACCACCGGGATCCTCAGTGATGGTAGGAGGGGTATCCATCGGCGTCGAGTTGACGCTGAAGTACCTAGGACTCGTCCTCGACGGCCGATGGAACTTCGTTGAGCACTTCCGACGTTTGGCTCCCAAACTGGAACGGACTGGGGCTGCATTCAGGCGGCTCCTGCCGAACCTGGGGGGGCCAAACGCCTCCTGCCGGAGGCTCTACGCGGGGATCGTGCGGTCCATGGCCCTTTACGGGGCCCCGGTGTGGGCGCGTGGTTTGGCGCGGCTTGCCGTCCACCACCTGAACGCGCCCCAAAGGGTGGTTGCCGTGAAAATGGTTCGCGGCTACCGCATGATCTCCCGCGAGGCGGAGAGCCTCCTTGCCGGATTGCCTCCATGGGATCTGGAGGCGATAGTCCTCGCGCGCCTGCACGAATGGCGCGCGGAGGCACTATGCCGGGGGGAAACCCCGCTGCCGCGGCAAGTTGTCGCGCAGCAGACAGACTCCCGGCACGATCTCATGGCGACATGGAGAGAGCGACTGTCGCAACCCCGTGCTGGGCACGCCACTATAGCGGCGATAAGACCCCTCTTTGAGGAGTGGCTTGAGAGACGCCACGGCATCCTCACCTTCCGCCTGACGCAGGTCCTCACCGGACACGGTGTGTTCGGGAGGTTCCTGCACCGAATCGGGCGGGAGGAAACGCCCGGGTGCTCCCACTACGAGGATGGACCGGAGGATACGGTGGAACACACCGTGGAGGTGTGCCCTGCTTGGGCGGAGCACCGACCTGTCCTCGTAGCGGCGATAGGCAGCGGCGTCCTCTCGCGTCCGGCCCTGGTCGAAGCCATGGTCCGGAGCGAGACGGAATGGGACGCCGTCACCACCTTCTGCGAAGCGGTGATGCTAGCAAAGGAGGTGACGGAGCGGGAGAAGGAGAGAGCAGCAGCTTTCCTCCCCGGCCGTCGCGGGAGACGCCCCGGGCATCGTGGGCTACGTCGTGGCCCCTGGCCACCGTAGGCGCGGGCCTGTGGACGGCGAGCAATGGGTAGCTCGCCGTCCTTCCGTCTAACGACGACAGGCCGTGTCGACGGCGCGTTTTGTTCCACGCGCGCCTCAAAGAGCTGTCAGCAGCGTGAAGGGGCCCGCAAGGGCCGACGCCTGCCGGGGCTGCGGGCTGTTCGAAAGAGATACCGCGGCTCCGGAACGTAAGGGCACTGAAGGAACACGGATGGTTTTTAGTCAGTAAAAGTCTGACACTCCCTTACGCTCCACCCAGAGCGAAAGGCGTCATTAGATGATTTTCCATCCGCAAAAAAAAAGGGTTTTATAAAATTTTTATATATTTATTTTTGTACTTGCAATTAAAACTTAAAGTAACTAATATTGCCTTACTAATAGAATGTATAATTTGTTACAAGTATAACTATTTCCCGGTCAAAACTAATTTTGACTGATAAAAACAGTCAAAAGTATTTTGACTAAAGAAATTGAGGCAGTAGTTAACCAGTTGCTAAAATCACTTATCAGGAACAGTAGTTGTAGGTGCGCAAAGCCTGCCCAGATTAAGAAAATCTAGTTTAGGGAAGGTCTTTAGATTAACTACTGCTTAAAACAGGTATATATATATATACCTGTTGTATTGTTGTTGTATTTGTGTAAAAAAATCATCCATTCAAAATTGGAAACATCACATTAAAAATTGTGCCAAAGCTAAATACAAGTCAGTCCCTAGCGATTTGAATAGAGAGAAGTATAGATTAGTACGGAATCGTTGCAACAATCTGTGTAGAAAAGCACAACGACGCCATATCCATGAATCAGTACAAGATCCTGATCCTGCTAGGGTCTGGTAATTTCATAAGTCCTTAGGAGTTGGGAAATTACGACAAAATCTCACACACCATAACCTTGATCTCAATCAACTTAATTTACATTTCTCATCTTCGTCTTGCATTAACGATAAATCAAAACATAATACTTTAGATTCTCTTTCAAAAGCTCCCACTCCGGACACCCCTGCTTTTAATTTTAGCCAATTTAACAGTTGTGATGTTAAGAGAGCCATAATGTCCATCCATTCAAATTCGATTGGTAGTGACTGCATTAGTCGGAAAATGGTCATCCCTCTCATTGATCTCCTTTTACCTATAATCACGTCTATCCTGAATAAATCACTGAATTCTGCTTTTTTCCCTTCAGCTTGGAAAGACGCATTTGTAGTTCCTCTTCCGAAAAAGTCAAATCCCTCTAGTTTTTCCCATTATAGAACTATCTCTATTTTGCCTCTCTTTTCCAAAGTTCTAGAACGTCTTGTGCACAATCAATTAAGCACCTATCTTTTAAAACACAATCTTTTAAATCCCTTGCAATCCGGTTTCCGTCCTGGCCATAGTACGACTACTGCACTTTTACAAATCACTGATGATATTCGGTATGGTATGGAGAAACAAAAGCTTACTATTCTCACGTTGCTTGATTTTAGTAACGCATTTAATACTGTAGATTTTGATATCTTGTTAAGCATCCTACGCTCTCTCAACATATCTCCAACTGTAGTTGACTGGTTTCGAAGTTACTTGTTTGGTCGCCGACAGCGAATTCAGGTGTAAGAGGTTTTTTCCACCTGGATTACTACAGCTGCTGGTGTACCACAAGGTGGCGTGTTGTCTCCTCTCCTTTTTGCAATTTTCATTAACTCTATAAGTCATAATTTGTCCTCTTCCTACCACTTGTATGCTGATGATCTCCAAATCTATACTCAGTCCTCTCTTGAAGATCTATCTAAAACAGTTGACACTTTTAACGCTGATCTGACTTGTATTTCGAATTGGAGTAAATGTTATGGTTTAATGATTAATCCTAAGAAAACTTAGGGTATTGTCATCGGTAGTTCTAGATTAATTGGTAAAATTGACTGGTCTTCCCTACCCCCTATTACACTAGACTGCACTCTAATCCCTTACAGTAACAAGGTTAAAAACCTGGGGTTGTATCTTGACTCCTGTATGTCTTGGACCTCACAGGTTAATGAGGTCAGTAGAAAAATGTTTGCTGCGTTAAGCTCTTTACGTAGATTACGTAATTTCCTTCCCACAGCAACTAAAGTTACGCTCGCCCAGTCTCTTCTTCTGCCTATCCTTGACTATGCTGATATTTGCTATCTTGACATTACCGAGGAGCAGCTTAATAAGCTTGAGCGCATTCAAAATTTATGCATTAGATTTATATTTGGGCTTCGCAAATATGATCATATCTCCGAATTTCGCAAACAGCTCAAATGGCACCCGATCCGCCTTCGCAGGAATACTCACATTCTCTCAGCGTTGTATAGTGTGCTGTTTAATCCTTCTACTCCTCTTTATTTAAAAAACCGTTTCCTGTATCTTTCTCTTACCCATTATCGGTTCCTTCGATCCTCCATCAATCTTTCTCTCTCTACACCTTTGCACTTTTCTTCCTTTTTCAAGAAATACTTCACCGTAACCGCTGTGCGATTGTGGAACTCCTTACTTCTCCATATTCGTCGTGCTAAATCTCTTCACTCTTTCAAAATTCTTGTTAAATCGTATTATTTAGAACGCTATTAGATAAATTACTTTACCTTTCTCTTATTCTTTTCATTTAATCTATTATATGATATTTTATATATAACTTTCACTTACTTTTATTTGTATGTATTATTGTATTTTTTTTTATTATTATTTTGTATGCCCCCCTCTACTCGTATTTGTAACTTTTGTTTGCATCATTCTTCTACGCAAAGGTTGTCTGGAAGAAATCACTTTCAGTGATAAGTCCGCCTATTGTACATACTTTAATTAGTTTTAACTATATTGATGTTTCTGTAGTTTGTGGTGTACAAAAAGAATAAATAAATAATAAATAAATATATATATATATATATATATATATATATATATATATATATATATATATATATATATAGTTACCGGTGTCGGAGCTTTCGACAAATCATGTCTTAAATCTCATTTAGACCTAGCTGTATTTAAATGGCAGCCATTTAAATTTTTCAGTGTCACCACCTTGACCCCGCGCATTAAAATTACAATATTCACCGATGTAGAAGTCCTACATTCTTAAAAGATGTCTCATTAGATAGATAAAGATACGCGTAATAAAATAACCACAATGTGTCCGGTTACCGGTGTCGGAGCTTTTAATGCTATAAAATATTCTTTTTTATAGTGAAAATAACATAATTAAGAAAAAAGTAAAAGGGTTGGAGGGTAAGTAAGGAGTTGCTGTAACTCCCCATCAAAACTGCATATTTTTGTAGGAATTCCCATCAAATTCAATTTTGAGCAAATCTGCAGTCAAAAGTACTGTTCCCACCTAATCTCCATTTTAGGACAAATATGGTTTTCATTGGCTAAAGTAGTTTTTCCTAAGTCTGGCAGGATGGACACAGTTCACAGATATTACTTTTCTGAATAGGATCAAGTATTTGTCTCTGATCTAGTTATGCTAGTTTACAAAAAAAAAACTAGTTAAGCTAAGAAAAAACTACTCCGTTCTTAAATTAATTAGCAATAAACATTTTATAAATCAAACACTTTTATTTTTACTAAATACTCCCGGTCAAGTGTATTAGACTATAAGTCTTGGCCATAGTTACTTAAAACTATATCATCATCATCATCATCATTACAGCCCAAAGTCCACTGCTGAACATAGGCCTTCCCCAAGTAATGCCACAAAGCACGGTCCTGAGCCACCTGCATCCATTGACTACCTGCAGGTCTTACCAGGTCGTCACTCCATCTAGTGGGGGGTCGCCCTACACTACGCCTACCGGTACGAGGCTGCCACTCAGGAACCTTTCTTCCCCATCGGTTATCGGTTCTTCGAGCTATATGGCCAGCCCATTGCCACTTCAGCTTACTAATCCGTTGGGCTATGTCATTCACTCTGGTTTTACTGTGGATATCCTCATTTCTGAGTCTATCACGCAGAGAAACTCCGAGCATAGCCCTCTCCATAACTCGCTGAGCGACCTTGAGCATCCTCATACGGCCAGCAGTGAAGGACCATGTCTCTGATCCATAAGTCATCACAAGCAACACGCACTGGTTGTACACTTTAGTTTTCAGAGATTGAGGTATACCTAATGAGAAGATGTGTCCTAATTACCCGAACGCTGCCCAGCCGAGTTGAATCTGTCAATTGACCTCTCGGTCGAAGTTGGACTTACCTAGTCGGATTATTTGTCCCAGGTAAACATACTCATCAACAACTTTGAGCATAGTGCTCCCAACAACTACTGGCATAGGTGTGACATGGACATTAAACATGATCTTTGTTTTGTCCATGGAAAAAATAAAATAAAACTATATATCAGTCAAAATATTTATGACTGTTTTTACTGATCACAAGAGTTGGCTATGGACGTCCAGTACTTTATTTTATTTATTTTTTATTTAATATTCTTTATTGCACACCATATAAAAAATTACTAATTATATATACAAAAGAAGTATGCAATCTTCAAAATAAGGTGGTCTTATTGCTGACAGCAATTTCTTCCGGACAACCAGTACTTGATTTTAATAATGTTTTTAGTTTATGAGGCCTGTTGGGGTTAAGCTAAACCTATTACACTGTTTTTTAAATGCGTTTTGAATTAATTATAATAAGAATAAATTTCACTACAAATTGCTAACAAAATGCAAATATGTCAATTTAGTGTATTATTATGAAATAGACGTCCGATACTTGATATTTTTTTTTCAATTTAGAAATATTACACATATACAATTTATAAAATAAATTTTACTAAAAATTGCTTATAATGAAATGCAAATATGTCAAACACAGATACACCCACAAAAAGTTAATCACTGGGACCCAGACAATCCATCTGTGGCTCAAGATGAGACTCATATAAAACAAATTGAGTTAAAATGAAGAGCAGTCAAGAGATTTTTCCGAAAACAAAATTATAACAGTTCACATTACATTAACTCTTTTACCACTATCATAGCAGAGTTTAGGGCAATCCAACTTTTGGATTAGTTGAATCTGTTCTAAAACCGAATCAGCATGCCCCGACTCCAGTTTCTGTAAAGCCATAGGCGCAGAGGCTGGTCGCCTAAGGCGACCAATAAGCAAAGCTATAGAGGTGAGCATAGGTACCAGCGATTTGCTACACAAGGGCGAAGTGACTGCACTTTCCGCAGCACTGAAGCTGTTGCAGAAGTATCTTTGCATTAATATTCCTGTAAAGTGAGATTATGATTTTACAAAAAAAAAATCATTATTGTTGAATTAGAAATTTCCGCAAGGGGGGAAGGGTAGGAAGGGCTTCTTCTATACTCACTCCCTCCCAGCCCTGTATGCAAATACCGGATGTCTATAGTTTTACCAAAATTACTTTTGACTGGAAAATAGTTTTAACTGTTGCATGTATATTTTTTAACTAATATTAGTAATTTTAGTTTTAATTACAAAATAAGAGTATTTATATTTTAGAAAATCCCAACGTAAGTTACATTTTGTAGCAAAATGTTAAATGTTTACGCTTGAGTCAAACAAGCAAGATCATTGGCGAAAATTGTGATTTTATTCTTAATTTTCTCGAAAACTACGAGTTTCTGATGTATGGTACAGTCATTTAAAATATGTGTACTACTACTCAAATTACAAATATAATTAATATAAAAGAACATTTCAAAAACTTACAAAATCGTTTCATCCTGAGGACACATTTGGTAACAAGTGCCCTTGATTGCTTCATTATTTGGAGCATCCTTTTTGACAATATTACAAAAGAAATCAAAATACGACATGGTTTTGTAATTTGAGCTATTTCTTAGAAAACTAGATACAAACTCAGAACTCCGATACGTATCACTTAGAAATTTGTGCTCAAAACCTTTCGTTATATATGTTCCTCCTGGTACCTACATAATCACTGAACATGCATAGTACCCCATATGGGGTTTATTACATATTACTTTATAATTTGTGCTAAAAACAAATTTCAATAGTGTATGTATTAGCAAAGATATTGTTTCCTTGTTGTTCCTTGTTTCTATATAAAAAAGTACTCTGTGGATATTGTAAATTAGGAGTGGTCGTTACAAAACGTAACTAGTTACTGAAACTATCTATTCACACAATAGCGGGTAGCGGGTTATTGCAGTGCAACGAAACTATCTATTACAGTAGATGTTTTACTCAGTACAGTAACACGATTCACGTTTCACGAATCACGAACGAGCGATCAGTAACAATAACAAAACGTGTATTCGGCTATTTTCGCGACGCATCGGCGACCGCTTCGGCTGTTGAAGTAGAAGCACATGAGTAAAGAAACCGACCATAGTAAACCGACTCTTTACGCTGTGGTAGAAGTACCAACGGTCGTCGAATGTCGAGTGGGCGCGGGTGCGGGCGTGCGGGGGCGGGATGCGATATTAGAAATGAGAAAGTAAGTGTGCACGTTTTTAACAAAAAATAGTTCAAATTCCATAATTTAAGTGGCCTTGGCCCGGTTTGAATTAGTCTTGTACTTAAGTTTAATGACACGGTTTGTTTTTACTTTTTAGGCGCGTTTGTTAATATTTTTATTTTCTTTTTGTGCAATAATAATATCTTTAGTAAAATAAGAACTAAATACAATTGTATATATTAGTTTTAATAATAATAATTGTACAGTAATTAGTGTAAGTGACTATGTGTAAAAATAATACTAAAACTTTATGTGACATATTCAAAAATATCTCGAAGTAATGCCAGTGTACTTTGGGACTTTTTTACAAAAGATACTACAACTAAGAAGGCCAATATTCTATAAAAACATCAACACATGTATTCATTTGATTTATTACATAAAAATGTAGGCTTCAGATGTCTAAAAATAAGCATTGTAATAATTATTTGCTATAAAATCAAACTTATATTCAATATTTTATGCTGAACTTGTGGGTGAATTTATCATAATCATAATTATTAAATAAATCGTTCGTCGTTAAATCTTTTCAAGTGGTATTGTCAAATCGTGCAAAATCATTAAATAAATAAATAAATTTAATCATTAACACCATGTCTAATTCTATACGAAACGGTAACAAACAATTTTCTCGTGAAACGGACATCGTTTCATTCGTAACGTTTTTCAATTAACATTTCGTGAAACACTCTATTGAAGCCGCTATTAAAATAGAGTGTTTCAAAACCCGCTATTAAAATAGAGCGTTTCAAAAGCCGCTATTGATATTCGATAGATAGTTTCGTTTCGTTACTCAAAAAAGCCGCTACTACCCACTGCTATTGTAAATATTTATATATGTAGGTATTTATAACAGTACGTTTGCACTGAGAAACATTCAACATGTAATGTTTTGAAACAAATCGTATAAAATAAATCACACAACATGTTTTGTTGATGGTGGCGTTCGCACTCACAAAAACTGTGTAAAATTTTCAACAGATATCAAGATTTGTTTGTAGCTGTGTTCGCATTGATTACAACATAGACATTTTACTTGTTTATCTATAGATTTGTCAACGTTAGCGTTCGCACTGTTGTTTTTTTATATTTCGCGATTTGTTTTAAATCGTGTTTTTCTGTTATCCAATTTAGTTGGTAAACATCACAAAACATTATCAACCCTAGCGGAGACGAATGATAACTTAATACAAAATATAAATGTGGTATCATCATCATCATCATTACAACCCTTCACAAGTCCACTGCCGAACATAGGCCTCCCCCAAGGTATGCCACAAAGCACGGTCCTGAGCCACCTGCATCCATCGACTACGTGCATGTCTTACCAGGTCGTCACTCCATCTCGTGAAGGGTTGCCCTACACTTCGCCTACCTTTAGTCTGCCACTCGAGAACCTTTTTTCCCCAACGATTTTCGGTTCTTCGAGCTATATGGCCGGCCCATTGCCACTTCAGCTTACTAATCCGTTGAGCTATGTCGGTCACTCTAGTTCTACTGAGGATATCCTCATTTCTATGTTTATCACGCAGAGAAACTCCGAACGTAGCCCTCTCCATAGCTCGCTGAGCGACTTTGAGCGTCCTCATACGGCCAGCAGTGAAGGACCACGTCTCGGTTCCGTAGGTCATCACTGGCAACACGCACTAGTGATACAGCTTAGTTTTCGGGTTTTGAGGTATAACTGACGAGAAGATGCGTCGTAATTTCCCGAACGCTGCCCAGCCGAGTTGAATCCGTCGATTGACCTCTCGTTCGAAGTTGGACTTACCTAGTCAAGACTATTTGTCCCAGGTAAACGTACTCGTCAACAACTTCCAGCTTAGTGCTCCCAACAACTACCGACATAGGTGTGACACGGACATTAAGCATGATATTTGTTTTGTCCATGTTCATCTTATGACCTATCCATTGAGAGGCACTATTGAGTGAAACTATTAAATGTGGTATATATCTCCACAAATTCCATCTTTATCATTAATCAGATTATCTGCAATTCTCTCGTGAGGTGGAAAAATTTTGTCCTTTTTTGGGGTATTTTTTTAGGTTGCCTGTCCCAGAGCTCGATATAAAAGAACATAATAAAATATAATACAAATTTCTAATTATTTATTCAATTAAAATACATAACTTAAAAAAGAAATGTAGAAAACTGTTTATCAAATAATTTAGTTTGTCACTGCCATCTTCATAATGTGTTTTAAGTGACAAGAAATTTTTCTTCCACATGTTCTACTAATTATATATATATATATATATATATATATATATATATATATATATATATATATATATATATATATATATATATATATATATATGAGAAAGAAATATGAAACCATGTACCACCTTTCTCTCAAAATTTTACAAAGCTTACCATAGTTTAGGCTTATTCCAATAATCTGTGTTTCCTTGGAGATAAACAGGGTTATTTTGTGATAACCGGTCAAATTTGCAGAGAAGGTTCAAGATAACTAATATAGGCCGTTCAAGACAAATCAATTTTAAAAAATCTCAAACTTTGTATCCTTTTGAGGGTTCCGTAGTCAACTAGGAACCCTTATAGTTTCGCCATGTCTGTCTGTCCGTCCTCGCTTAATCTCTGTGACCGTTAGCACTAGAAAGCTGAAATTTGGTACCAATATGTGTATCAATCACGCCGACAAAGTGGTAAAATAAAAATTGGAAAAAAAATGTTTTATTAGGGTAGCTCCCCTATATGTAAAGTGGGAAGTGATTTTTTTTAATTTCAACCCTAACGTGTGATATATTGTTGGAAAGGTATTTAAAAATGAATAGGAGTTTACTAAAATCATTTTTTGATAATGTCAATAATTTCGGAAATAATCGCTCCATAAGTAAAAAAACAATGTGTCCCCCCCTCTAACTTTTGAACCATAAGTTTAGAAAATATGAAAAAAATCTGAAAAGTAGAACTTTATAAGGACTTTCTAGGAAAATCATTTTGAACTTGGATGGAAACAACAGTACCCACTACCGGGAGCAGTTGCAGGAGCGCGGAGCGCTGCTGGAGCGCGAACATAATGGATACCCACCTTTAAACTCATAAGTGGGAACATTTATTGTGACGGACGGGAAACTACGGAACCCTACACTGAGCGTGGCCCGACACGCTCTTGGCCGGTTTTTTATCTCTTAAATTCAAAATGCGCAGTAATGCATTGTAAGTGATTTTACTGCACACGCAAACATTCGTAAGAGTAATAATAAGCTTGTCGCCATCCCGGTGAGTCACTTAGGCATGTCAAAGTACTTACACAGGCACAGCCTAGTAGCCAGAATTCTATACCAGGAGCTCGCTCTGAAATACGGTCTTGTGGATCGGAAACTGCCTTATTATAAGTACTTACCGAAAGCCGTGCTCGAAAATGACCGCGCCAGGCTCTACTAGGATCGGGCCATCATCATAGACCGGACTATTCTTGCGAATAAACCTGATATTATGCTGATGGACCGGGCACAGTCAAGGATATTTTTGGTCGACATTACCATTCCATATGACGAGAACCTAGTGAAAGGCTCACGAGGTGACCGACATGTGGGGTGGTCTGCCGACCGAAATTTTTCCCGTAGTCGTCTCTGCGAATGGGCTAAACCCAGTTAGCCTCTCGGGTCATCTGAGGCGACTGGGACTCCGTGACGGACCGCTCCGAGCTCAAATGCAGAAGGCGGTTCTCCTCGATACCGCCCGCCGGTTTCTTTCCCTTTCCCCCTAACCCTCGGCGGTTTGGTCTCCCCTGCTGAGGACTTCCATCTGGTAGGGCTTTTATTTATTTATGTATTATTGTATTTATTTTATTTCATTGATATTTATGTATATTTATCTTTTCATTTTCATTTATAATTATATATTTATAGAACCCAACCAGATGAGAAAACTATATGGATACCCCACATAATAATATTTATTGAATCCAAATATACTCTACATAAAAACATATACTTACAAAATTACATTGATAAGACGTAAATCAAACTCAGTAGTATATTAATGTATCTTTAGCAACCGTGGCAGGTCACAGTCCTTTGTTACATCTGCTAAGCCCTCCCCATTAAATACATACGAAATAGAAAAACAAAAACATAAAAACAATTATACCGCAAACAAGAAATAAATAAAAGTGGGAAGAAGTAAAATAATTAGCTATGTGCTATGTTCTAATCCGACAAATGGCTCAATACTATTATAGCTAAATGTTTAGTTGTATGGTACAAGAGTAAGGCAAGAGAGATATTCTATAAATGTGTCACACACTTATATTAATATTCAAATGTTAAAGTAAACGTTTACAAGAACTTATTCTGTATTTCACATAGAAATAATTGAAACTTAGTGAGTAGTGACTCAGTTAATATTTCATTTTCTTAAAACAATAAAATATAATATTATGCAAAATGTTCATTTAATATTGGTGATTTGTTAATCATAAACCAATATTACAAGTTTAGAAGTGTAAAATTAATACGTAGATGCCAGTGTGTAGTATATGAGTGTGTGTGTGAAAGGAGTGAGTGTGTGTTATTATTTTGCTTAACAGTTTGCATTTTTAACTATCTATATTTAATAATTTTTCAGTTTCCTCGTAAGATAAAGACATTAAAAATTAGTTAGAGCTTGCTTATATTTGAAACATGTTAGTCGATCGGTAGGCAAAAACGTGCCCATAAATCGGATTCAATTTAGGATAGTTGCAAATAAAAGAAGAAGCTTTATTTACTGATATTTTAAAAAACTGACTATTTGTATTTAAGCTTAAGTTTCGAATTTGATTACTCTGAAAATATATAACATAATATGTATATAATGGCAACAATATTTATCATTTTATTAGTCTGGACCCAAAGGGTGTTAAAAAGATTGTTATACTAAGTTTACAATGTTGGGTCTTGCAGGCTTAGTATTACAGTCCAGACGGAATGTAACAGCCATGCATCCGACATCGCCTAGTATATGTATACTGGCCGCCTAATAGCAGGTGATTCTAAGGTACAGAATAACATTTCTCAAACTTGCATAATACTAGAACACTACCGAAGGGAGGAGACAAAATTTCTTTAGCAAAATTAGTTCTGTCTATTAAGTCATTAGATGAGTTAAAACAAGAAAATAAAAATCAATACTGATTACAATATTTCAATTACCTATGTAAAAAAGGACAAAATAATACAGATGATTTACAATTATGAATGTATTGATAATATCATGCACAATTAAAAACCCTAGCATGTCTACAATACCTAAAATAGCAATATTTGAATCAAAAACAAGTTAAATAATAAATAAGCTCATGTACACAAGAGCAGAGTAAAACCAGCAAATAATAATTTCATTTTGATAATAATTGGTTGTCTATTTATTTCCCTGATTTAAAATAACCTTATAATTTTGTCTCTGTATTATATGCTTGCAGTTACGACGTAAACAGAACAAATTTTATTCAAAACTACAAAACTTAATAGAGAATACTTGATTACAAAACACAATAAGTAATTAATGTTTATACTCGTTTGGGAAAAGCCTCTGTCCTACGTAGAAAACAAAGTCCAAGCGGGTCATTTAAACAAAATGTTATTTAGAATATAATGTTTTACAATTAAATATTAAAACATTTAGAAACAATATTAATCACCCCATTCCCAGGGGTTTATCAATCGTATATTTTATTGTAATAACCTTTTTTTGAACAACTTTGCTTAGTTAAAAATTTTCAGTTTTTGATAGGCTGCATATTTTATGACTTGTTGTAAAAGCATATACTTTGCCCCATGAAGGAAAACTAATTCTTTGAAGTAGAATAACTGATATAACTAGCTTGTACTTGTTCCTAGTATTTACAGAATATACATTACTATTTTTAATAAAAACTATTGTTGCTTTTGTGTACATTAAATTAACAAAGACAAAAAACAAAAATTAACAAAAAAACATACATTAAATTTTCGTAAAATTACTAAAACGCTATAGTTAATATATGTACTTCTAAAAAACTTTCTTGAAAAGACTCCTTCGGACTTAGGTTGTAAAGTGCTCTCATGGGTCTCTTCTGCAAAACAAAGTTATTTCAATGTGAAATGCATTAACTCCATTGCAAGATCCCTTATGTAATAAATATGGCATATCAAAGTGTCACTATCTCTTTGTTATGGAATGCAAAATATAGTCGTTGCACATTTGCACCCAAAATAGAGAGAACTTGTAAATTTACTCCGTCCATGTCACTAACTGTTGCAGCTATATTCATCCCAGCCTGAGAGCCTGGAAGTTATGCCAGCAATGACTGATTCCAGACCTGAAATCAAAAATTAAATATGTTTTACAACCATTGAGCTTTTATAATCAACTTTAATTTCAACTGTTGAAATAAAATGAAACATTACATTTTCTTTCAATTTCTTGTTTGAACTTGTAATTACAGCGCAAATGTTGATGTTATTTTCTTGGATAATTTAGTTACTGTATTTTCATTAGTTAAACACTTAATACAATTTTGGCGTTTAAGGTTGTGATTATAATTGGTAGAATTTTCTCATGTATCACTTTCTTCGTCATGCAGCACAGTTTTTAGTCTCTATTCCGTATTCCACTGCGAATCACTGTCAAACACATTGCACGCGCGTCCAGAACCTCGATTTCTTTCTTTTTTGTTGTAAATGTACAGTACACTCATCACTTGAATCCATTATTCACCTCTTCATCACTTGAACCCATTATTGTTGAAAATCTCTAGTATATATACAGTAATCTATGTTGAAAATTCTCTGACTCGATTAAAAAGTGTCTACAAATACACAACGTCAAACTTATCTTTCAACATAATAATATTTCTACAAATTTGTTTTCAAACATTTTGTTTCTGCAGATATATAGATATAATATAGTTATAATATGTAATGTACAATAAACTGTCAAACATAATTCACTAAAAAATGTTCCTTGACTATGCGAACCAGTGTTGCCAGATGTCTTGAACCTTTTATCTGTATTAGACACTGCTAAAATCTGTATTAAATCTGTATGCTATTTAAACTTAAAATCTGTATAATTTAATAAACCAAAACAGAATAATTGATCATCATCATCATCATTGCTTTTTTTTGAAAAACAAGGAATAGCTACTAACGTGATAAGCAGATAAGGTTTGATTATCGTTATTAAATAAAAATATTTTTTATAGAATAAGGGTGACAAACGAGCACATAGCCCACCGATGGTAAGTGGATGCTGTGGCCCCTAGACATCTACATTTATCCTCGCTTAAGAATTAAAACGCAGATACGTTGTCACGTCTGAGGACCAAGAGGGGATGCCTCATTTCCAGTAAAAAGGGTCTCTGGATTTCTACTTTCACCATACGAAACACGGCAGTATTAAGCTGGTATTTTACGCTGGTGTTCTGTGAGAGCGTGGTCCTACCCCGATCGAGCGTCAGCTGTTATGGTTGCAGTGCTGCAACCATAATATAGCTGCAACGTGGCTCTATCACGTATAAAATATACACTATACATTAAATTTTTTATATAGCAAAATTGAAAACATTAATTTAAGCAAACAACATTATTAAAACTCAAACATTTGCCAAATGAACATATAATTACTTTATTATTTTCAGTCATACATATTTTATACACAGGGCGTTAGTGTAAACAGTCAGTGTTTCACTTATAGAACGTAAAATCAATGAAAAATAACAACAATTTTTTTTAGTAAAATTCAATTTTTCCTTAATTCCTCAATTTTGCCTGTCCTAAGCCAGGGTGAAAGTATGAAGGAAAAGTTACATCACAGGTTATGTGTACCTATTGTGTTTTTATTGGAATATAGTGTAGGTAGCTAGCGCGGGCGGTGATCTTTACAGTGATTACGTCACCCGGGCGCATAGGGTATCCATAAATTTACGAATGGTTTCGGACAGAAAAAAATTTTAAGAAAGAAAATAGGATTTTTTTAGAATTCGGATAAATATTTTTATACTAAAGCCAACTATAACCATAACTACCTATGGTTTTAGTGACAACGGTGTTCACACTTACACCTTGTATACATATTTTGTAATACACTTGTAATTCTGACATACTAACAAATTACGTTGTGAAAAAATAAATTAACCATAAAGAATAGAATCGTGAATGTGTGCAACGCGGTATCTAGTCACTTATTTTGCTTCATTCTATTTTATATTGAATATTATGGTAATCCAATCAATAGAGTTAAAAAACTCTGTATAAAAATCTGTACCCAGTGCTAATCTGTATCACACACCGAAAATCTGTATAAATACGGGGAAATCTGTATATATGGCAACACTGATGCGAACGCTTTTTGATACATTGACAGAAAACAGTGTTTAAAACATGTTTTTTTGTGAAAATCGCGTCAGTGCAAACGCACGGTAAGAATATAAGATTTTTTTTCTTAGCAGTGTGGCCATCTTTAAAAGTTTAAAATACAGATCCTGTTTTAGGCCGGCCTCATATCTACGGAATTCCGTTTTGTGATTCCGTTTCGGAAGTCCGATTCGGGATTCTGAATGCAGCAAGTTCAATAATATAGTCAGTAATCTATGATATGACCCGTCACACAGTCTTCGGTTCAAAATTTTGCGGGCAAAATATGTAGTATGCGGCCTTACTTTGGTCAACCTGCCAAAGTCTGTCTAAAAATAAAGTCTGTGTAAAAATGCCTAAATTCTGCCAACTTTATTTACCATTGTATTAAATATTTCATCACATAACGCGATACGGCGAATTGTGTTATACCAAAAAAAAAAAAAGTTTAGCTCTGCATTTTTAATTTCTTTTTGCAAGGAAGTTTTATTAAAAAATTGTTGCACCTGAAATAATTCAGTGAATTTATTTTAAAATGCACCATACATTTTTGTGGGTGTAAGATTAAATAAATAAATAGATATTATAATTAATAGAATCAGGCGTTACTTTGCGAAAATCCATTATACTAAACGCCTATACTGAGCAGATGGTTGCAAACTAACTATTAATATCTTAAAAAAAAACCCAAATATTAGCTTGGCACCGCGATACGACATTCGACTTAGTGAAAAAATGAATATACCTATTACAATCTGTTTAATTTATTAAACTTACCGAAGACTGTCCACTAAATTCGCTCATATTTTTTTATGCTTACTAGTAGCGGCATGCTTCTTTAAAGCGGATATCCGGGATGCCAAGTTTCAGTTACAGGCTTTACACAGACAGCAGAATACTAAGAGGATTTTAGAAAAGGTCACGTCTGGATCATCTTTAGCTTTGAAGTATGGAGTGTAGAAGTAAGGAGTACCAACTTCCATAGGAGAATAGTTGAAAAAGTGTCCATCTGCAAGCAATAAATAACAGTTCAAAAACTCTCCACTACAGCGCTCGAGTAGCTACGGGGTATGTTAAATCGCCGTGAAATACGTTGAGTGATTTTTCTCATCTACTTGTACTCATAAACAGCTAACTTCGCAGTCACTACTCACCGACGTCAGCGCCGCTATAAACTCTACAATTTTCAAGGACGGGCGGGCTATGCTTTGTTACGTAGCGATCGTTCTCCTGTTCTCTAACCTTCATGCTCCATACTTTGGAGATCCACGACGAAAGCACAGACTACTAGGAGGATACTACGCTTCTGTAATGAAAGCAGTATCCTGCTCCTGTATTCTCTAATTAGTCTGTCAATGAAAGTAACTAAAGCATGGAGTATAGAGGTAAGGAGGACAATCTCCTATAGGAGAATAGTTGAAAATGTGTTCTTCTGTAAGCAGTAAATAACAGTTCAAAAACTCTCCACAACAACGCTCGAGTAGTACAGGGTATGATAAATCGCCGTAAAATACGTTGAGAGTGATGCTGAAAATAAAAATTTTGAAAGCAATAAAATAATTATTGTAAAAAGGATTATGGTGAAAGTCTGTGCAATAAAAATATTATAAAAAGTTCCTTAACATTTAGACTGTAGTTACAGTGGTGCAACCCTTATTTAGTGCTTTCCTACGGACACTTCTTTAGCCTGAGCTTACATTGTAGCTTCCGAGTTTCCGAGTTTAAAGTCCCCCTAGGGCGACCCCCTAGGGTGAAACTCCCCTAGGATTGCCTGAGAACTCCTCCGCCAGGAGGGTCGTGGGTTTTTCCACATGCATTCATCACATTATTAATTAGATAATCGTTTGATAATCGACTCTTCGGTCACGAAAATGGGAGGGGGGTATCCCCGACGGGTGCAGCGTAAGTAGTCAGTTGCTGGTAGTGGCCATGTAAGTGATGAGGTTGTGATCGCTGGCGCTGACTCCCTCGTGCACTCGCCAATCAGCAAGGTAGATGTCTCCAGTAAATAATATGAGTTCCACATTAGACTCCCCTCCAGGCCCAGAGAAGGTGTAAGGCTGATCAGGCAGGTTCGCCAACGTTAGTGCCTGGAAGAGTATGAACGGCTCCATTCGCTGCCTTCGGTATTCTACAGTACCACAATGCCAGAGTGGCAAGTGCGCATTGGCGTCGAAGCTAACTATGACCCTTCTACCCTTTAGGGCAACTCAGGCCGACCTCTAATTGGTGCAGGTGGTCATCGATGGTAGGGGCGGACCGTGACTTTGTGGGGCTCTGGGCTAACACTAGTTGGGGCCCTACCAAATTAATCGAACTAATCAAGTCAAAAAACAGTTTTCTGTAATGATGTAATTATTATACGGTCTGGAAAAAATTATATGACTCTGATACATAAACAGCAACTGTAAGACATTATTGTATAAGATATTAACAGGTTATGTGTAGTTCATCATCACCATCATTACAGCCCTTTACAAGTCTACTGCTGAACATAGGTCCCCCCCAAGGTATGCCACAAAGCACGGTCCTGAGCCACCTGCATCCGTCGACTTCCCGCATGTCGTACCAGGTCGTCACTCCATTTAGTGGGGGGTCACCCTACACTTCGCCTACCGGTACGAGGCTGCCACTCGAGAACTTTTTTCCCAAACGGTTGTCGGTTCTTCGAGCTATATGGCCGGCCCATTGCCACTTCAGCTTACTAATCCGTCGGGCTATGTCGGTCACTCTGGTTCTACTGCGGATATCCTCATTTCTAAGTTTATCGCGCAGAGAAACTCCGAGCATAGCCCTTTCCATAGCTCGCTGAGCGACTTAGAGCACTCCATACGACCAGCAGTGAAGGACCACGTGTCGGTTCCGTAGGTTATCACTGGCAACACGAACTGGTTGTACAACTTAGTTTTCAGGTTTTGAGGTATACCTGACGAGAAGATGTGTCGTGATTTCCGAAACGCTGCCCAGCTGAGTTGAATCCGTCGATTGACCTCTCGGTCGAAGTTGGACTTACATAGTCGGACTATTTATCCTAGGTTTATCATCTGGCTTAGTGCTCTCAACAATCGGCAAAGGTGTGACATGGATTAAACATGATCTTTGTTTTGTCCCTGTTCATCTTAAGACCTATCCGTTGGGAGGCACTATTCTTATTGTTATTGTTATTATTATGAGGTCATTGAGCACAGTGCTTAAGTCCTCCAGCGATTCTGCCATAAGGACTATTTCGTCTGCAAATCGAAGGTGAGTGATGTACTCGCCATTGATGTCAATTCCGTATCCTTTCCAGTCCAGTAGCTTGAAAACGTCTTCCAATGCAGCGGTGAAGAGTTTCGTGGAAATAACGTCACCCTGTCTTACACCTCTCTGCATTTGGATAGATTTCGTACTTTGGTTCTGTACTTGGATAGCCATCGTAGCCCTACTTTACTAACACTTCAGCACTTCGATAAACCGACACTCAACTTGGCACTTGGCACTTTTGCCGAAGGGTATGTATGTAGTCTATGGTACTAAAGCCTTTTCGGAAACTGGCTTGTTCGGGAGGCTGGAAGTCGTCGACTCTGCGTGCGAGACGATTCGTAATGCTCGAAAACAGCACGTAGACGCGGCTCAGAAGGGATATCGGTCTGTAGTTCTTCAAGAGGGCGTTTTCACCTTTCTTGAAGAACAAGACCACCGCACTTCTGCTCTACGCCTCGGGAGTAGTGCCTCCATGATGGACGGAATTAAAGAGCTTCTGAATAAATAAATAAATATTATTTTATTGGCACCTTTAAAAAACATGTTTACATATAAACTAATTATTTAATCTTAATTTAATTTAGGCCAACGGAGGCGACTCAGCTTTTGCTTACATGGAACTTGATCCCATGAAGCGCTGGTTTTCAGGCACTCCTTCTTCCCTGAGATGTTACACGGGTACCTCTTTCATTTACTCATCTATCATTGGAATTTAACATGGTATGGTTGTGAAATTTCATGTGTGTGTGTGTGTGCGTGGTTGTTCAGTTCAGGGATGTTTTATAAGGGTTATATCATAATGTTAAAAAAAGTCTCTTAAGTTTATGTATTTCCAGTAGGTATGTTTCAAGTTTTCTGCAGCAATTTGCCGCTTCAGCAACGCCGATTTATATTTAGATTTGAAGCTTTCCGTACTCATGAAGGATTTCAAGTACCGGTTTTCCACCCGCTTTCAGAAGCTCCGATGTAATTACATCCTCGCCCGGGGACTTGCCGTTTTCAAGGTGCTTGAGAGCCATTCTGATCTCGCTCAGACTGACGTCTTGTCGGAATAGTGTCGGATAAGACTTGCTCTTGGATCGTTACTCACACTTGCGTGTGGCTCCAACGATGATGTGTACAGCTGCCCATAGAATCAATCTCATTCATCATCTCAAATCAAAATCAAATCTCAATCTCACTCAGAATCTCAGGTGTCCCGGAAACAATGCTGCCACACTCAGTCTTCAGCTTTGACAGTTGGCTCTTACTGGCACACAGATCTACGGCAAAGACTTTGGAGCCCTGGTTCCGCTCAATCGCTTCTTCAATACGAGCAGTATTAAATTTGCGTAAGTCTCGCCGCATGCATTTGGAGATCTGTCTGTTCAGTTACCTGTATGCTGTCAAATCTGTTGACGACTGCAGCCTCATGTCCCGTCTAACACCCATGAGATTAATAGTGTGATCGGAGAGCTTTTGTGTTCTTCTGCGGCCGGTCTTGCTGAACTTAGCTCCGACCGTATGGACAGTTTCCACGAGCTTGTCATTCATATCGTCCACTGCATTGCAATCTTCTAGGCACTGAAAGCGGTTGCGTAACTCGAGCTGAAACGTTTTGGGACTTTAGACTAGAGCACGAGAGGTACGGAGTCTTAACTTCATTAGACGAGACCTCTCCAACTTAACGTTTAGGTTCAGTGTGCCTTCAACCATTCGGTGATCGCTGCCAGTTTTCACACTTGCGATCACTGAGACATCATTGAACACTTGGCGTCTAGTCGTCATAATGAAGTCAATCTCATTTTTTGTCGAACCGTCGGGGCTCGATCAGGACCATTTCCTGTGGGGCCGCTTCTGGAAGAAAGAGTTCATCATAAAGAGTCCCTCTTTCTCCATAAAGTCGGTAAGCTGCTGGCCCCTACGGTTCCGTTGCCCTACTCCAAATTTCCCTACCTTTAGCTCACCGCTTTCTCTTGTGCCTAGTTTTGCGTTGAAGTCTCCGATCAACACCGTGTAGTGGGTTTTGGAGGAATGCATGGCTCTGGAAATATCCTCATACATTTCCTCCACCTCCTCATCAGGATGTGCCGAGGTTGGTGCGTAAACCTGTATAACCTTTAGCGAATACCGTTTGGTAATTCTGAGTATCAGGTACGCGACGCTCGTCGACACACTCCCAATCTTTACAACGTTGTTGACGAGAGACTTGTGGACGATAAATCCGACACCTCCTTGGGACAGATGGTCGCCCTCCTGGTGATAGAACAAGTTGCCGGATTCCAGGATTACCGTGTCCTCCCCCTCTCTTCGGACCTCGGATAACCTAATAACATGCCAGCGCAACTTGTCTACCCCTTCTTCCAACTCCAGTATCTTCTCGTCAGTCCTCAGGGTGCGTGCGTTATATGTTGCCAGGTCGAGTCGTCGTAGGTAGCAACCGAACCTCCACCGGAGATTTTTAGCACGCCCTGCCCCGCCGTTACCATGGTCGCCACCGTAGCCAGGAATAGCGGGGCCGCCGGGGACTGGGGGGCGTTTGTTTGCGTCGTTACTCATGGGGGGATATTTGCCATAGTTGCCACGCTTGGTGAGCGGGTTGGCAACCGCAGTTTTTTATTACATCATTGCTGTTATCAGAAAGATGCTGCTGCCCATCTCCTGCCTGTCTCCCTCTGTCGCCTCTTACGACACCCACGGGAAGATATGGGGTAGTGGATATTCTCAACCGCCACTACACGGCACACACAATTATTAGTGTTTTAAGTTTAATTAGTGTAAAGCGAATTAAAGTGTTAATTTAGGTAATTCTATCGGCAATTTTTATTGTCAGAAGTGGGATAAAATCATGCCGATTTTACCTAAGGAGGAAACGGAGGGTGTCCGTACTCGAAGTCAACGCCAGCAGGAGACGGACCAAAGAAGATTTGGTGGTGCAACGCCGCAGACTGCGGAGGGCCAGCCGCCGGCTGCAGGTAGCTCCTATATCTGCAGCACCTGACTTAGGAGCTCTGATGGTGATGCTGCAGGAGCAGGCTCGCCGACAGGAGGAGCAGGCCCGCCGACAGGAGAAACAGGACCGTTGGTTTAAAGAGCAGCAGAAGGAACAGGATCACCGACAGGATGAACAGGCTCACCTGCGGGAGAAACAAGCCCGCCAGCAGGCGGAACAGGCACGCCGATTGGAAGAGCAGCTGCGGGGCGGACAAGACAACCGCTTTTTAGAAGCTGAAACCCGAATTGAGAAATCTGAAACCCGAATTGAACAATCGGGTTGACAACGTGATGGCTGACGTGAAGAAAACGCTGGACGACCTCAAACTTGGGGATGGAACAACAGCTCCCGTAGTAGCTACAAACCTTCGCTACGTGGATTCAAAGTGCCGCCGTCCGACGGGACTTCTTCCTGGTCGGCCTACAAAATCCAGTTCGAGGCTGTTATGAAAGCGAACGGCTGGAATAAAAGTCAGGCCATGACTGCTCTCACACGGCCTGCGCGACCAGGCCTTAACAGTTCTGGAAGCTCTCGGTGAGGAAGTGACTTATGAGCAACTCCTTGAGGCATTGGAGGCGAGATATGGTGACGCCCACCTGGAACACGTCTTTCGTGCGCAGCTTAAAGATCGCGTGCAGCGCATCAACGAAAACCTGCAGCAGTGGGCTCTAGTGAAGAAGCTGGTGCGAAAAGCATACCGGTCTGTACCTGCGCTCATTGAAGGGAACCTGGTGCAGACATTCTTCGACGGCATCCGCGACCTGGAAGTCAGAGCTGCTGTGAGGCTCAGGCACCACGAGACGCTTAAGGACGCCTTGGCCCATGCACTGGAGGTGGAAGCCGTGTGGCAGGATCATCGTTCCCATCGCGTCAGGGAGGTTGCAGCAGCTACAGTTCGCGACCGCAACAAACGGTACAGCCCTAGGTGCTATGGCTGTGGGGAAAAGGGCCATCTTCGAACCATTGCCCTAAGCGAACTGTAGAAAGGGAAGTTGATCGATCTCGGGAGGGTAGTGCGGCCAACAGCACCACCCAGTTGCGGCAGAGAAACGAGTAAAAGCCAGAACTGCGGGGCGGGTGCTGGCTGATGTTAAAAGAGCCCAAAGGATCTCGATCTCACAAACCCATGATGGGAACAGTCTGATCATCAAGGGCGAGGTCAACGGAATGCCGTGTAAACTGACCATAGATACTGGAGCCTCTCGTACGGTTGTTAGTTCCCAACTTATAAGTCAGTTCCTTTGGGGACTCCGCATACAACCGAGAACGCATTAATTTGGTAACAGGCACCGGTCAGAGTATACCCGTCCGTGGAGAGAAGGAGATGGAGTTGAAGCTAGGCAACGTGATCTACTTGCATAATGTCATCGTGGCTGATATAATGGACGACTGCATCCTAGGCCTAGACTTTATGAGGAATAACTGTTGTGAGATCGACGTTAAGCGAGGTGTTTTGAAATGTGGACAGGAGGAACTTTTTATGAAAGATGTGTTACCAGGGTACGTGTACAGCATTAAGAAGATTGTTCTTCCGCCGAGATCGGAAACGATTGTTCCGGTTAGTCTTCCTCGAAACGCTGGGCAAGCTCACCGTTGTGTACTTGTGGAAAGGGTAAACAATGACCTTCTATGGAAAGTGGCTCGAACCTTGGTCAGAACCAACGACATCTCAGGAGTTCGTGTGCTGAACCTTTGTGATCGGGAACAGATTATAGAAAGAGCCACGCTGGTTGGTACTTGTGAGGAAGTGGATTAGTTACGTAGTCAAATTTCGGGAACGTCGAAAGGAGTTTTTAAAAACTAAACTACAACTAAATTAATACGTCTCACCGATTTGGAGGTGGCTTTAATAATGAATCAATCTGAAAGAGTCTGTTCGTACGCAGACGTTCGACTCATCAACTAAGTACTAGGAATCTTATATAAAATGCTGATGTGTTAATTTTATTGCTTAGCCTAAATAATACAATATAATATATATTAATAAACTAGTCTTAAACAGAGGGACGGGGTACATCCATAACTCCTCCTTCCCTAAGAGCAAAATTGTCGGAAATATCATTTTTAATGTTTTTACGATAATTTTGGAAGTGAGGCATACATTTTGTTCTTTATAAGTATATTAAAAACAATAGGAAACTTAAGGCTAGAAAATTTAAAATTACGTATGTTAGAACACTGAAGTTAGAGTCTCTTTCTCCTTTGAAGACACTTGAATCTGTGTAATAGATTTCACTATGTTTTAAAGCATTTGACATATACTTCACTTCGTCCAAGTTGACACCATTCATGTTAATTACGCGTGTACTTGTTACATTGGTAGTTGAACGTAATTGAGGTAAGTTGATGACTGGAACTGGTAGTGCTGCCTCGTATTCTGTGTAAACACGGCGGTGATGAATGTAAGTACCATGTATCTCCAGGTCACAGGGCTCATCACTGATTAGTATATAGGTTCCAAAAATGGGTTGCTTGCTGATCTCGTTATCGCAGTGTTTGGTAAGTGTCGTTCTTAGCTTTGTAAAAACAATCCAATTTTCTGCTTTAATTTGCTGTACTTTAACGTCTTCAATTATAATAACGTGTTGCGTACAACAAGTAAAGTTATTCTCAAATTTCATCAACTGTTCTATGCAGGTAAGTCCAGGGTAGAGGGCTCTATTTTCTTCGGTACACAGGATATCATTACCAGCAGCAAGCGGGCGACAGGGTTTCGTAACTGGTAAGTATTTCGTCCCTTTCACCAGGAGGTAAGGATATTTTGGGAATATGGTAATTGTTTCGTTTAAGGATTCGCGGAAAATAGGTACGGAATAAACCTTAAAGTAATTGTAGGTATTATTATCAGTTAACGGAATCTCCATTATAAATGCTATCTGGTTTTTCTTAAGTAATTTTACTCTTATGGTTTGTTCTAATTTTACCAAATTAGTTTCGGTTGGTGGGTACACTAAATTTTCGGTATTGGATATTAGTTTTAAATGATCTAAGAATTCTGTAGAATTTATAATAGATTGATGAAGTATAGATACTCTACTAAAAGCTAGGGCAGTCTCTATTTCATTTAATTTATCAAATATGGTTCGAAAATTGCTTATAAATAAATTGAATAATCCAAAAATATATGTAGAGAAAACCCAGTTATTTTCTCTAGTCGTTAGATGATTTAGCATTATCTCTACACTTTTTAGGCGTGCATCTAGCATAACGGAATTATTATTTAAGGTTTCAGTGGCATAAATAAAGCTGTCCAACATTTTAGAGACTAAGGTGAGTTTCCTAGTCACGATAATTTGGTTGTGACTTAACTCCGAGGTAAGTTTATCATACTTTAGAGCATCTTCATGATCGAGGTTTCCCTTAATAATTTTTAGAACCGACCCTAATGGATTTAGGATCCATCTCTTAAAACGTTGCGGCATAATTTGTTGAAATTTTTGAACGGTTAAATCGCGTATGTGATCTGCATGGGTTTTAACGCTTATAAATTCGCGAGGGTATGGTTCTTTTACTTCAAGTAGTTTACTGAGTTTACGATATTGAGCAATAATTAGATTTAGGTCGTCATAAATATTTTCTAAATTTAAAATCTTTATTATAGTCCAGTGATCTGTTTGTGCATATGCTTGTCCTTGTTTTACCGGAAGTATCCCTGGGTTCTCCTCAAGTGACTGCAGATGATGGGCCAGGATCGGCATCGCAATCATCAGTATGCACCACCTGTGGAGGGCGTTTGATATTTATATTTCTTTAGACTTTGCCTACTACTTTAGTCTTAACATATCGCGGCCTGTCTTTGCTTTTTCTTTTGTTGGTATCTTTAGCAAATACAGTCTTACCACACGGCAATGCTATCTCATCTTCACCGCCTCGCTTTTCCCTAATTTTTTCTTTAATTTCTACCATATTTTCCGCTAAATGTTTGTATAAGAATTTTGTTCGCTTTGCATGGTCTCTTACTAAGTGTTGGAAATACTGCTTACCAATTTCTGTATTAAATGGGCTACCCGTATCGGTGTGTCCGAAAACTACCTCAAAAGGTGTAAGCTCTGTTACTGAATGAATGGTATTATTATATGCTAGTATGGAATACGTCATAACTGATACCGCATCAGAAGGTTTTCTTTCGTATTTTGCCAATCTATAAATTTCTATAATCGTCGAGTGAAAGCGTTCTATAAGGCCCATCTAGTTTGGGCTATTTGGGGTTCCGATGTGTTGTTCAAATTTATATAAGCTTAAGAATTCCTTAATTAATTCATTGTTAAATTCAGAGCCTGGGTCTGAACTTATCTTTTTTGGTATTCCGTAAAAAGAAAAGTACTTCATCAAAGCGCGGACTACTTCGGGGGTAGACCTATTTGAAATTTCTATCGCTTGGCCTAATTTGCTGAACGCATCTATAAGGGTGAGATAATGCTTTCCTTCGATGTTGAACAGGTCTATAAATATTTCTTGAAACGGAGCATCTTGTATTTGGGTTAATTGAAGTATAGGTTTGATTGGCTTCCTGTCGTATTTCATTTTTTTACACTTAGTACAACTATTTATTATTGCCGAAACGGTTTCTTGTAAATTATCCCAGTAGTAATTTCTGCGGATTCTGACTAGCGTCTCTCTAATGCCCCGGTGGCATGTCTTTCCTTCGTGATATTTAACTACAATCGCTCTTTGTTCTTTTTCATCTTCAACAAAAACTACTCGTTCCGTACATTCGAAAAATTTAACCATGTCCTTTTTGAACAGGTGTATAATGATATTACTAAATTGTTTTCGATGTTCTTCTCGTTCAAAATATATAAAATATTTAATTTTAGGCCTAATATATTTCTTTAAAAATTCTTTTATTAACTCGGAATTATCTAATGGTAAAAATACTTCTAGTACCTTTTGTTTCTTTCTAGAAATATCTTTAACCTGACATTCATTTTTGAACCACGAAAATACTAATATTTGATTTGGCTTCGCATCGATAGCCTCGTGTAATATTGGTATACCGTTCGACTCTAATTCTACGGCTGAATGCACAGTTTGGGATTTACTAGATTCTGTAGGCGATCGGATTGGGTATTCGGAAACCTTTCCTGAACTACTAATCGATATTATGTCGGAAAGAGACATAGGGCTCGCTGGAACAGTACTTGTGTCCGATATTATTACAGTGGACGTCGTGTCATTATGTCTTTTATTTTCAGCGTTTAGTTTTTCAATTTCCTTAACAACGTCTTTTAAACGGTCCCTAAGCTTACACTCTTTGCTGTCGAAGTTAACGTCTATAGAATGACCTTCGTCGTCTGAATTTAGTGCATTAATTTTAATTCTGGATAGGGCGTCGGCATTTGTATTCTGTTTTCCATTTTTATAAATAATCTCAAAGTCGTAATCCTGTAATCGTAGTCGCCATCTGGTGAGTTTACTGTTTGGTTCCTTTAATGAATAAAGCCAAACTAAGGGTCGATGGTCAGTGTAAATTACAAATTTCCGTCCGTAAAGGTATGGCCAGAAATGTTTTACAGCCCGAATAATAGCTAAAAGTTCGCGTTCGATGGTGCTGTATCTACTTTCAGTGTCACTAAGCGTCCTACTAGCGTATGCAACATCTATCGCTACCAATAGGGCCCTGTGATAAAACTGCTCCTAAAGCTATATTTGAGGCGTCAGTTGTGAGGATGAACGTCTTTTAGAAATCCAGGTACTGTAGTAATGGTTCACTCGTAAGTATTTCCTTACATTTTTCAAAGGCACTTATATATTTTTCATCGATGATTATTTTATTTCGCTTTATGAGGCATGCAGTTAGGGGTTGTGTGATCTTAGCAAAGTCCTTTATGAAGCGTCGATAATACCCTACCAGCCCTAAGAAACTTTTAATTTCAGTTGTTGTCTTAGGTATAGGAAAATTTAGCACAGCTTTAATTTTGTCGGTGTTCGGTCGTAGCCCTTCTTTCGTAATGGTATGTCCTAAATATAAAACCTCCTTCCTTAAAAATTCAGACTTGTCTAATTGAATCCTTAGATTAGTCGTCCTAAGTCTGTCGAATATTGTCCGTAACTTTTGTATATGTTCTTCCAGACTGGTTGAAAATACAATTATATCGTCCAAATATACCATGCAGTGTATCCCCTGTAATCCCCTTAGCACACTGTCCATGGTCCGCTGGAAAGTTGCAGGAGCTGTCTTCAAGCCAAATGGCATCCTTAGGAATTCATAATGGCCGTTTTGAGTGCTGAAAGCTGTCTTTTGCCTGTCTTGCTCTTCTATTTCAATTTGATGGTAACCGCTTGCCAAGTCGATTGTACTGAAATAGGAACTCTTCCCTAACTTGTCAAACAAATCTGTTATGTTTGGTAGTGGGTATTTGTCGTCGATGATTATGTCATTCAAACGTCGATAGTCTATAACCATACGAAATTTAGTTTCACCAGATGCATCTAACTTTTTGGGTACCAGGTGTACAGGAGCATTCCATGGCGAATGTGACTCCTGAATAACATTGTCCTTTAATAGCTTGTCTACTTGCCTATTTATCTCGTCTACTTGCATTGGTGCCTGTCGGTAAGGTCTGACGTAAATTGGGTCTTCATTTTTTGTACGTATTTTATGTTTAATTTTATTAGCGAAGGCCAGTCATAGGCATAGTCTAAAAATTTTGTCGCGTTCCTCATCGTTAGTGTGATCAAGTCTTAGCTTAAGTAGATTTTCTTCGAGTATCTTATCGATCTCTATGTCGTCATAGGTACTTGTCAAGTTTATGTCGCATTGAGTAGTCTCATACTTAGTAACGGTAAATGGTCGTGTTACTGTCAATATCATCTCATTGTCAAGAACATTCTGTATGACTGTTGTGGCATAACCGTTAACGCAGTTTACCAATGCACTGGGCATTCGTACACCGCTGACAAACTCCTTATAATCAATGATTGCCACTCCAGAACACTGGTCTGTTGGCAACTTTACGCGCTGTTCTGATCGTGGTGGTAGTGTTATAACGTAATTTAAATTATTATTGACTATTGGTATGCAAGTTGTTTTGGTTTTAAGTACAAGTTCTTTAAGGTCGATTATTGTATCTAACTGTTTCAATAGGTCATTACCTATGAGGCCGTCGTAACGAGAGTTGACATCATACAGGTAAAATTTATGGCAATCCGAACTCTTAAAGGTGGGTGGTAGAGGGATTTGTATCACTTCATCGTGTCTACTAGAGGCGTGGGTGCTGACTACTTCGAATGGTTCCTGAGTTATATATTGATAAAAGTGTTGGTATGCCTTACGGGGGCTGATAAAGAATCTAGTACTACCTGTATCTACCATTAATTTTGCATCTATTTCAGAAATATAAATATAGGGTAATTTGAGATTCGGATCACAATTTAATTCTATAACTTCTTGTCTCCTATCGAGGCTTTCATGTGAAAATTTTCAATAGTTTGAGTTTGAGTTTCGTCTGTAAGTTCGTTACAAGTCATTTCGTCAATGGTTTCCTCAGCGGATGGTGTCAGTTCATTGTCGTACTGTTCTAAATACTCGTCTGTGTCATAGTACTCGTCATAATACTGTCCGTCGTTTTCTCTTAAAGTTAACTCGTTTAATCTAAAGCCGGGCTGTGGCCTTGGAGGGGCTGTCCTCATGGAAACGTCAGTCTCCTGAAAATTGGGTTTCTGAATTTGTGGCTTATTGCCGAATTGCGTAGTTGGCATATGGCCAAATTGCTGTTGAGGTCTTTGACCAAACTGTTGTGGTTGAAAGCCCAATTGTGGACGGTAACCGAACTGTTGTGTCTGAGAGCCGAATTGTGGACGATAACCGAACTGTTGTGGCTGAGATCCGAATTGTGGGCGATAGCCGAACTGTTGTGGTTGTTGGCCAAGTTGTGGCCGATAACCGAATTGAGGTGGATGGTAACTCATCTGCTGCATTAGTTGAGGCCGAAAGCCAGATTGGGGCATCCTGAATTGGCTTTGATTTTGAATGCCGAAATTAAATTTTGGTGTACTATTATTTGGTAGTACTGGTTTGTATCCGTAAGGTTGCATTACTGTGTGAGGCATACCACCGAATTTAAATCCCTGCATTGGGACTGATGTTTGAGGTTGCCTTAAACCTATACCGCTACTACCGTGGACACGATTTCGCATATTGTATTGATCGTGAAAGTTGACTTCCTCTAGTACAATGCTCAGCGCGTCCTCTAAAGTCGCTGGCTTCTTTAACCTCACTATTCGAAACCATATTCTCAGGAAGATTGTATAGGAACACGTTTGGGGCCGTATTACTGTAAATTGCCAATTTAGCGCTTTTAAGATTACTATCATCGGATATGTTTACTTTTGAAATTAATAATGATCGAATACTTTGAATGCGGTTACAAAAATCTTGAAAGCTTTCACCGGATTTAATTTTTAAGGATTCTAATTCAATACTAATGCACTCTTCGTTACGCTGGTCTCCGAAGTGCTGTGTTAACAATTCTTTCAACTGGGACCATGTCACGACATCCTCACGTTCCGATAAGAGCGACGCCGCGTTATCTGTAAGTCTACTAGTTATGGAGTGATATACATATAAATTTTGTTCTTCATCACCCCTATACCTACGAATGACATATTCAGATTTCCTCAAAAATAAATTTAGTTGTCTTTTGTCGCCATTAAAAAGTGGAATAAGCCATAGCATTTCTGTAGGTATGGGATTAATTACAACGGTTTGTCGTTCTGCTGCCTGTGGTTGTTCCATCGTTATAGAGTAATGCACGAGTCAGAGGAGTCAGTTAATACAGTGCACTATTTTATGCAATAACAAAACATATAAGGTAGAACAATCTAAAGCATATAACAATATAATTTATAAAATAAAGATAATCTAACCATAAATTTTGTAAAATGTGTAAATGTAGTAAAAAGAAAATAAATGAAATAAAACTGTATTATATCTCTAGCATTCATAAAACATACATTAATTAATTATCTTTAATAGTAAACCTTTAATTAGATTTTATTCTTTATTCTTTATTCTTTATTGTACACACAATAAGTTGGTAACAATTGTTAAATATTTAAATAAATGTGTGCCTACATTATGTTTAATCAATATTTAATCAGTATCAATTTGTGTATCGTAATAAACACACGTATATCGGGCTCCTGAAGTTTTATTGATACTCTCCCAATTAGTACACAACCATACTTGTACAGTGGTGACCCCGATCTTAAGTTACGCGAACACGTTCAAGAATCAAAGTGCGTTTCACTAACCTGACAAAGGAAAGAAGAACCACAATGACTTCGCAGCAAGACGGCCAAAATAAAGCAAGTACGAGCGGGTCAGCAGAAGTAGCAGTTGTTAGTGTTTCCTCGAGAATACCCGAATTTTGGGCCGATCAGCCGCGGCTCTGGTTCATCCAGTGCGAAGCTGTCCTTGCACCGCAGAAGATGAGCGATGAAGCGAGATACAACATGGTAGTCACTAAATTGGGGAAGGATGTAATCCAGCAAGTCAGCGACATCCTTATCAAGCCGCCCGAGGGAAGGAAATTCGATACTTTGAAAGAGCGATTGTTAAAGGTCTACGAAGAGTCCGAGATTCGACAGTTTCAAAAACTTTTGAGTGAGGTGGAGTTGGGAGATCAAAAACCCTCTCAACGCCTTAGGCGGATGAGGGAATTAGCTCGAGAAAAGATACCCGACGAAACACTTCGGATAATGTGGCAAGGTCATCTGCCGTCGTCTGTGAGAAGTGTATTAGCAGTGTGTGAAGTAAAAGACCTGGAGCATTTATCAGCAATCGCGGACAAGGTTGTGGAGACTGCGCGACCCTTACAAGTGACAGAAGTGCAAGCTACACAAAGTAGTACGAACACAGAGACTGCATTAATTCTGGCGGAGATTGCCAAATTAAGTCTAAAAATCAGGGATTTGGAGAGAGATAGACATCGTGATTATCGTAGAAACAATTATCAATATCGCTCCAGATCGCGATCTAACTCACGCGGCCGTACTCGTAATACGACACGGCGCTCACCTGATAGTCCGGACTGGCTGTGTAGTTATCATTATAAATATCACCATAGAGCTACGAAATGTGTAGAACCGTGCGCCTGGCCTAAAACAGACAAGAAGGAAAACTAGATCTGGTGCAATCGCAGGTGGAGATTTGCACCATAGCTCCTGTTCCCCGATTATGTATCACGGACAATAGCAGTGGACTCCGATTTTTAGTGGACACTGGTGCGAACATTTCAGTGCTGCCGGTGAATAAAAATCGCGTATCAAGTGCAAAATGTGAAGACTATAAACTGTACGCTGCGAACGGGAGTGAAATTAAGACTTTTGGTGTTAAAACATTGGACTTAGACCTTAAGTTACGACGACCATTGCGTTGGTCATTTGTGGTGGCAGACGTCAAGCAACCAATACTCGGTGCTGATTTCTTAGCCCATTATAAACTATTAGTGGATGTGAACAATAAAAAACTTATCGACTCAGTGACTAGTCTAAAAACTATTGCGTCTGTGACTGTGCAAAATGAACCGTCCGTGAGAGCAATTGACTGTATGAATGAATATAGCGATATATTAGGCGAATTTCCCAACGTAACGAAGTCAATGTGTTTTAAGGAGCTTCTTTGTCACTCGGTGGTACATCGTATAGAGACTTCGGGCCCCGCTGTATTCGCACGTCCAAGGCCTTTACCACCCGATAAGTACTATAAGGTTAAAGCTGAGTTCCAACGCATGCAAGAGATGGGAATATGTAGACCCTCTAAGAGCAACTGGGCGAGTCCTCTTCATGTCGTTACGAAAAAGAACGGCGAGCTAAGACCGTGCGGCGATTATCGAGCATTGAACGCGATCAGCAAGCCAGATCGATATCCGATACCGCGCATCCAAGATTGTAGTTATTTATTGCACGGGAAAAGTATATTTACGAAAATTGATATTCAACGGGCCTACCATAACATTCCTATACATAAGGACGACATTCCGAAGACGGCTATAACAACGCCTTGAATTTTTACGCCTTGGTTTCGGGTTCCGTACGGCGGCGCAAACATTTCAACGTTTCATGCAAGACGAAGTGTTACGGAATCTTAACTTTGTATTTATATATATTGACGACGTTATTATAGCGTCATCAACGAAAAATGAGCATAGGCAACACATAAGAGAGGTATTACAGAGATTGGATAAATATGGTATTACAATAAATTTAGCAAAGTGCGAATTTGGCATGACTGAAATAGATTTTTTGGGATTCCGGATGTCAAAGGAAGGCATGAAGCCATTGGACGATCAAGTCAAGGTCATTTCTGAATATCCAAGGCCAAAGACAGTGGAAGAACTTCGTCGTTTTCTCGGAATGATCAACTTTTATAGAAGACATTTACCGAAGGCCGCCGGAATCCAAGCGAAATTAAACGTATTTCTCCATAATTGTAAAAAGAAAGACAAGAGTTCGATTCCATGGACGGATGAAAGTATTGAGGCGTTTGAACAGTGTAAACAAAGCCTTAAAAGCGCAGTTACACTGTCATTCCCGTCGCCGGATGCACCGATTGACGGACTGCTCCAGCACATGTGCAGGTGCTGTGTTGCAGCAAAAAGAAGGCAAGGCATGGAAACCATTAGGATTTTTTTCATCGAAATTGAGTGAAACACAACAACGTTACTCAACGTATGATAGAGAGTTGTTGGCCATTTATATTGCTATTAAGCATTTTCGACCTTTTATTGAAGGCAGACCTCTTACAGTACACACCGATCACAAACCAATAGTTTACTCGTTACGTAAAAACACAGTTAGTAAAAATGACACACCACGCAGAATACGGCAACTTGACTTCATAATGCAATTTTGTATAGAAATAAGGCATATTTCAGGCTTGGAAAATACTGTTGCTGGCTGTTTATCAAGAATATCAGAAATTGACATGCCATCACCGCTAGATTATGAAAAGTTAGCCGAAGCACAGAATAATGATTTTGAGCTGCATAATCTAATGAAATCAAAGTCATTGTCTTTTAAGAAAATATTGGTACCAAATTGTAACAAAGCAATTCATTGCGATGTGTCTTTGAACCGAGCACGCCCATATTTGCCTAAGGAATTTCGCGTATCAGCTTTCAACGCGGTGCACGGAATTAGTCACCCGGGCACGCGTGCAACGGGAAAAATGATGCAAGATAGATATATATGGCATGGCATGAACAAAGACGTGACTGAATGGGTCAAAGGTTGTGTAGGCTGCCAAAAATCAAATATACAAAGACATACGATGTCACCCCATAGACATTTTGTAAATAGCGACCGATTTGATCATCTACATATGGATATAGTTGGACCACTTACATATTGTCAAGGCCATGGATATGTTGTGACAATGGTGGATAGGAAAACTGGATGGCCGGAAGCCTACCCAGTCAAGGATATCACAGCCGAGACAGTAGCGGATATCATGTACTCTGGGTGGATATCACGATTCGGATGTCCTTTAAATTTAACTACAGATCAAGGCTCTACTTTCTTATCACAATTGTTTATGCACTTAGCCAAGAGGATGGGTATCAGAAAATTTAGAACAACGGCTTATCACCCCCAGTCGAATGGCATCGTGGAGAGATGGCATCGATCCTTGAAGGGTGCGCTTATGTGCAGAGGCAACACTGACCAATGGGTTTCGGAGTTACCAACAGTCTTATTGGGATTAAGAGCATGTCTGAGAGACGATACGCAAACCAGCGCTGCAGAGATGGTATTAAGAGAAGCACTACGATTGCCTGGAGATTTTTTTCAGCCGCTAAGGCTAGAAACCTCCGACAATATTTTGTTTGTGAAAGAGCTGCGTAGAAAAATATCGCATTTGGCTTCCGTTCCAAGAAAAGAGTTACATCAAGGAAAAATTTTCATACACCCTGACTTAAAAGACTGCACACATGTATTTGTACGGGTTGACAAGGTGTCCAAACCACTTACTCAACCATACATGGGTCCCTTCAAAGTAATTAACAAGACAGAGAAATATTTTAAAATTATGCAATCGGATACGCCGAAAGTTGTAAGCATCGATCGGCTAAAGCCAGCGTATACGATCATATCACAAGAATGCACAGATGCTCCTAATAAGGGAACTCCGAACGTAAGCAGTAATAGCAAGGTGTCGAGATTCGGACGAGTAATTAAACCTGTTGTTCGTTTCGCTGTGTAAATACGTGTGTGTGACAGTCAATTAACTGCTAAGATGGGTGCACCGCAGAGCAAAAAAGTTGAAGAGGTGATCATCGCGCAGAACGGCGCCGGGAACAGCGCCGCCACGGCGCAGAGCGAGACTCACTTACCGGTGCATGTGCGGCAGGAGACATACCTCCTCATAATAATTACATGCATCCTGCTGGCCATACTACTACTATACGATACGCTACTGTAAGACGGGGTACGCCAGGTACCTGCGGCGGGAGCTGATGGAGCTGCCGCGGCTGGAGCTGCGCGCGGGCGGCGCGAGGGAGCCGGGCTTCGACAGCCGCCCCCCACAGCACGTTATAGTGTAGTGATAAAGTGATAGTGTGATGAAAGTAAAAAAATAATAGTGCGTCATACGGCATTATAGATAGTAATATTTTTCAGGTAACTATTTTTTTTCTATATTTGTTTTTTTTATAAAGGGGATAAAATAAATACATTTAATTTTATAGCATATAGCTATTATTTTTTTTTATAAAGGGGGGTGTACTGTGCCTACATTATGTTTAATCATCTCCTAAATAGTACACAACCATACGTGTACAAATGTACAAAGGCGAGCTTAACCCTAATAAGAGTTCTCTTCCAGCAAACCTATTGGGAAAGAGAAATAGTTTTATATGTAAAGCAAGTAGGTAGCAGCGTGTGTACTTAATAATTAACATAACGCTACTTAATAGAAATTGGCTATAAGTTGCAGTTAACAATTAACATATAAGTGTATAACATATAAGTACAATTTATTTTCTTATTTCTTTTATTCTTATTTCTATTAATTTACATACATATATACCAATAAAGACAATAAATATATACATATATACACATATACACACACACACACACACACATATATATATATATATATATATATATACATACAAATACATACATACACACATACATATATATACAATTATACATATAAATACATAAAATATGTAAATATTTATAATTCTAAGTTGACAGATAATATTTCTTTACTCTGCTCCGAAAAATATCAAGAGAAGAGCTAGCACGTATGTCATGAGAAATGAGAAGGAGTTTTGAGAAGTAGTTGTTTAGTGGTCCGGCACTGAGTTTCACGAGGTACAAGATACTCAAAACGCTCGCGGAGATATGGAGGTGCAAGATGATTAAAGAGTAGAAAGTATAGAAATGATAACACATGTAAGTCTCGACGTCTACGGATAGGAAGCCATTTTAATTGAGCCCTGTACTCTGAAACATGATCAAACTTACGAAGACCGAAAATAAAACGTATACACAAATTTTGAACACGTTCCAGTTTGTTCAACAGCTCCTCTGAAGCATCCAAAAAACTAACATCAGCGTAGTCAATGAGAGGAAGAAGAAATGCTTGAGCTAAGGTTATCTTAGTTTTTAACGGTAAAAATATCTGGAGACGCTTCAGAGATTGAAAAGAGTAGTTCACTTTTCTGCTAATCATATTAATGTGAGCGACCCAAGACAAATTATTTTAGTTTATTACTTTTATAAAAGTCTTATTTTTTTTAAAGCGTTCAATAATCTCTGTGCGAAAGGCACTCTGCGTCCCTTAAGCTTATCAGAAGAGAGTTAATTAAAAACCAGATACGTTATAATGAGAGAAGTCCGATCTCAATAATAACAAATTAAATTAAAAGTGAAGGATAACTGTGGTATCAAGGATGGTGAAGAGTTTTACTCACCAACCACCTGCTATTCCCATGCCTTCCGCTTCCACTTCCCTTGATGACAAATTTATTTGGTTCTTGAATTTGCCCAACAGCTATTCGCACCGCTATCACGAATCCAGGCGAATTTGGGCACCTGAATATATCGAGAGACGGCACAGCTTTCACGAGCAAATCCTACTGGCTGCGCCAGTCAAATTTCGGGAATGTCGAAAGGAGTTTTTAAAAACTAAACTACAACTAAATTAATACGTCTCACCGATTTGGAGGTGGCTTTAATAATGAATCAATCTTAAAGAGTCTGTTCGTACGCAGACGTTCGACTCATCAACTAAGTACTAGGAATCTTATATAAAATGCTGATGTGTTACTTTTATTGCTTAGCCTAAATAATACAATATAATACATATTAATATACTAGTCTAAAACAGAGGGACGGGGTGCATCCATAACTACGCCGGTGCCAATATCTATCGAGTGAGACCCCCAGCAAGGATGCACGAACGAGAGTGACCACACTTTTGGAAGACTGTCGCAGCGTTCTCTCCCCGAACGAAATGGTCAAGGCGAAGAAGTTGTTACTCAAGTATGCCTATGTATTCTCATCAAACGATGCTGACGTAGGAATGACTGGTTTAGTTCAACACAAAATAAACACAGGAGAAGAATTGCCTATCCGTCAGCGACCAAGAAGATTGCCGGTAGCACGTGAAAAGAAAGTGGAAACCATGATTGAGGGAATGGTGAAGGATGGTGTTATTGAACCTTCATTTAGTTCATGGTGTTCACCCGTGGTGCTGGTAAAGAAGAAGGATGGCAGCATGCGGTTCTGTGTTGATTACCGCCGTCTGAACGACGTTACAAAGAAGGACAGCTATCTCTTGCCAAGAATTGATGACACGCTGGACATGCTTACAGGAGTAAAATGGTTTAGCACGCTGGATCTAAAAAGTGGCTACTGGTAAGTTGAAATTGACCCTAAGGACAAGGAGAAAACTGCGTTCTCGACGGGAAAGGGTCTGTGGCAATTCAAAGTAATGCCGTTTGGGTTGTGCAATGCTCCAGCAACGTTTGAAAGGCTGATGGAGCTTTTACTTACTGGGCTAATTGGCGATGCCTGTCTGGTCTACTTGGATGACATCATCATCGTGGGCCGTACGTTTGAGGAACACCTTCAGAACCTGGAACGCGTGCTCATGAAGATTCGGAGTGCCAACCACAAGATGAGTCCGAAGAAATGTTCACTATTCAAACGGAAAGTCAACTTTTTGGGGTATGTAGTGTCGGAATAAGGTATCCGTACGGATCTGGAGAAAATCGCCGCTGTCAAAGATTGGCCGGTTCCAAAAGACAAGACGCAGGTTAGAGCATTTTTGGGTTTGTGCTCCTATTATCGGCGATTTGTGAAGAACTTTGCAGATATAGCCAAACCTCTGCACAAACTAACCGAGGAGAAGCGACATTTCTGCTGGGATGAAAGTTGCAATATCGCATTCCAGGAGCTCAAGGACCGTCTGTGCAAAACACCCATTTTGGGATACCCTGATGCAAGCAAAGAATTTATAGTTGACACAGACGCAAGTGATATAAAACTTGACGGTGTGTTGTCTCAACGGAATGGTGACCAAGAGGTCGTGATAGCGTACTTCAGCAAGTCATTGTCAAAACCGGAAAGGAACTATTGTGTCACAAGACGCGAATTGCTAGCTGTGGTAAAGTCCTTGCAGCATTTTAGCAAATATTTTCTGGGGCGGAAATTTCACTTACGAACTGACCATGCTGTACTAAAATGGCTGTTACAGTTTAAAAACCCAGAAGGACAAGTTGCGAGGTGGATTGAACTACTGCAGGAATACGACTTTGAGATCGAACATCGCAGCGTGAAATCTCATGGCAACGCAGATGCATTGTCAAGAAGACCTTGTCCTGAAGATTGCAAACATTGTACTAGGCAAGAGAGTAAGGAAGTGGTATCCGTGAGGATGCTCAGGACAGACCACCTCAGCAACGAGTGGAACAACAGCTTACGACATGCACAGCAGGAAGATCCGGACATCAAGCCGATTCTGCTATGGATGAAGGCCAGTGCTCCCAAGCCCAAGTGGAGTGACGTCTCAGCGATGAGTTCGACCACTAAAAGCTATTGGGCCCAGTTGGGAAGCTTGCTGCTTCAGGATGGAGTTCTGTGCCATAAATGGGAAAATGTTCGAGGAGACAGATGACATTTGCAAATGGTCGTCCCTAAAGCTAGAGTACCGGATGTTCTACAGCTGTACCATAATGATTGTTGAGGAGGCCATCTGGGAGTTAAACGGACTCTACTGAAGGTCCGAGAACGGTTTTACTGGGTCCACTGTCGAAACGATGTCGAGGACTGGTGTCGCAAATGTACAAGTTGTGCGGCTGTAAAGGGACCTCAGACTCGTAGTAGAGGTGCATTAAAGTTGTACAATGTTGGTGCACCATGGGAGAGAATAGCCATTGACGTGGCGGGGCCGTTTCCGGAGAGTGAACGCGGTAACGAGTATTTCATGGTTGTGATGGATTACTTCACTAAGTGGCCAGAGGTCTTCGCCATTCCAAATCAAGAAGCTTCAACAGTTGCAGATAAACTAGTTAATGAATTCTTCTGTCGTTTTGGAGTACCTTTAGAGATTCACAGCGATCAAGGAAGGAATTTTGAGTCTCAAATATTCCAGGAAACTTGCCAAGTTGTGGGTACTCATAAAACAAGAACGACTTCTTATCAGCCGCAATCTGATGGAATGGTTGAACGATTTAATCAGAAATTGGAGAGGTACCAAGAAAAAGTAGTAGACAATCGGCAACGAGATTGGGACAAGCACATACAACCGTTTTTGTTGTCATATCGAAGCGCTGTTCACGAAAGTACATCAGTGACACCAGCTTTCGCAAACATTGGGAGAGAATTACGGCTGCCTGCGGACCTGATCACCGGGATACCACCTGATGAACCACGCAGTATAACCGATTATGCAAATGACTTGCGGAACAAAATGAATGACGTTTATGAGCACGTCAGACAATCGGGCCAGCAAATGTCTGAAAAGATGAAAACCCGGTACGACCGCAAAATGAACAACAAAGGGTTCGACGAAGGTTCACTAGTATGGTTGCACAATCCAGTCTGCAGCAAAGGGAAATCTCCTAAGCTTCAAGCTAAATGGGACGGCCCGTACCGGATTGTGACCAGAATCAAAGATGTAACCTACCGGATACAGAAAGGCGCAAGAGGGACTCCTAAGATCGTCCATGTGGATCGCCTGGCGCGTTATTATGGGACCGATAATGCTCGGGACGAGCATGTCTTAGGAGGGGGCAGTGTTGCGCGAATAAGTAGACGTCATGTATCCGGCACTTGCGCCATCTAGTGTCAGGAACGAGAGCGAGGGGAGCTTTCCAGAAAATGACATCACTAATCTTTCAACCGACAGCGCCATCTAGTCTCGGAACGAAGAACTAAGCTTAGAAGCTTACTTCTAGAGAAGTCGACACTCGAACTCTCGGACCCTTGCGCGTGTTTACTTGAATATTCTGGATGTTTCTGTGCTAATTTGTATTTATAGGCGATGTAAAATGCGATCGGTGAAGTATTGAATTTGGCGAGACAAGCGAAGCTTAGGAGCGAAATCAAGCGAATCAGTGTGATTATTTATTAGTGTTTTAAGTTTTAATTGGTGTAAATAAAATAAAAGTGTTAATTTAGGTAATCCTATCGGCAATTTTTATTGGCACGAACCTCGAGCTCGTAACAATATCGTATCCTTTCCAGTCCAGTAGCATGAAAACGTCTTTCAATGCAGCGGTGAGGAGTTTCAGGGAAATAACGTCACCCTGTCTTACACCTCTCTGCAGTTGGATAGGTTTCGTTCTCTCGTTCTGTACTCGGATAGCCATCGTAGCCCTACTGTATAAACAGCTGCTGCAACCTCCCTGACGCGATGGGAGCGAAGATCCTGCCGCACGGCTTCCACCTCCAGTGCATGGGCCAAGGCGTCCTTAAGCATCTCGTGGTGTCCGAGCCTCACAGCAGCTCTGACTTCAAGGTCGCGGATGCCGTCGATGAACGTCTGGACCAGGTTCCCTTCAATGAGCGCAGGTACAGACTGGTATGCTTTTCGAACCATCTTCTCCACCTCAAGGGCCCACTGCTGGAGGTTTTCGTTGCTGCGTTGCACGCGATCTTTAAGCTGCGCGCGAAAGACGTGTTCCAGGTGAGCGTCGCCATATCTCGCCTCCAACGCCTCAAAAAGCTGCTCGTAGGTCACTTTCTTACCGAGAGCTTCCAACACAGTTAAGGCTTGGTCGCGCAGGCCTAGGGTGAGTGCAGTCATGGCTTGGCTTTTATTCCAGCCGTTCACCTTCATGACGGCCTCGAACTGGACCTTGTAGGCCGACCAGGAAGACTTCCGTCGAACGGCGGCACTTTGAACCCACGTAGCGAAGGTGTTGTAGCTACTACAGCGTTTTCTTCATGTCAGCCATCACGTTATCAACCCGATTGTTCACTTGGTAGATTTGGGTTTTAGCTTCCTTGATTTGGGTTTCAGCTTCCGACAAGTGCTTGTGATGTTGAGCAACCCTATCCTTCACCTCCCTTATCTCTTTCCCAAAGGTGGCATGAAGGTCCTTCATAAGGAGCATCTGCTCTTCCAATCGACGGGCCTGTTCCTCTTGTCCGCCCCGCAGCTCACTTTCGATTTGCCGACGATATAGTCCTTATGGAAGAATCGCTGGAGGACTTAAGCACTATGCTCAATGACCTCAATAGTGCTTCTTAACGGATAGGTCTTAAGATGAACATGGACAATACAAAGATCATGTTTAATGTCCATGTCACACCTATGCCGGTAGTTGTTGGGAGCACTAAGCTCGAAATTGTTGACGAGTACGTTTACCTGGGATAAATAGTACGACTAGGTAAGACCAACTTCGACCAAGAGGTCAATCGACAGATTCAACTCGGCTGGGCAGCGTTCGGGAAATTACGACACATCTTCTCGTCAGGTACACCTCAAATCCTGAAAACTAAGTTGTACAATCAGTGCGTGTTGCCAGTGTTGACCTACGGAACCGAGACGTGGTTCTTCACTGCTGGCCGTATGAGCGATGGCAAGGGCTATGCTCGGAGTTTCTCTGCGTGATAAACTTAGAACCTCATTTCTAAGTTCCGCAGTAGAACCAGAGTGACCGACATAGTCCAACGGATTAGTAAGCTGAAGTGGCAATGGGCCGGCCATATAGCTCTAAGAACCGACAACCGTTGGGGAAAAAAAGTTCTCGGGGGGCAGCCTCGTACCGGTAGGCGAAGTGTAGGGCGACCCCCCACTAGATGGAGTGACAACCTGGTAAGACATGCAGGAAGTCGATGGATGCAGGTGACTCAGGACCGTGCTTTGTGGCATATCTTGGGGGAGGCCTATGTTCAGCAGTGGACTTGTGAAGGGTTGTACTGATGAGAATGATGATGATTATAAACTTTACTATTATATGTCTTTAATATATGGGACTTCAACCCACGACTCTACTATTGTAATGTACATTGGTGAACCGCCAAGCTTCAAGATGGTGTGGATGGTATCGGGACGTTTGCCGCGTAGTGCGTTCACGAAATTTGGCGGCTGGGATTAATCCGATAAATTCCTCAGAGCACTCCCCGTGGTATATGCGAAAGAAAATGCAAAGAGATACAACATCTCTTCGTAGCGCCAGTGAATCGAGCCAATCGGAAAGCACTCGGTCGTCGACGATTCGAACCGCTCTGCGCTGGATGCGGTCAAGCGGAAGGCGCTGCCACTGGGGAGTATTCCACGTGCGGCCGAACCTGCGCCTTAAACTATCATTAGTCCCTAATATGGGTCTATACATCGTGCAACAGTACTATAAGTAGTCGGTTACCCGATCAGCCCATATATATGTACACCTTTGGGTATGCGTCTCCGGTCGCTATATAGATAAACAATCTTAACCCGAATACCCTCCATGTATATATGAACACGCTGCTACTCTACACGAACACGCTCAACGACATAGGCAATTTTTGACCTATTTCCCAATTATTTTATAAATGATGTTATATCTTTATTATTATAATATTTTTGACTTGTAGTTCTATTATTTAACACATTTCGAATATTTTAACAAAGTTTTTTAATTAATTAATTGATTTTGAAAGGCAACACGAATGAAATGAAATTTAGTATAATAATTAGAGTCCAAAATGTATTTATTTTAACTTTATGCTTATTAATGTATTTTAATTGTTTAACATATTACTGCAAAGATAATTTTTGACGGCTTCATATGGAAATAACCATTAATTATTAATAATAATAATGGACAGGCTCAATCGGCACATCTCGATGAGAGGGTGGAGGAAATGTATGAGGATATCTTCAAAGCCATGCATTCCTTCACAACCCACTATACGGTGTTAATAGCAGCCTTCAACAGAAAACTAGGCACAAGAGAGAATGGCGAGCTGAAAGTAGGGAAATTCGGAATAGGGCAAAGGAACCTAAGGGGCCAGCAGCTGGCCCACTTCACAGAGATATTGGGACTCTTTATGATGAACTCTTTCTTCTAGAAGCGGCAATACAGGAAGTATACCTATTCGAGCCTGTTAACTGTTCAATGATGTCTCAGTGATCGTGGGGGTAAAAATTGGCACCGATTCGGTTAGAGGCACACTGAACCTAAACGTTAAGTTGGAGAGGTCTCGTCTAATGAAGTTAAGACTCCGTACCTCTCGTGCTCTAATCTAAAGTCCCAAAACGTTTCAGCTAGAGTTACAAAACCGTTTTCAGTGCCTAGAAGACTGCAATGCAGTGGACGATATGAATGATAAGCTCATGGAAACTGTTCATACGGTTAGAGCTAAGTTCCGTAAGACCCGCCGCAGAAGAACACAAAAACTCTCCGATCACACTCTTAATCTTATGGCTGTTAGACTAGAAATGAAGCTGCAGTCTTCAGCAAATTTGACAGCATACAGGCGACTGAAGAGACAAAACTCCAAAAACATGCGGCAGGATTTATGCAACTTTAATACGGCTCGTAATGAAGAAGCGATCGAGCGGAACCAAGGTTCCAAAATCTTTGCCAGAGATCTGTCTCCCAGAAAAAGTTAACTGTCAAAGCTGAATACCGGGGCTGGTAACATCGTTTCCGGGACACCTGAGATTTTGAGTGAGATTGAGAGGTTTTATGGGCAACTGTACACATCGTCGTTGGAAATACACGCAAGTGTGAGTAACGATCCGAGAGCAAGTCTTATCCGGCACTAAAAACAACAAGTTCCCGGGCAAGGATGGAATTACAGCGGAGCTTCTGAAAGCTGGTGGAAAACCCGTACTTGAAGTCCTTCAGACTCTTCAATTTCTTCTCCATGGCGGAACTACTCTGGAGGCGGGGAGCGGAAGTGCGGTGGTCTTGTTCTTCAAGAAAGGCGACATCGCTCTCTTGAAGAACTACGTACCGATTTCTATTCTGAGCCGTGTCTCGACTCGATCACTTCCAGCCTCCCGAAAAAGCCAGTTTCCGAAAGGGCTTTAGTACCATTGACCACACACATACTCTTCGGCAAATTGTACAGAAGACCGAAGAGTACAATCTGCCACTTTGCATTGCGTATGTGGGTTTTGAGAAAGCCTTTCAATCCGTCAAAATCGGGGGTGGGGGGGGGTGCTACACTCCCTTTAGCGGTGTCAAGTTGACTGTCGGTATATGGAAGTGCTAGAGTGTTTGTGCAGTAGGGCTACGATGGCTATCCGAGTACACAATCGGAGTACGAAACCGGTCCAACTGCAGAGAGGTGTAAGACAAGGTGACGTCATATCCCCGAAACTCTTCACCGCTGCATTTGAAGACGTTTTCAAGCTACTGGCCTGGAAAGGATAAGGTATTAACATCAATGGCGTATCCATCACTCACCTTCGATTTGCCCACGATATAGTCCTTATTGCAGATTCACTGGAGAACCGAATTACTATGCTCAATGACATCAAGAGTGTAAACTTTGTAAACAGTTTACGGCGGGACAGTTTACGGGACAGTTAACGGTTACGTCATCGATAAGCAAAAATATTTTATTTTTTATTTTATTAAATATGACGATCCTAAGCACGTTAAATGTGTGGAGAGAAAATTAGAATCATAATTTAAGTCCTGTATTTAAATATTAACTAAAGCATTAGTAGTAACAGTGTCACTAAGAAAGTAACATTAGGAGAAAATGTGAATTGAATCGCACACGCAAGAGTGCGTGCGATTCAATCGTACGCATGGTTGTTGCCCATAAATCATATTCAATTTAGAATATTTTCAAATAATGGTAGAAGTTATTTACTCGTATTTTCTAAAACTGTTATGGCGGTATATCATTATTTATATGTGTGAACTTAACTATACAATTTGTTTACTCTTTGAAAATTAACCCTGTGTATATAAAGATACGATATTGCTACCATTATAGAGTATAAAAATAAATATATTCGTTTTTTTCAACCTGCAAAGGTCCACCGCTGAACATTGGCTTCTCGCGTCTAGGGCAATTTGCTTCAAATATGTAAACGAGGTGAATACACCACTATCTACCGGAAGCCTCTAGATTTTCTGGCATTTCTCATAGTCGCCTCTTACGACAAACGGGTATTGGATTCTCTTAAGTTGCCACTACACGTCCAAATCGACACAAAATTGTAGTCACGTCATTAAATTCTAAAAATCAGTTTTGTCCAAATAATTTTATTGAAATGAAGAGAGATTTTAAACACAGCTTATTCATTGTTGAGCTTTAAACAATTTCGTTCAGATCAATATTACATTTATATAATTAATAACATATCCGGTATCACGCACGTCAAAATTGCTTGTTATTAAAATCTTACATAAGTACAATAACGAATATGGGCCATTCGTTTTATATTCATAGTTCAGACAAAATGTGTGCACGGTGTAAAAATGTGTACATTATTATTTTAATGTGTGCGGGTTTGACCGACGTAAGATTTCTATTACTTTTAACGTTTATTAAAGTCTTTAAAGAAAACTGTGTATTTCGAAAAGTGTTTATTGTGAAAATTATTTAATGTTTAGTTACGAATTAGATATAATTACTCAAAAAATATCCAAGCCATATCAAGTCAAGAAAGACTTTTATATGTGCAAATAAATCTTTATCATATTGTAATAATACTAGTTTTTACGGAATTTATCGCGTATATTTAACTTTTTAAATACCCGACGTTTCGAACGCTTTACAGCACTCATGGTCACGGGCGGGACTGAGATGTTCAACGTCCATATGTCATAGTTAACCGCGGTTACCATAGATTAAAATTTAACTTTTGTTCCGATCTATGCAGTATGAACTTATGGTATCTTGAAGTCTTGCAGTTGTATGCTTGGGTTGGGATTTAATTTTATTTATTATAGGATCCCAAGCAGATGGTAGCACCCAGCCATCTTCTCTATTGAAATTAGGATGTTTTTTGATTTCAATAGCCTCGCGAATCATCCTTGGAAGGAATCGGTGTTCTTTAGCGAGGATCTGCGGTCTATCAAATCTGATGTAGTGACGGGGGCGATCCTGTACGTGTTCACAGACTGCAGACTTCCCGGAGCGTCGATTCTTCACATCAGCAACTTTTGTCGGATGTAAGTACTTATAAAAAGGTTAAAAACGACCCAACAAATAGCACACTAAAAACAACTAGTGACCTCATAAAGAAACACTCCGAAAAATTAAATCTGGACGTAAAATGGATAATACCTACGTGCGCCAAATCACCAAAATTGTATGGGTTACCAAAAATACACAAGCCCAATGCTCCATTACGTCCCATAGTGAGCCAAATCGATTCACCAACTTACAGATTGGCTCAACACTTAGCGAAAATACTCTCACCACTCAGGGGACATACAAGAGCACACATAAAGGATTCCTACCATTTTGTCAGCGAGATTAAAGACCTACATCTGGCAGACAATGAAACTATGGTCAGTTTTGATGTGCAGTCATTGTTTACATGCTTACCTGTTGAAGACTGCATCTCAATTGTAACTAGAAGGCTGGAAGAAAACAACATGCCCGTAGAATATGCAGTATTACTCAGACACTGCCTTACATCTGGCTACCTATTGTGGAAGGAGGAGTTCTACAAGCAAGTAGATGGTGTGGCGATGGGCTCACCTGTATCTCCCATTGTCGCCGACATATTCATGGAAGACTTTGAGGAGAAAGCCCTGCTTAGTTCTCCCATAAATCCAAGGTTCTACAAGCGGTACGTAGACGACACTTTCACAATTCTACCTTTAGATAAATTAACTGCATTTTTAGACCATCTTAACTCTATAAATTCTAAAATTCAGTTCACAATGGAGTTAGAGGCAAACAATTCCTTAGCTTTTCTAGATGTGTTAGTAATTCGGAATCCTGATAACACCTTGAGCCATACTGTGTATAGAAAAAAGACCCATACAGATAGATATTTAAACGGTGATTCTCACCACCATCCTTCACAGCTAGCTACCGTGGGTAAATCTTTGTTTCAGAGAGCACGAGGGATCTGTGACAGTAAACACCTGGCTGCAGAGCTCCACCATGTCAAGCAAGTTTTGCATGACAACAAGCTTCGAGTCCCGCGCCTACGTCACAGTGAACGAGTGAAGCCGGCCACAGTCGAGCGTGTACCTGCTGTACTGCCATATGTTAGAGGAGTCACTGACAAGATTGGCTACATCTTGAAGCGCGCTTCCATCAAAACATACTTCAAGCCGCTGAAGAAGATTGGTCAGTTTTTACCATCGGTCAAGTGTAATGTCCCTCTGCAAGATGCAGGAGTGTACAAGCTTGATTGTGAATGTGGTCTCTCCTACATAGGACAAACTAAAAGATCAATAAAAACCCGCGTTAAAGAACATATAGCTGATGTGAAGAATCGACGCTCCGGGAAGTCTGCAGTCTGTGAACACGTACAGGATCGCCCCCGTCACTACATCAGATTTGATAGACCGCAGATCCTCGCTAAAGAACACCGATTCCTTCCAAGGATGATTCGCGAGGCTATTGAAATCAAAAAACATCCTAATTTCAATAGAGAAGATGGCTGGGTGCTACCATCTGCTTGGGATCCTATAATAAATAAAATTAAATCCCAACCCAAGCATACAACTGCAAGACTTCAAGATACCATAAGTTCATACTGCATAGATCGGAACAAAAGTTAAATTTTAATCTATGGTAACCGCGGTTAACTATGACATATGGACGTTGAACATCTCAGTCCCGCCCGTGACCATGAGTGCTGTAAAGCGTTCGAAACGTCGGGTATTTAAAAAGTTAAATATACGCGATAAATTCCGTAAAAACTAGTATTATTACAATGTGTAGTGTTCGCGTAAATATAAGAAATCTTTATCATAGTTATTCATAAATTGAGCTAAACATAGATCCAAATTTTAATCGTCAATTTCTTTCAAGTTGCTGCTATTAATCATTTGAATTATTTTGCAGCAACTACATAAAAATGTAGCTGGACAAAAAGAATAAGTTTGCTCATTAAACCTAAAATATAAAATTTCACACCTATCACCCTGTGGGCTAGGCAATGACTATGGACTTCCATTCACACACCTTTCTCGCTTTTTGCACAAACGTAATATATCAACGCGTACACGCCCGTCGTTATCATCATCATCATTACAGCCCTTCACAAGTCCACTGTTGAACATAGGCCTCCCCCAAGTAACGCCACAAAGCACGGTCCCGAGCCACCCGCATCCATCGACTTCCTGCATGTCTTACCAGGTCGTCACTTCATCTAGTGGGGGGTCACCCTACACTATGCCTACCGGTACGAGGCTGCCACTCGAGAACATTTTTTCCCCAACGGTTATCGGTTCTTCGAGCTATACTTGCCACTATATATGCCATGCCATACTATGCCACTTCAGCTTACTAATCCGTTGGGCTATGTCGGTCACTCCGGTTTCACTGCGGATATCCGCATTTCTGAGTCTATAACGCAGAGAAACTCCGAGCATAGCCCTCTCCATAGCTCGCTGAGCGACCTTGAGCGTCCTCATACGGCCAGCAGTGAAGGACCACGTCTCAGTTCCATATGTCATCACTGGCAACACGCACTGGTTGTACAACTTAGTTTTCAGGTTTCGAGGTATACCTGACGAGAAGATATGTCGTAATTTCCCGAACGCTGCCCAGCCGAGTTGAATCCGTCGATTGACCTCTCGGTCGAAGTTGGACTTACCTAGTCGGACTATTTGTCCCAGGTAAACGTACTCGTAAACAACTTCGAGCATAGTGCTCCCAACAACTACCGGCATAGGTGTGACATGGACATTAAACATGATCTTTGTTTTGTCTATGTTCATCTTAAGATCTATCCGTTGGGAGACACCATTGAGGTCATTGAGCATAGTGCTAAGGTCCTCCAGCGATTCTGCTATAAGGAATATATCGTCGGCAAATCGAAGGTGAATGATGTACTCGCCATTGATGTTAATACCGTATCCTTCCCATCCAGTAGCTTGAAAACGTCTTCCAACGCAGCGGTGAAGAGTTTCGGGGATATAACATCACCCTGACTTACACTTCTCTGCAGTTGGATAGGTTTCGAACTCTGGTTCTGTACTCGGATAGCCATCGTAGCCCTACTGTACAAACACTTCAGCACTTCGATATACCGACAGTCAACTTGGCACCGCTGAAGGGACTGTAGCACCACCCAAATTTCGACGGAATCAAAGGCTTTCTAACAGTCCACATATGCCAGGCAAAGTGGTAGATTGTACTCTTCGGTCTTCTGTACAATCTGCCACAGGGTATGTATGTGGTCTGTGGTACTGAAGCCTTTTCGGAAACCGGCTTGTTCGGGAGGCTGGAAGTCGTAGAGTCTGCGTGCGAGACGATTCGTAATGACTATCGAAAATAGAATATAGACGCGGTCCAGAAGGGAAATCGGTCTGTAGTTCTTCAAGAGAGCGTTGTCGCCTTTCTTAAAGAACAAGACCACCTCGCTTCAGTTCCACGCCTCCGGAGTAGTGCCACCATGGAGGACGGAATTGAAGAGCTTCTGAAGGACTTCAAGTACCGGTGTTCCACCCGCTTTCAGAAGCTCCGCTGTAATTCCATCTTCGCCCGGGGCCTTGCCGTTTTTAGGGTGGTGGAGAGCAATTCTAATCTCGCTCAGACTGACGTCCGGGATATCATCGGAATAGTGTCGGATGAGACTTGCTCTTGGATCGTTACTCACACTTGCGTGTGGCTCCAACGATGATGTGTACAGCTGCTCATAGAACCTCTCGATCTCAGGTGTCCCGAAAACGATGTTGCCACACTCAGTTTTCAGCTTTGACAGTTGGCTCTTTCTGGCAGACAAATCTCTGTCAAAGGCTTTGGAGCCCTGGAGCAGTATTAAGGTAGCATAAGCCTCGTCGCATGCATTTGGAGATCTCTCTGTTCGGTTGACTGTATGCTGTCAAATCTGTTGACGATTACAGCCTCATCTCCCGTCTAACAGCCATGAGATTAAGAGTGTGATCGGAGAGTTTTTGTGTTCTTCTGCGGCGGGTCTTGCAGAACTTAGCTCCGACCGCATGGACAGTTTCCACGTGCTTGTCATTCAAATCGTCCACTGCATTGCAATCTTCTAGGCACTGAAAGCGGTTACGTAACTCGAGCTGAAAGGTTTCGGGATTCTGGATTAGAGCACGAGGGGGACGGAGCGTTGACTTCATTAGACGAGACCTCTCCAACTTAACGTTTAGGTTCGGTGTGCCTCTAACCATTCGGTGATCGCTGCCAGTTTTCACCCTTGCGATCACTGAGACATCACTGAACAGTTGGCGTCTGGTCATCATAATGAAGTCAATCTCATTTTTTGTCGAACCGTTGGGGCTCGACCAGGTCCACTTCCTGTGGGCCCGCTTCTGGAAGAAAGAGTTCACCATAAAGAGTCCCTCTTTCTCCATAAAGTCGGCCAGCTGCTGGCCCCTACGGTTCCATTGCCCTACTCCAAACTTCCCTACCTTCAACTCACCGCTTTCTCTTGTGCCTAGTTTTGCGTTGAAGTCTCCCATCAACACCGTGTAGTGGGTTTTGGAGGAATGCATGGCTCTGGAAATATCCTCATACATTTCCTCCACCTCCTCATCGGGATGTGCCGACGTTGGTGCGTGAATCTGTATGACCGAATACCGTTTGGTGATTCTGTGTATAAGGTACGAGACCCTTGTCGACACACTCCCAATTTGACCCATTCAAAATGTCTCCATTGCGTTTGGTTTGGCACTCTCAATTTGACCCATTCAAAATATCTCCATTGCGTTTGGTTTGGGAGCAGTTTTAGTAGTTTAAGAAGGTTCCTAGTATTTTCAAAATATTTAATATATACCTTAATAACATGCTTTTTAGAAAACCTGAAGGTTATATTCGAGAGAGTGCGATTTGCGTACCTAAACGATGAATACGTTCAATATGCCTTCATAAACATATCGCGATACGAGAGGAGAGGTGACTACTACCTTAATTATGAGTTTATAACGAAATACCCGATCACCAATAATTTAATGGTTGGTATGATATATGTGTATATTTTAAGGTAAAACAAGCAGATGTTAGCTAAATTTGTCAAAACTGAAGACAGGATTGTCTTGTACCAATACTCCTGGAAATCAACATAGAAAACATTAAGGGGTAACTCAAAGCGTTATTCTTGCAAAAATAATTAATTGTACAGTACACACACATACGTTTCCACGCAATGACCGTGTAAGAATATCCACTATCACATATCATTCCCTGGGTGTCGTAAGAGGCGACAGAGGGATACCGTAATGGGAAATAGGCAGTGGCAACTGTGGCAAATGTACCTCCAGTAAGCAATAAGTGGGGGAGCGTTCAGAAGTGCATTTGCGACGAGTTGTAATGAGTTAATAAATGCTTAAACTGGATTAACGTGTCCATTTCTTTGAAGGCAGTTTGTCTATTTTCGGAAAGATCCATGTTGTACAATGCTTATCTATATGATATGGGGTAGTGGTCTATATTCCAACATCGCTTTAAGACTATGTGTACAGTTTAAGCATGCATCACCGAATATCAAAAACGTAATACATAGTAAGTAAGAAAAAAAAATGATATTAAAACCAAGTCTTTTTTAACGAAACAAAAACTCTTTAACACGTGAAATTTCTTTAAAAAACTGCATAATAGACCATTCTCAGCGACGGCACTGGTTTTTAGTACTAATCAGTTCCTAGCGAAATTCAGCCAGCTGTATTTACTCTCTAAACATGTCTAATAATTTGAAAAAATTCAACAAAACTGCATTATTAGTAAAGTTAACCTTTTTATTTAAAAAAAAAAAACACAACCTGAGTAGACGGGTTGGTAGCGTACAGTGCAGTGCTGACATGTTCACGTGTAATTACTGAGTTACCACGGACATGTTTGGCGATGTTTAATTTAAATTTAAGTATCCGTCATCCTTCCTCCGTTAACCAACTTAGAGCGAAAGTTTACCCAAAAACACTAAACCCAATGCAAAATCTGGTAAATGGGCAGCGTTACAACGACAACAACAGTCAAAGACAAAGTCAAAACTATTTACTCGTATAAAGCTCTGTGCGACTGTGGACCTAAAAATACTATTTAATACCTCGTGCTATTTTGTCGCTCCGTTCCGTTTCCTTGCAGATACATTTGCTGTATTACGAATTTTTGGGCTACCGGTACGAGCGCAGTTTCATAGAGTGTCATCACAATTTATGCGATTTTCTTAACGATCAGTAGATCGGAGAAAAATTTAGAAAAAGAGGATTAGAATGTCCGGTAAAACCGGTAAGAATTTTTATCTCTTTAAAGGACTTATAAGAGGATAAGATTATTACAGCCTTGTTATAAAGGAGTATATCATCATCATCATCATCATAATTATAGCCTATCACAAATCCAATGCTGTACATAGGATTCCCCCAAAGAACGCCATAAAGTACGGTCTTGAGCCAAAGGCATTCATCGGCATCTTTTACCAGGTTCTTCTAAATGGGGGGGGGGGGGGGGGGGGGCGATAGTACACGTCGAAATCATACAATCATATTATATATTTTGCACTTGCATTTAACTGTCTTTGCCTCTTACTGAGTTCATTTCAATATATTAACGCACGTATTGACTTTATATTTATTTTTCTTTCTTATTGTTCAACAAATATTGAGAAAAAATTCAACCTTTGTTCGAGTACTAAATAAGAAATTTGCGTTAAAAGCCACGTGTAATATAACTGTTATAGTTTTTTTTATAGGACAAGGCTGACAAGCGAGCACGCAGTCCACCTGATCCATCCTGATCCAGTGTATGCTGTGGCCCATAGACATCTACATCTATCCTCGTTTGCGAATCAAAATGCAGATGCGTTGTCAGCCTTGAGGACCAAGATGGAATGCCTCTTTTCCAGTAAAAAGGGTCTCCGGATCTCTACACTCACTATACGAAACACAGCAGCATTAAGCTGCTATTTGACGCTGGTATTCTGTGAGAGCGTGGTCCTTCCCCGGTCGAGCCGACCCATTCGTGCTACAACTATTCAATTAATATTGCTGCAGCATGGCTCTACCACGTAAAAAAGTAGTATATTATAGTAAGTATGATTCGTGGTTAATATTTTTGTATCAAAGAACTGTAAAGGCAGATTGATGAACACATTTCCAGAAGTATTGTTCCTCTGATGCTGCTGCCCAACGTCGGTTTGGATATTTTATGTCTGCCGTAAACGAGTTGGTCTTATCGCCACTAGATTATTTTGGCTATGTTCCTATATCTAACTGGGTGTTAGATTATTTTACATCACCACTACCACATGGCCTTATAAGATTGCCATTGCATTATATATATATGCATAATAAATATGTTGTTGAAATCAAAAATAACCTCACTTGTATGTTTTTTAGGGCAAATTATACTCTTTCAAGAATTTCTCAATACATATGGATGACATTCCTAACGTTTTCCCATATGAAAAGGGCTTAATCAAGGCTAAGATGCACTTGGCCGACTCTAATAATACACGAATAGCAGAAATAGATCTTTAATTATCATTCAAAAATATAAATAAAGGCAAAAAACGCAATTAAACTATGGCATTTTGAAATTCTCTTATTGAAATTAAAGACATAAAATATGGCTTTTGGTTTTATTCATTCCTCTATAGACGTATGTATAAAAAACATTATAATTTTTTTTATTATCCGTCTGGTCGATTTGAAATAAAAGGGATGTAGCTTGTTACTTCGTATCTAGACCAAAAAAAGACGTGTGGCACTCGGGGACTACCGCGGTAAAGCTATTGCAAAAAAATAAGCAATTATAATTATTTATTTATTTTATTTATGCAGTATTTCTTTTTCTTTGATATTAATTCAAGTTACACTTTTTGAGCGTGGTGACCGATAAGAAAACAATTTTTTTTCTTTTATTGAATAAATAAATAATAAATGTACTTTGTTCATTCATATTCAAAACACTTTATACACAAATTTTACAAGTACAGCTATTCACTGTTGTACATAAATACCTATACACCTATATACTTTCTCATAAACAGCTGCTTATGTATTCGTCCGATTTCGGAGCAGCTCGTCTCGATTCGTGCGAGCTTCGTAGAGTCGTACAATACGTCTAGTTGCACGCACATAAACACCGTGTCGAAGACTGCCGAAAAGAAACGACGTTAGACAATGCACGGCCTTCAAGCCACACCTCCGTGCCCGTCGGAGTGGGGAGCGTCAGGTTTTTTCGTTACGGAATTTCTGGATTCGGTCCCCGCGCTCAAGGCCCGCGATAGAAGCTATGCAATAGCTTAAAAAGAATCAATAACTATTCAATGTGCAGTATTCGTGTAATTAGAAATCATCATGCGTTTAATGAGAAATAATAATAGAAAAAGAAATGCAGCACTATGCGAATACAACACTGGTCATGAAGGTCTACAATCGCACATTGTAGTCAAGCGTACATAAGCACTCACCACACCTGTCACCCAGAGGGGTAGGCTGAGACTACAGTCCTGGTTGGCACGATCCCGACACATGTCTCTTGCCACCTCCGCATCCATGTACCTACGCATACGTGCTCGTCGGTTAAGGGTACTCCTAGTTTGGCCTATTTTCAATATATTGCCAATTTGTTCGATAAACTTTCGCCTAGGACCTTCCTTTCCGACTCTGCCGTTCACTTCTACAACATAAATTTAGTGTCATTTTTGTCACTATTTCCTCATTCATTCTTTCCACTTGACCAGTAGTCAAGCACTGGCATAATAAAATCGAAGATAAAGCACTTACTTCTCCTAGGTGAAATATTAATTAGAAACAAGTTTCATCCTCCTCCGTTTAAGCGATTACCTATGGAATTGCCGTTCTGCAATACCGGCCATTTCAAATCAAAATAATTTTTGTTTGTGTTATGGTCCCCACACACGGACACTTAAAATGATCAGTCGAACTGACATACAATCAAAAAATAATCGTCAGTGTGAAATCTTATGTTGAAATTTTAACTGATGGCTGGATGATTTTTAATTATAGTAGCTACCTGTATTATTTCTACGGTGTTTAGGTTTTTTATTATTTTATATATTTAGAAAATTTTGTTTGACGGAGGATGGAGACTAAGGTGACTCTGATGATGTCGCCTTCCTTATGATTGACACAGAAGGTGAGTAAAGGATCTCTGTAATAAAACGAAGAGCCATTGTGTTAAAACTCATATTCAAAAAGGTTCGTGAAGATCTAGATGACTGTGATGATATCACGACGTCACTGACGTCATTCCATGGTACCATTGTGTTTGGACTCATTTGAAAGATTCTTTTACTAGTCATAAAGACCTAGATGACTGTGATGATTTCACCTTTCTTATGGAAGAATTCGAAGGTAAGTTTGAGATCTCAGTGACGGCACTACATAGAACCACTATGGGTACATTTAAAAGGGCTTATAAAGACCTAGGTAACTGAGATAATCTCACATTCCTGCCAGCGGACTCAAAATGGGTAAAGGGTCTAGATTATCCCACTACGCAGAACTATTGTTTTTAGACTCATTTAAATACCAAGGTGCCTGTGATGATCTCACCTATCTGATGATAGTGGACTCCGAAGTTGAGTGTAGGATCTCAGTCATGGCACTAGATAGGACGGTCGTGTTTCAACTCATTTCAAAGGGTTCATAAAGACCTAGGTGACTGTTATGATCTCACCTTTCTGATGGTGCATTCCGAAGATGTATATAGGATCTGAGTGATGGCACTAGATAGGATGATCGTGTTTCAGCTCATTTGAAAGGGCTAATAAAGACCTAGGTGACTGTCATAATCTCACCTTTCTGATGGTGCAATCCGAAGATAGACATATGATCTCAGTGACGGCACTAGATAGGATGATCGTGTTTCAACTCATTTAAAAGGGCTCATAAAGACCTAGGTGACTATTATGATTTTGCTTTTCTGATGGTGTAATCTGAAGATGGATATAGGATCTCAGTGACGACACTAGATAGAATGATCGTGTTTCAACTCATTTAAAAGGGCTTATAAAGGCCTAGGTAACTGTTATGATCTCACCTTTCTGATAATGCAATCGGAAGGTGAGTATATGGTACGATCTCAGTGATGGCACTAGACAGGATGATCGTTTTAGAACTAATTTGAAAGAGCTCACAAATACCTACGTGACAGTTATGATCTCACCTTTCTGATGGTGCAATCCGAAGGTGTATATTTTCATTATTTTTAATTTATAGTACTCCCGAAATTTTATCTGTGACACTTCTAAAGTAAAAATTAAAATTTAGGCTCCCCCCCAAGGGGGAGAAAACAAGGAAAATGATGAAAACTAAACTAAACATAGTGTACTTTATATGATGTGTTATGTAACATAATACAATGCGAAAAATTTATTGTTTTACAAAATTCAACAAACTTAATTATCAAACAAATGAAGTAATTATTTTATTAATTTTAGACTTGTTTATTTTATCATTTTTGTACAATCTTATGCCGCGGCCACACTAACGTGAAATGCTGTTAATTATCGCGTTGATGGACGTTGACTGTAGGTGGGGTCACGACTTAAAGCGTTAATTTGACAATTGCGTTTGCCGTTTAGTGATAACTCGAATGGCGGTACATCAAAGAAATTAACGCACGAATTTACGCTTTGAGGCGGCCACACTACGCTTGTCTCACTGTGTACGATGAGCGCAACGGGGTCGCACGTATGGCCATGATGGAGCGGAACAACAAAAAAGTTATAACGTTTTTTAACATTCTGCAAACAAGACCATGTTTGTGGGATCCGAGACTCAAAAGTTTTAAGGATCGTACATCGCAAAACGATGCTTTGGGACGAATTATTCAATTACTACCTTTTAAAACTAAATATGCTAAATGAGCGACAAGCCGATAGCACAGACTCGGCTCCTCGCCGTGGTAGCAGCGTAAAATATACCATCCCATTTTTCGCACATGAGGCACCAACTAAAAGAAATGGCCCCGAGTTCCCGGCGCCCCTTTAATGGGGCAGAGGTGCGAAGAATTTCCAGGAGGAAAACCGTTGACGAGGTTCGCCACCCATCACGTTTTGTCTCCCGGAGGGGCGAAAAGTGGATTGCAGAGGCCCGTCTGGCTACGTTGAATGTGGAGCAATGAATGATTAAATGGATGAAGTATGCGATATGATGTATGATAGAGGATTAGATGTATTATGTGTAAATGAGACGAAACAGAAGCGGAAGGATGCCACTACACATGACATGAATACCGCATACTGGTCTGGTGTAGACAAGATCGAGCGGGTATGCTTGGGAGTAGGTATCATCCTTTCAGAAAGAATAGGCCAATGTGTGAAAGAGTATGAATGGGTAAGCCCAAGACTGCTATGGATACGAATGAAAGTGAGCTTAAAGAAGTGATTTGTGCTAAGGGTCTACTCCCCAGACATGTCTAAGCCCACTTATATCCGAGAGCAGTTTTTGTATTATCATGTAGCAAAGGTGAGTAGCTACTACGGAAGCTGTAGTTCCATCCCCAAGTTTTAGTTCGTCCAGTGATTTCTTCATGTCAGCCATTACGTTGTCAACCCGATTGTTCACTTGGTCGATTCAGGTTTCAGCTTCCTTCCAGCAGCATTACGATGGCTAGCCGTCCTGATTTCGAGAGGGAGTGCGTTTCAAAGGAGAATCTATTGAATGTGGAAAGAAGAATGAACAAGTCCAGAGCTATGGGAGCATAGTAGAAGGAGGTTGTTCGCAGAGCGGAGGTTTATAGGTATATTTAATACCTAAAAACCGTATTAATTAAGAATGCTAAGGTGGATTGTGATGTAAATGTTATCAACTGGCTTAAAATAAGATGGCTACAGTACCGAAAAGAAGACAATCGACATATATATTTTAAATATGATCTGGATGCTGACGATTTGAAAATGATAAAGATTATCAGAAGAGGCAAAAGCCTACCTGTGGAACAGATTGGATTGAAAAATGCATATGGAAACATTTCCGCTGAGAAGTATGAGGATTTACAAGACTTATGCAGACGAAACATTGTTCCAACGCAATATCACAGTTTTTATGAAGGATTTTTAGTTGGAACAAATGATGGTCAAGACGATGACTAATATTGTGCCATACAGATTACAGATACAGCTTTGTGTCGATTAAATGTTTTTTTTAAATTAAACTTTTAAGTTTTACAGAGGTAAATAAAAATTGTGTCACGTTTGATTAATTACCTATTTATTTTTGTTTATTCAATTCATCACTTACATAAAAATTCACAAATGGCGTATTAAAGTACGATAATTACAAAAGTTATCATACTTTAATACGTCATTTGTGAATTTTTAAGTAAGCTCTAATAGTATGCCAATATATCAATGTATATATTATTTTGTCAATTGAATATTATCTCTATTAAATAGCTGGTAAATATGGAAGAAGCAAATTTTTACAGTATTTTTTGCTCTCCTGTAAAATTAAGAAAATGTAAATACGTTCATCTCACTCTTACACCACGACTTAATCATAGCTTTAATAGACATCTATAAGAAGATAATTTTCCAACATTTTTAAAAAGATCAATAATAATTTCAATTTTTAAAAACGAAAGACATAAATTACGTCATCACTAACTACCGTCCAATATTGTTACTCCCGTCTAGAGCTTTTTGGAACGAATAATAAACACTAAAATGAATAAATATTTATATGACTTAGAATTTCTCTTAAAATGTTCAATTCGGTTTTAGTAAGGGTAAATCAACTACCGACGCTATACATATTCTTACAGAATTTTGAAATACTATTTAACTAATTTAACTTTAAAATACTTGGTAGTAATGTACAATGTACTGTAATGTAATGTAGAAATGTACAAGTTTTTAAATTTTACTAACAAAATCGATCACAACGATTTAGAATAGGAGAAATCGCTAGCGATGAAAGCCTAAATAACTCCAGAGTAGTAGGCAGTAGATAGATAGATAGATAGATAAAACGTTTATTTGTATCTCCAACCACACACGTAAATTCAGTGATTAAACTAGATATATAATCAAAGTATTATGGAAAATATATATATAAACTTATGATCTAAATATACATGTGTGTTGCAGTTAAACAAATGGGTCATAGCTCAGCGATTAATATTGCTCAGAGAGCAAACACTGATTTTCAGCTATTACCCTCGAGGTGGCGAGAAGAAAATGAGCACAATAGTACAATTAGAAAGAAATAAGGAAAAAACATTTTTTTTTATTTGCACGTTAATATTATTGTAGTGTAATTATTTATTTATTTTATTTATTTATTTATATTTCCTACTTACATTTACCATTACAGGGAAAACCTAAATCGATAAATGTAGCATCTCAATTACAATACAATAATTAATTTAAATAACAATACATAATAATTAATTTCAATGACAATACATTACAATCAATTGTATACTACAATTTAAGAATAACATATTGTAAATAATGTCACTTTTGCGAATTCACTCCGTGAACACGAAAATAAGTCCAACTTCTCAGCTACCAAATTTAGTATGTGTATCGTTCGCGTGAGGGGGGTATTGCGAACCAGTTTAGTCCTGCCGCGTGGCATCGCAAGCAAGCTCGGCCGTCGTCGCCGCTGTACATACCTATCAGGCACGCATAAGCCTATCCACTGCAGCACACCCGGGTTGCTGATGTAACCACGGAACACCCTTAAAATGTAGATTACCAGCGCTAGATCTCTTCTAGTTTCCAACTTGTTGTATCCAACCATACCTAAAACAAACAAGGTTGGATACATCAAGGGGTAGGATGGATAAACCCCATAAAGCTTATGATATATAAATCGCGTGAATTTATTCTGAATGCGCTCCAGCATAAGATTGTATTTATTTTCATGTGGAGCCCATATTGCTGAGTTACACTCCAGCTGACTTCTTACTAGAGCATCATACAGTACTGAGATTGCTTTAATGTTGGTAAATTTTACTGCTCTGCGAATGATAAACCCTAGTCGTTTATAAGCTTTCTTACATATATTCATGATGTGCTCCCGGAATGTCAATTTGACATCCATCTGGACTCCAAGATCCCGGACTGATTCCTCCCTCTTCATTAGCTCGCCATTCACCTTATAGTTGTAATGGAGTGGTGCCCTTGCACGACTAAATGATAGAATAGAGCATTTTGAAATATTAAACTGCAGTTTATTTTTATGGCTCCATTCAACCACTTGGTCGATATCTTGCTGAAGGTGCCGACAATCATCCTCAGTCTTGATGGCTAAAACCAACTTTAGGTCGTCTGCAAATAACAGACATTTAGCCTCTCTTACTACTTCGGGTAGATCATTAATCATTATGTTGAACTCTAACGGCCCTAAATTACTACCTTGACTCACGCCAGACCTAGTAAAATAAGGCTCCGACCGGTACCCGCCATACTCCACATACTGTTTTCTATCTCTCATGTAACTTGCAAAAAAATGAAGCAGTTTAGGTGTGCAGCCAGCTTTCGCCATCTTTGACAGTAGGATATCGTTATCTACCAAGTCGAACGCCTTCCTAAAATCAAAGTAGGCGGCATCTACCTGCAACCCTGCATCAACATGAGGAACCAAATACGTCATGGCATTTAAGAGGTTACTAGTTGTGCTCCTCTCTAGCCGGAAGCCGTGCTGGGCGTCCGATAATTGCGGTGCAACTTGTTCCTGTACACTTCCTTGGCTCCCTCAAACACCTTCGCAGGTGCTGAGAGAATCGCCACTGGTCTGAAGGATTCAACTGTAGGTTTGTTACCTCCCTTAGGTATTGGAATAACACGCGTGATTTTCCAACTTTCTGGAAAATATGAATTCTTCAGACACAAGTTGAAAATATGTAATAACGGTTCTGCCAGCACTGAGCGGCAGTCTCGTATCACAAACGCCGGTATACCGTCCGGGCCCGCCGAGCGCTTCGGCTTGAGTCGGGCGAGCGCCGCGCGCACCTCACCTAGCTGCAGTTGCGGCACGTGTACGCGCGCGCTGCCCGCACCGCCCGCCAACACCGCCTCGTCTACGTTCAAACGCGCTGGTTCGCTGTTGTACACTGAATAGAAGTATTGGGCAAATTTAGTCGCACTTTCTTGATCTGACAATGTTACTCCATCTTTCAATATTTGTTTACGCTTAACGGTCCTTTTTTTCGCCCTAATATGATCCCAAAAAGACTTAGGATCTTTTGTCAAGTTACTTTGCACACGATTTTGATAGTTTAGGTATGCGCTATCAATAGTTTTCTTAATTCGCGTCCTGCAAGCAGAAAAAGCTTTGTAATGAGCACGAGATCCGGTTGATTTATATAACTTGTGAAGTTTAGCCTTTAATGTCTGAAAGATGTGTCCTTTCAGCTCTATGATTTATATGTTGGGCTTAATTTAGTAAAAAATTACGGAAAAGATGTATAAGACTGCGTACCCAATTAAGACTAGTACCTAAATGACTTAAAAACCATGATGAGTTAGTAAAAGAAAAAAGAAAAAAAAAAAGAAAATAACATGCCATGGTTTATAGCTGGCAAACGAAGTGTTTGGGAGTACCTTGTTTTTGTTTATCTAGAAGATATGTTTTAAATTTATTTTTAAACTTGTAGTTGGTGTTAAGATTTCTTATTGGTGGTGGGATGTTATTCCAACACTTCGTTGCCATATATCGGAAACTGCCGGTGAATGCCGCTGTTTTATGGCTGTAATATAGGAGTGCTGATCTTATGGATCTCAATTGTTTTCCAGAATTTGCTTGCTTAGCAAACTTTATCTTTGCATGCAAGTACTCTGGTTTCTTAAACTTAATAACACTAAAGACTAGTCCCCCTAAATGTAGCTCTCTACGTGAGTCCATATTGAGCATGGAAGCATTGTTCAGAAAGGGTGTAATGTGATTTCTGAGAGGTACATCAAAACAGAACCGACAACATGCATTTTGCACGCATTGTATTAGTCGCTTTGTTTTGCTGAAAATCCGGGGTCCATAAACAATATCCCCGTAGTTGAGCCTAGACAAAACCAATGACTCGCAAAGAGTAATGCGTGATGGTACAGAAAGTTGGTCACGGATTTGGTATAAAACCTTTAGGCGATAAAAACAGTTTTGTACCATATTAAGGACATGATTTTCAAATCTGAGATTAGTGTCGAAGGTAATGCCAAGGTTTTTGGCTTCATCCACGCGCATTATATGTTTACCATGAATATTAACGTCTAGGTCACCACGAATTCTATTTATTTGCATCTTTGTGTCCATGACCATATATTTTGACTTTGAAGGATCTAAAACAAGGGCATTTCTTATTGACCAGTCAGCAATTCTGTCCCTCATTAAGCCGTGTGACAGCTTGTGATAACTTATATGGTGAGTCCGAGACGTATATTTGCACATCATCAGCGTAGCAGCGGTACGTAGAATACTTTATAACTTTTTTTTTCATAGTATGGGGTGACAAACGAGCACACAGTCCACCTGATGGTAAGTGGTTGCTGTGGCCCATAGACATCTACATCTATCCTTGATCAAGAATCAAAATTCAGATGCGTTCTCATTCGTGAGGACTAAGATGGAATGCCTCGTTTCCCGTAAAAAGGGTCTCCGGTTCTCTACACTCACCATACGAAACACAGCAGCATTAAGGTACTATTTTACGCCGGTATTCTGTGAGAGCGTGGTCCTTCCCCGGTCGAGCCGACCCATTCGTGCTACAACTATACTACTAATATAACTGCAGCATGGCTCTACCACATCAAAACAAGATTTGACAAGATCAGCGCAGTAAATTATAAAAAGAAGTGGACCAAGTATTGAACCCTGAGGAACACCACGATTAATAAGCCTTGGGTGAGAACTTACGATAGACCCATCACTTTTTACCAATTTTACTAATTGGTACCGATTATTCAAGTAACTACTGAACCACTTGACCGAATTTTTATCTAAACCATAATAAGACAGTTTAACAAGCAGTAGGTGAATATTTAGGCAGTCGAAAGCGCCGGAATAGTCTAATAGCGTTAGAATCGTACTGTGTCCGGAATCTTGTTCAGCTAATATATTGTCTGTGACATCGAGTAAAGCAGTCGATGTGCCATGTCCTTTGCGGAACCCATATTGTAAATGAGGCAAGATGTTGGTCGTTTCCACAAATTTTGTCAACTGTTCGCAAATAGCTTTCTCCAGCAGTTTTGCAAGGAATGGCAAAGTGCTGATGGGTCTAAGATCTTTTAATTCGATCGGGTTTTCATTTTTGGGTATTGGGGTCACTAGTGCCTCCTTCCATTTATCAGGAACTATACCCGTCATAATTGACTTATTAATTATAGCCGTGATTGTATCCAGAGTGCAAGGAAGAGAGAGTAATATCATATCTCTGCTAATTCCATCGTGTCCAACAGCATTCGATTTTATGGACATTATATATTTAGAAATATCTGTTGATTCTACGGGAGCTAATTTAAATACCTCTCTATGGAATTTGTTATGTTCAAAAAAATATTATATCTGCATTGGAAACTACATTGTCTCCCGGAATATTCAAGAAATGATCATTAATTTTGTTTGGGTCATTGAAATAGGGAGGCAAGGATTTATCTTTCGAGGGGTCAACCAAAATTTTTTCCTTCAAATTTTTCCAAAATGTTTTGTTATTTTTATCTAGAGAATTAACTAAACTATTGAAGTAGGCCCGCTTTTCTCCTGCAATACCTGTTAACACTAGACTTTTGAGCTCCTTGTGATATTTTTTATGTTCGTCTGATCCGGATTTTCTATAGACATCGTAAGCCATATTACGCTCATCGATCATCATTTTACAGACATCGGTTATCCACGGCAGTGAATATTTTGGTTTTAGAGTTATTGTTTTCACTGCTGCATGCTTATCAAAGAGAGAGATCATCATCGAATTAAATTTTTCCACCATCATATTCACTGAAGGTAACTCAATTACATCGTTCCAGTTGATTGCATATAAATCATTATTGAATTCATTTAGATTTATTTTATGGCCTGAAACTGAAAGTTTTAGTTGGTATTTTAACCTTTTTTTAACGATAATGTAACATTAACCATTGCGTGTCCATTGGAATTCATTATATTGTTGACAGTGACATCACGATGTGTAATGAGTCGCCTCACTAACAACCTGACGGAGGCTCATGTAATCAAGGAATTGAGTAAGTTTGACAGTACTATTATTACTTTCCCCAAGCATGTTAATGTTAAAATCTCCCAAAAATACAATAAAATCATACTTTGAAAAATAATTAATGGAGTCAGTTAAAGCGTCAATAAATATATCTATATTGATCTATTGTGGTCTGTACGCAGTTCCTATAGCAACACTATAACCATTGACCCGAGTCGATAACCACATCTGCTCAATTTGTACATTAGGTCTAATTAAATATCTCACGTTAACGTCGCGTTTAATATAAAAAGCAAGTCCACCCCCCCGGCTACCGCGCATATGTAGCGGGCGCGGAGTGACTCAGAGTCGGTAGCCGGGCACGGCCGGCACACGAGCCTCTTGCCCACTTTGGATCCATGATTCGTTAATCGCAATTATATCTGGTCTATAACGGTCCATAGCAATAAGAAAATGATCATGTCCTGTATTGAGTGATCCCGCATTATAAAGGCCTAACTTAAATAGTTTTGACTGTGGTTTTATTATAACGTAAAAGAACAAAATAAATTATTGTTACAAGAACACCACCCACTATATGAGCGGGGACGCAGGAACGAAGACGTGTAAAAAGAATGTTTTGAGATGGACATGTTATATAGTGCTGCATTTTTTCTCGATTTCGGTTAACTATTGTCACTGCAAGAACGCCCACACAACACCCGTATATTAATAACAAATAAGGCACATATATTAATACATAGTTAAGATAAAAGGAAGTTGAAAATATGTCATGTATTTAACAGTGATAGAGCCACGCGGCAGCTTTGCTGTTGCACGTATGGGCCGGCTCAAACCGGGGTGGTACCACGACCTCACAGAATACCGGCGTGAAGTGGAAGCTCTGCTTCCGCGTTTCGTCTGGTGAGTGCAGGTGGCCGGAGGCCCAAATCCCCCCCCCCATCAACATGGTAGCGGAATTAAATAATGATAGACTACCCCAGGAGGGTACCAGCACCCCTGGAGAATCCCTCGCTGAGCATCCACGACCATATTTCTCCACTTCTGAGCGTGGGTGCTCAGGCTGCCCCGCGTATTCTGGGGGGGGCAAAATTCCGCTCAAGACTACAACTGCTCGGGGCAAACGGAGCAACAAGACCAAGGCGACCCCTGCCACGCTGTCCGTGAATTTCTGCAATATCAGGGGACTTCACTCTAACCTAAACGCCGTCCACTACCATCTCGAGACGGCGAGGCCGGCTCTGCTCTTTCTTACCGAGATGCAGGTGTCCTCTCCGGCTGATGTCTCGTATCTCTCCCACCCGGGGTACAAACTGGAACACTCCTTTGTGCCTCGAGCTGGAGTTTGCGTTTACGTCAGAGAGGACATCTGTTTTCGACGCCTCGGCAGACTTGAAGGTTCGGACCTGTCCATCCTTTGGCTACGCGTAGACAGCGACGACCATCCGCGCGTCTACGGGTGCCTCTATAGGTCCCATAGCGGTAATGCCGAAACAGACCGACTCTTCGACCACGTCCAAATGGCTGCAGATTCGTTGCTACAGCAGATCCCCTCCGCAGAGATCGTGATCCTCGGCGACTTTAACGCCCATCACGCCGAATGGCTTGGATCACGTTTAACCGATCATGCGGGGAGATCTGTTCATGATTTTGCCTTGGCATATGGTCTGACACAACTGGTTACTTCGCCTACGCGGATTCCAGATGTGGAGGATCATGCACCTTCCCTGTTGGACCTTCTGCTGACCTCTCACCCGGACGGATATCAGATTTCCGTCGACGCCCCTTTAGGCTCCTCGGACCATTGTCTGGTCCGGAGTGTTGTGCCACTCACGCTGAAATCGCGGTTGCATTCTGCAGGCTGCCGCCGTGTTTGGCACTATAGGTCAGCCGATTGGGATGGGATGCGGTCTTTCTTTGCATCCTACCCTTGGGGGCGGGTATGCTTCTCGCCGGATGATCCCAACGTTGTTGCGGATTCTGTTACTGATGTGGTACTTCAGGGTATGGAACTTTTTATTCCATCCTCTGTGGTGCCCATTGGAGGCAAGTCTCAGCCATGGTTTGGTCGCTCCTGTAAAATAGCATCATGCTATAAGCAGGAGTGCTACCAAGCATGGGTTGATGCATCAGCGTCCCGGGATGAAAACACCAGCGCTCTAAAAAAGAAGTATAATTCCGCCTCTAGGTCCTTCAAAAGAGTCATTGCCAAGGCAAAGTCAGAGCACATAGGCAGAATTGGCGAGAAACTAGTTCGCCTTCCTTCTGGAACCCGTGCATTCTGGTCTCTCGCCAAGGCTGTCCAGGGGAATTTCTGTCAGCCATCTCTTCCATCTCTGCACAGGGAGGACGACTCACTGGCCCATACTGCAAAGGAGAAAGCCGATCTTCTAGGCTCTTTCTTTGCGTCTAACTCGACTCTCGATGACGGGGGGAGTACGCCGCCGACCATCCCGCGGTGTGAATGCTCCATGCCGGAAGTGCAGTTCACACAGCGCTCGGTTCGCAAAGCACTCCTCTCCCTGGACATCCACAAGTCGAGTGGGCCTGACGGAATCCCCCCAATTGTGCTGAGGACGTGTGCTCCAGAGTTGGCACCGGTTTTAACGCGTCTTTTCCGGTATTCCTACTCCCTAGGCGTAGTCCCAAAATCATGGAAGACGGCTTTCGTCCACCCGATCCCTAAAAAAGGCGACCGCTCAGACCCGTCCAACTACCGGCCAATCGCCATCACCTCCTTGTTCTCCAAAACAATGGAGTCCATTGTAAACTGCCAGCTCATGAGGTACCTTGAGGATCACCAGCTGATTAGTGACCGCCAATACGGTTTTCGCCGTGGTCGGTCAGCTGGTGATCTTCTGGTCTACTTCACTCACAGATGGGCGGAGGCAGTAGAGTTCAAGGGGGAGGCATTGGCCGTTAGTTTGGACATTGCGAAGGCCTTCGATCGGGTTTGGCACAAAGCGCTTCTTTCGAAGCTCCCTTCCTTTGGGCTTCCCGAGAAATTGTGCGATTGGATCACCAGCTTTCTTGCAGATCGGAGCATCAAGGTCGTTGTAGACGGTGCAAGCTCCGATTGCAAGCCTATTAATGCTGGTGTTCCACAGGGCTGCGTGCTATCGCCAACGCTGTTTCTTCTGCATATCAATGATATGTTGCATACCCGTAACATTCATTGCTATGCAGATGACAGCACTGGTGATGCTCTTTACACCGGCCGAGCCAATATTTCTCGGGAAAACGTCTCCGAGTGCCGGGACAAACTTGTGTCAGAAGTCGAGTCTTTGCTGAACAGAGTCTCGGATTGGGGACGACTAAATCTAGTCCAGTTTAACCCCCAGAAGACACAAGTTTGCGCGTTAACCGCTAAAAAGAACCCCTTTGTCGTATCCCCTCAGTTTCAAGGCACTCCCCTTGTTGCCTCAGCCAGTATCGGAATCCTCGGCGTCGACATATCGAGTGACGTGCAGTTTCGTGGTCACTTGGAAGGGAAGGCCAAATTGGCCTCTAAAAAGCTTGGCGTGCTCAGCAGAGCGGGACAGTATTTCATGCCGGCACACCGCCTGCAACTTTACAAGGCGCAGGTTCGGCCGCACATGGAATACTGTTCCCATCTCTGGGCTGGGGCTCCCCAGTACCAGCTCCTTCCACTTGACCGCATCCAGCGCAGAGCGGTTCGAATCGTCGACGACCGAGTGCTTTCCGATCGGCTCGACTTACTGGCGCTGCGAAGAGATGTTGCATCTCTTTGCGTATTTTATCGCATCTATCACGGGGAGTGCTCTGAGGAATTGTTCGGATTAATCCCAGCCGCCAAATTTCGTGAACGCACTACACGGCAAACGTCCCGATACCATCCACACCATCTGGATGCTTGGCGGTCCACCACTGTACGTTTCACAAGGAGTTTTCTTCCACGTACAACCTCTCTGTGGAATAGTTTACCACCGGCGATTTTTCCGGACCGATACGACCTGGGGACCTTCAAGAAAAGAGCTTACTCCTTTCTAAAGGGCCGGCAACGCACCCGCAATTCTCCTGGTGTTGCGGTTGATCATGGGCGGCGGTAGTCACTTAACATCAGGTGAGCCGCATGCTCGTTTGCCCCCTCTTCTATAAAAAAAAAAAAATGTCATGAACTTCATCATACAAGTTATACAAATCATTTAACAAAGTACATGTTACATTCCATTGCATTTCATTTATATTCAATGATTTTAAAATGCTAAGATTATTATACAAAACTGATGAAAGTGCAATGACTAAAATATTAAGCCTATTAGAAAACAACCAGAAGAAGACACAGCTAACAAGTAGCAAGTGGGTACTACAAAAATGATATTGTTTAACAAATGTTAATAGATTTATGCAACAAATATATATTAAAGTAATACTATATAAATAATAAAAAATACAGATGTAGTTAATCATTTTTGATGAGAGATCTACTAACGGCATCAACCCCAAAAACCCGGCTCAAGTCCCTCTCCGAACGAATACGCTGACGCGGGGACTCTGCTCCCTGGTGCCGGCGTGCGTATATCCTGCCTTCCCTTGTCCATATGAACCGCCAGCCCAGTTTACTTCCGAGTTCACGAGCTTGCCAAAAAAGTCGCCGGTTGACTTTCGTCAGTCTCTCATTAACGTAGAATCGACATTGCGGAGCCGGTAAACCAGTGCCTTCGGTAGTGATGCCGCGACGAACGCGAGTCGCCATCAACACTTGATCCTTAAGAGCGCGTCTGCCGAGCTTCACAACTATAGGCCTCGGACGTGACTCCGGCACAGTTTCCGAGGACACATTTACCCTTCCCACGCGTGTGGCGCCGACTAAATCATTCTCAGAAAGCTTGACACCCAACTTCACGGCCAAAGTGGTGACAATGTGTATTAAGTTTTCACCCTTCTCTTCAGGGATGCTAGTGATCTCTATATCATTATACAATAGTTCCTGATCACGCTCATTCAAATCACACTTAAGTTGCTCAATTGTATCCAGTAAAGAACGAACATCGGTCGACGTACTACTATCAGCATGACGATCTTCCAGAAGATCCACACGGGCTTCTAGCTTTTCAATTTTCTTATCGGATTCATCAATTCTGAGCGCCAGAGCAGCCAAAGTGCCATTCAGTAATTCCATTTGGAGACGTGTGGCTCTCATTTCTTCTTTGAATTGACGTACTTCCATTATAAGCAGTTGTAGATCTTTTGCTGGCATAGTTTCACTCTGCGCTCTGTCGTCGTCTAATAAGTCCTGAGGACTCACCGCTGCTGCACCTCTATTTCTATTGACCCCTTCTACACCCACACGTACCGGGGTATCTGTGTTATCGGTTTTCGGCTGTTTACTAATACATACCACACATTTCCATTTAGCCCTTTGATCTTCTGCCATGCTATTAAATTGGCTCAATTTAATATTTGCACATTGGAGGTCGTAGGGCTGTTGACACCTACTGCATTGAAGATGTTTCTTTGCCACAATTGGGTTACGGCAACCAGCACAATCAATTTTATTCGGCATAATGGTTATACTTATACTTAGAACAAACAAATGCCAAAAAAGAAAAAAGAAACGTAAATAAATAAGCTAATAAACAGCAAAATTTAAAAAAAAAAACAAAGCGCCAAAAGCTTTACGGATTGGGACTAGATCCCCCGTTGACAGATGATGTAACTACGTTGAACCGCTACGCCAAGCGCCCAATAACTTATGTAGCGAAAATAGCCAATAAAAGCATAAAACACTAGTCAGGTGTGGTCGGGTAACCGGTTTAACTTTCAAGGTGACACGGCATGAATCTATTGTTAAAGCACAGAAACACAATTGTTGGAGTTATTTAACGTTTATTTCCGCACTATCACTTGAAATTCTGAACCGTCACATACACAAATCGATAGGTAATTTTGTAAGGATCACACCGATATATAGTTTATTGCATAAATACTGTTACTACTGTATGATATGATTTTTAAACTTAATCTCAAGTATACACACGTGCGTTCGGTAACTCATTCAACTCGCCACCCTTGTAGCAACAGTACAAGGCGGTATTCTCGGTCTAATACTCTTCATTTTTTAAATAAACGATTTTTGTCACTTGAACATTCCAAGTTGTAAAATAATTTCGTATGATAATGACACAACCCTCTCGTTGTACAATAACTCTTGGGAAATTGCACAGGTTGGTTTCAACATATACTAGATTGCTCTCAACAACCTCACTTTAAAATTTCAATTAAACCAAATATGAAATATTTTCTATCCGAAATCCATCCAGTTTCAGAAAATAAATTCACCAAAAATTATAGCACATTCATGTGACATGGCCACAATTTCAAACTGTACTGTACTTGTCTATATATCTATCTATACATATAATAAATCTGTAGAAAAGTCCTGTCTGTAATGCTAATATTACCTGGAAAAAACAAGCCCATGGGACTAAATAAAGGATACTGAAGCCAAATTACTGGTTTTAAGAATTTTTGTCTGTCTGTCTGTCTTTCTGTCTGTCTGTCTGTGTATTAAAGATTCACGCAAAAGCTACTGGACAAATCTTCTTGAAATTTTGTATACAGACATTTAGTGACCCAAAGCTACTTATAAACTACGTTTTATTCCACTACGGAACTTAAAAAAGGAGGGTTAAATATTTTCATTTCTTTGGTAGTTAATTTTCTATTATGTTTGATTCTGTTAGCTATAAGCGGAATAACGTAGTGTTTTTTTTAAACGAATACAATATTTTTTATTAAAGTTTATAATTTTTTTTTACTGTTATGTAATAATTTGAAACTACTCCAACGATGTACGTACCGAAACAGCGCCAGCTGTCATAAAAAGTCAAAAGTTTATTTATTATTTAACCTTTAATTATCTGTTACTTATTAATAAATTAAATAACATAAACAATTTAGGTATATTTATATTTACTCAATGATTTAAAGCTTCTAAGATTTATTTTAAGTTTTTCATTTGAAAAGTAATAATTTAAATATATAATAGTGAAATCTGTGAAAATTCAGATGGTTTTTAGTTTAATTACTAATATATAATAATGAACTGATGAATATTGGTTTGCCTGCGATTATTGCAAAACTCTCATTACAGTTATACTTTATATATAGGTATTTTTGTATACATCGTGGCCAGTTCGTAGAATTGATTTTATCACGAATATTCGATCATTACATGAAATTGTGGTATTTCTGTGGATTTAAACACTATCTGTTCACCATATCATGATAAGGCTTGACCAAATCGATGAATAAACATTGTTTGAAGAAATTAACAACTAAACCCAACACTTCTCTTTAATAATATTCTAATTATATCGTAAAATAGTTTCACTATTCACCGCCAGCGGCGCCGATAGCGCATTTTTAAACAGAAACAAAATTTTTAACAGAATCTTCGTAACTCTATGCCTCATCGCGAACATTTAAATAATATATATAAATGCCCAAAGATCACACCAGCTGCATATCAATCTACTGTCGCTGATATTACTAGATGGTACCTTCGTATGATATTATGGCGAAACGAGACACCCCGGCTTCGCACGAGTGATTTCTGGATATCGGTAACAATGCCACCTACTGGATATAAAATCTAAATCAACTTGCAAATCTAAACCATACAGGGACTCACTTAAATACACACAAAAAATTTCATCAAAATCAGTGAGTTTTAGCGATACTATCGGACATCAAATTATTTTTATATTTATAGATTACTATTATATGCATGTATTATATATACATAAAATTTCTTGAGTCATTCTGTCTATTGATGAAAACCTCATCAAAATTCGTTGGGTAGTTTAAAAGATCTAAGCGTACAGTAATAATAGGCTATCATGAAATGATTGCGATATTTCAAGTGGTCCATTAATAGAAGACAACGAAATTCGACATTATTTGGTCAAAATTAAATTACCTTAATTTATGAATAAACGTAAAGAGTAAAAAGTAAATAATGTAATTTTGAATCAAAAATAATTTACCCTTATTAAGGATACCTCGAAAGTCATGACCGATATAAAAAGTGACAGGGGTTGCTAGACGTTTGATATTAACGCAATTCTAAATAAATCTACGTCTAATAATTTCTGAGAATTCAAAAGATATCACTTGATTAACAAACGTGACAACGAGGCGACTGTACAAGTGATCCAACTTTGTTGATTTTGGTATGGAGCAGTATTAATGATGTTCCTCAACGCGAGTGAAGCCGCGGTAAAAAGCAAAAAGTATTGAAAATAAAAATACTTTTAAATACCTGAGCATAATAATGAACAAGAATCTTACCTTCAAGGAACATAATATAAACTATTTAGTTTTAAACGGTAGAAATCTGATCTATATATTTAAAAACTTAAGTTAAAACTTTACATAAGTCATAATGTAATTCTATCCTGGCCTAGTTAATTTCTGTGTGGGGAGACTAGTAAAACATTGGAATGATATTAAAAATAGCCTTGAAAAAACATAGGACCATAAACATGTACGCAGAAGCCAAGGTATTAACGGTACGAAAACGGTTAAGGTTTGGTGCGTTTAACCATTTTGCCAATGACTGCGTCGATATAGAGTGGTCCCTTAGTTCTACGACTACCACCCCGACATCTATTTTGAGTGCTTGATATCACTTAAGTTCAGGTGACAAGAACGTAATGAGGCGGTATTTGCTTGGGTTTGTGGTATCCTAATCTTTAGCAACATCCTAATTTGAATACAGAAGATGGCTATGTGCTACTATCTGCTAAGGATCCCGTAATTAATAAACAATTGCTATTATGTTTGAAAAGAGGGCAACTTTTCCAATGTACTTCTTATAAAAAGGTCATTTGTCATGTAGGTCACGCTTGGTAGGCTAGATTTTTATTTTCTATAAAAGGCTTCTTTGAGGTTTTGTTCACACTAGCTTGCATTAAAGTAAAAAGAAAAATAAATGTCCTATTATTGCAAGCATGATCGTTTTACAAACGCATAAATAATAGTCAATTTAAACCTCATTAAGACTTGGACTTAATATCATAATAGATTTAGCTCCATATCAGTTTTGATCAGTGGTTATGGTCAATTTAATTTAACAATTCTATTACGATCATTTTCATATATTAAAACCTACAGGTATTTTCATGCTATTGCTCAAGTTAATATCTCCCTAGATATAAACGTCATTTGATCATTTAACAATGTTATGAATTAAAACAATTCGTGTTCATGTTTTAATGTCTGCCAACGCTTTTGTATGTAATGTGTTTTAATTTAAAATTTAATTTTAAAGTAAAATATTCATTTTAACTTATCAATGCAATAGCTTTACGGTTCAAGGGCTGAACGTAAGGTGCTATCATCATCATCATCATCATTACAGCCCTTCACAAGTCCACTGTTGAACATAGCCCCCCCCCCCCAAGTAATGCCACACAGCAGGGTCCTGAGCCACCTGCATCCATCGACTTCCTGCATGTCTTACCAGGTCGTCACTCCATCTAGTGGGGGGTCGCCCTACACTACGCCTACTGGTACGAGGCTGCCACTCGAGAACCTTTCTTCCCCATCGGTTATCGATTCTTCGAGCTATATGGCCGGCCCATTGCCACTTCAGCTTACTATTCCGTTGGGCTACGTCGGTCACTCTGGTTTTACTGCGGATATCCTCATTTCTGAGTCTATCACGCAGAGAAACTCCGAGCATAGACCCTTCCATAGCTCGCTGAGCGACCTTGAGCGTCCTCATACGGCCAGCAGGGAAGGACCACGTCTCTGATCCGTAAGTCATCACTGGCAACACGCACTGGTTGTACACTTTAGTTTTCAGCGATTGAGGTATACCTGACGAGAAGATGTGTCGTAATTTCCCGAACACTGCCCAGCCGAGTTGAATCCATCGATTGACCTCTCGGTCGAAGTTGGACTTACCTAGTCGGACTATTTGTCCCAGGTAAACGTACTCGTCAACAACTTCGAGCATAGTGCTCCCAACAACTACCGGCATAGACATTAAACATGATCTTTGTTTTGTCCATGTTCATCTTAAGACCTATCCCTTGGGAAACACCATTGAGGTCATTGAGCATAGTGCTAAGGTCCTCCAGTGATTCTGCCATAAGGACTATATCGTCGGCAAATCGAAGGTGAGTGATGTACTTGCCATTGATGTTAATACCGTATCCTTTCCAGTCCAGTAGCTTGAAAACGTCTTCCAATGCAGCGGTGAAGAGTTTCGGAGATATCACGTCACCCTGTCTTACACCTCTCTGCAGTTGGATAGGTTTAGAGCTCTGATTCTGTACTCGGATAGCTATCGTAGCCATACTGTACAAACACTTCAGCACTTCGATATACCGACAGTCAACTTGGCACCGCTGAAGGGACTGTAGCACCGCCCAAATTTCAAAGGCTTTCTCATAGTCCACATACGCCAGGCAAAGTGGCAGATTGTACTCTTCGGTCTTCCGTACAATCTGCCGCAGGGTATGTATGTGGTCTATGGTACTGAAGCCTTTTCGGAAACCGACTTGTTCGGGAGGCTGGAAGTCGTCGAGTCTGCGTGCGAGACGATTCGTAATGACCCTCGAAAACAGCACGTAGACGCGGCTCAGAAGGGAAATCGGTCTGTAGTTCTTCAAAAGAGCGTTGTCGCCTTTCTTAAAGAACAAGACCACCGCACTTCTGCTCCACGCCTCCGGAGTAGTGCCACCATGGAGGACGGAATTGAAGAGCTTCTGAAGGACTTCAAGTACCGTTGTTCCACCCGCTTTCAGAAGCTCCGCTGCAATTCCATCCTCGCCTGGGGCCCTGCCGTTTTTAAGGTGGTGGAGAGCAATTCTAATCTCGCTCAGACTGACGTCCGGGATATCATCGGAATAGTGTCGAGTAAGACTTGCACTTGGATCGTTACTCACACTTGCGTGTGGCTCCAACGATGATGTGTACAGCTGCCCAGAACCTCTCAATCTCACTCAAAATCTCAGGTGTCTCGGAAACGATGCTGCCACACTCAGTCTTCAGCTTTGACAGTTGGCTCTTTCTGGCAGACAGATCTCTGGCAAAGACTTTGGAGCCCTGGTTCCGCTCGATCGCTTCTTTAATACGAGCAGTATTAAAGTTGCGTAAGTCTCGCCGCATGCATTTAGAGATCTGTCTGTACAGTTGCCTGTATGCTGTCAAATCTCTTGACGATTGCAGCCTCATCTCCCGTCTAACAGCTATGAGATTAGGAGTGTGATCGGAGAGTTTTTGTGTTCTTCTGCGGCGGGTATTGCAGAACTTAGCTCCGACCGCATGGACAGTTTCCACGAGCTTGTCATTCATATCGTCCACTGCATTGCAATCTTCTAGGCACTGAAAGCGGTTACGTAACTCGAGCTGAAAGGATTCTGGATTAGAGCACGAGGGGGACGGAGCGTTGACTTCATTAGACGAGACCTCTCCAACTTAACGTTTAGGTTCAGTGTGCCTCTAACCATTCGGTGATCGCTGCCGGTTTTCACCCTTGCGATCACTGAGACATCACTGAACAGTTGGCATCTGGTCGTCATAATGAATTCAATCTCATTTTTTTTCGAACCGTCGGGGCTCGACCAGGTCCACTTCCTGTGGGGCCGCTTCTGGAAGAAAGAGTTCATCATAAAGAGTCCCTCTTTCTCCATAAAATCAGCCAGCTGCTGGCCCCTACGGTTCCGTTGCCCTACTCCAAATTTACCTATCTTCAGCTCACCGCCTTCTCTTGTGCCTAGTTTTGCGTTGAAGTCTCCTGTCAAAACCGTGTAGTGGGTTATGGAGGAATGCATGGCTCTAGAAATATCCTCATACATTTCCTCCACCTCCTCATCGGGATGTGCTGAGGTTGGTGCGTAGACCTGTATGACCTTCAGCGAATACCGTTTGGTGATTCTGAGTATCAGGTACGCGACCCTTGTCGACACATTCCCAATCTTTTCAACGTTGTTGACGAGAGACTTGTGGACGATAAATCCGACACCTCCTTGGGACAGATGGTCGCCCTCCCGGTGATAGAACAAGTTGCCGAAATCGAGGATTACCGTTTCCTCCCCCTCTCTTCGGACCTCAGATAATCCAATAATATGCCAGCGCAACTTGTCTACCTCTTCTTCCAGCTTCGGTATCTTCTCGTCAGTCCTCAGGGTGCGTGCGTTATACGTTGCCAGGTCGAGTCGTCGTAGGTGGCAACCGAACCTCCACCGGAGATTCTTAGCACCCCCTGCCCCGCCGTTACCATGGTCGTAAGATGCTACCGGGAATGCAATTCTCGAAGTCGCTACCTTCCTCCACACGCCACGCTGAGCAGGTGGGTAATTGAGGGCACTTTCAGAACCCTTACACTGTTAATGCTGGTCCATATTACTTATCTGTGGGAGTTTGAGTTTTTTATTTTACAATGCTTATTTCGCCAACAGTCGGTCGTCAGAGCCTCGTTCGTTAAACAGTAGTGTGAATCATGCGAGGTCGATATTCGGTAAAAAAGTTTGTATATTAAGCAATTACATTCAAGTTAGGCATAAAAAAGCTACCACCGCATCGGCTTAAAAAGCTAAACTTTTGCAGAGAGCCACTGACAAGACCTAATTTTTTGCAATTATTATTGCTTTAGTACCTGGTTGACCGAGCTTTGCTCGGTATTTTTTTTTAAATCGTGTGTTTTGGGAATTATATTTAGATACAAATAACATACCGATGAAATATGAATGATTTTTTTTATCTTACCGACATAATAGAACCGACATAATAGTTGCCAGCTGGGTGACCCGCTTTGTCCGGCAATTTTTAATCTGGCAATACACCCATTTATTTCTGGTCTCAAGTCAAAATTCAATGTCTGGTATTTAGATAATGGAACATTGGGAGGCGAAGCGAACTCAGTGCTTTACGATTTAACCAGTCTTATTTCTACTTTCAGTTCTATTGGCCTCAAATTGATTTTTTTTAAATGCGAACTTTTTGTTAATTAGAATTTACCCACCTCCGAAAAAGATGAAATTGTTAGCAAATTTAACTCTCTAGCCCCAAATATAAAAATAATTAACAGCAAATCGCTTCGCCTTTTTGGTGCTCTTATTCTGTATGCATATGCTTTGAGACTGAACGGATTTTAAAATTTGAGAAGTTATCCAGTCGTCTAAAAGAAATTAGCCCACACATGGCATATGCCGTACTAAAAATTTGTTTTTTTGTGCCTAATTTTACGTACGTGCTGCGGTGTTCAACTCTTTGGATGCACGTCCTATTTTTAAATCGCCTCGATGATATTATTAGGAAAATTATGATAGAAATTTTAAATTGTCCATTAAACGATAATTCCTGGGTTCAGGCCATACTTCCCATTAGACTTAGTGGTCTAGGCATCCGAAGAAATTCCAGCGTAGCACTTCCGGCTTTCTTGTCTTCAGTTCGTAGCACGTGAGACCTCATTGGAACAGTTATTAACCCATCTCTCGGTGATGTAGAGGTCTCGTGCTTGACTTCGGCCAAGGAATCCTTCCTTGACCGCAGCCAAGCGGTTCAATAAGAAAGGGCCGGACCAAGTTTTTCCGACACACCCAGCTTCGCAGAGGCACTGGGATGAGCCACTCAGTATCCAGGTTCAAAGAAACCTATTAGAAAACAGCGAAAACCCTACAGAGCGAGCTCGTCTTCTAGCATCTTTTTTATTTAAAATAAATCAAATACATAGCTTAAAATATTTTATCACAGTGTCGCAAAAACCTAAGAAGGTTTATTTGTAGACCATGCTTCATCTGTGAAGAAAGAGTCGGGCTATTGGTTGAATGCGCTGCACTCATCGAATATCGGAACACTCTTGGACAGTACTACTTTCTCCCTTTCTATCAATCTGATATTAGGTTTAAAAACCAATGAGCTCCATCGCTGCCGCTGTGGTAAAGAGGTCGACATTTTTGGCCACCATGGCCTAGCATGCCAGTGGAGTGCTGGTCGCATCCCTCGCCGTGCAGCCATTAGAGACGTCATTCAACGGGCCTTAATCAGTCCAAACGTACCTGCAATTTCATAGCCAAGCGGTATATTGCGAGACAATGGCAAGAGGCCTGATGGAATGACGCTCATACCATGGAAAAATGGGTGCTCTTTAGTATGGGATGCAACTTGTGTTTACACGTTAGCGCCATCACATCTTGCGGCGACTGCACAGAAGGCAGGCGCCGCTGCTGCTGTTGTCGAGTCTAACAAGCGACGTAAATATGTAGCCCTCGGAGAGGGGTACATATTTGAGCCGTTTGGTGTGGAAACGCTGGGGCCATGGGGTCCTGAAGCAAGAAATTTGTACAGGGATATCTCATCCCGCCTTGACAATGTCTCTTGTGACCCAAAAGCTAGTAGATATTTTGGTCAGCGGATTAGCCTCGCAATACAGCGAGACAACTCAGCCAGTCTTCTGGGTACACTACCAACAGACGGCAGCGACTTAGCAAGTATTTTTTACTTAAGTTAGGCTTTTTATACTCTATAATTTTGTAAAACTCTATTTTCCTTTAATTTCTTTATTATCTCTTCAATCCAGCTCTTCAATCCAGGTAAGACACATCATTGTATTTAGTTAGCGCATGGTTGCAAAATAAATTAATTGATATTTTTATTTGTTTATTACGTTAATTAATTATTTTTAGTTTTATTCAAATGCAGTAGGATGAATTGTTTTTATGTATTTTTTGGATATTATGTATTATTTTATATTTTTCATAAGTTAGTCATAAAATGTATTATATAAAATACTACTCGTACGAATTAACTTGAGACCTGGGCCGATGACGTAATTGTCAATGTACGGTGTGCAAAATAATGCGTCGTAATATTTTTTTATTTGAAATTTTTGAGATTTGCATGAGATTATTAATAAAAACAAAATAAAATGTTTTGGCAAGGGATGAAGTAATAAGTGATATACTGTTGTCATTTTTATATATTTTAAATATTTATTTTTTATAATATATGTAATATTATTTTTAGTTAACGCGTCAAGAAAGGACAAAGAAATAAACATACACACTTTCTCATTTATAATATTATTAATTTATTTATTATACACTTTATTGCACTATAAAAAGTGTTACAGATTCGTACACAATAAAAATACAAAGCATAACAGGCGACCTTATTGCTAAAAAGCAATCTCTCCCAGGCAACCTTAGGGTGAAAGTGAATCAATCTTGGATAAGCGGAACAGCACAAACTATGTAAAATCAAGGAATAGAAGTAAGGAATATTAGTAAGGATTTATTATAATATTTATTATTCATTGTCACTGTGTACGATCGGTTCCATTGCGTCTATTAGATCGTCCTCACTTTCACTCCCTAAGCTGGATTTTTCCCCTCCGAGGGATATAATTAATTCTCTCTGTTGGATTTCTCCAAGTTTATCACTCTCCCAGTATTCATTTTCTAATCTTTCGATATGGTTAATTTCTTTCTTCCAATCGGAAGCCGTTATAGACTGTATTGCGTCTCTTGTCAAACGCTCTATTTCACTTTCAAACTGGTTAACATTTTTAGCTGCCACCCTTCGTTTTATTAAGTTCCATATATATTCGATAGGGTTCAGATCACAATGGTAGGGTGGCAGCCGTAATACCTCGTGTCCATGCTCCCTCATGAGTTCGTCCACTATATATTATATTGTATATGATATGACCTAAAGTATGATATATAATACATATAAAAAATGTCAATAAATATGGGTACGTACCTGGAAAATTTAGATCTGCTTTTGCAGCCGTTAAAATCTTTTTCAATGTTGGAATTTCTTTCCGTACTGTATAGAAACTGTTGACAAGGTTTCTTAGAGCACACAGATCAAAATTGTCGAGTTCAATTTTTTTTGAGCTCTGTTTCCTTTTTTTCCTGGAGTTGATAGTTTAAATTCTAGTCTTGCTTGAGATGTACATGGTTCCGATACTACTGTGACATCATCATTTTGGTCTTGAGAAATTGACTGAACTTTTTCGCCTCGTTTTTCATTCTTGGTAGTGTTGCCTTTGATATGCCTGTTGCTGCACAAGCCCTCTTTAAAGCTTGGTCCACAGGAATAAGAAACTTTTTATTTGATTTTTCATCTTCGAAAAATTTTAAAACTTTTAGAGCAAGTGTCCGTGCTTGGCTATTTATTGCCTTTCCTCCCATCTTTTTTTAAAAATAAAAAAGACGGAGTAACTCCTAAGCGTCACAAGAAAACGGCACAACACAACGTCCTAACTTAACAATAAAACAACGCAATTAACAACAAACAGATAAAATAACGTTCAAGTATAACAAAAACAATCAAAAGTCCAAACCAAACAACAAACAATTATCAAAAATATCAAACTAGAGTCGAGACGCTTATCCGTAACAAAAATGCTATCGGTACTGAGCGCGCACGGCCAGCGCGGGACGCGGTGCGGGGAGTCGGGAAGGGGGTCGCATTCCAGCGGAGTCTCAAGTTAATTCGTACGTGTTGTATATTGGACCTACAAGTTAGACGATTTTGATTTTAAAAATTACAATAATACGGTCCACAGTTGCCATAGTAACGGCTGTGTTGCTTGGGATTTGTTTACGAACATAGGCCGCTCACCCTCATACAATATGCGGTTTGGTCAAGCGACCGATATGAGTCTGTATCATTAGTAGTCTGTGGTCTGTATCCAAGTTGTCGCTGTCACCGAGCAATAGTTTTGTTCTTAAAATAGTTATCGATAATAAATGGAAAATGACAAACACGGTCTATACAGCCATGTCTCTAATCATTTTTGAGACGATGTTTGTGATTTATTTAATAGATTGTTTGGACGATGGGTGCAAAGCCTAAAGGGGATGATACCTTTAATCATTTATATAGTAAGCTAATTTTATCTTAGACGAAGTCTGATCCTTTTCTTATTTGAATTTACGAGATTTTTACAATAAAACCCATTTTTTCAGTTAATTGATAATAGTTTCTAGTATCAGCTGTTATTTTATTATTTTTTATTTATGTAATATGTGATTACCGAAACGAAATAACTTTCAAGTACCTTCATTATCAGAAAAACATTCTACGCATATTTCATCATTATCATATTATATCAGAATTGCTAATCGTGGGTATCTCGGGGCGCAGGAAGTTGAACAAATTAATAATAGTCGCTAAATCACCAAATCGCACGTTGTTTAATTTATCTTTCCTAAGAATCAGAATAAGTTCCAGACTAATTAGCTATTATAATTATGACACAGAAATCACAATCTTCTGAAAAAAATAATAAACGATTACACAGATTTAAAGCGATTTGTCGCGGGTATGGTGTGCAGGCTGCTATCTCTCGATCTGTCAATCGCTAGATGGCCGCCCAGCCACCATAGAAATAACGACGTTCCGCCAGAGCGAATGTCAGTGTAGTTCACTCTTCTCAATGTAGATTGCGACTCACTGAGGCGCCGTCAAATAAAACAATACGCATGTATATAGAGAGTAACTACTCTAAGAAACAAATGTATTTTGTTTTATGAATATTTCCAAAACTGTTCATAATGCGCCGACGTTACTAATGATTACCTATATCTTGCTACTAATTTCACTAAGTACCTACTTTCCAAACAGTCCAATTTTTGAGCTTAGACCATAAACAACTTTAATTACAGCCATTTTACACTAGATGATAAAACTCATTTCCTGTCTATGGGTCTTTCTGGACAGATATAATCTTTTACTTATTTCTGCCGGCGAACTGCAGTGCCCGAACTATTGTGATATGATGTGAAGGATATAGAGTGCCAGTTCCATTTTGTTTTCTACATTGCCATTCCATCTTGGTCCGTAGTGGTTGCAACGCATCCGAAGCTTCCTTTGTTTGAAGGTTGCGGGTGTTCTTAGACTTCAATAGCCAATAATCATTAAGTGGACCGTGAGTTCATTAGTCACTTACATTTTATATAAAAAAGCATGTCCCAATGGATTAGCTGATTTAGGAACATCTAATTAGTTAATGCAAGTTTGATTAATTGCAAGTCATTAATATCGCCATTAGATGTTTTTAATATCCGCATGCATTTTCTTTTGAGTAGGGTAAATTAATTATACCTGTTTAGGTAAAACTTCTCAGATAATCCATAATGTCAGTAACAGGTTCCTACTTTATACAAATGTACGTACTATCGCTTGTTATAGCTTACAATTTATAATATTACAATCAACAAAATTACAAATTAATATTATTAATTATAAAGTAGTTGGAGATATTAAAGTTATTTCAAAAATAATTTTCACAAAAAAGAAGGAGACAATTAGCAGAGACAAAAAAATATTACACGACAACTGTCTGACTATACGATAATAAATAACAGAAATAAAATTTACATCACATATAATGTACACATTTGCGTGTGTATGTGTGTGTGAGCGCGCGCGGGTGTCTGCATAGGCGTGTGAACGAGAGAAAAGGAGAGTGCGTGAGTGTATGGTGTTTGTTATAATTTCTTATTTGCTTTGGTGGAAGATGTCAGTTGAAGAAAATTCTTTGTTATAGATATTAAGTATGCGACATATTACAGGATTCTGTGCATAAATTGAGTTACTTAAAGGAACATTAAATAACGGAGTATGTCTAGTGCGTTAAGTAGGTGCTCGTAGTCGTAAAGTACAGGAAATTAATTCGGAGCTATCAATTTTGTTACTGCAGATATCATGAAGAAATAGCATCTGGAATAGAGTGGCGATCTTTCAACTGCATTAATTTATAAAAATAACATATTCGGTATAATTTTTTGTTTTATTCTGACATCGAAAATTCAAGACGTTAATAAATTTTCATGTTCGTTTAATTTCTTGTATGTACGTTATATAATTTGGGTTCCACACAGCACTACAATATTCTAGGACGGACGTAAGAATAGTATAAAATCTTTATACATTCTATGTCTGAAAAAGGATGACAAACTCGTAATACAAAGCATAGATTTTTATAAGCCTTTGTAGCCATTGTCGAGATATGATCAGTCATCATCATTTTTGAATGAAAAACTACTCCGAGGTCTTTGGTTTTGTCAGTTTTTTCTAAAGGAACGTTATTCAAATAGTATTGAGATATAAATTTTCTCTTTTTGCGAGTAAAGCTAATTTGTAATTATTTCGATACATTCACGCTAATACGGTTATCACGGAAGTAGCTGCAGAACCGATGTCAGTCGTTCTGTAGCTTATAAGCATCTGATTCAGATTTTATGTAAGCGTAAATTTTCATGTCATCAGCGTACATCAGAAATATAGCAGAATGTAAACAGATGCCCACATCATATAAGTATACCGCATACAGCAAGGGCCACAATATTGAGCCTTGTGGGACATCAGATGGAACATCCACAACATTTAAGCGATATCCAGCCACAACGACTACCTGTGAGCGATTACGCAGATACGATTTCATCCATCTGAAAAGGTTTCCACGTATTCCTAGCTCCTGGAGCTTTTTTTAGAAGGATGATATGATCAACGCGGTCAAAAGCCTTTTCAAAGTTCGTATATATAGCATCTATTTGGAGGCCATTATCCATCTCTCTAAGAACATTGTTGCTAAAGATGAAAAGATTGGTGAAGTACAAAGACATGTTGTTGAGAAGGAATATTTTGAAAAACTAATGGGTATATTTGCCTATGGACTATAGTTTCCATTACCTTGCTTAACACGTTCAGTATTGATATCCATAACAATGCGACGAACGAGCTTGAGGATCGTGACAATAAAAATTGCCGATAGAATTACCTAAATTAGCACCTTAATTTTCTTTACACCAATTAAAACTTAAAAAACTAATAATTAATCACACTGATTCACTTTATTTCACTCCGAAGCTTCGCTTGTCTCACCAAATTCAATACTTCCCCGATCGCGTATTGCAGCGCCTTTGAATACACATTATCACCGAAACATCCAGAATATTCAAGTAAATACGCGCGCCAACCGACCAGGCGCCGTAAGTTCGACTGCAGAGCTTCTAGAAAGTTTAGTTCTTCAATCCGATACTAGATGGCGCTGTCGGTGGAAAGATTAGTCATGTCATTTTCTGGAAAGCTCTCTCCTCGCTTTGTTACCCGACACTAGATGGCGCTAATGCCAGATGTCAACTTAGCCGCGCAACACTGCCCCATCCTAAGACATGCTCGTCCCGAGCATTATCGGCCCCATAATAACGTGCCAGGTGGTCCACATGGACGACCTTAGGAGTCCCTCTTGCGCCTTTCTGTATCCGGTAGGTTACATCGTTGATCCTGGTCACAATCCGGTACGGGCCGTCCCATTTAGCTTGGAGCTTAGGAGATTTCCCTTTGCTGCGGACTGGATTGTGCAACCACACTAGTGAACCTTCATCGAACCCTTTGTTGTTCATTTTGCGGTCGTACCGGGTTTTCATCTTTTCAGACATTTGCTGGCCCGATTGTCTGACGTGCTCGTAAATGTCATTCATTTTGTTCCGCAAGTCATTTGCATAATCGGTTATACTGCGTGGGGCATTAGGTGGTATCCCGGTGATCAGGTCTGCAGGCAGCCGTAATTATCTCCCGAAGTTTGCGAAAGCTGGTGTTACTGATGTACTTTCGTGAACAGCGCCTCGATATGACCACAAAAACGGTTGTATGTGCTTGTCCCAATCTCGTTGCTGATTATCTACAATTTTTGCTAGGTACCTCTCCAATGTCTGATTAAATCGTTCTACCATTCCATCAGATTGCGGGTGATAAGAAGTCGCTCTTGTTTTATGAGTACCCATAACTCGGCAAGTTTTCTGGAATATTTGAGACTCAAAATTCCTTCCTTGATCGCTGTGATTCTCTAAAGGTACTCCAAAACGACAGAACACTTCATGAACTAGTTTATCTGCAACTGTTGAAGCTACTTGATTTGGAATGGCGAAGACTTCTGGCCACTTAGTGAAATAATCCATCACAACCATGAAGTACTTGTTACCGCTTTCACTCTCCAGAAACGGCCCCGCCACGTCAATGGCTATTCTCTCCCATGGTGCACCAACATTGTACAACTTCAATGCACCTCTACTACGAGTCTGAGGTCCCTTTACAGCCGCACAACTTGTACATTTGCGACACAAGACCTCGACATCGTTTCGACAGTGGACCCAGTAAAACCGTTCTCGGAGTAGAGTTCGTTTTACTCCCAGATGGCCTCCTGAACAATCATTATGGTACAGCTGTAGAACATCCGGTACTCTAGCTTTAGGGACGACCATTTGCAAATGACAGCTGTCGCCCGAACATTTTTCCATTTACGGCACATAACTCCATCCCGAAGCAGCAAGCTGTCCCATTGGGCCCAATAGCTTTTAGTGGTCAAACTCATCGCTGAGACATCGCTCCACTTGGGCTTGGGAGCACCGGCCTTTATCCATTCCAGAATCGGCTTGATGTCCGGATCCTCCTGCTGTGCATGTAGTAAGCTGTCCTTCCACTCGTTGCTGAGGTGGTCTGTCCTGAGCATCCTCACGGATACCACTTCCTTACTCTCTTGCCCAGAACAATGGTTGCAATCTTCAGGACAAGGTCTTCTTGACAATGCATCTGCGTTGCCGTGAGATTTCCCGCTGCGATGTTCGATCTCAAAGTCGTATTCCTGCAGTAGTTCAATCCCCCTCGCAACTTGTCCTTCTGAATTTTTAAACTGTAATAGCCATTTTAGTGCAGCATGGTCAGTTCGTAAGTGAAATTTGCGCCCCAGAAGATATTTGCTAAAATGCTGCAACGACTTTACCACAGCTAGATATTCGCGTCTTGTGACACAATAGTTCCTTTCCGGTTTTGACAACGACTTGCTGAAGTACGCTATCACAACCTCTCGATCACCGTTCCGTTGAGACAACACACCGCCGAGTCCGGTATCACTTGCATCTGTGTCAACTATAAATTCTTTGCTTGCATCAGGGTATCCCAAAATAGGTGTTTTGCACAGACGGTCCTTGAGCTCCTAGAATGCAATATCGCAACTTTCGTCCCAGCAGAAATCTCGCTTTTCCTCGGTTAGCTTGTGCAGAGGTTCGGCTATATCTGCAAAGTTCTTCACAAATCGCTGTTAATAGGAGCGCAAACCCAAAAATGCTCTAATCTGTGTCTTGCCTTTGGGAACCGGCCAATCCTTGACAGCGGCGATTTTCTCTAGATCCGTGCGGATACCTTCTTCCGATACTACATACTCCAAAAATTTAACTTGCCGTTTGAATAGTGAACATTTCTTCGGACTCAACTTGAGGTTGGCACTCTGAATTTTCATGAGCACGCGTTCCAGGTTTTGAAGGTGTTCCTTAAACGTACGGCCTACGATGATGATGTCATCCAAATAGACCAGACGGGCATTGCCAATTATCCCGGTAAGTACAAGTTCCATCAACCTTTCAAACGTTGCTGGAGTATTGCACAATCCAAACGGCAATACTTTAAATTAGCTGCTGTATTTTGTAATTAGCTGTGGTAACAGACGCTTTCCCGTTGAGAACGCAGTTTTCTCCTTGTCCTTAGGATCAATTGCAACTTGCTAGTAGCCACATTTTAGATCCAGCGTGCTAAACCACTTAACTTCTTCCTGTAAGCATGTCCAGCGTGTCATCAATTCTTGGCAAGGGATAGCTGTCCCTCTTTGTAACGTCATTCAGACGGCGGTAGTCAACACAAAACTGCATGCTGCCGTCCTTCTTCTTCATCAGCACCACAGGTGAACAACATGGCCTAGATGAAGTTTCATAACTACATCCTTCACCATTCCCTCAATCGTGGTTTCCACTTCCTTTTCACGTGCTACCGGCAATCTTCTTGGCCGCTGACGGATAGGCAATTCTTCTCCTGTGTTTATTTTGTGATGAACTTAGCCAGTCTTTACTATGTCAGCATCGTTTTAATGAGAATACATCGGCGTACTTGTGTAACAACTTCTTCGCCCTGACCAATTCGTTCGGGGAGAGAACGCTGCGACAGTCTTCCAAAAGTGTGGTCACTCTCGTTTCTAAATCCTTGCTGGGGGTCCCACTCGATAGATGTTGGCACCGACGTAACCAATCGTCCTCCTCACAAGTACCAATTTGTGTGCCTTTTTCTATAATCTGTTCCTGGTCACAAAGGTTCAGCACACGTACTCCTGAGATGTCAGTGGTTCTGACCAAGGTTCGAGCTACTTTCCATGGAAGTTCATTATTTACCCTTTCCACGAGTACACAACGGTGAGCTTGCCCAGGGTTCCGAGGAAGACTAACCGGCAAAATCGTTTCCGACCTCGGCGGAAGCACAATCTTCTTAATGCTGTACACGTTCCCTTGTAACGCACCTTCCATAAAAAGTTCCTCCTGTCCACATTTCAAAACACCTTGCTTAACGTCGATCTCACAACAATTATTCCTCATATAGTCTAGGCCCAGGATGCAATCGTCCATTATATTAGCCACGATGACATTATGCCGGTAGATCATATTGCCTAGCTTCAACTCCATCTCCTTCTCTCCACGGACGGGTATACGCTGACCGGTGGGTGTTACCAAATTAATGCGTTCTCGGTTGTATGCGGAGTCCCCAATGAACTGACTTATAAGTTGGGAACTAACAACCGCACGAGAGGCTCCAGTGTCTATGGTCAGTTTACACGGCATTCCGTTGATCTCGCCCTTGATGATTAGGCTGTTTCCATCATGGGTTTGTGAGATCGAGATCCTTGGGGCTCTTTTAACATCAGCCAGCACGAGCTCCGCAGTTCTGGATTTTACTAGTTTCTCTGCTGCTGCTGGGCGGGGCTGTTAGCCGCACCGCCCTCCTGATATCGTTCACCTTCCCTTTCTACGGTTCTCTTAGGGCAGCTGGATGCGAAGATGGCCCTTTTCCCCACAGCCATAGCACCTAGGGCTGTATCCTTTATTGCGGTCGCGAACCGTAGCTGCTGCAACCTCCCTGACGCGATGGGAGCGCAGAACCTGCCGCACGGCTTCCACACCCAGTGCATGGGCCAAGGCGTCCTTACGCGTCTCGTGGTGCCCGAGCCTCACAGCAGCTCTGACCTCAAGGTCGCGGATGCCGTCGATGAATGTCTGCACCAGTTTCTCTTCAATGAGCGTAGGTACAGACTGGTATGCTTTTCGAACCATCTTCTCCACCTCAAGGGCCCACTGCTGAAGGTTTTCGTTGCTGCGTTGCACGCGATCTTTAAGCTGCGCGCGAAAGACGTGTTCCAGATGAGCGTCGCCATATCTCGCATCCAATGCCTCAAGGAGCAGCTCGTAGGTCACTTTCTTACCGAGAGCTTCCAACACAGTTAAGGCTTGGTCGCGCAAGCCTAGGGTGAGTGCAGTCATGGCCTAGCTTTTATTCCATGGGTTTCAGCTTTCTCGATTCGGGTTTCAGCTTTCGCGATTTGGGTTTCAGCTTCCGACAGGCGGTTGTCATGCTGAGCAACCCTATCCTTCACCTCCTTTATCTCCTTCCCGAAGGTGGCGTGAAGGTCCTTCACGAGAAGCATCTGCTTTTCCAACCGATGGGCCTGTTCCTCTTGTCCGCCCCGCAGCTGCTTTTCCAAACGACGGGCCTGCTCCTCTTGTCCGCCCCGTAGCTGCTCTTCCAACCGACGGACCTGTTCCTCCTGTCGGCGAGCATATTCCTGCTGTCGGTGAGCCTGTTCCTCCTGCTGCTCTTTCAACAGACTGTTCCTCTCGCCCGCGCTGCAGCTGCTCCTGTAGCATCGCCATCAGAGCACCTATGTCAGGTGCTGCAGATGTAGGAGCTACTGACGGGCCCGCAGCCTGCGTGGCTGGCTGTTGGCCCTCCGACGTCTGCGGCGTTGCACCACCAAATCTCCTCTGGCCGTCTCCTGATGGCGTTGACTTCGGGTACGGACACCCTCCGATTCCTCCTTCGGTAAAATCGGCATGATTTGATCCCACTTCTGACACCAATTGTTACGAGCTTGAGGTTCGTGACAATAAAAATTGCCGATAGAATTACCTAAATTAACACTTTAATTTACGTTACACCAATTAAAACTTAAAACACTAATAATTAATCACACTGATTCACTTTATTTCACTCCGAGGCTTCGCTTGTCTCGCCAAATTCAATACTTCCCCGATCTCGTATTGCAGCGCCTTTAAATACACATTATCACCGAAACTCTGGAATATTCAACTAAACAGGCGCCGAAAGTTCGAGTGTAGAGCTTCTGTCGGTTGAAAGATTAGTCATGTCATTTTCTGGAAAGTTCTCTCCTCGCTCTGTCACCCGACACTAGATGGCGCTAGTGCCAGATGTCAACTTAGCCGCGCAACACTAATATTATAAAGGCGAAAGTGTGTTTGTTTGTTTGTTTGGGGTATAGTTCGGTGGCTGTAGAGTGATATAGGCTATTTTTTCCGCGGAAAAACATTTCATTCTCATGGGAAAATAGAATATGTTGTAAAAGTTTGTCCTTCTTTCACGTCGCAACAGAGCGTCGGCATGGCATGAGTTTTGGAATGGGGATACTTCGGTGGCTGTAGCAGAAAAAAGTAGCCTACGTCACTCTACAGCCTCATTCCCGTGGGAAAATAGAATATGTTGCAAAAGTTTGTCCTTCTTTCACGTCGCAACAGAGCGTCGGCATGGCATGAATTTTGGAATGGGGATAATTCGATGGCTGTAGATTGACATGGGCTACTTTTTTCCGCAGAAAAACATCTCATTCCCGTGGGAAAATCGAATATATTGCAAAATTAAATTCAGCTAGGTGGCGCCACCGTGATTCTACAAGATGGACGACGGTACGGCGGACGAACACAGAAGGTCAGAATATCTGGATTATTATGTTTTTTTACCAAAATTAAGATAAAAATGTATGGATCTTTATTTTTCCACGCAGGACCGGGAAGAGAGCGATAAAAAAATATAAAATTCACCAGCTGATTTTTCTTCAAACGTTTTGGTGCATTGTAATTCACAGAAAAGGCGATGGAAAGACGATAGGAGAATAGGCGAATATTAAGTAATCCGTAGATGCTATGCCTACCCCGCAGGGGTTACAGGCGTGATTATAAGTATGGATTAGAAATACTATCACCACCTGTCACGCTTTCACCCTTAACTATTACTTAACTGTGGTAGAAACAGTTCTTAGTAAGGCTTATTAATAAGCCTCAGTAATATTTATTGAACGGAAATGAATACAGTTCTTATGAATTGATCGGTATATGGTTATGAATGAATCGGTATTACAATAAGAAAAATTGTGCAAAATTATAAGAAAAATATTTTTGAGAGTTCTTATTAACTAACGTATACATAGTTTAAATTGATTCCGCTAGATGTCGTTACAAGGTTTTTAAAACGCGGTAACGAAATGTTTCCTGACATGTACTTAACTCCCGCCGTTGAGCCGCGCGTCAACTTATAGTGCATACTGTACCTATACGCTTAAATTGTTTCTATTTCTTAGCTTATTCGACTACCTGCTTTCGATTTCGGTTGTTTGTTATTTGCTTTGTGATTTGGTTAAGGTTGAATGGATTTATATTGGCTTTCATTTTCGGATTTGTGTATTTTCTTTGATCGGTTTTGTTAATTTGGTTGGTATTCCTTTATACACATTTGGAATCTAGCTTTGATTTTGGATTTTGTTTATTTAGAATCGTGAATTGGTTTTCGTTGTTTTAGGTTGTTTAACAATATTTCAAAGGAATATTAATAGTATAGATACGGTACCTATACACTTACCTCTTTTTGCGTTGGTTATATTTAAATTGACTACTGCTATCGATTTCTATTTTCTGCGATTTGTTTTGTGATTTGGTTTAAGTTGATTTTGTAAAGTTCACCAACACGCATTAGGGCAGCGCGGCGGATACTTCCTTGCCCTAAAACCCTCTCAGAAATGAGGGGAGGCCTGTGCCCAGCAGTGGGACGTATATAGGCTGTAACTTTACTTTAAGTTGATTCGATTTTTTTTGGCTATCGTTTTCGGATTCGTGTTGTGTCTGGAATTGGTTTTGTTGTTTTGATTTAAAAAAAAATATTTAAAAGGAATATTTATTCCTTTTAGGTATTTTGGATTTGCTTTTAAAAAAAATATTTAAAAGGAAATTTAATTCCTTTTATGTAATTTAACGTTTTTTTATAAATAGGTTTTTTGTTACTTAATAATGCCTCGCAAACGTCAGTCTAGCCTTTCAAGAGTATCTTCTCAAAGACAAGCGAAAAGATTAGCTCGATCGCTAGAATTTTTAGAAGACACTGAACTGAGAAGGCGAGAACAAGCAGAGCGTCAGGCGAGCATCTGAGACACCTTCTCAACGTTAGCAAAGGCGCCTTGAAGAGACAGAGCGTCAGGCTACTTTAAGAGCTTCCGAAACACCTTCTCAAAGTCAGGAAAGGCGTCTTGAACAGGCAGAGCGTCAAGCTACTTTAAGAGCTTCTGAAACACCTTCTCAAAGTCAGCGAAGGCGTCTTGAACAGGCAGAGCGTCAAGCCACTTTAAGAGCTACTGAAACACCTGCTCAAAGTCAGCAAAGGCGTCTTGAACAGGCAGAGCGTGAAGCTACTTTAGGAGCTACTGAAACACCTGCTCAAAGTCAGCAAAGGCTATTCGAACAAGCGGAACGTCAGGCCGCCTTAAGAGCCGCGGAAACACCTGATGAAACTCCACACAGACTCATTGAGCAAGCTGAACGTCAATCTACTATAAGGGCATCTGAAACACTAGAACAGAACACAGGCGCGAAGAGATGCAAATGCACAGCTCCAAGCTGAACGTCGACAAAATTTTCAAAGAAACAATTGGTCGGCTTTTAATGACGAAGCATTCAATTATGATCCGTTGAATGATTATAAAAATCACAGGTTAGTTGTTACCGGACTGATGGACAAGGCGTGTCGATTTTGCAGCGCTTTGAAATGGAAAGATGAGACCGCAGACATGTGCTGTTCCAATGGAAAAGTGTCTCTTCCGTTACATAGGAACCAGAAGAACCTTTAAAAACTCTCTTTTTATAGTATGATGCTAATGAGTCAAGGCGCTTTTTAAACAGGATCCGGAAATATAAATCATGCTTTCAAATGACGTCCTTCGAAGTTGACCGCGAAATAATAATTTTCGCCTACATTTACAGTGCAAGGGCAAATTTATCATAGAATAGGTTCATTTTTTCCAGCTGAAAACGAACAGCATAAATTTTTACAAGTATATTTTATGGGTGACGAAGAAATTGAGGTAGACCGTCGCTGCCAATTTATCAGGGAGTTGAGAGAGACACAGTCTTCAAATTTTTTTTATAGAAGAGGGGGAAAACGAGCATGCGGCTCACCTGATGTTGACTACCGCCGCCCATGATCAACCGCAACACCAGGGAAATTGCAGGTGCATTGCCGGCCCTTTAGAAAGGAGTAAGCTCTTTTCTTGAGGATCCCCAGGTCGTATCGGTCCGGAGAAATCGCCGGTGGTAAACTATTCCATAGAGAGGTTGTACGCGGAAGAAAACTCCTTTGAAACGTACAGTGGTGGACCGCCAAGCATCCAGATGGTGTGGATGATATCGAGACGTTTGCCGCGTAGTGCGTTCACGAAATTTGGCGGCTGGGATTAATCCGAACAATTCCCCACAGCATTTTCCATGGTATATGCGAAAGAAAATGCAAAGAGATGCAACATCTCTTCGCAGTGCCAGTTAATCGAGCTGATCGGAAAGTACTCGGTCGTCGACGATTCGAGCCGCTCTGCGCTGGATGCGGTCAAGTGGAGGGGCATTCATCATCATGAGCTGGCAGTTTACAATGGACTCCATTGTTTTGGAGAACAAGGAGGTGATGGCGATAGGACGGTAGTTGGACGGGTCTGAGCGGTCGCCTTTTTTTGGGATCGGGTGGACGAAAGCCGTCTTCCATGATTTTGGGACTACGCCTAGGGAGTAGGAGTACCGGAAAAGACGCGTTAAAACCGGTGCCAACTCTGGAGCATACGTCCTCAGCACAATTGGGGGGATTCTGTCAGGCCCACTGGACTTGTGGATGTCCAGGGAGAGGAGTGCTTTGCGAACCGAGCGCTGTGTGAACTGCACTTCCGGCATGGAGCACTCACACCGCGGGATGGTCGGCGGCTTACTCCCCCCGTCATCGATAGTCGAGTTGGACGCAAAGAAAGAGCCTAGAAGATCGGCTTTCTCCTCTGCGTTATGGGCCAGTGAGTCGTCCTCCCTGTGCAGAGATGGAAGAGATGGCTGACAGAAATTCCCCTGGACAGCCTTGGCGAGAGACCAGAATGCACGGGTTCCGGAAGGAAGGTGAACTAGTTTCTAGCCAATTCTGCCCATGTGCTCTGACTTTGCCTTGGCAATGACTCTTTTGCAGGACCTAGAGGCGGAATTATACTTCTTTTTTAGAGCGCTGGTGCTTAGATTCCGGGACGCTGATGCGTCAGCCCAGGCTTGGTAGCACTCCTGCTTATAGCATGATGCTATTTTACGGGAGCGACCAAACCATTGCTGAGATTTGCCTCCTATGGTCACCACAGAGGAAGGAATATAAAGTTCCATACCCTGAAGTACCACATTAGCGACAGAATCCTCAACAACGTTGAGATCGTCCGGCGAGAAGCAAACCCGCCCCAAAGTGTAGGATGCAAAGAGAGACCGCATCCCATCCCAATCGGCTAATCTACAGTGCCAAACACGGCGGCAGCCCGCAGAACGCAACTGCGATTTCAGCGTGAGTGGCACCACACTCCGGACAAGACAATGGTCCGAGGAGCCTAAAGGGGCGCCGACGGAAATCTGATATCCGTCCGGGTGAGAGGTCGGCAGAAGGTCCAACAGGGAAGGTGCATGATCCTCCACATCTGAAATCCGCGTGGGCGAAGTAACCAGTTGTGTCAGACCATATGCCAAGGCAAAATCATGAACAGATCTCCCCGCATGATCGGTTAAACGTGAACCAAGCCATTCGGCGTGATGGGCGTTAAAGTCGCCGAGAATTACGACCTCTGCGGAGGGGATCTGCTGTAGCAACGAATCTGTAGCCTTTGGGACGTGGTCGAAGAGTCGGTCTGTTTCGGCATTACCGCTATGGGACCTATAGAGGCACCCGTAGACGCGCGGAATTCTTCGCGGAATTCAAAGGCTCTTGCATGAGCGTAACATTTTAGTCAAAACATTTAAAACTGCTTCAGAAAACCTACCTGAAGAGGATTATAAAGTCGTCATTCATGCAGATCGGACCCCTCGAGGAGAGCATGAAAGTTGCTACAATGCACCTTTGATAAACGAATGCAGTTTGTAGCGACACCAATGTAAGCCCCAGAGTTTTAGGTAAAATGATAATTCTGCCCTCATCATTCGTTAACAGTCCCCGCTACCTACATAAGTACACACATGACGCATTCGCCTATGTACGAACTTACGGAAGACCTGATCTTTTTGTTACTTTTACTTGCAATCCCAGATGGAAAGAAAAATGTTGTAACAAGGTGAAGTGGGGTGAGAGGGGCGTTGATCAGATTAACATATACAGTAAAATATGTCATAATAATTTAAGAAATATTGATAAAGTGTGTAAAAATGTAGATCATAGAACTGTAATTGATAGGTTGTATAATAATATTGTTTTATACGTCTTATATTAAATATAACAGCTCTGGACCCCATATGCACGGTGTTCCAGTGCCGCACCACCGGACAATCAAACCTACCTAATACAGTACATAGGAGTCCGTTGGCACTGTCTCGCACGCCTCGCATCAGGGAGGCCACTCTCTTCCGCATTATTGCATCAAAGCTGTCCGTGTTAGCCTCAACAAACATACCTGATGCGCTGCAATATCGAGATAGCCCCATTAGCATCCTAAAGCCATTATTATATTGAACACGTAGAGCATTTACGGATCTGCGAATATACTTGACCCACAGTATGCAGGTGTAAAATGTTTGGCAGTACGCCTTAAAAAGGGTTATCTTGACAGCTTTTGTACACCTTGCAAACCTGCGAGCCAGCATGTTGCACCTCACTGCTAACGCTCTACGTTCTCGTTCAATATCCAAGTCATGAGAGAGGTCATCTGTAACCCAGTGTCCCAGGTATTTAAATTTGGCGACCCTAGTTAAAGGTACTCCTCCAAGCATGACCAGTGGGATATCCTTGGGTTCTTTATTCTCTGCCTTGAAAACAAGTAGTTCACTCTTTTTGGAGTTATACCTGAGGCCATGGGCTTCAGCATATCTCTCACATAAATTTATTAATGTTTCAAGTGCTCTGATCGAAGGGCTCAGCAGCACCATATCGTCCGCGTAACTGATGCTGTTTACGAAGTTACCATCTATTGAGCATCCGACGCCAGTTCTGCTAAGCTCATCGATCAATCCATTTATATATAGGTTAAAGAGCCTCGGTGAAGTTAAGCCCCCCTGTCTCACTCCACATTCCAACCTATATTCACTTGAGTATGAACATGCCCACCTTACATTATTTGATTGGTTGTGATACCAATACCTTAATATATCGACTATCTCTCTAGGCGTACTCGTTTCCCTCCGAGGCTTATCCCATAATAGGTTGTACGAGACCAGGTCAAATGCCTTCGACAAGTCCAAAAAACAGGCGTAGACAGGCGTTTTTCTCTTAACATAATACTGGACGGTATGCTTGAGTCGCAAGATTGCAGTTTCAGTAGACAGTTCAGGTATAAACCCAAACTGTGCCTCATGTACCTGTATATGTTTACTTATTCGACGATCAAGCAAACCATCCAATACTTTGGCTATCACAGTAGCCAGCGAGATCGGTCTACAATTGTTCTTGTCGGCAGCATCCCCGGTCTTATTCTTTAGAACTGGTACCACTATGGTCTTCATAAGTTCCTGAGGTAAGTAAGTATTCATGCCCTATACATACATTATAGAGCATAGTCAATACCCTAGGCAGATGAACTGCCGCATACTGCAGGTGCTCAATTATTTCCGAAATTATTGACATTATCGAGAAATGATCTTAGTAAACCCCTATTCATTTTTAAATACCTTTCCAACAATATATCACACGTTAGGGTTGAAATTAAAAAAATCACTTCCCACTTTACATATAGGGGGGCTACCCTAATAAAACATTTTTTCCAATTTTTATTTTACCACTTTGTCAGCGTGATTGATACACATAATGGTACCAAGTTTCAGCTTTCTAGTGCTAACGGTCACAGAGATTAAGCGAGGACGGACAGACGGACAGACAAGATGTCGAAACTATAAGGGTTCCTAGTTGACTACGGAACCCTAAAAAATATATTCTTTTTTTTCTACCTGCAAAGATCCACTTCTAAACATTGGCTTCTCGCGTCTAGAGCAATTTGCTTTGAACATGTAAACGAGGTGAATGCACCACTATCTATCGAAAGCCTCTAGATTTTCTGGCATTTCTCATAGTCGCCTCTTACGACAAATGGGTAATGGATTCTTTTAAGTTGCCACTACACGTCCAAATCGACACAGAATAATTATAGTCACGTTATTAAATTCTAAAAATCAGTTTTTCCGAATAATTTTATTTAAATGAATAGAGATTTTAAACACATTAGCTTATTCATTGCTAAGCTCTAAACAATTTCGTTCAGGTCAGTAGGTATTACATCTATATAATTATTACCATATCCGGCATCACGCACTTCAAAATCGCTTGGTATTAAAATCGTACATATAATGTACAATAACGAATAGTTATGAGCCATTGGTTTGATATTCATAGTTCAGACAAAATGTGTGCATGGTGTCCGAATGTGTACATTATTATTTTAATATGTGCGGGTTTGACTGACGTAAGATTTCTTTTAATTTTAACGTTTATAAAACTCTTTTAAGTAAATTGTGCATTTCCAAGAGTGTTGCAAATTATTTAATGTTCAGTTACGAATCAGATGTAATTACGCAAAAAAAGTCCAAGCCATATCAAGTCAAGAAATATTTTTATATATACAAATAATTCTTTACTTTCGTATATAGTTATTGATAATATGAATTAAACACAGATTTAAATTTCAAAAGCCAATTTCTTACAAGTTGTGAGCTATTTCTTATTTGAATTCTTTTGCAGCAACTACATAAAAATATAGCTGGACAAAAAGAACAAGTTCGCTCATTAAACCTAAAACACAAAATATCACACCCGTCACTCAGTGGGCTAGGCAATGACTATGGACTTCCGTTGACAGACCTTTCTCGCTCTTTGCGCAACCATAGTAGTACTCTTAATTTGAACATCTTCAATATATCTCCATTTGGTTCCCTGCCAGCTGCCGCTCATATCAGCAGTATCTTTCTTACTTTTTACGCATACATTCTTTATACGTATTCAAAACACTGAAGCATTCCTTTCTTCATTCTGAAGTCAACATCTTGTGAACCACACCAATCCATTATGTTACAATTTCTCATTTTATCATATCCAGCTGCTTTTAAACTTTACATTGCACCCATCATTTTATTCAAGCTTATCTCACTTCCTCTTTTGTTTTCTTTGGGAGTTTCTAGTTCATTTACTTTAGATACCTCCTCACATTTGAACACGTTTTCAAAGAATTGCTTCCATATCTTTAAAGTTCAGAACTCATCTTTTAGAATACATCCATTCTCGTTTAGCACAACATTTAATCTAGCCTTCATTCTAATCTAGTAGTTAAGTTCTAACTTTCCCCTGCTTAAGAATTTTGATGTTTTTCTCGAAATCATCAGATAGTCTCTTTTCTGTCTTCTTGTCATATAATCCATAAAAATGAAATCTTGAACTTGGGTTGAATTGGGTTCTAATACGAGAAGCGGGTTGCAAGATTAGATCTATTAATAAAATAACGAAATCGGCATCCCGTATTCAACTGTCGCCAGAATATAAAAAGGATTGACATATCTGTATTTAATTTTTGCTTTTTTTGTCACATTTGTTTGCTGCATGTCTAATAAAGGCGATATAAATTAGCAGTTTTAGTGGTTTCAGAAGGTTACTAATATTTTTAAAATATTTAATATATATTTTAACAACACGGTTTTTTCAGAACCTGAAGGTGATATTCGAAAGAGTGCGATTTACGTACCAAAACGATGAATACGTTCAATATGCCTTCATAAACGTATCGCGATACGAGAGAAGAGGTGACTACTACCTTAATTATGAATTTATAACGAAACAACCCATCACCAACAATTTAATGGTTGGTATGCAATATGTGTATATTTTAAGTTAAAACAAGCAGATGTTAGCTAAATTTGTAAAAATGAAGACAGGATTGCCTTATACCAATACTCCTGGAAAACAACATAGAAAACATATAAGGGGTAACTCAAAGCGTTATTCTTGCAAAAATAATTAATTGTACAGTACACACACATACGTTTCTACGCAATGACCGTGTAAGAATATCCCACTATCACATATCATTCCCTGGGTGTCGTAAGAGGCGACAGAGGGATACCGTAATGGGAAATAGGTAGTGGCAACTATGGAAAATATACATCCTATAAGCAATCAGTAGGGGAGCGTTCAGAAGTGCATTTGCGACGGGTAGTAATAAATTAATAAATGCTTAATTTGGAATATCGTGTCTCTTTCTTTAAAAGCAGCTTGCCTATTTTAGGAAAGAACTATATATTGTAACATATATATTGTACAATGTTTATCCATGTGTTACAATATATAGGTATATATATGGGTAGTGGACTATCATCCACCATCGCTACAAGTAAAATATAGGTATTCGTCTTCATTCCTCTGGTAAATGGGCAGCGTTACAAAGGCGAGGGTAGTCAAAGTCAAAACTATTTACTTGTGCAAATCTCTGTGCGATTGTAGACCTAAAAAGACTATTCGACTAATACCTCGTGCTACTTTATCGTTCTGTTCCGTTTCCTTACAGATACATTTGTTGTATTACGAATTTATAAGTTACCGGTACGAGCGCAGCTTCATAGATTTTCATCACAATTTATGCGATTTTCTTAACGACCCTCTGATCGGCGTGGAGTTTAAAAAACGAGGATTAGAATGTCCGGTAAAACCAGTAAGAACTTCTATTTCTTTAACTGACAGAGATGATTGTTTAATGATGATGATTTAAAACAAGGCTGTAATACAGCCTTGTAGGCTGTAATACAGCCTTGTTTTAAATCATCATCATCATCATCATCAACAACATCATCATCATCATCATAATTCAGCCTATCTCAAGTCCACTGCTGTACATAGACCACCCCCAAGGAATACCATGAAGTACGGTCTTGAACCACATGCATTCATCGACATCTCTTACTAGGTGCTCGCTTCTTCTAAAGGAGGGGGGGGGGGGGTGGCAATACACTTTGCTTACCGATTTGATATTGCTTTTAAATAACTTTTCTTAAAATAAAATGTAAAGAAGCACCGTATCATCTTTCTACCTTTTCGAAAAGTCAAAACGACACATTATTTTTTTTGATTACATTATTTTGCAATTACATGCATTTAACTGTCTTTGACTCTTACTAGTTCTTTCTTTGTCTTTGACTCTTCTAGTTATTGACTCGAATAAATTCATATGAATATGTCAACGCACGTATTGACCACATATTTATTTTCGTAACAAATATTGAAAAAAAATTCGACCTTTATTCGACTACTAAATAAGTAGTTCAAGTTAAAAGTTCGTGTAACATAACTACTGTAGCATGATTCCAGGTTAGTATTTTTGTATCAAAGTACTGTAAAGGCAGATTGATGAACACATTACCAGAGGTATTGTTTTCTGAAGCTGCTGCCCAACGCCGGTTTGGATATTTTACGTCTGGCGTAAACGAGTTGGTTTTATCGCCACCAATGAGAAGGCAAAAGATTATTTTGGCGGTTCCTATGTCTAAAATGGGTGATGGATTCTCTTACACCACCACAACCACCACATGGCCATATAAGTTAGCTATTGTATAATGTATATATTGACGAAATAAAAAAGAAAAAAAAGCTTACTTGTATATTTTTTTAGGGAAAATTGTACTCTTTCACAAATTTCACAATATCTATGGATAACTTTCCTGACGTCTTTTCATATGAAAAGGGTTTAATCAAGGCTAAGTTGCACTTGGATGATTCTAATAAGACACGAATATCAGAAATAGATCTTTATTTATCATTAAAAAATAAAAATAAAGGCAAAAAACGCAATTAAACTATGGCACTTTGAAATTTCCTTACTGAAATAAAAGACTTATGAAGTATGGTTTTTGGTTTTATTCATTACTCTACTGACGTATGTTTACAAAACATCATAATTTTTTTACTATCATCCGTCTAGCTGGTTTGAAATAAAAAAGATATAGCATGTTAGCTTGTATCCAGCTCCAAAAAGAATCATACGGACATCAATAGACAAATAATACTAGAAAAAGGAAGGCAGCATTATGACAACACAACACTAGTCATGTTAAATGATGATGAAACCTAGGTTACTTATTAATTGTAAATAGGTGGAATTATATATTGCCAAGCACTGGCATATAATTAGTGAAAAAGAAAAAACTATTATTTTTCCTAGGAGAAATGTTAATATGAAACAAGTTTCATCCTCCTCTCTTTAAGTGATACGCCTGATGGACTAATAAATATACAAATATCTTTGCAAACTTTACTTGCTGATATATAATATAAAAATATAACTTTAGCAACATTTACTCTTGTACAAACAATACTCACAAAATTGAATGAAGGTTATCTAACAACAGGTCTATTTTTTGACTTGTCCAAGGCGTTTGATTTTATAGACCACGACCTCTTATTAAAGACACTTGAAACGATTAGAATAAGAGAACCTATACCACAGTGGCTGTCTTATTTCTTGTTTATGCTCTTTATAAAACAAGGAGCGTAACTAACTTGCAAACAGCAATTACCACTTACCACGCGTATATAGTCTCCATTCTACGCTATGGGGTAATGATATGGGGCAATAGTACTAAGAGAAAAAGGGTATTTGTAGCGCAAAAAATGCGTCATAGATATTTCACTATCTGAGTACCAGCATGGGTTCCGCAGGGGCCGCTCAACACAGACTAATTTGGTCTCATTTATTTCTGAAATTGCATTGGAGTTTAATAGCGGAAGTCAAATTGATGCTGTATACACAGAATTTAGCAGTGCTTTTGACAAAGTAAATCACACACTACTTTTAATAAAATTGCGAATGAAAGGGATTCATGGTAGTTTCCTTCACTGGTATAGGTCTTACCTTAGTATGAGACCCTAGGTTGTTGCTGTGGGGGGTTTTGAGTATATTTTGCATCGTCAAGAGTCGAGAGTCCCACAGGGCTCTCACTTAGGCCCAATACTATTTCTTATATTTATTGCGATATAGCGGTGCACATAAATTCAGCCTAATTGTAGATGATTTAAAAATTTACAGAGCAGTCAATTCTTCCCACGACATAAAACTTATCCAGGAGGACTTAGACAGTATTCACACATGGTGTGAATCAAATGTTATGACATTAAACGTTGATAAATGCTACCATATCAAATTTACAAAAAAGAAAAATCATTTCCCATTCACTTATGAAATTAACGGCTCAACATTAACGGAAGTAGAAGAAATAAGAGACTTAGGTGTAACAGTAGACAAGCACCCTAAATTCACTTCATATATTAACAATATTGTAAATAAATCCTCGAAAATGCTAGGTTTTCTTAGGCGAAGTACTGCGGGTTTCCGTTTAAATTGCACCCGTAAAATATTATACAACGCTTTGGTCCGAAGTAACTTTTTTTTTTTATATAGAATAGGGTGACAAACGAGCACACAGTCCACCTGATGGTAAGTGGTTGCTGCGGTCCATAGACATCTACATCTATCTTCCATTACAAATCAAAATGCAGATGCGTTGTCACCCGTGAGGACTGAGATGGAATGCCTCATTTCCAGTAAAAAGGGTCTCCGGTTCTCTACACTCACCATACGAAATACAGCAGCATTAAGCTACTATTTCACGCTGGTATTCTGTGAGAGCGTGGTCCTTCCCCGGTCGAGCCGACCCATTCGTGCTACAACTATACTACTAATATAATTGCAGCATGGCTCTACCACGTATAAAAACTTGGAGTACGCTAGCGTGGCATGGAACCCTGTATATGCTATTCACTCTCAACGCTTGGAGGGTATTCAGCGTGCATTCACTAGGCATCTGGCATTTATTACGCAGGGCGTGTCACACCGGTCACCATATGAGCATCGTCTTGCCTTTTTTAAATGAACTCGTTGCATAGCCATCGAATGGATCAGGATTTGGTGTTTTTGCACGGACTTGTCAACGAAAAACAAAATGTAATGAGCTCCCAGAACGTGTTAAATTGATGGTGCCTGCTCGCATACCCCGACATCCTATCAAAACAACTTTTGCCTTACCTTCTGCAAGGACTAACCTTGGACGTCATTCTCCTCACGTCAGATGTTGCGCACAGTACAACGAGATGAATATTGAAACATATGACATTTTCCATAACTGGAACGAAAACTGGTCGGCCCTTTGTAAGAGGCATTTGTTCTTAGTTAAGTTTTTAGTTTTTGTTTTGGTGAATTTTACTATTTTATTGTTATAAAATTTTCAGATATATATATATATATATATATATATATATATATATATATATATATATATATATATATATATATATATATATATATATATATATATATATATATATATATATATATATATATTATCATGGTATCCTCCTATTCATCCTTAGACACCTTAAATTTTCATCCCCAGCCTTGGAATGGTTTTCTTCTTATATTCGCGGTCGCCAGCAATCAGTTCGCTCAGGTCAGCGATTTTCTTCATGGGCTGAAATTGAATCTAGTGTGCCGCAAGGCGGAATCCTCTATGTTTTCCTTATTTATAAATTCTATCTCCTCAGTTTTAGATTGTTCGTACCTTAATAATCTTAACTTTGTAATACATAAAGTTTCGTAATAATCTTAACTTTGTAATACATAAACTAAATGATAATCTGGAAGCCATAAGAGAATGGTCATGTAAATATGGCGTTTCTGTTAGTCCTGCCAAATGCAAAGTTATAATATTCGGAAGTTCGCAATTATTGGCTAAGGTTGATCATAATCAGATATGATCAACCTTAAACAACAGAAAAATCTCTCCTGTAATTTATAATGGAACTTTGATTCCATAAAAACTTTTTTTTCCATAAATAATTCCCTAAACTCTAAAATTCAACTTACTATGGAGTTAGAGGCAAATAATTCCTTACCTTACCTAGATGTGCTAGTCATCCGAAATCCTAACAACACCAGTAACAATGGTAGAGCCACGCAGCAGCTTTGTTGTTGCACGTATGGGCCGGTTCAAACCGGGGTGGTATCACGACCTCACAGAATACCGGCGTGAAGTTGAATCTCTGCTTCCGCGTTTCGTCTGGTGAGTGCAGGTGGCTGGAGGCCCCAATCCCCCCCCCCCATCAACATGGTAGCGGAATTAAATGATGATAGACTACCCCAGGAGGGTACCAGCACCCCTGGAGAATCCCTCGCTGAGCATCCACGACCATGTTTCTCCACTTTTGAGCGTGGGTGCTCAGGCTACCCCGCGTATTCTGGGGTTGCAAAATTCCGCTAAAAACTACAACTGCTCGGGGCAAACGGAGCGACAAGACCAGGGCGACCCCTGCCACGCTATCCGTGAATTTCTGCAATATCAGGGGACTTCACTCTAACCTAAACGCCGTCCACTACCATCTCGAGACGGCGAGGCCGGCTCTGCTCTTTCTGACCGAGACGCAGGTGTCCTCTCCGGCTGATGTCTCGTATCTCTCCTACCCGGGGTACAAACTGGAACACTCCTTTGTGCCTCGGGCTGGAGTTTACGTTTACGTCAGAGTGGACATCGGTTCTCGACGCCTCGGCGAACTTGAAGGTTCGGACCTGTCCATCCTTTGGCTACGCGTAGACAGCGACGACTATCCGCGCGTCTACAAGTGCCTCGATAGGTCCCATAGCGGTAATGCCAAAACATACCGACTATTCGACCACGTCCAAAAGGCTACAGATTCGTTGTTACAGCAGATCCCCTCCGCAGAGATCGTGATCATCGGCGACTTTAACGCCCATCACGCCGAATGGCTTGGTTCACGTTTAACCGATCATGCGATGAGATCTGTTCATGATTTTGCCTTGGCATATGGTCTGCCACAACTGGTTACTTCGCCTACGCGGATTCCAGATGTGGAGGATCATGCACCTTCCCAGTTGGACCTTCTACTGACCTCTCACCCGGACAGATATCAGATTTCCGTCGACGCCCCTTTAGGCTCCTCAGACCATTGTCTTGTTCTGAGTGTGGTGCCACTCATGCTGAAATCGCAGTTGCATTCTGCAGGCTGCCGCCTTGTTTGGCACTATAGGTTAGCCGATTGGGATGGGATGCGGTCTTTCTTTGCATAATACCCTTGGGGGCGGGTTTGCTTCTCGCCGGACGATCCCAACGTTGTTGCGGATTTTGTCGCTGATGTGGTACTTCATGGTATGGAACTTTTTATTACTTCCTCTGTGGTGCCCATTGGAGGCAAATCTCAGCCATGGTTTGCTCGCTCTTGTAAAAAAGCATCATGCAATAAGCAGGAGTGCTACCAAGCCTGGGCTTAAGAAGTATAATTCCGCCTCTAGCTCCTTCAAAAGAGTCATTGCCAGGGCAAAGTCGAAGCACATAGGCAGAATTGACGAGTAACTAGTTCGCCTTCCTTCTAGAACCCGTGCATTCTGGTCTCTACCCAAGGCTGTCCAGGGGAATTTCTGTCAGCAATCTCTTCCATCTCTGCGCAGGGAGGACGACTCACTGGCCCATAATGCAAAGGAGAAAGCCGATCTTCTAGGCTCTTTCTTTGCGTCCAACACGACTCTCGATGACGGGGGGAGTACGCCGCCGACCATCCCGCGGTGTGAGTGCTCCATGCCGGAAGTGCAGTTCACACAGCGCTTGGTTCGCAAAGCACTCCTCTCCCTGAACATCCACAAGTCCAGTGGGCCTGACGGAATCCCCCCAATTGTGCTGAGGACGTGTGCTCCAGAGTTGGCACCGGTTTTAACGCGTCTTTTCCGGTACTCCTACTCCCTAGGCGTAGTCCCAAAATCATGGAAGACGGCTTTCGTCCACCCGATCCCTAAAAAAGGTGACCGCTCAGACCCATCCAACTACCGGCCTATCGCCATCACACCTAACTCACAGATGGGTGGAGGCAGTAGAGTCCAAGGGAGAGGCGTTGGCCGTTAGTTTGGACATTGCGAAGGCCTTCGATCTGGTTTGGCACAAAGCACTTCTTTCTAAGCTCCCTTCCTATGGGCTTCCCGAGAAATTGTGCGATTGGATCACCAGCTTTCTTGCAGATCGGGGCATCAAGGTCGTTGTAGACGGTGCAAGTTCCGATTGCAAGCGTATTGATTCCGGTGTTCCATAAGGCTGCATGCTATCGCCAACGCTGTTTCTTCTGCATATCAATGATATATTGCAAACTCGTAACATTCATTACTATGCAGATGACAGCACTGGTGATGCTCTTTACACCAGCCTAGCCAATATTTCTCGGGAAAACGTCTCTAAGTACCGGGACAAACTTGTGTCTGAAGTCGAGTCTTTGCTGAACAGAGTCTCGGATTGGGGGCGACTAAATCTAGTCCAGTTTAACCCCCAGAAGACACAAGTTTGCGCGTTAACCGCTAAAAGAACCCCTTTGTCGTATCTCTTCAGTTTCAAGGCACTCCACCTATTGCCTCAGCCATTATCGGAATTCTTGGCGTCGACATATCGAGTGACGTGCAGTTTCGTGGTCATTTGGAAGAGAAGGCCAAATTGGCCTCTAAAAAGCTTGTCGTGCTCAGCAGAGCGGGACAGTATTTCGTGCCGGCACACCGCCTGCAACTTTACAAGGCGCAGGTTCGGCCGCACATGGAATACCGTTCCCATCTCTGGGCTGGAGATCCCCAGTACCAGCTCCTTCCACTTGACCGCATCCAGCGCAGAGCGGCTCGAATCGTCGACGACCGAGTGCTTTCCGATCGGCTCGATTCACTGGCGCTAAGAAGAGATGTTGCATCTCTTTGCATCTTTCGCATATACCATGGAAAGTGCTCTGAGGAATTGTTCGGATTAATCCCAGCTGCCAAATTTCGTGAACGCACTACGCGGCAAACGTCCCGGTACCACCCACACCATCTGGATTGGCGGTCCACCACTGTACGTTTCAAGAGGAGTTTTCTTCCGCGTTCAACCTCTAGTAGTTTACCACCAGCAATTTTTCCGGACCGATTCGACCTGAGGACCTTCAAGAAAAGAGCGTACTCCTTTCTAAAGGGCTGGTAACGCACCTGAAATTCCCCTGGCGTTGCGGTTGATCGTGGGCGGCGGTAGTCACTTAATATCAGGTGAGCCGCATGCTCGTTTTCCCCCTCTTCTATAAAAAAAAAAACCATTGGTAACACTGTGTATAGGAAAAAGACCCATACAAACCGATATTTAAACGGTGAATCTCACCACCGTCCTACACAGTTAGCTACCGTGGGCAAATCTTTGTTACAGAGAGCACGAGGGATCTGTGACAGCAAACACCTGGCCGCCGAGCTTCAGCACGTCAAGCAAGTTCTGCACGACAACAAGCTTCGGGTCCCGCGCCTACGTCACAGTGACCGAGTGAAGCCGGTCACAGTCGCGCGTGTGCCTGCTGTACTACCATATGTCAGAGGTGTCACAGACAAGATTGGCTATATCTTGAAGCGAGCTTCTATTAGGACATTCTACAAGCCGTCGAAGAAGATTAGTCAGTTCCTACCATCCGTCAAGTGTCATATTCCTCTACAAGATGCAGGAGTGTACAAGCTTGATTGTGAATGTGGTCTCTCCTATATAGGACAAAAAAAAGATCAATTAGAACCCGCGTAAAAGAACACATAGCTGATGTGAAGCATCAACGTGCCGGGAAGTCTGCAGTTTGTGATCATATCCTAGACGGCTCCAACCATTACATCAGATTTGATAGACCACAAATCCTCGCGAAAGAACACCGATTCCTACCAAGAATGATACGTGAGGCTATTGAAATTAAAAACATCCTAATTTCAATAGAGAAGGAGGCTGGGTACTTCCACCTGCTTGGGATCCTATAATTAATAAAATTAAAACTAAACCCAAGCAACTACTGCAAGACCTCAGGACATAGTCAGTTAATTTTGCATAGATCGGACCATAAACAATAATTAAAAAGCTGAAGGTACTCCGGGTCAAACAATGACATTGGGACATCAGTCATCTCAGTCCCCCGTGACCGTGGGTGCTGGAAAGCGCCCGAAACGTCGGAGATTAAAAATAAAAGTAATTAAAAGTAAACGTAATAAACGCGATAAAATTAGTAAAAGTAGTTTTAATTAATGTGTAGTTTACGCGTAAATATAAGAAATCATTATATAGAATGAGATTTTGTAATTAAGAATTATAATCTTATGTAATGACTTAACTAAGAAATTACTTGGTAACAAGTGATTACTTCTTTATAAATACGGGTATTAGCATGTCAGTACTCGAGTTTACGTTGTCGTGTAAAGAGCTCGCGCTATTTTGCAAAAAAACAACTTACTGTGCTTTAAAAGGGTGTCACAACTCATCACATAATCATGAAAAAATCTGAATACTCATTTCACGGGTTACTGCCTATCATTTTATATTTTTGTAAAAAAACATTCATCAAAACAAAATAATAAATCTTAAATTTGACAGACGCCAGTATAATGAAAATGTTGCTAGGCATAGTAAACTATTTACCCCATATTTACTTATTATTATAATTACATACTGCCAATATGGGACTATTATTGTTGTATTTTTATTTGACAAATAAAAATACCTACAATATTCACGCATGATTAGGTATTTTTAATTGCTAAATACTGTTAGGGTTTCCACTTGACTAGAAAAAAAATTGTTGGTTTTATTTTATTTTGTTAATGTGTAGTTATTTTTATCTTTTTTATAGTATTGTTTTAAATTACCCTATGATTTTTTTTAAATTCTAATACTGATTTACATATCTTCGACATTTCCTAAAAAGACGATAAGTTTTGCCACTAGCCAACAATGGTGTATTAAATTATGGTAAAGACAATAATTAACGTTTAGCCAAAATAGCACAAAAATATTTATTTTGTTTTAATGAACTGAAGTTGATAATAAAGTGAATGTTTTAAATGTATTCGTTCGTATTCGCGTAAATGTGTTGCCGATTTAAATGTATTCGTTTTTAGATTTTCGCCTGGTCAGACTGTTGCTGCTCAACACATACCACCCAGCTTACGAGACGTGAAACCATTACGATCGGGCGGCGCGTCAGATGTAACTTAGAGATGTGTCACATCCATAAATCGTACGCGTAAATATGGGAGACTATGAAAACGAAACGTAATTATAAACAAATGAATGATGCGTAAAACACACCGTTTAATACATGTTCTTCCTTCGTTTCGTTTTCGTAAAATACACCGTTTATTACAAATTATTTAAAATATATACATGTATTTTACATGTCATTTACGATGCTAATCGCTTACCATATATCCGTTAAGAGCAGAATGTGCCTAAGAAATACACAAACATAATACATACTCTCGAAAACCACGACTTTGCTTCGGTCTCGGCCGCGACAGTGAGGTGAAAATATTTACAGTAGGTAAAATTAACGTAATATAAAATGTAAAGGAAAATTACATTTATTTTTTATTTGTTAGGGTTTGTGAAACTGTATTTTGGATTTCAAATTATAATTACATATAGATTAATATATACAAATATAATAGAATGACTGTTTGTTTACACAAACAATAATGAACTTGCATCGATACTTTTTTGGGCATTTCTACTTACACGTGCCGCCTGCAGTCCCTCTGATTGATAGACAGAGACGCTACTATAATACTGCGTGCTTGATGACCCTCACGTTTTTAGTATTTTAAGATTATAAAATGTTGCATTTACCGGTGAAACGTGACTTTAATAAATAATTTATTACTTCGCAACCTTCCGCTAACTAATTACGATGATGTGTCTTACCTGGATTGAAGATGAATTGAATATACGAAATAATTCCACATTTTTAAATAAAATCAATTTGAAAATAAAATTCTTACACAAAAAAAATATTTTGATTTAAAATGGCCAGTACTGCAGAACGGAAGTATCCAGAAAGGGCAGTACGCCAGTACTGCACCTTCTCCTATAAAAAAAGTTTTTGTATAGTTTTGGTATTATACCATTTGGCAAAACTGATATTAACTTATAGGTATATCCCGTTAACTTAAAACAAGCACTACTCCAACTTTTCATCTCCATCTTTCCATTTAGAGAAACTAAGCAATCGCCGGTTAATATTGAATCATAAAAATCCAGTAACACCTAAAGCGGTAAGTTGCGTTAATTCTGAAGCAAATAAAATCCACTCACATTTTGAATCGGGCATACCTTAGTCTTTAACCTCCCAGTCCATTATGTAACTTAATCATCACGGCAATAGAATATGTGAAATGGCACCAAATTGATTGAAGTTTATATATATTTTATATATATCGTAATCAATATATTTAAAATTGGGATCTAGGAAAACAGAATAAGGAAACTTTTTCAATAGTAACATTTTTATATGTATTATATGATAATAATAATAATTTTTGGCGCCGCAGTGGTAGCATGCCGTATTATTGGCGCCAATTTTCCCATGGCTGCACGCGCTACTAAACAAAGTAGCGCCATCCCAGCCCGGAGAAAAAGAATTGAGGACCGTGTCGTAAAGACAAGGGCCCTTGTCGGCAGACCAACAAACTTCAGGTCGAGTAATAATAGACCGCGGGTTGTGCGCACCGTTAGAATGGCGTTTGCTGGGACAAATATCAGTTTGTCCCAGCCGGATATCACGCAGAAACTAATGGAGCGCATAGACGACCTGAAGCAAAAGATCGCTGCTTGGGGGATGCGGATTCGACGATTTACCGAGATGTCAAGGCGGTTCAACCAGAATCGTCTCTTCCAGAGTGATCAGAAGAGGCTCTATAAATCATTGGAGCGACCAGAGGTATGTGGAGCGGGCCCAGGACCGGATCAGGCTAACACTGCCGCATTTTGGCGTGGCCTGTGGTCAGAGCCCGTAAACCACAGCGAGGGCCCTTGGATAGAAGTTGTGACGAGCCAGAGTGCGAGAATTACGCCTTTAGACCCCGTCACCATAACGCCGGAAGACGTGGCTGAGGCGGATCGTAGAGCCCCGAACTGGAAAAGTCCGGAGCTCGACGGGCTGCATCATTACTGGCTGAAGGGGTTCGTAGTGTGTCACACTGTGCTCGCTGGACAGTTTCAAGAGGCTCTCGATCAGAAGTCGCTTCCGAGCCTCTTCACTACTGGGATCACTCACCTGGTTCCTAAAGATCAGGATACCACAGACCCGAGCAAATACCGCCCCATCGCGTGTCTACCCACCATGTATAAGACACTGACATCCATCTTGAGCGCGAGAAGCACTCGTCACCTGAAGCTAAATCAGGTGATGTCACGCGATAGAAATGGATGTCGGGGCGGTGGTCGAGGAACAAAGGAACCACTCCTCATTGACGCGGTCATTCGCAAAGTGGTGAAACGCAACCGACGGAACTTCTCCGCCACCACTTCGGATATTGCATTAAGTATGTGCAGATTAATGACATATATACAGATTTTAAGTTAGCTTTAATGGGATTGACATGTTAACGAACAAAAATCCCTAAATAAAACAAGAATAAAAAAAGGTGAATTATAAACATTTGTTTGTTCATTCAGCAGTGCATAATTACCATTATTACCTTTTAAAATCTCCAACTGCTCCAGCACACACAGCCGCAGCCCCTTATTACAAGTATGTAAGACTTCAAAGGAATGGTCCAGTGTCCAAGAGATGTTTAGCAAAATGGGATTTATCAGGATTGCAACTTTTGTACGCAGCCAAATTCTCTTAATAGCGCGTCCCGAAATTGCGACCAGTCTGACCCACGTAAACGGCGTGGCATTCGTCACAAACAAGTTTATAAACACCCGATTTTTTACTAATATTTAACTTGTTACGCAGCCCTAATCTAGGCAATCTGCAGCGTTGCATCAGTTTACGACAACCACGAGGCACCGCGTCAGCATAACGTGTGTACTGTGTAATATTACCTGATTCTGATATTTTACCGTGTGAATTCATTCCAGATTCAAACTTCGAATTAGAGTCACCTCTCTAAGTTGTAATAATTAATTGTAATAATTATTGTAAAATAAATATATTTTAAATAAATATTGCTTTTTTTGCAACCTCTGGCTGGAGCCCACATAATTGGTGCAGTCGGTAGGATCTTCTAAAGTAGAGTCAGTGTATCAAGAGTGACTAAGAAGATACAGAAACTACGGGAGCACCAGTCCAGAGGCGAATCCAGGAATTGATTCCGCAAGAAGAATTAATGCTGTAAGTGCTTGGATCTTTCAGTCCTTACCCTTCCTAGTTCCATAATTAGAATTTTACTTTATCCTAATTTTATATACATATTTTATTGCATTTTATTTCGTTTTAACTGTGTTAGTTTAAAGGTTTTCGCACATTATAACAACTCACCGGCGACTCGACTCTATGCTAGACATTGAAATTTAAGCCCTGTATCATATGTTCAAGGTTCAATTTCAAAAAATGATTATAAAGTAGTGTACAACGAGTGGCCTACGCATCGTACACTAGAGGTCAACCCCGACACGTTTGTCACGCAATGACCATACGTCGTCCACGCAACGACCAAACGTTGTCCACGTAACGACTATGCGTTTGCGACTGACGCGTGACGGGCAACCATTTGCCAGCCCACCCGTCCGCCCCGTGCCTTCCCCCCGCCCGCCAACCCGCCATCATTCACTATAGAATCGAAGGACGGAGTGCACGTTGGCGGTACACGGTGATAATTTTTCGAAAATCATGCTGAAAGAAAAGTTGATAGAAGAAGTGCGAAAATATCCGCTACTATACGACCTTCGTGATCCGAAATATAGTGACGTACATAAGAAGGAAAAGGCATGGAATGAAATCGCTATTGTATTGTCGCAACCAGGTAAGAATTTTTTTTTTTGAGTTATTGATTTTGCCATAATCTACAGAAATTCAGCTATCGAACAAATAAATATGTGTGATTCTAATAGATATTAATAATAATGTTAAAACTTATAAGTCATTTCATTAAAGTACATTGTTGAGAAAATTTAATTCAACCTGTTACATAGAAAAAGTAGGTATGTTATTGTACAGTTAACAGTACCTACGATTTTCTACTTGGACACTCGAAAAATCTTGGTTTATCGTAAAAATTAGTTTTTTCACATACAGTAATATAAAATCCCAGAATTTACTGATATAAAATATTAAATCTACGTCATATATATTTTTTTTTTAGTTTGGGTTTCTGTATGTTATAATAAAGTGCCTTACGTTTATTTAATATAGGTAATCAGTAATAAAATCCCAGCTTAGTATAGAAACTTGTTTAATATTCTTAATAAGCCAATAATATTATAACCAACTTCTTACGATTATTACATATTAATTATACATGATCTATATTAAATGCTGCCACGGAACTCGTCCTTCGGGAGATTGAAAATAAGTTGCAAACATATCACGAGTTTCAAAAGCAGATGCCGAAGATTCACTTATATCTTCTGGAATTGTACTTAGATTACTTAGTAATCTCTGTTCATCATCATTATTGGCCGAACTCTGCCTTGTGTTGACTTCATCATCGGATGTTATATTATAACACCGCATGACATTGTGTAAAATACACGTCGCAAAGACCACAATATCAACATATTTTGGGTGTAAATGCAAATTCTTATTATAAATTCCAAATTTTTGATATAAGATGCCGAACGCGTTTTCAACTACTCTGCGAGCTCGCGATAAGCGATTATTGTATATTCTTTCCTTTTCTGAAATGCCACTTGAACGTGGATATGGTCGCAATAAATTCCTTTTTAAAGGAAACGCTTCGTCGGCTACAAAAACATGTGGCATTATTATTTCAGTACCAGGTAATGGTGTGTCAGTTGGAATATTAAATGTATTCATTTCAATCGCTCTTCCTAATCTTGACGATGCCAAAATTCCGCCATCACTATTCTTGCCATAGGCCCCTATATCGACAGCTATAAATCTGTATTTATCATCGACGACAGCCATGAGGACGATAGAGAAGTGTTTTTTATAATTAAAAAATAGCGAGCCGCTGCTAGGAGGAGCAATTATGTTTACATGTTTGCCGTCGATGGCACCTATACAGTTTGGAAAATTCCATTTTTTATTGAAACCATCTGCGATTCTTTTCCAGTCTTCGGTAGTAGGTGTGGGCATGAACTTCCCCTTCATTGTATTTATAATCGCATTGCACACATCTTTTAATATCGACCGGATGGTACTTTCGCCTAACCGAAAGCTTGAACTCATAGTCCTAAATGAACAGCCACTAATCAAGTACCTGAAACAACCAATTTTTCTTTATATTTATATTATTTTGTTACAGCGTCAGAATGTAAGAAGATATGGCAAAACTTAAGGGAATATCATAGAAGAGCCATTAAAAAGAAAGCAACTAAAAGTGGTCAGAGTGCTAATACTAATAAAAAATGGCAATATGAAACTGAAATGTCTTTTTTATTACCACATTATAAAGAACGGTCTACAGTGACGTCAGTGGACAACACAGATGATGGTGATGATGAAAATAGCTTATCTGCTGCGGAAATTCTTGCCAATGTGACTAATAATGAAGAATCTCAAGACTCGTCAATTATCTCGGAGCGTCCTGAATCTTCGGTGTCTATGTACGATTCATCTAGATCAGTGTTTCCTGACATTCCAAAAACGACAAAACGAAAGAAATTGCAAGAAACAAGTGCATCGGCGGTTTTAATGGAATATTTATTAAAAAAAAAAACGATGAAGATGGAAAGCAGAATGACGAAATGGATAAATTTTTTTTAAGTATTTCTAGCACAGTAAAAAAATTATCTACCTATAATAAAGCACTTTTAAAGTCAAGAATTTTTAATTTAGTTTCGGAAGCTGAAATACAAGAACTGCAAAATAATCGAAACTGTTACTATGATGATTTTTTTGCACCAGGAACTTCTGGCTACACAACTCAAAACCTAAATGCAGGTACTACCGGTAGTAGCACCGCTAGCACCCAACAGCAAAATACAACGCCTATGGAAGAATCGAGGGTTGATGGTTCTTCTTAACACAATTAAAGTAAAATTGCTTTGCTTTGATTTATCCTTTAACTTGATATATAAATAAATACATATAAATTATAAAAAAGTTTCTTATTGCTTACCTTAATGTCACTGCCAGCTTTTCTTCCGGTGATACAGCTTCTCTAAATCGCGTGTTTCTTTTGTAGATGTCGTCCTCAATAATATTAAGTATATAATAAAACAAGTATCTCGGCATACGGAAATAGATATAGAATTTTTCTTCGTCATCTAGCAGACGTTTCCGGATATTCCAATATTCCCCTTCTGATTTCCTTTGTCGCAACAAATCATGTACCCAATATCTTCTTTTCCTGCTGTTTCGTTCATTTTCATTATCAAGTATAATAGCTATAATCGCCAGTTCACTGAATGTAAAGTTCGACATTTCATAAGCAACACGACTTCTTTGGACAAAATTTAACCGAAAACTGAGGTTAGACGAGTTGTCTGTTGAATAACCCACTCGTTGGCACCGCGTTGGCCACTCCTTGACACCGCGTTGTCCACTAGTGACCATTGGGTGGATCAACTAGTTGACTACTCATCGAGAGTGTGAGTAGAGTTGCTGCCGCGTTGGCGTGGAGTTGTTATAATGTGCGAAGACCTTAAAGCTTCCAAAATTTTGCATCCAAGGGGAACAAGGAACGTTAGGTTAGATAGTAGTAGGACTTCTAAGCTTAGCATTATAGACGAAAATAGAGGTTTAGAAACCGACAGTATGGCTCAATCAAATGAGATTGATTTAATTTATAAGTCACTTAGAGTTCTGCCTGAATTTGACGGTAACCCTTACATCCTCACGCGCTTTATTAATCTGTGCGACCAACTGGTAATAGCTCACGTAAAAAATAGCCCGGATACGAATTAGTCAATTTATCTCTTATAAACGGAATTTTGAATAAAATAACCGGGCCCGCGGCTAGCCTAATAAATTCAAACGGAATACCCGAAACCTGGGCCGGCATCAAAAGCGCTCTTATAAATAACTACGCCGACCATCGCGACGAAACTGCATTATACAGCGACTTATCATTACAAACCCAAGGGTCCAGTACCCCGCAAGAATTTTACGAGCGAGTCCAAAGCTTATATAATACGATAATGACGTAAGTTACCCTACATGAAACGATTGGTACGACCATCGAAGCTAATCGCGCACTCTATAAAAAACTGACCTTACAAGCTTATTTACGCGAACTAAAAGAACCCCTAGGGTCTAGAATAAGATGTATGCGACCCGAAACTATGAAGAAAGCACTTGAATTTGTGCAAGAAGAGTTAAACACCCTCTATCTCCAACAATGAAATGAAGGCGGTCAGAATAGGAAAGAATGGACTCCACCTACTCCTAGCTCTAATTTACCGTTAAATAACTTCATTCCAAAACCTACCGCGTTTAACATGCCGTCACTACCTAGACTACAGGTTAATAACACACTGAACCCATTTAGACAGCCATCTATGCAACCACACGCTGCACAGGGTTGAAGACTTAGTCCACCGCTCCAGACACATGCACCACGTGGTCCCACGCGTACGCAACAGATGATGCGTACTCCACCACCAAACTATAATCCACACAGTAATGTGTTTAAGCTCCCTAACAGACCTCAGCAACCACAGCGTTTCAATTTAAATAATAACTTGCGTCCTTCTCCTATGAGCGGTGTCACCCCATTTGTTTCGAAACCCTTACCACCGACTGGACATAACTGGAGACGATTTGGCAACCCACCGCCGAGCAATTACTTTAAAACTCGTGAGGTAAACTTTAACGAGACGGGTTTTGACTACGACTATTACCGACCGACGCGTACTATGAATATGACTATCCTGACTATAATTATAATCAAGAGTACTATACTTACGAACAATATCCTAATTATAGCTACGAGCAATCGTATAACCCCGCGGAAACTCCTGTCGTAGAGGAAGTAGATTCTAGTTTTACTCCGGCTAATGATGAGGATTTTCAGAAGTGTCCCAATTCAGAAAAACCAAAATAGAAGTAAATTTCTATATATAAAGGCAACTCGGGTACATTCAGACAAGTAATCCCCCATTGTAATTCTTAATAGACACCGGCGCCAATCGATCATTTATTAGTTCCGAAGCCGTAAGTAAATATTTTAGCCACATCCCACTGAATTATGACCCATACGAGATCACTAGTGTTCATGCGACGAGTGAGAACGATTATTCCATAACTCTCCCATGCCCTTTAGAGATTAATGAGCAAGATAATATATCTTTGTTCATTCATAAATTTCGTAATTACTTCGATGGACTGATAGGTTTTGATTTACTTGGCGCATGGGGTTCTAATATTGATCTTAGAAATAAATTAATTATTACTCGTAACGCGAAAATTCCCATCGAAATGTATGACTCACGTAACGCAAATTTATATGAAGAAATTATACCCGCGCAGTCATCAAAGTTAGTTAGGTTGCCTATAAATTCAAAGGACGGTGATGTAGTAGTTGAAAATCAAACAATTTGCAACTGCATAATTTCTGATTGTTTAAAAAAAGTAATTAATAATCGTGGTTGGGTCGAAATTACTAATAACAGCTCAAATAACGTAATTTTTTCAATGGACCGTCCGGTAGAGGCCGAAATATTTAATGTCGAGTGCCAGTTTACCGAACCGTTATCGGATCGCGCTAAAAATGTTTTATGCCGTCTTCACACCGATCATCTTAATCCCGAAGAGCTAGCAAACCTACAACGGCTATGCGCCTCATATGCCGGACTTGTTTTACCTTGATTGTGAACCCTTAACATTCACCAACAAGATTAAACACAGGATTAGAACACACGACGAAATTCCCGTACATACCAAGAGTTACAGATATCCGTATGTCCACTGACAAGAAGTCCGGGACCAAATTAATGAGATGCTCGAGCAAAATATAATTAGACCATCTGATTCTGCCTGGAGCTCTCCTATTTGGATTGTATTCAAAAAGGCGGACGCTTCCGGCAAAATAAAATGGCGTCTTGTCGTAGACTTCAGGAAGGTGAACGAAAAGACTATTGACGACAAATATCCTATTCCTTATTAGGTTATATTTAACCGATGTTCTAGATAAACTGGGCAAGTGTCAGTACTTTACCACGCTCGATTTGGCTAGTGGATTTTATCAGGTAGAGATGGACTCGGCAGACATTCACAAAACTGCTTTTAATGTAGATAATGGGCATTACGAATTACTTAGGATGCCTCAAGAAATCCATCCATCAGCCATCGAGAAATACCCATTTCCAAAAACTACAACCGAAATTAAGCGTTTTCTAGGACTTTTAGGATACTATAGAAAATTTATACCGGACTTCGCACGTCTCACAAAACCACTCACTCATTGTCTTAAAAAGGTATCAAAGATAACATTAGATCAAAATTATATAAACTGCTTTGAACGTTGTAAAACTCTTTTAACAAATGATCCAATCCTACAGTATCCAGACTTCAGTAGAGATTTTATTTTGACAACCGATGCTTCAAACGTGGCGATTGGCGCAGTTTTATCACAGGGGACAGGCGGTTCAGACAAACCCATTGCATACGCTTCCTTTACACTTAATTCCAGCAAAGTTAACTATAGCACAAGAACAGGAAGAAAAGGAACTTTAAGCTGTCGTATTGGTGACTAAGTATTTCCGTTCATATTTATTCGGCCGTAAATTCAAAATTATTACAGACCATAAACCCTTACAATAGATCATGAACTTAAAAGAGCCCAATTCGCGTCTAACTCGATGGTGTATTAAGTTGAGCGAGTACGATTTTAGTGTCATATATAAGCAAGGCAAGTGTAACACGAATACCGACGTATTATCGCGCATCGAGCTCCACAATGACGAGCTAAGGCTCATAATAGACGAATTACTTTCCATTTTACCTAATCCCTCCGAAGGGGCACGCACTTTAGATGACTCTAGGATTATAATGGCTACCGAAGTCGCTGACGATTCCCGAACCATCACCGATCGTATAGATAAAGAAAACGAAGTTCCGATTTCTGACGAACCGCTAAATAAATTTACTAAGTAGATAATTTTGAATATAGTAGGGGACATAAAAGCTAGACCAGTTGTCACTAAGCCATTCGAAACACACACTCGCATTACTATTAAAATTGCTCAATCAAACATAGAGGAAGATATCGTTAATGCTGTTAAAGAATACGTCCATCCAAAAATTAGGACAAGATTACTTATTAATCCAATCTCTGCAATGTACACTGTCATACTTTTTCAATTGGGGCAACACCAACAACATGACAGTTTTGACATTTACTTTTTTGACCTATTCGTAGTAGATGTTTTGGCAATTGCTACAATGAATTCAATTTCGCTCGAAAATCGCATTAAAATAATTAAAATCCACTATGAAAATGGTGGTTCTGTTAAAGTTGCGTTTCGTAAAATTCGTGATTTTCGGACAACATAATCGTCCTTCCGAGACCGCTATTAAGAATTTGGTCGCTAAATTTGAATCGACAGGCTCGGTACAAAATGTGCCAACACCAACGCGTGTTCGACCGGGTCTTTCAACCGAAAACATCGCAGCCGTGAGCCATAGTGTTGAAGAAGATCCTTTGTCAATTCCTCGACGTTCTCAACAAATGGGGTTATCTAAAACCACCACATGGCAAATTTTGCGTAAGGATTTGGCTTTGAAGCCTTACAAGGTTCAACTGGTGCAGGAATTGCAGCTGACCGACTATTCACATCGCCGTAGATTCACTCAATTCATTCAGGAACAGCCCGCTGGTTTTTCTGAAAAAATCATTTTTTCAGACGAAGCCCATTTGTCAGGGTGCGTCAACAAGCAAAATTGATGCATTTGGGCTTCTGAAAATCCTAAAGCGATTATTGAGAAGCCTTTGCATGCTCAACGTGTCACTGTATGGTGCGCTATGTGGTCTGGAGGCATGATTGGGCCGTTTTTTTTTCGAAGATGAGGCTGGAAATGCGGTAACGGTCAATGGATCACGCTATCGCGAGATGTTAAACATCTCAATTTTGGCCTATTATTGATAACATCGATATCACAAACATGTGGTTTCAACAGGACTGTGCCACATGTCACACAGCCAACGAAACGATCAATTTATTGCGAACCAAATTTCCCGATCGCATAATTTCACAAAATTCAGCTGTTAAATGGCCAGCCAGATCGTGTGATTTAACACCACTGGATTATTTTTTGTGGGGCTATGTTAAGGACAGAGTCTATACGGTGCCAATCGAATCGATCGCGGCCTTAAAACTCAAAATCCGTGAGGTGATTAACGAAATAGACCCGCCATTTTGCCAAAAAGTGATTAAAAACTTTGATGAAAGAATCGACATCTGTTAGCGTGGTCGTGGTGGACATTTGCCAGATATCATTTTTCATTAATAATTGTCAAACTTTTCTCTTCGTAATACATTAAAATTTTGATCATCATCATCTAAACTCATTGTTTTATTTTGTTTTAGAAAACAAAGTTATTGTTGAAAAACCCTTTATTTTATTTTCGTCTTCGCGGATGGATTTTATTGCGCGATTAAAATGATCTGCATCTGTATAATCAAGGTTACAGGTTATACTTTTTATGATAGAATCGAGACCACCTACAAGTCCTCTTTTCTCACTGTTCGTTTTAAAGCTTTTCAACCGTATAGTGACGCTTTTAAGCTTATTTTTAAGATAATCAATATGAGGCTGAAATAAGGAATTATTTATATTATTAAGGTTAGGAGTAATACTAATTAACTGTGTTTTAACAGAATTTGCTTATCTCCTAATTCTTGAAGATCTACGTATTTTAGAAATGCATGGTAGTGGGATAGAATCCGAGTGGGGCCTAATTTGAAGGGTAATATACCAGGTCCGTCACAAAGACTTTCAAGTCTTATCTCCTGCATTAGAGCTGGTCCCGGAAGGAGATGAAGTACCAGGAGAGTTCTGTAACAATTGATTCGTTTTAGGTATTCTCTTTAATCGGGTTTTTGCTATGGGGCCTCGTTTTTTCTTTGTATAGATGTGAATTGGTAGATTTGACATTACTGTGTCGTGTGTGTATCGAGGAGCTAATTTCTGATGGGATGCGAATGGATTCTTTATAAATATTTGTTGTTCCGGGGAATACTCAGCTTCCGGTTCGCGGTGTTTATGTGAATATTATATATTTATGTGCGAATATTAGTGAAGTCTTTACGCATGTCGTTACATAGGTCGTGAATAGTTTTATAGGTCTCAGTCATTCTGTCTTTGTGGTTTACTACATACTGTTTTAGTAAGGGGCGGACAGATCTATGTCAAAAGGATCGCGAGGGTCAAAATTTCCCGTGATTACTTCTATCGGTTTGCATTTTGTGAAGCTGTGTATACTATGATTGTAAGCTAATAGGGAAAAGGGCATAAGGTTAATAGCGGATTCATTCTTTTGATTTATCTTTTAAAATACGGAGATGTTGTAATATGGTGGCGTGAAATCGTTCAACAATACCATTTTCATTAGGAGCATGTACTCTGTGCTGCTGGATTTTATGAAGTTTAACGAATTCAGCAATAAGTTGGTTGGAAACTCAGACCCATTATCGGAAACTATGGTAATCGGAATGCCATGATGTGTGCAGAAAATCAGCAAAGCTTGTACTACACTGACAGCAGTGCTGTCTCGCAGGTAATAAGCTTAAGCATATTTAGAAAGGGAATCTATTATTGTCAAATATTTTTTCCCTTGAATGGTTAGTAAATCTACATGAACTAATTTAAAGGGCTTGGAAGCGGGTGGTACAATTTCGAATTTGTGGTTAACAGGGTTGCGGTCGTACTTAGCTTGTCCGCATACTGTATAGTCATTAATTAATTTAGTAATATGCTCTCTCATTTTTGGCCAGTAATATTTACGGGATAAAGCCGAGAAACACTCGTTAATGCCTCGATGGTTCGTTTTTCCATCGTGATATTTATGAATGATTTCTTGCCGTCTTAAATATTCCCTAACGTTTTCCAATTCATATTTTGTTAGAAAAAGGTTAAGAGATGAACTTTTAAAATTACTTTTTCTTTTGTATAATTAGTATGACAGTGTACATTGCTGAGATCGGATTGATAAGTAATCCTGTCCTAGTTTTTGGATGAACGTATTCTTTAACAGCATTAACGATATCTTCCTCTATGTTCGATTGAGCAATTTGAATAGTAATGCGAGTGTGTGTTTCGAATGGCTTAGTGACAACTGGTCTAGCTTTTATGTCCCCTACTATATTCAAAATTATCTACTTAGTAAATTTATTTAGCGGTTCGTCAGAAATCGGAACTTCGAGGATGGGGTTTTCTTTATCTATACGAACGGTGATGGTTCGGGAATCGTCTGCGACTTCGGTAGCCATTATAATCCTAGAGTCATCTAGAGTGCGTGCCCCTTCGGAGGGATTAGGTAAAATGGAAAGTAATTCGTCTATTATGAGCCTTAGCTCGTCATTGTGGAGCTCGATGCGCAATAATGCGTCGGTATTCGTGTTACAATTGCCTTGCTTATATATGACACTAAAATCGTACTCGCTCAACTTAATACACCATCGAGTTAGACGCGAATTGGGCTCTTTTAAGTTCATGATCTATTGTAAGGGTTTATGGTCTGTAATAATTTTGAATTTACGGCCGAATAAATATGAACGGAAATACTTAGTCACCAATACGACAGCTTAAAGTTCTTTTCTTCCTGTTCTTGTGCTATAGTTATAGTTAACTTTGCTGGAGTTAAGTGTAAAGGAAGCGTATGCAATGGGTTTGTCTGAACCGCCTGTCCCCTGTGATAAAACTGCGCCAATCGCCACGTTTGAAGTATCGGTTGTCAAAATAAAATCTCTACTGAAGTCTGGATACTGTAGGATTGGATCATTTGTTAAAAGAGTTTTACAACGTTCAAAGCAGTTTATATAATTTTGATCTAATGTTATCTTTGATACCTTTTTAAGACAATGAGTGAGTGGTTTTGTGAGACGTGCGAAGTCCGGTATAAATTTTCTATAGTATCCTAAAAGTCCTAGAAAACGCTTAATTTCGGTTGTAGTTTTTGGAAATGGGTATTTCTCGATGGCTTTCATTTTGTATGGATTGGGTTTTGACCCCGTCTTTCCAAAAAACATGGCCTAGGAACTCAGTTTCCAGCTTCAAAAACTCCGATTTATCTACCTGAATTTTGAAGTTGGATTCCCGCAACCTTTTGAATACCTTTTCCAGATTAGTCATGTGTTCTTGTAAGGATGTACTGAACACAATTATGTCATCGAGATATACTAAACATATTTCGTTCTGCAGGTTCTTTAATACGTTGTCCATCACCCTCTGAAAGGTTGATGGACTATTTTTCAAACCCATTGGCATCTTAAGTAATTCGTAATGCCCATTATCTACATTAAAAGCAGTTTTGTGAATGTCTGCCGAGTCCATCTCTACCTGATAAAATCCACTAGCCAAATCGAGCGTGGTAAAGTACTGACACTTGCCCAGTTTATCTAGAACATCGGTTAAATATAACCTAATAAGGAATAGGATATTTGTCGTCAATAGTCTTTTCGTTCACCTTCCTGAAGTCTACGACAAGACGCCATTTTATTTTGCCGGAAGCGTCCGCCTTTTTGAATACAATCCAAATAGGAGAGCTCCAGGCAGAATCAGATGGTCTAATTATATTTTGCTCGAGCATCTCATTAATTTGGTCCCGGACTTCTTGTCAGTGGACATACGGATATCTGTAACTCTTGGTATGTACGAGAGTTTCGTCGTGTGTTCTAATCCTGTGTTTGATGTTGTTGGTGAATATTAAGGGTTCACAATCAAGGTAAAACAAGTCCGGCATATGAGGCGTATAGCCGTTGTAGGTTTGCTAGCTCTTCGGGATTGAAAGAACACCGATTCCTACCAAGGATGATACGCGAGGCTATTGAAATTAAAAAAAACATCTTAATTTCAATAGAGAAGGAGGCTGGGTACTTCCACCTGCTTGGGATCCTATAATTAATAAAATTAAAACTAAGCCCAAGCAACTACTGCAAGACCTCAGGACATAGTCAGTTAATTTTGCATAGATCGGACCATAAACAAAACAAAAGCTTAAGGTACTCCGGGTTTAACAATGACATCGGGACATCAGTCATCTCAGTCCCCCGTGACCATGGGTGCTGGAAAGCGCCCGAAACTTCGGGAATTAAAAATAAAAGTAATTAAAAATTAATATAAACGCGATAAAATCCGTAAAAGTAGTTTTAATTAATGTGTAGTTTTCGCGTAAATATAAGAAATCATTATATAGAATGAGATTTTGTAATTAAGAATTCTAATCTTATGTAATTACTTAACTAAGAAATTACTTGGTAACAAATGATTACTTCTTTATAAATACGGGTATTAGCATGTCAGTACTCGAGTTTACGTTATCGTGTAAAGAGCTCGCGCTATTTTGCAAAAAAACAACTTACTGTGCTTTAAAAGGGTGTCACAACTCATCACATAATCATGAAAAAATCTGAATACTCATTTCACGGGTTACTGCCTATCATTTTATATTTTTGTAAAAAAACATTTATCAAAACAAAATAATAAATCTTAAATTTGACAGACGCCAGTATAATGAAAATGTTGCTAGGCATAGTAAACTATTTACCCCATATTTACTTATTATTATAATTACATACTGCCAATATGGGACTATTATTGTTGTATTTTTATTTGACAAATAAAAATACCTACAATATTCACGCATGATTAGGTATTTTTAATTGCTAAATACTGTTAGGGTTTCCACTTGCCTAGAAAAAAATTGTTGGTTTTATTTATTTCGTTAATGTGTAGTTATTTTTATCTTTTTTATAGTATATGTTTTAAATTACCCTATGATTTTTTTTTAAAATTCTAATACTGATTTACATATCTTCGACATTTCCTAAAAAGACGATACGTTTTGCCACTAGCCAACAATGGTGTATTAAATTATGGTAAAGACAATAATTAACGTTTAGCCAAAATAGCACAATAATATTTATTTTGTTTTAATGAAGTGAAGTTGATAATAAAGTGAATGTTTTAAATGTATTCGTTCGTATTCGTGTAAATGTGTTGCCGATTTAAATGTATTCGTTTTTAGATTTTCGCCTGGTCCGGTCCGGGTACTCTTGATTATAATTATAGTCAGGATAGTCATATTCATAGTACGCGTCGGTCGGTAATAGTCGTAGTCAAAACCCGTCTCGTTAAAGTTTACCTCACGAGTTTTAAAGTAATTGCTCGGCGGTGGGTTGCCAAATCGTCTTCAGTCCTGTCCAGTCGGTGGTAAGGGTTTCGAAACAAATGGGGTGACACCGCTCATGGGAGAAGGATGCAAGTTATTATTTAAATTGAAACGCTGTGGTTGCTGAAGTCTGTTAGGGAGCTTAAACACATTACTGTGTGGGTTATGGTTTGGTGGTGGAGTACGCATCTTCTGTTGCGTACGCGTGGGACCACGTGGTGCATGTGTCTGGAGCGGTGGACTAGGTCTCCAACCCTGTACAGCGTGTGGTTGCATAGGTGGCTGTCTAAACGAGTTCAGTGTGTTATTATCCTGTGGTCTGGGTAGTGACGGCATGTTAAACGCGGTAGGTTTTGGAATGAAATTATTTAACGGTAAATTAGAGCTAGGAGTAGGTGGAGTCCATTCTTTCCTATTCCGACCGCCTTCATTTCGTTGTTGGAGATAGAGGGTGTTTAACTCCTCTTGCACAAATTCAAGTGCTTTCTTCATAGTTTCGGGTCGCATACATCTTATTCTAGACCCTAGGGGTTCTATTAGTTCGCGTAAATAAGCTTGTAAGGTCAGTTTTTTATAGAGTGCGCGTTTAGCTTCGATGGTCGTACCGATCGTTTCATGTAGGGTAACATACGTCATTATTGTACTAAATAAGCTTTGGACTCACTCGTAAAATTCTTGCGGGGTACTGGACCCTTGGGTTTGTAATGATAAGTCGCTGTATAACGCAGTTTCGTCGCGATGGTCGGCGTAGTTATTTATAAGAGCGCTTTTGATGCCGGCCCAGGTTTAGGGTATTTCGTTTTAATTTATTAGCCTAGCCGCGGGCCCGGTTATTTTAATTAAAATTCCGTTTATAAGGGAAGAATTGACTAATTTGTATCCGGGCTAATTTTTTACGTGAGCTAGTACCAGTTGGTCGCACAGATTAAGCGAAAATGATTCGAGAAAAGGATATGAATGTATTTTCATAACTTTAATCTTATTATAAGATTTAACTAAGGTGGGATTTTCTTGCGTGTCCAATCTCTTGGTTCACAGAGAGTGCTAAGTTGCTTCAACAAATCAATTGCAATATTATTCGAAAAAGAGCTTGCTTTTAAAACATAATTATAAGCTGGATATAATCTTCTAATATACAATAGAGGTACACTAAGTTCGCTTTCCACTACATGTATTGGAGAACTTTTGATAAAACGACCAATAACCCTTAACGCTTTACTTTGTATTTCATCTAATTTTGATTTACTCCAATGGTTTGGGCACGTTGAACGAATGAGTGAAGACCGAATGGTGAAGAAAATATATAAAGCGAAAGTAAATATTAAAAGGTGTCGAGGTAGACCGAGACTAACTTTAGAAGACCATGTGAGCAAATTGCTCGAAGAGGGGAGGGTCAAGAGTACTCGGATACCTAGACGTGCATGTATGAAGAAGTTAATGAACCTGAAAGAAGCGAAAGAGGTATGTAAGGATCGTGACACTTGGCGATCTGTTCTCTCTGGCTACCCCGTTAGGGATTGTGCGTGAAGATAAGTAAGTAAGTATCTAATTTTGATAAGTGAACGTTAGCACAATTATCAAACAAAAACTACCGTAATCGATTCTACTTCTTATTAACGAAATATACAGCTGAGAAATATGTTTGGGATGAACTCTCCACGATGACCCAGACAGTACCATTAGTATATTTAAAAACTTATTACATTTTTCTGTAATCTCATTAATGTGTTCGTTCAAGAGTAGGTTATTATCTAGCCACAACCCCAAGTATTTAAAGCAATTTAAGGAAGTCAGTGAGAGTTCGTTAACTGTTACCTTAGGCTGGACTCGTCTACATACTCGACTAAACAGGCATAACTTTGTTTTTTCGGTTGACAGCTGTAAACCTAGATCGTTTAATATTTCTACTATACAATATAACGCGTTTTTGATCTTTGACTCACAAATTTTTATATCTTTGTCTTTTATATAAATAACAAAGTCATCAGCATATTGAATAATATTTATGTGTTGTGATATTAAATGGCAGATTCTATAAGTTGCTATATTGAATAGGAAAGGGGATATTGGGTCTCCTTGTGCTAATCCTTTATTTGTGCTTCTTTTAAGTACTTTATTTTCAATTTGAGATTTTACCCGTAAATTTCTTTTGCTTAGGAATGACCATAAATATGTAAAAACCTACTACCACCTTGTAGATTATCTAATATATTTAAGACACTTTATCAACATTATTGTAAGCATTTTCAATATCCAAAAAGCAACCTAAAGTGGACATATTTTGTGTAAATCCAATTTGTATAAATGTTACCAAGCGAGAGTGACAGTCTAAGCAAGATTGTGATTTCCTAAATCCAACTGTCGATGGCGAAAATGTGCAATGTTTTTCAATAAACCATTCTAATCGCTTGAGCATCATAATGTGGAAAGTTTTACAAAGACATGACACTAAGGAAATTGGTCTCAGCTTAACATCAGAATTAGATGGGCCACAATTTTTTGGTATAGGTATAACCAGCACATTACGCCATTGACTTGGTATATTTCCGGACCTGAACACAAGGTTATAAAGAATTAAAAGAAAATTTTTGGCGATTTTGGGAAGATTGTGTATGTAGCTGCGGAATCGAGTGATTGTGGCTTCGAACCCACGAAGCACAGTATGTATTTTTGAAGATTTTACGACGAAAGTTAAACTATGAGTTACTTAATGTCATATATAGGAAACGACAAACTACTGGTTCGTTAGACTCGATAGTAGGCTTATCTATTTCGACTGATGAGCATGAGAAACCAACACTCGAAACCACTATGATGAGCTTGCCAGATAGCCTACATAACAATAACAATAGTGACATAATTTATAGTTTAAATGAAGAAATAAAAATACTTACGATGCAACTAATGAGTGCGCATCAAGAAATAGAAAATTTGAATTATGAAAACTTTCGATTGAAATCAGATCTACAAAAATCGTTAAAAACTATTGAAACTAGTAAAAATATTTGCGTAAACCGAGATAGAAAAAATAATACATCGTCATCATTTCGTAAAAAAAGTATAGACAGTAGAAATTGCCTGTTACACAAGATATTGAGTTAGAAACTATAGAGGTTAATAACAAAAAGAGTAACTCAGACTAACACAGACTACCCTTCTCAATGTGGACGCACATACACAAACAGAACAAAATCTAAAAACATCATCAAAACAGTGCAACATTGCTAACAAAAACTTAACAGGCACTAAATCCACATCTAAACAAAAAAAAAACTGTGTATAATATGCAGCGGCTGCACAAAGGGAACTCTGCCATTAATTGAAAAAATATTCTTGGATGATTTTGACTGCTGCTATTATCTACTGCCAAATACTGCCACAAACGATTGGTTAAATAATATTGGAAATAAGCTACAGGACTTTACAATGAAAGATTAATGCTTGTTTTTTATAGGTGAAAATGATGTAAAAAACAACGAGCACTTAAATATATTGGAGGACCTAAAAAAGTCATTGAAAAATGCAACTCATACCAATAGCATCGTATGTACACCAACCTACATAAAAGGTGCACTCATACACAATTACAGAGTCGGGCTGTTCAATAATCTCCCGTGCTTAGACGTAAAGAATCGAAAATATGCCTATTTTTTCGATAGTAATTTCTCTGTGATACATGAAATGTTCCCCTATAAGACTGGAAGAATAAATAAAACCGGATGGAAGAACATCTACGGGAACATTATGTCAAATATAATGATAGATTGGAACTATTTTCTGCTCATGACGATCAAGTAATTATTACTTTGAACTAACCAAGTAGAATCAATGAATGCACGCCGCAGGAAACAGGTGAAGAAACCTTTTTTCGTGACCACTAAACACCTGCATGTTCTACATCAGAATATTGCAGGACTAATGAATACATCTGAAGCAATCTCGGTGAGCCTTGATGAGCTATTAGATGAAAATATAAATGTGGATATCTTATGTTTTACTGAACATTTTATCATGGCGGGTTATGAATCCCTCCCAAGTATTCCAAATTATCAACTGGCAGCATGTTTTGCTCGAAAGGAAAGTAAGAGAGGAGGATCATGCATACTCGTCAAAAACGGCCATCGTTTTAAGGAATTAAATCAAATTGCAAAAATATCTGTGACTGGCATGTTTAAATGCCGCGCAATTGAACTGATTGACTATAAGATAGTTTTAGCATGTATATACAGGGTTCCTAAACTTAGTAATTTTAATTTATGTATAGAGAAAATACAAATAATATTGCAAACACTAAGTAAGAAATGTTATGCTAATATTGTAATAGCGGGTGATGTTAACGTAGATTTATTGAAACGAAATGTACAGACTTTAGGTTTTGAATGTGTATTTATGAATTTAGGTTTGAAATTGGCAGTAAATCAACCTACTCGACTAAAAAGTCAAACATGTATTGACAACATCGCTCATAACTTTACTAAGAAATGTGTTGTTAAAGTGAGTGAACTAGAATTATCTGAACACACAGCACAAATATTCAAATTTTCTGTTCAAACAATTTTTAATAATAAATACTAGCGAGTCACTAAAAGAGACTATTGTAAGGAAAACATAAGTAAATTCAAAAGTTGTTTAAAACGAATGTATACGAAACTTCTGATCATAATGATGCCTACAATATTTTTTTAGATAAATTTACTCTTTACTCTAAGTTATGTTTTCCCGAGGTAACAAAATTATTAATATTATCAAAAACCCCAAATGGATATCTCGCGGCATAAAAATATGTTGCAAAAAGAAGCGCCAATTATTATGGCAATATAGGCATAAACCAACTGAAATAAACAAAAATATTTTTACTAATTACTCTAAAAGACTAAAAATTATAAATAATGTTACTCGGAAGCGCAAAATAACTATACAATAAAGACCACTGCGTGTAAATCTAAAGCAACTTGGAAGATAATTAATAGTTCAAAACTAAATTTACCCAGAGACATTATTAGAAAAATTAAAATCAACAATAATATAATGACTAAACCTAAAGACATATCTAATGAATTTAATACATACTTTATTGAAAAAATAATCCCCATTAATAATTCTTTTTAAAATGTTACATTTTTAATAGAAAACAGATTAAACTCCTTCTTTTTAGCCCCGTATAATCCTGCGGAAATATACAAAATAATAAACTCATTAAGAAATACAAACAGTGTGGGTTATGATGGTCTTTCAACGAAAGTCGTCAAAGCTGTTGCTGGAGAAATTGGTACACATTTGAGTTATATTTTAAATCTAAGCATCGATACTGGTATTTTTTCAAAGGCACTGAAAATATCGATTGTAAAGCCGTCATCTAAAAAAGAAGATAAGCAACTTATGCAATACTACCAGCCGATCTCTCTCATAAGTATTATCTCTAAAATATTTGAGAAACATATATATATATATATATATAAACAATTATACACTTATCTTGAGAAGAATAATATACTAACTCAGGAACAGAAAGGCTTTCGTAATAATAAAACAATAAATACGGCTTTTTATGACTTCTTGTATAAAGTCATGATAAATGTAGACAAAAACATTCCTGTTAGCACCATACTTTGTTGACGCAGGCGTTTGACTACGTCTCTCATAACATTTGATTAGCAAGTTAGAAGCTTATGGTATCCGAGGTAACGTTTCGCGTCTCATAGAATCACATATTATGAATAGAAAGCAATATACAGAAATAACATCAGTAAATACGAGTAGTTAAATATGGTGTGCCTCAAGGCAGTGTCTTGGGACCTCTATTGTTTATAATATATATCAATGACTTACCTAAAAGCATTAACCAATACGTGACACTATTTGCCGATGACAGTACCATAACTATACCTTATAAAAATAATGATACCTATAATAATGACATTAATAACTCCCTAATATCTATGATAAATGGCTAGAAAATAATAATTTGAAAACCAATTTGGAAAAAACTAATATTATGCACTTTACACAAAGAGGATCTACTATGTCAAACCTACATACACACTACAATAATAAAATGATTAATGAGGTAGATAATGCGAAGTTTCTTGGTGTAATTATTGACAAAAAACTCAATTGGAAAACACACTCAGAAGCCTTAATAAAAAATCAGTAAATCTTCTTACGCACTCGACAAATTAGTACCAATGCTCAATATCGATGCCCTTCTAACAGCGTACAATGGTTTAGTTTCCTCCATTCTTAGATACGGCATTATCTTTTGGGGTAACTCTACGAATAAAGAATTAGTATTTAAAGCCCAGAACCAATGCATAAGGACCATTTTCAAACTAAAGGTCACGGAGAGCTGTAGACCATTTTTCATACAATATAAATTACTGACATTACCCTACATTTATATCTACATTTATATAAATTATTTCACATTATCTTACTGCTAATTGAACATAATAAAGTAGAATTCATAAAATAATCGAAAGTAGTAATATACGAAATTGACTAATGTAAGTATGTAACACTAAGAAATAATGGTATGTTTTTAAGTACAAGTATATTTAAATATATAGATTCTCTTCTCTAATGATGTTTGTTTTCTGTTTTAATGTTTATTGTATAATTTATTAATAGTAAATAAGGCGAAGGCCAATTAGATTTGTAACTTTTTTATTTATTTTTTAACATTTTGTACGCCGTAGAGGTTAAACATGGCTGTCGAGATATTTTCTTTTAACATTTTGCATGCATATGTATGTACTCGTATACTCATGTTTGAACAAATAAAATGATCTTTATCTTATCTTTATCTTTAGCTTCATTGTATATCATACTATATGGGATTTCGTCATCTTCGGGAGCAGTATCTTTTTTTTAAGACAACTTTTCAATTCTGCCATTGTAAAATCAGTCTCTAATGAAGGATTTTTAGACATAAAATTGGGACATACGTTGGTAGCAGTATCCGGTGTGAGTGAAAGTAGAAGCTTTTATTGCTGATCTAATGGAACGAATGATTTTTGTTTACGAATACCCTTCATCCATCGCATGCGCTGCCACATGTTTGATATTGAAGTTTCTCCATCCGTCGATTCGCAAAAGTTCTGCCAATGTTTACGTTTTGCATCTACTATAAGTTAAGTAGCTTCTTTAGTTTTACTTCTAAGTGAGTCAAATTGTTGGGAGTTGGATTACGTGTAAAATTCCTAAGGACTAATCTTCTTTGAGCAACTACTCTAGACAGGGCTGGGTTCCAATAATTTCGGGGTTTGAATTTTGTTGCTGGATCAATGCGTACTTTTATAGTAGGTGTACTAGCATCAACCACTTTATCAAGTTGAGAAAGTAGACAATTATACATTTCTTGAATACATGTTTCATCATATATATCAATATCTAATAAATCATCGCTAAAGGATTCTTTAATTGTGTTAGTGTAGGCTACCCAATCAATTTTCTTAAAATTACGTTTCTGAATGCCATTATAGTATTTTGGGATTTTTGTACTTAATTTAATTAATGGATAATCACTGCCTAGATTTTCATTGAGCACCCTCCAATCGAAATTTATAGCAATATCATTTGATACAAAAGAAATATCTGAGGAAGTTTGTTGTAAAAACCCATTGACAAGTTTAACTCTTGTAGGCATTCCATTATTAAGAGAAAAATAACCATGTTCTATCGATGAGTCTACTAATTGCACCCCTCGTGCATCGTTTTTGTACGACCAATTGCTGTGGTGCCCATTAAAATCAACTGCTATTAACGATTTTTTGGGAAGAGGGAAAATAGCTCCGCCCAGTCTGATACTTGACTTCTAACTGAAGATGGACAATAGATTGATATAATATTTTGTAAGAAATCACAATTGTGCAATTTAACACATACGGTTTCTACGCCTGGGTTAGTTAATCGAATTATACTTACTACGCTTTTAAGTGAGTTGTGTGTTACGATTGCAACTCCACCATACGAGTCATATCTGTCCCGTCTATAGGTATTATAACCTTTAATATTAATATTATCATCGTTATCTAACCATGTTTCACTTAGAATAGCTAGGTGTATTCTTTTATCAAAAGCTCTCCAAGATCTATCAATTATGGTTTCAAACTTTGTGTATTCCACTGTAATATATCAATAGCGATGTTTTTGTTATTTGTACTATCCATTATTCATATAATTTAAAACTGTTTCATAAATTTTTCGTCCTGATATTAAACTACTCACAAATATTTTAATTACTTTAAAAATAGCCATGAAAACTGCAATAACTTTATGCTCTAATCTTTTTCTAGAGTACCAAATAGATGCATGCAATAACATGGCATGTGTAGAAATATAAATAAAAATAGCAGATCAATCGCTCCTAGAAGAACAGGGAGCAGCTGTTACTAAAGCCATGATCGATAGCTACCATGAATCATGTCCAGTAATCACCCCACCAAAACATGTTGAGTAAAAGCAACCGTGGTGGGGTAAATAACTAGACAGGAAACGTAAGAAGGTAAGAAAAGCCCTAAACAGGGCAATGAATACCTCAAAGGATGAAGACTGGGTACTATATAAGAAAGCTAAATCTGAATACAAAAAGTGTATCAGGTATCGACGCTCGTTTCGCAGGGTGGCGCAAATTCTGTGGTAGCATAGAAACCTGTGAACAAGCAAATCGGATAAGAAAAATCCTAGCTAGATAGAACACGCCGGGATCTGTCTCTTTAAAGAGACCCGACGGAAGCTACTCAATATCGCCGGATGAAACCCAATGTATCCTAATTGATACTCACTTCCCAGGTTGCTGTGTAGTTGAGAGGGTGAACCGGCATGAAGATGCACTGACACCAATAAAAGAAGACTGGGACTTAGCACAAAGAGTGGTGACGATGGATAAAATCCATTGGGCCATTCATAGTTTCCAACCCTATAAGGCAGCAGGACCTGACAGCTTATTCCCGACATTTCTTCAGTGGGGTCCTGAAGTCCTGATAGTCAGACTTGTTGCCATAATGAGAGCATGTCTGGCCCTTAAATATTTTCCTAGGGGATGGATGGACCAGGTAAGAATGACTATACAGACCCTAAATCCTACAGACCCATTAGCCTCACATCCTTTCTCCTAAAGACGATGGAGAGGATGTGTGAGCGGGAGTTGAGAGGGTCGGCGCTAATTAACTTACCGCTACACGAAAATCAACTCACCTGTAGCTTAGGTAAATCGACAGAATCAGCACTTCACCAGGTAATAACAAAGATTGAAGAGGCCATCCAAAACAAAGTAATATGTCTAGGCTCCTTCACAGACATAGAAGGTGCTTTTGACAGAATAAATTTCTTCAGCATAAAAGGTGCCCTAAGTAGACATAATGTTGAACCGTCACTGATTGACTGGATAGTAAACACGCTCAGTACACGAACAATAAAGATTGCTGGTGAATCTCAGATAATTCAGATCACGAAAGAATGCCCGCAGGGTGGGGTTCTTTCACATCTCCTGTGAAACATGGTCATTAATAAACTCATCAGCAAATTAAACGCTAACCATTTCTACACAGTCGGTTATGCAAATGATCTGACAATACTGGTCTCTGAAAAGACAGCAAGTATTGTATGCGACCTGACCCAAGCGGCTCTCCGTATTGTGGAGAGATGGTACGGGGATGACCTAACCGTTAATTCAAACAAAACGGTTCTAGTAAGGTTCACACAAAAACGAATGCTGAATAACTATCATCTTCCAAGTCTTTTCAGCACAAAACTCCAGCTTTCCTCTGAGGTAAAATACTTAGGTCTTACCTTGGATAGTAAATTTAATTGGAATAAACATATAGAAAACAAAATCAGCAAAGCTAGTTTAACTTTCTGGCAATGCAGAAACATGATTGGCAAACGATGGGGTTTAACGCCAAAAACTATACTGTGGCTGTACAAAACTGTAATTCAGCCCATGATCACATATGGTATCTCTGGTATGGTAGCCCAAAACCAATGAAGCCACCACTATACGAAAGCTTCAGCTTTACCAGAGATTGGCTTGTATGGCTGCTACGGGCTGCATAAGGACTACACCAGCAGCAGCTTTGGAGGCTATGCTGGAGCTAACACCGTTTCATCTACATATACAACAAGAAGCAACTTTAGCTGCTATTAGAGTCAAGACCCTAAATATTTTAAGTAAGAGTAGAGTCCCCCATACAGGTTTAATTTATAGAATTTATTCAAAAATTTCCTATCTTACAAGCCAAGTATGATAGGATCCCAAAACAATTTGTATTTGATAAGAAGTACATCCTGTACTGTACAACTGAAAGAAACCGACCATCTGGAAGGATTGAGTCCAAGAGAGCTCAAAGTTTTCACAGATGTCTCGAAGACAAATGAGTGTGGGGGGCTGGGGCTTTCTCTGAAGACCTTAATATCCACATATGCACACCGCTGGGTACCCACAACACAGTCTTCCAGGCTGAATGCATGGGTATCATCCAAGTGGCCATAGCAATAGATGCTAGGAAGATAAAACACTTCTCCATCAGAATACTGACCGACAGTATGGCGGTACTACAAGCTCTGAGTTGCAATGTAACGAACTCGGGACTGATATACGAGTGCCACCAACGATTGAATGAGGTATGTAAGCAGAAAAATGTGACTGCAATGGATCAAGGGACACAGTGGATCTAGAGGTAACGATGCAGCAGATGACTGGCCAGAAGGGGGTCGGCTCTGGCAAGTATGGGGCCGGAACCTATAATACCAATCCCCTTTGGCTATGTTAGTTCACTGGTAAGAAGATACTTCAATAATTTACACGCTCAACTTTGGAAACATTTAGTAGACTGTAGGCAAGCTGGGAAGGCCCTGCCTCAAATAAACAGTCATCTAACCAAGGTTCTAATGAGACTGAACAAGCCACAGATCAGGGTAGTAACAAGTGCTATCAAAGGACATGGCTCTTTTAACAAACATTTGTTCACCATAGGTATACTGATAGCCCCCTGTTCAGGGCATGCATGGGAGAGGAAGAAACGGCGACTCACCTGTTGCTGTAATGTCTAGAAGTCGCTTTATACAGGGCTAAACATCTCGGCACGCCGGGATCGCTCCCCGAAGTTGCTTGCAACATCAAAGGACTGTTGAACTTCTTCGGGGAAATATCATGGCTCGAATAACTACATTATTCCTGCCCACAAGCAAAATGCGCGCTTAGAAGTGAAGTTGCGGAAAACATCCCGTCGTATACTAAACTAAACTAAACTAACCAACAATTCGAAGGCATAAAATTCCGTATGTTAAAACTTAGGAACGACGATTAACACGCATTTTATTGCGCTGAAAATTAGTATTCGTAAAAAATGTCGACGTTAGATAACGTCTAAACTTTTAAAGTGAGAAGGTGCATTTAGCAGTAATAACATAACCCCAAAAATTTATTACGAACCAGCAAAAAGACGAACAGTTTGTCGGCCGAAAATAATTATACTCGAATTTCCGAAGTAAAATTGTCTTCAGTCAGTAATTTCATTTCCAAAGTATAATTGTCGGTAATTTTTATTTTTATAGTTAATAAACATAAGTTTACAAATATTGAAAATGGATTGAAATTGTTTTATTAATTTTTTTTATTAATAATTATGCTGTTTGAGCTTTAACATGATCAATAGCTTAAGAACAATCTTATAAGGTAATAGTTATTTTGTGACGGAATTTGTTTTATCGGCTTACGGTACTTCGTATTTCGTTACATATGTTACAATAACTTTTCTGAAATATTAATTTTGACGGATGAACAATTATACGCCTGTAGTTTCGCGGATGTATTCAGAAAAGGCGATAATACTAAAAGGTGACCCCAACTCCAACCACAACTACCACCCCAACAACCACCTACACACGACCACGATGCACGGAGGTCGCTGCTAGACTAACCAATCAGGGGCTAATAAGCTTAGAGGAAAATACACCCAAGGCCAAATCTGTAAATAAGAAATAACAAAAATTATAGACTAAACAAAATGCTGTGGGGAGCGACCCGGGTGGGGTTCCAGGGTTAACATTATACTCTTCTCTCGCTCACTCACACATTACCTATCTCTGCCTCGTAAATCGTAATAAACAAAAGATGGGTAGCGTGGGATATACTCAGGTGATAAATAAAGATATTATACGATCTTTACTACAATAAAAAGGACTTTTTCACTCAAGAACGCCCTTGTCATTTTCACCGTTAAAGAAAAGAATTTTTTTTTATATTTTCCATCTTTGGATAAAATGATATACTATACCATTTTTTTAAACTGAATTAACTGTGCATATTTTTGAAATAGTTGGCCACTTAGGTCTTCATACTTTTTTCACTAATGTCTGCCAAATATTTGTCAAAATTATTTTTTTATAAAATTTCGTGCTAAAATTTCGTGTAGTTTTTTTTTGCAAAAAAGTAAAATAGATACTCATACTGTTTACTGCATTTCTGATAGAAAGGTCTGTGAGAAATAAGAAAACACCAAAAACGCAACGAATTTCATTAATTTGCGGCAGTGGTGTACGTGAAAGTTTATAGGGTCAATAAAACATATTTTTTAAAACCTTCATATTCTTAGCACCACTTTGAGTATATTTTTTGTATTTTTACTTGAGCGCACGATACCTGTACTATTAGGTGCTCCAGCATTATTCATTCTATCTGAGACATCCTGTATATATAGGTACGATTTTACTTTGATTTATTACATCAGGAAACACTATATTCGACCCTTGTGTTAAATATAGTGGCTCGATGAGATGGTGTTGTATCTATTGTAAATGCAATAGATTAGGTGCGGAAGTCTCCCATATGTCTGCGATTTTTTTAAGGTCAACAGTTTTTTTTTTAAATTTACTACCTATAAAAATCTACAACTAATATTACACGTTAAGCACAGCGCAAACCACTGAGGTTTAGTTGCTGTGTTTGAGTTCACTATTCTTAAAAAAAATAAAGAAAAAAGTACCTATTCATATAACTATTCCAACTCTGATATCCAAAAAACCCACTAGAAACATCTTTAGTTTGTTTTTTTATATTTTTTCATTAATAGAGTTCCTAAACTCAGGATGCAATTTATTTATGATTCTAGGAATAAAGTATACAGCAGTGCGTCTGTTGTCCGTGTTCTGCAATACTGTCGTGACCAACTTGCCCCGAGTGATTGCCCGAGTAGCCTTATTATGTTCCACTTTTTGCACGTCCACAATATTTAAATAATTGTATTTCATTTGACGAAGATTGTTGTTTTATATTAGGTGAGACCACTTGTTTTATTATGCTTATTTGAAGATTATATATCTTATCTAGATATGTCTTGAAAATTCGCCAATAACCGGAGACAACAACAATAAGTAAATACCGTACTTAAAGAGATACAACAGACAAATAATAACATTGAAAGCTCAGTCTCTTTCTTAGCCGCACAAAATGAGGAGTTTAGGCAGCGAATAGTCGAACTTGAAACACATTTTTTACAGGTTAAGCGGGATAGGAATTATATTACTGTTCTGGAGAACAAATAGAAGAATTACAATTGGAAAGTCGTAGGTCGAGCTTCGAAACTAAAAATTTTCCGAAAAACTTAACGAAAAAAAAAGACCTTATAGAGATGGTTAGTGCTCTTTCCAAGTCACTGGACTACAATGTCGCCAAAATGAATATTAAGGATATTTACAGAGTACGGCCAAAGTCCATCAACAATAAAAGACCAACCATTGTAGTGGAAACGATTTCGACCTTACTAAAGAATGATATACTAAAAGCAGCAAAATCATTTAATATCAAACATAATTGTAAGCTGTGTGCCAAACATCTCGGCTTCAAAACACAAGAAGATACCCCTGTGATTAAAACTACTTTTACGGATTTTTACGGAAACAAAAAGATCAATTAGAACCCGCGTAAAAGAACATATGCTGATGATGTGAAGCTGATGTGAAGCATCAACGTGCCGGGAAGTCTGCAGTTTGTGATCATATCCTAGACGGCCCCAACTATTACATCAGATTTGATAGACCACAAATCCTCGCGAAAGAACACCGATTCCTACCAAGGATGATACGTGAGGCTATTGAAATTAAAAAACATCCTAATTTCAATAGAGAAGGAGGCTGGGTACTACCACCTGCTTGGGATCCTATAATCAATAAAATTAAAATTAAACCCAAGCATACCACTGCAAGACCTCAGGACATAGTCAGTTCATTTTGCATAGATCGGACTATAAACAATAATTAAAAAAAGCTGAAGGTACTCCGGGTTTAACAATGACATCGGGACGTCAGTCATCTCAGTCCCCCGTGACCATGGGTGCTGGAAAGCGCCCGAAACGTCGGGAATTAAAAATAAAAAAATTAAAAGCAAAAATAAACGCGATAAAATACGTAAAAGTAGTTTTAATCATGTGTAGTGTTCGCGTAAATATAAGAAATCATTAAGATACCCCTATATTCCTGTCCGAGCATCTAACCCCTAAAGGAGCGCGTTTACACATCCTGGCGTGTGTGCTGGCCACGTCAAAGAAATATAAATTCTTCTGGACCACCTATGGTAAAGTTTATCCTATCAAAAACATAAATGTGAAATGAGAACCAAGTACAATATTATGATATATGCCTTGGTTGTTGACTTTAACGACAAAAGAAGTGAGATCTAAATGGGTGCCAAGTTCAATGGTCAGACCTGAAATTTATTTATAACAACATAAAATATCATTTCTTCTTATAACTTAGGATAATATGTTGTATCCTAAGGTCTGACTTGGCTAGTTCTCATATACGAATTATTATATTCGATGGCTAGTTTCCACCAGTAAGTAAGTAAGTTAGTATATATAGTATACCTTAGTTAAAGTATCCAAGTGTGAACATGTCTATGAACCCATCAGCATTTATATTAGAAAGGGTTCGATAAATACATTGTATTGTGTTATTAAGTACATCAAGCTGAAGACAAGAAGCGTGAGTTAGACTTATTTCCCTAACTTTTGGCTGTAAAGATTTTTTAATATAGGTAACTACACGATCATTCTGATTCAAATGGCGTATCGTTGAATAAGAACTATAATTATGTAGTGGTACAGGTTTATATGAGGTAAGTCTACATTCAGTCAGGACCAAAATATCCGCCTTAAGGGGAAGACTAGGCAATGTCAACATCCAATTGTCAAAATGTACTACAGATGTTTTGGGAAATAATCACAAGACCGGATTCATAATTGATTTTATAAGAAGGGAGCTCAGAACAGTCACACTCTACTGCACGAGAAATATCAATACCGTCTATCACTTTCAAATTACAAATATGAGAATCACCCACTTGGTGCATAGAAAAAGGCAAATATTGTTACTACAGGATTATGGCTAATTGTAAAGATTTTAATGGTATGAGGAAGGTTTCGTTCTATCAGAATAGAGTAAAGATTTTGTTCGTTAGGTGGTTGTGTATATAGAGATTTGAATGATGACTGTTGTAGAGAAGTAAAGTATGAGGATTTTGAACGTGATAAAATGCTTTCGCTAGCCGCTTTTAGGTGTTTTACGGTTAGTAGACATTTTAATTGTTTACCAACAACGGCAACAACTTCATCTCACTCAGCATTCCATTGAAACTACTCTACACGCCTACAACTTATATGTATGAACTTAATCGATCGTTCGAATCGAGATTTTCATCCAACGCATAGATGCGCTGTTTATAAAATTGAACTTCCTGCAGGATTTTCATAGATCATACATCGCATGGATACGAGCTTTCTGAAAATTGATTTAAACACGTAATTTATATAATCGATTTACTAAAAATCGTTTAATTTTACTATAAAAATCAATAATAAAAAATCGATTATAAGAAAATAATAATCGATTTAAATAAAAACCGATTATTTTTTAACATCCCTAAGTGGAAGCCGCGCTCATAAGCGCGAGCGCCGTCTTGCTGTCCGGTTGTCTTTGTTAAAAATTCGTTAAATAGAGGTAAATACTATCATATATCTGTATGCTACAATGATTAAAAATTTTGTATCCGGTAGGTTACATCGTTGATCCTGGTTACAATCCGGTACGGGCCGTCGCATTTAGCTTGAAGCTTAGGAGATTTCCCTTTGCTGCGGACTGGATTGTGCTACCACACTAGTGAACCTTCGTCGAACCCTTTATTGTTCATTTTGCGGTCGTACCGGGTTTTCATTTTCTCAGACATTTGCTGGCCCGATTGTCTGACGTGCTCATAAATGTCATTCATTTTGTTCCGCAAGTCATTTGCATAATCGGTTATACTGTGTGGGGCATCAGGTGGTACCCCGGTGATCAGGTCTGCAGGCAGCCGTAATTCTCTTCCCAAGTTTGTGAAAGCTGGTAGCTGGTAGCTAGTAGCTGTACTTTCGTGAACAGAACTTCGGTATGACAACAAAAACGGTTGTATGTGCTTGTCCCAATCTCGTTGCCGATTGTCTATAACTTTTGATAGGTACCTCTCCAATGTCTGATTAAATCGTTCTACCATTCCATTAGATTGCGGGTGATAAGAAGTCGTTCTTGTTTTATAAGTACTCATAACTCGGCAAGTTTCCTGGAATATTTGAGACTCAAAACTTCTTCCTTGATCGCTGTGAATCTCTAAAAGTACTCCAAAACGACAGAAAACTTCATGAACTAGTTTATCTGCAACTGTTGAAGCTTCTTGATTTGGAATGGCGAAGACTTCTGGCCACTTAGTGAAGTAATCCATCACAACCATGAAATACTTGTTACCGCTTTCACTCTCCCGGAAACGGCCCCGCCACGTCAATAGCTATTCTCTCCCATGGTGCACCAACATTGTACAACTTCAATGCACCTCTAATACGAGTCTGAGGTCCCTTTACGGCCGCACAACTTGTACATTTGCGACACTAGTCCTCGACATCGTTTCGACAGTGGACCTAATAAAACCGTTCTCGGATCTTCAGTAGAGTTCGTTTAACTCCCAGATGGCCTCCCGAACAATCATTATGGTACAGCTGTAAAACATCCGGTACTTTTGCTTTAGGGACAACCACTTGCAAATGACAGCTGTCTCCCCGAACATTTTCCCGTTTACGGCACAGATCCCCATCCTGAAGCAGCAAGCTGTCCCACTGGACCCAATAGCTTTTGGTGGTCGAACTCATCGCTGAGACGTCGATCCACTTGGGCTTGGGAGCACTGGCCTTTATCCATTCCAGAATCGGCTTAATGTCCGGATCTTACCGCTGTGCACGTTGTAAGCTGTCCTTCCACTCGTTGCTGAGGTGGTCGCCCTGAGCATCCTCACGGATACCACTTCCTTACTCTCTTGCCTAGGACAATGTTTGCAATCTTCAGGACAAGGTCTTCTTGACAATGCATCTGCGTTGCCATGAGATTTCCCGCTGCGATGTTCGATCTCAAAGTCGTATTCCTGCAGTAGTTCAATCCATCTCGCAACTTGTCCTTCTGGATTTTTAAACTGTAATAGCCATTTCAGTGCAGCATGGTCAGTTCGTAAGTGAAATTTCCGCCCCAGAAGATATTTGCTAAAATGCTGCAACGACTTTACCACAGCTAGCAATTCGCGTCTTGTGACACAATAGTTCCTTTCCGGTTTTGACAATGACTTGCTGAAGTACGCTATCACGACCTCTTGGTCACCATTCCGTTGAGATAACACACCGCCAAGTCCTATATCACTTACGTCTGTGTCAACTATAAATTCTTTGCTTGCATCAGGGTATCCCAAAATAAGTGTTTTGCACAGACGGTCCTTGAGCTCCTGGAATGCGATATTGAAACTTTCATCCCAGCAGAAATGTCGCTTCTCCTCGGTTAGCTTATGCAGAGGTTTGGCTATATCTGCAAAGTCCTTCTCAAATCGCCGGTAATAGGAGCACAAACCCAAAAATGCTCTAACCTGCGTCTTGTCTTTTGGAACCGGCCAATCCTTGACAGCGGCGATTTTCTCCGAATCCGTATGGATACCTTCTTACGACACTACATACCCCAAAAAGTTGACTTACAGTTTGAATAGTGAACATTTCTTCGGACTCAACTTGAGGTTGGCACTCCGAATCTTTATGAGCACGCATTCCAGGTTTTGAAGGTGTTCCTCAAACGTCCGGGCTACGATGATGATGTCATCCAAGTAGACCAGACAGGCATCGCTAATTAGCCCGGTGAGTACAAGTTCCATCAGCCTTTCAAACGTTGCTGGAGCATTGCACAACCCAAACGGCATTACTTTAAATTGCCACAGACCCTTTCCCGTCGAGGACGCAGTTTTCACCTTGTCCTTAGGGTCAATTTCAACTTGCCAGTAGCCACTTTGTAGATCCAGCGTGCTAAACCACTTTACTCCTGTAAGCATGTCCAGCGTGTCATCAATTCTTGGCAAGGGATAGCCGTCCTTCTTCGTAACGTCGTTCAGACGGCGGTAGTCAACACAAAACCGCATGCTGCCATCCTTCTTCTTCACCAGCACCACTGGTGAACACCATGGACTAGAGGAAGGTTCAATAACACCATCCTTCACCATTCCTTAGATCATGGTTTCCACTTCCTTTTCACGTGCTACCGGCAATCTTCTTGGCCGCTGACGGATAGGCAATTCTTCTCCTGTGTTTATTTTGTGTTGAACTAAGCCAGTCTTTCCTACGTCAGCATCGTTTGATGAGAATACATCGGCGTACTTGAGTAACAACTTCTTCGCCTTGACCAATTCGTTCGGGGAGAGAACACTGCGACAGTCTTCCAAAAGTGTGATCAGAGTGATCGTTTCTTTCTTCTCGAAACGTGTTTTCGTCTAACATAATCCTTAACATTAATCTTCAACTTTACCATATATTTATTTCAAAAAATGCTGCAATATTTTCAGCATAACGGAGGATCTTGCTAAGCCATTTGAGGTTATATTTCCATTTAACGTCATTACACAATAATTTATATAATTCAAAAACTTGTCGCGAGATTTACGTATTTAATTAGTTTGAAAATATTTAAACTTACTTTATGACTTTTACTAAAATCAATCAGATCGAGTTATTTAATTTACTTGTATATATATACGTAAATCTCGCGACAAGCGCGAAAATCTCTATTAAGCTCTGGAATGCCCTACTTTTACATATATGTTAAGCACAAAGTATATATTGTATGTATATATTTCATTTTAAAATTATTTATACTCTTTTATTGACAAATAAACCCACAATTCACTCACGTATTTACTGGTGAACATATAGCATGAATAAAATTAAAATTGATTTTATTACATTCTAATGAAACAGCTTTTTCACTTAGTGGACGTACCTAAAATTGTAGATTTTGAGGAAACTTTGCGATCTTTTTCTATCGTGGCACTCGTGTTTTCGTATGTGTGTCGTTGTTTCGTGTTCACTAAGAAAAATATTTGACTTTCATGATGAATTTAAAAAAATTGTTTCTATGCGCACCTATAAAGCGTGAAAAATCTGCTTCTGGCGTCCACATCACCTTAAGAGGCTACTTAAAAAGCATTACTTGACTCAGTCGTTCGAACACCGTTAGGGTAAATTATGTGTTTATGTATTTATTGTATTTATCTGCGTTACATTATTGTTTGAGGCATAGGTGTAGGTAGGTATTATTGGCGTAGATATGTACATATTTGGGTAGATATGTAAGTTTTTATATATTTATATACATGTATGTATATGTGTATATTATATGTTTTACTTTATCTTTTATTATGTATTAATAGTTTATATCATTTCATGTATTGTCTATATGTCGCATGTATTGATATTATATTATGTATATTATACCACCTACCTAGTATTCATTGTTTTATTCCTTTACACCTTTGATTGCCTGGAAAAGATCGCTATGTAGCGATAAGGCCGCAAAATTGTACATATAATCTGCTTTTTGTTATGTTATTTGTAAATTTGTTTGTGGTGTACGCATCTTTTATTCCAGCAGAAATATCGCTTCTCCTCGGTTAGCTTGTGAAGAGGTTTTGCTATATCTGCAAAGTTCTTCACAAATCGCTGGTAATAGGAGCACAAACCCGAAAATGCTCTAACCTGCGTCTTGTCTTTTGGAACCGGCCAATCCTTTACAGCAGCGATTTTCTCCGGATTCGTGCGGATACCTTATTCCGACACTACGTACCCCAAAAAGTTAACTTGCCGTTTGAATAGTGAACATTTTTTCGGACTAAACTTAAGGTTGGCACTCTGAATCTTCATGAGTACGCGTTCCAGGTTTTGAAGGAGTTCCTCAAACGTACTGCCTACGATGATGATGTAATCCAAATAGACCAGACAGGCATCGCCAATTATCCCGGTAAGTACAAGTTCCATCAACCTTTCAAACGTTGCTGGAGAATTGCACAATCCAAACGGCAATACTTCAAATTACCACAGACGCTTTCCCGTTGAAAACGCAGTTTTCTCCTTGTCCTTAGGGTCAATTTCAACTTGCTAGTAGCCACATTTTAGATCCAGCGTGCTAAATCACTTAACTTCTTCCTGTAGGCATGTCCAGCGTGTCATCAATTCTCGGTAAGGGATAGTTGTCCTTCTTTGTAACGTCATTCAGACGGCGGTAGTCAACACAAAACCGCATGCTGCCGTCCTTCAGGCTTCCGAGGAAGACTAACCGGCACAATCGTTTCCGATATTGGCGAAAGAATAATTTGTTCCCTGGTAACGCCTCTTCCACAAAATGTTGCTCCTGTCTACTTTTAAAACACCTCGCTTAACGTCGATCTAACAAAAATTATTCCTCATTAAGTCTTGGCCCAGGATGCAGTAGTCCATTATATCAGCAAAGATGACATGCACGTAGATCATGTTCCTAACTTCAACTCCATCTCCTTCTCTCCACGGACGGGTATGCGCTGTCCGATGGCTGTTACCAAATTAATGCGTTCTTGGTTGTATGCGGAGTCCCCAAGGAACTGACTTGTAAGTTGGGAACTGACAACCGTGCGAGAGGCTCCAGTGTCTATGGTCAGTTTACACGGTGTTCTCGCCCTTGATGAGTAGGCTGCTCCTATCATGGGTTTGTGAGATCGAAATCCTTGGGGTTCTTTTAACATGAGCCAGCACCCGCCCCGCAGTCCTGGCTTTTACTCGTTTCATTGCTGCTGGGCTGTGCTGTTAGCTGCACAACCCTCTCGAGATCGATCACTCCCCCTTTCTACAGTTTGCTTAAGACAGCTGGATCGAAGATAGTCCCTTTCCTCACAGCCGTAGCACCTAGGTTTATATCCTTTATTCGGTCATTATGTAGCTACCTCAACCTCCATCACGCGATGGGAACGCAGACTCACACGGCTTTTCATTCCACACAGCTTCCACCTCCAGTGCATGGGCTAAGGTATCCTTAATCATCTCGTGGTGCCCGAGCCTCACAGCAGCTCCGACATCAAGGTCGCGGATGCCGTCGATGAATGTCCGCACCAGGTTCCCTTCAATGAGCACAGGTACAGACTGGTGTGCTTTTCCAACAATCTTCTCCGCCTCAAGGGCCCACTGTTGCAGGTTTTAGTTGCTGCGTTGCACGCAATCTATAAGCTGCGCTCGAAAAACGTGTTCCGTGTGAGCGTTGCCATATCTCGCCTCCAATGCCTCAAGGAGCTGCCCGTAAGTCACTTTCTTACCGAGAGCTTCCAAAACAATTAAGGCTTGGTCGCGCAGGCTAAGGTTGAGTGCAGTCATGGCCCGACTTTTATTACAGCCGTTCGCCTCTATGAAGCCTCGAAATGGATTTTGTAGGCCGACCATGAGGAACTCCCGTCGAACGGCGGCACTTTAAATCCACGTAGTGAAGGTGTAGTAGCGACTACGGTAGTCTAAATTGCATCCCCAAGTTTGAGTTCTTCCAGCGTTTTCTTCACTTGGTTGATTTGAGTTTCAGCTTCCGACAGGCGGTTGTCATATTGAGCAACCCTATCCTTCACCTCCCTTATCTCTTTCCCGAAAGTAGCGTGAAAGTACTTCATGTGGAGCATGTGCTCTTTCTTAGCGCGTTTGAGCTGCTCTTCCAAACAACGGGCCTGCTCCTCCCGCTGCTCTTTCAACCGACGGGCCAGTTCCTCCTGTCTGCACTGCATCTGTTCTTCCAACCAACGGACCTGTTCTTCATGTCGGTGGGCTTGTTCTTCCTGTCAGCGGGCCTGTTCTTCCTGTCGGCGGGCCTGTTCCATTTGTCCACGCTGCAGCTGCTCCTCCAACTGACGGGCTTGTTCCTGCAACATTATCATCAGATCACCTAAGTCAAGTGCTGCATATGTATGAGCTGTTGACGGCCGGCCTCTGTGGCCGGCAGCTGGTCTTCCGACGTCTGCGGCGTTGCGTCACCAAATCGTCTCTGGTCCGTCTCCTGCTGGCATTGACTTCTTGAAAAATGCTTATGAAAAACCCTTACCCGAGAAGTATGAGGATTTATGAGACTTATGCAGACAATACATTATTCCAAAGCAATATCACAGTTTTTATGAAGGATTTTTAGTCAGAACAAATGATGATCAAGACGATAACTAATATTTTGGCATACAGCTTTGTGTCGATTAAATGTTTTTTTTAAAGTAAAATTTATTCATTTCATCACTTACATAAAAATACCTAACTTCACAAATGACGTATTTAAGTACGATAATAACAAAAGTTAAAAAAAGGCCACACTGACACATATATATATATATATATATATATATATATATATATATATATATATATATATATATATATATATATATATATATATATATATATATATATATATATATATATATGTAAATGCTCGTATAAGGGAGCGTTGATAAATAGAGCGGGTTTGCTGGCGGGATGTTAACTGGAGAGCATACAGTAGCAGTTAGATGAGCAATAAATAACACTTCTTGAGAATTTCTTCTTGTTTTATTTCTTGATTCCTTATTATTACATTGCCGGATTTGGAATAATTTACCACGAAAAACGCCCCTTTTTTATAAGCGGCTGTAACCAATCATATTTAAGAAAAAATCGCATACGGCATTAGTGAATCTATTGACCAATCAGAGCGCAGAATAACCTTTTCTAAGAGAGATTCACAATTTCCTTAATAAACGTGGTAAAACATTCCTTACAATATTTATATTTATTCCTAACGATAGATACAACTTATTTCTATTATTCTAAACATAAATCATTCAATAAACCTTTATTTTACATTTATAAAAAATAAAAATAGTTTCGCGGTCGCCTCACGGTTTAGCTCCGGAGTAGGACTATATTTTTTGCTGAACATACAAGTGGCGCCGCCAAGAGGTAGGAATGTACAACACTTTTTCAGGAATTATGCTTAAGAATCTATACAATATTTTTTCATGAAATTTAAATCTTTCTCATAATGAAATAACATTATACAGCGATTAATTGACATATTAATGTTTCTTTTGAAGTACTTTAAAGGAAAAAGAATTATATTAATCACTTATATGTTAAATAGCTCTTAAAGTTATGATAAAAGAAATCTTACTAGAAAATAAGCTTATACTTGCGCCTAATGTTCTAATCAGACCTAAATAATATTAAATAGATTCATATAAGTCACTTTAAGATAAAAATAGAAGTGTTTAATTTACTTTCCTGTTTTTTCAGCACTAATCAGTCTTTACACTTAGCTTTATTTTATGAATAGGAAACAGTTAAGATTAATACCATCACCTAATTTTAAATCACTGATAAGAAATAATTATGATTAAATGCTAACACTTAGTTTTTAATTCACTGATAATAAATAATTAATATTAAATGTTCGAATTCACTTTGTCGTCGCTAACATTCTCCCCCACGGTGCGTAGCACTGCATCCTCTGGAGGCGACGACTCCGCTGGCACCAGCACGATGACACGTCGAGTTGGACGGCGAAGTATTCCGCCTGATGTCCGCACGTCCAGCACCCTGGTTCTTCCGTCTGGTCCGGGATAGGTTTTGACGATTTCACCGCGAGGCCATGAGTTTCGCGGTAATGTGGCGTCCACTATTAGCACGATGTCTCCTTCCCTTGGGTCTCTGGTTTCTTTCCTCTCGAGTTTCCTTGGCATCAGGAGAGGTAAGTATTCTTTAATCCACCTTTTCCAGAAGTGGTCTGCGAGTCTCTGGGTGGTTCTCCAGCTTGCCTTTCCGATGAGCTCCGTGTCGCTGAACTCTCCCGGCGCCATAGCTCCGCATGATCTTCCCAGCAGAAAGTGGTTCGGTGTTAGGCTCTCCTCGTCTCCTGGGTCCATGCTGATCGGGGTGAGAGGTCTCGAGTTGACGATGTGTTCAACCTCAGTCATTAGCGTATGGAGTACTTCCTCGGGCGGGCTCTTCTCGTTGAGGACTACTGCTAGCGCCGTCTTGACTGTTCGTACGAGCCGCTCCCAGGCGCCTCCCATGTTCGGAGCTCCCGGGGGGATGAACTTCCACTGGATGCCCTTTTCCTGTGCGGCCTCCTCTAATTCCCTTTTTGCTCCGACGAAATTAGTTCCGTTGTCGCTATATACGGTTTTCGGAGTTCCTCTTCTGGCTGCCATTCGACGGAGTGCCATGATCATTGAGCTGGCGCTGAGAGAAGGTACCAGTTCTAAATGTACTGCTCTAGTCGTGAGGCAGGTAAATAAGGCTCCCCAGCGCTTCTCGTTTCTTCTTCCGATGGTGACTTGCATCGGCCCGAAGTAGTCTACGGCTGTGCAGGAGAACGGAAATTGATGATGCTGCAATCTTTCACTCGGCAGATCTCCCGTTAGTGGTATCTCTGGTGAACTCTTCTTTGTCTTGCACCATTGACAGCTGTGTGCGACCGCTTTTAGAGTTGCTCTTAAACCCAAGATCCAGAACCTTTGACGAATTTCGTTCATTACTGTAGCGGTGTTTCCGTGAAAGAATTTCCTGTGATAGTGTTGTATTATTAGACGAGCTATTTTTTGTTTTCCGTCTAAAATGATAGGATTCATTATTCTTCCGTTTCGGTCGTGAAATTTCATTGTTCTGCTCCTTAATTTAATTATTCCGTCGTCTCCAATGTAAACGTCGATTTTCTTAAGTCGACTTGAATTTTCTAATGGCTTTTCTGACTTCAGTTTTCTTATGTCTGATGCAAAACTATCGCTCTGGCTTATTTTTATTAATATCTCTTCGGCCCTTTTTAGGTGTTCTGCTTCTATGGGTGAGTATAGGCGCTTATTTTTACTTCCGCTGGTCGACGGGATTGAGGTTTGTGCTTCTTTCTTCTGGATTTTTTGTGGTTTCCAAGGCTCATCCTTCTGGCGTGCGGCGGTGGTGGTCGCTTTACGGCTCTTCTTTAGTAGGTGTGTAAAGGCGATCACTCTGGCTGTAGTGCGAAGCAGTCGCTCCCAGCTCGAGAACCTTTCTAGGTTTAATAGGGTGTCTTCTGCTGCCATCGTTGCCAATACCTTTTGCTTGCTTTTTTCTTCTGGCATAACAATTTCTGGCTTGAAGTCGTGAAATGGCCATTCTTCTTCCGGTCGACGGAGAAATGACGGGCCTTTGAACCATCTGGCGTTGTGGTCGAATTCGGTTGGGGTTCCCCTCGTGGCGTCGTCCGCTGGATTCTCCTTGGTTGGCACCCATCTCCAGTCTTCTGGCTTGGACCTTTCTTCGATCTCGGCGAGTCGGTTGGCCACAAATGTTTTGAACTTCCTTGGTTCTGACTTTATCCATTGCAGCACTGTGCTGGAGTCGGTCCAGTAAACCTTTCTCGTTATGTCGAGCTCTGATTCCTCTTCGATTGTGGCGGCTAGTCTGCTTCCGAGTAAAGCCGCTTGTAGCTCCAGCCTCGGAATTGACACAGGTTTCGTTGGCGTTACCCTTGCTTTGCCGGCGATCATGGAGACATGGACCTTTCCTCCGGGCTCGACTATTCTCCAGTAGACTACTGCTGCATAGGCTTCTTCACTCGCATCGGAGAATGTGTGTAGCTGTCCTTTTCTGCCTTTGGGTGAGACGCACCTCGGGATCTTCAGCCTCGTTAATGTTGACACTTCTTCCAGGTATTTCATCCAGACTTCCTTTTGATGTTCGTTGATTGGTTCATCCCAGTCTATTTTCTTTCGCCAGATGTCTTGGATTAGTTTCTTTCCTTGTATTAGAACTGGTGTAGCAAAACCCATTGGATCGAAGGTGGACATTACTGCGCTTGTGACTTCTCTTTTTGTTGGAGTCCTTCTGCCGTCTTGCAGGTCCTCCGGCGTGTTGCGTAGCCCGACGTTGAAGGCTAATGTATCTTCTTTCACCAGCCATCTTAGTCCCAGAGTCTTCTCTTCCTTGGTTAGTTGTAAGGAGTTTTCTTTGTTTGCGTCTTCTACCTCTGATATTACCCCCGAGTTGTTGCTGGCCCATCCCTTCAGATGAAAGTTTGCTCTTGCGTGAATGTCTTTCACTTCTTTGGATATTTTCTTTGCTTCGGTTGTAGATGCGAAGCTCTGCAGATAGTCGTCCATGTAGTGGTTTCTCTTAATTGCTTTCACTGCTTCAGGATGAGTGTTCTTAAATTCCTCTGCATTCTTGTTCATTACGTATATGGCTGTTGCAGGTGATGACGCTGCCCCGAAGATGATTGAAGACATTCTATACTCTTCAGGCTTGCCGGTTCTTCGGTTTCCGCGCCACAGGAACCTGAGACTGTCTCGGTCGTCTTCTCTGACTTTTACTCGAAGAAACATGTCTTGTATGTCTGCCATGACGGCTACTGGTCCCTCTCTGAAACGCAGCAGTACTCCGAATAATGATTGTAGCAAGTCCGGGCCCGAGAGCAAGGCGTCGTTGAGGCTCTTTCCTTCATATTTGGCAGCTGCGTCGAACACTATTCTTAGCTTCTTCTTGACTGGGTGTACAACAGCGAAGTGGGGTAGGTAGAATGTCCTTCCTTCGTTAGAGTTTTCTGGAGCCTTCTCTGCGTATCCTTTTTCGATTAGACTCAGAATCTGCTCCTCGTAGTGCTTTCTTGCTTCTTGATCACGATCCAATTTTTTCTCGATGCTAACCAGGCGTCGAACAGCTTGATTGTAGTTGTTGGGCAGGTGTTCATCTTCTTTTTTCCACAGGAGTCCCGTTTCATATTGACCGCTTGGCAGTTTCTTGGTAGTTTTCTCGAGGGTTTCTAATGCTCTTCTGTCGCTGTCGTTAGATGGTGAACGATTTTGGATCCCTAGAGACTCTAATTGGAAGTGTTCTCGGACGAGGTCTTCTATGTCTTCCTTGCCAGTGGTCGCTCTGCCATAATGAGTGAAGTGTACTGTGGCAGTTGTTCCTGTTTCACATCCGTGTAACACCCACCCTAAGTTCGTGAGGGAAGCTACAGGATCTGATGGTTTGCCCTTTTTCAGCTTTCTTGTCACTATCAGTCCCCAATTGTCTTGGCCTATCAGTAGCTTGGGCCTCTCGGAGACGTAGAGGAGTTGATTTTCAATTGCCTTCAGGTGCTCACAGTTTCTCACGGTGTCCTTGTTTATGCATTGTTCAGACAGCTTCAGGTCGTCGATGGTTCTTGCTACGATAGTTCTCTTTTCTTTTCTATGAGCCCCTTTTATTTTGAACTCGATCTTCTGTGAACTATCTTTTCTTAACACCTTTCCGCCAACGGTTTCGATCGTGAGTTTTTCTTTCTTTCCTTCGACTCCAATTTTTTCAGCAATTGATGCGTCTAAGAGTGTGACCGTTGACCCTTCGTCTAGTAGTGCTAATACGCGAACTTGTCCTTTTGGGCCATAGAGGTTCACGAGGATCATCTTTAGGTAGGCCTTTTCTTCTCCTTTGGCGTTATGGATTGAGGCGACCTTTTCTTCTGAGATGCTATTGGTGTCTTTTGCTTCTTTTTCTATCGACGCCGGTGGTTTGTCAGAATGTAAGATGGTATGATGCCATCTTTTACACAGCTTGCAGACTGGTGCTTCACAGTTGATTCTTGAGTGTCTGAATCGAAGGCACTTGAAGCATATCTTTGCCTTCTTGGTCATATCCCATTTTTCATTCAGGTTGGCTTCTTTGAACCTTTTACATTCTAATGCGAAGTGTTCTTCCCCACAGAACGGACACGACTTCTTATATTTCTCTTTTGACGCTTCTTGAACCAAATGAACGGGTTTTCTTATTCCTCTTCTTTGTTCTGAGGGCGCTTCGGGCGGGGCGAAGTCTCCGCACATGTCGGCTTCTGTTTCTAGGAACGCTTCGATAAGTAATAGCTCCTGAATTTCCTCGTCTCTTCTGCTTCTGTGGTAGGCGAACCAACGGAACTTCATTGACGTCGGCATCTTGTCTACTATAACTCTTAGCGTTTCAGGTGAACTGAGATACTGTGGTTTCTTCAGGGCTTTGATTGTTTCGACTGCGTTCTTTACTTTGCTTGCAAATATGCATATGTCGCTCGGGTTTTCGCCGACTCTTGGGAGGTTCTTAATTTTTTCTAGTTCTGCTAATGCTAGTGCTCCAGGTCTTCCGAATCTTGCTTCTAGTCCCTTGATCACTTCGCGTGGGTCTTCGGCGGTGAATAGCAGGCTTTGGACGGCTTCTCTAGCTTTTCCTTGGATCGCTATTCTAAGGCGTGCTAGGTTTTGATTGCTACTGAAAGAAGCAGCCGTATCCTCGTATGATCTTTTGAAGGCTAACCATTCTTCGCAGGCCCCGTTGAAGTGAGGTAGTTCTAGGTGCTTCGGTGAAACGGTGTCACGTGATTTTTCTGATAGCTTTAGTATGACTGAAGCTAGTTCCTGGATGTCACTTTTCTTTTCTTCTGCCTCTATTGGTTTGTGGTTCTTATTAGGCATGTCTCCGGTCTGGATGAACCAGCGTTCGACTTCTCGAGTTCGCTCGAACAGCTCTTCTCCGGCACCATCTTCATCTTCTGATTCCGCGGTGAGAAGTTCTAATTCCGCTTGAGCAACTTTTGACCGCGCTTCTGCCAATTCTAGTTCCCTTAATGCCATTGTCATCTTTGCTTGCGCTTCTGCTCTCTTCCTATGCGACGAGCGAACGGAAAGCGTGTCTGGATCGCGGGTCGTCTTCTTAGGGTGAGGCTGTTGCAGAGTCTTCATTGCGACACTTCTTTCTTGAATCTGCGGCGTTGGATGACTTCCTTCTTGGTGAGGAACTGACGCTTCGATGGTGCGTGTCGGGGGGGTGGTATGGGTTACGTCCCCCGGTGTTGATTCTTTTCCGGCAATGTTTTTGTTAAGAAGTACGGGTTGTCTGTGTACGCTGCTGGGCGATGCTCTTGTAAGCGTCGATCGATCTGAAGTTGACGTGTTGGTAGCCGTCGTGTTTGTAGAATCACTCGGCGTATTCATGCTCCAATCCGTCGTACTGGTACCCGTAGTGGCGTTGCTTTCACTCGTAGTCTTCGACTGCACTGATTTTGATCTTGTATTTGAAGGCATCTTCCTAGTTTTCCTTAAACCCGATCCGGCTTCTCGAAGGACCAATGTAATTGCTCGTATAAGGGAGCGTTGATAAATAGAGCAGGTTTGCTGGCGGGATGTTAACTGGAGAGCATACAGTAGCAGTTAGATGAGCAATAAATAACACTTCTTGAGAATTTCTTCTTGTTTTATTTCTTGATTCCTTATTATTACATTGCCGGATTTGGAATAATTTACCACGAAAAACGCCCCTTTTTTATAAGCGGCTGTAACCAATCATATTTAAGAAAAAATCACATACGGCATTAGTGAATCTATTGACCAATCAGAGCGCAGAGTAACCTTTTCTAAGAGAGATTCACAATTTCCTTAATAAACGTGGTAAAACATTCCTTACAATATTTATATTTATTCCTAACGATAGATACAACTTATTTCTATTATTCTAAACATAAATCATTCAATAAACCTTTATTTTACATTTATAAAAAATAAAAATAGTTTCGCGGTCGCCTCACGGTTTAGCTCCGGAGTAGGACTATATTTTTTGCTGAACATACAAGTGGCGCCGCCAAGAGGTAGGAATGTACAACACTTTTTCAGGAATTATGCTTAAGAGTCTATACAATATTTTTTCATGAAATTTAAATCTTTCTCATAATGAAATAACATTATACAGCGATTAATTGACATATTAATGTTTCTTTTGAAGTACTTTAAAGGAAAAAGAATTATATTAATCACTTATCCTATACTATTAAACGAGCAATTCTTGTATATTATATATAATCGGGATCTCGGAAACGGCTCCAACGATTTTCATAAAATTTAGTGTCCAGGGAGTTTCGGGGATAATAAATCGATCTAGCTAGGATTTATTTTTAGAAAATGTCTTTTTGTCCGTGTTTTTAGGCAATGAAAAACTGCTACAATATCGTTAGAATAAGAAGGTAAATTTTGACGATTTGTTAGTGATTATAAATAGCTAAATTGGTATAATGGTCGGTCACATAATCTTAAAACCCCGGTTCGAGCCCGGACCGACCGAGCGACTTTTTTTAATTTTTTTTTCATGTTCCTTTCTTTTTTGAGAAAGTCTATTTTTTCGAGCCCTTTTTTTAGTATTTTTTAAAAACACGAAAATTTAAATTAAAATAATTGCACTCATGATTTTTTATTCAAATAACCAGTTCCGTTTTTTCTGTTATGTCGCTAAGATCAAAAAATATTATTTATATTTCATCAGTATGTAATTTGTATCTAAATATAATTTCCAAAACACACGAATTAAAAAAATCGAGCGAAAAATACCGAGCAAAGCTCGGTCAACCGGGTACTATGTTAAATAGCTCTTAAAGTTATGATAAAAGAAATCTTACTAGAAAATAAGCTTATACTTGCGCCTAATGTTCTAATCAGACCTAAATAATATTAAATAGATTCATATAAGTCACTTTAAGATAAAAATAGAAGTGTTTAATTTACTTTCCTGTTTTTTCAGCACTAATCAGTCTTTACACTTAGCTTTATTTTATGAATAGGAAACAGTTAAGATTAATACCATCACCTAATTTTAAATCACTGATAAGAAATAATTATGATTAAATGCTAACACTTAGTTTTTAATTCACTGATAATAAATAATTAATATTAAATGTTCGAATTCACTTTGTCGTCGCTAACAATATATATATATATATATATATATATATATATATATATATATATATATATATATATATATATATATATATATATATATATATATATATATATATATATATATATATATATATATATATGTATATATATAATGTCAATTGAGTATTATCTCTATTAAATAGCTGGTAAAGATGGAAGAAACGAATTTTCACAGTATTTTTGCTCTCCTGTAAAATTGAAAAAATTTAGATACGTTCATCGCACTCCTACACCACTGACTTAATCGTTTACAGCTTTAATAGACATCTAGAAGAAGATAATTTTACAACAGTTTTAAAAAGATCAATAATAATTTCAATTTTTGAAAACGAAAGACAATATCATCATTAACTACTGTCCAATATTGTTGCACCCATCTAGAGCTTATTGGAACGAGTAATAAACACTAAAATGATAAAATATTTATATGACTTAGAATTTCTCTTAAATGTTCAATTCGGTTTCAGGTAGGGTAAATCAGCAACCGACGCTATACATATTCTTACAGAATTTTCAGTTAAGTTTTCAGTTCAATAAAAAAATTATCATAATCCTTATTGACCTAAAAAAGCTTTCGACAACATTTCATCTTCTAAACCGATCAAAATACTTAAAAAAATGGTAGAAGAAATGTACAAGTTTTTAGATGTTACAAACAAAATCGACCACAACGAGTATGATAATCAACTCCAGAGTAGTAGGCAGTAGCAATAGTACAAGGCAGTATTCTCGGTCCAACACTTCACTTGCTAAATAAATGATCTTTGTCACGTAAACGTTACAAATTGTAAAATAATTTCGTATGATGATCACACAAATCTACTGTTGTACGGTAACTCTTAGGAAGAAGTTTACAGAATTGCACAGGTTGGTTTCAACAGAGTATGCCACTAGATTGCTCTAAAATTTCAATTAAACTAAATAATTATGTCATATTTTCTATCCGAAATTCATCCTATTTCAGAAAATAAATTCATAAAAAATTGATGCACATTCATGTGACATGGCCTTAATTTTTAAACTGTACTGTTCTTGTATTTAAAATAAAAATACTTTTAAATACCTGAGACGAGAATCTTAACTTCAAAGTTAGTAGTTTAAAACATCTTGATTTTGAGTGCTTGAGATCACCTGATTTAAGTTCAGGTGACGAGTACGAGGCAGTATTTGTTCGGGTTTGTGGTATCCTAATCTTTAGCAACATCCTAATTCGAATATAGAAGATGGCTATGTGCTACTATCTGCTAAGAATGCTATAATTCATAAACAATTGCTCTTAAATTTGAAATGAGGGCAACTTTTCCAATGTAGTTGTTAAAAGGAGGATATTTGTCATGTTGGTCACGCTTGGCAGGCTGGATTTTTTTTAAATTTTCTATAAAAGGCTTCATTAACGTTTTGTTAACCCTGACTTACATTAAAGTAAAAATAAAAAGAAATGTTCTATTATTGCAAACATGATGGTTTCACAAACGCATAAATAATAGTCAATTTAAACCTCATTAGGGCCTGGACTAAATATAATAGATTCAGCTCCATATCAGTTTTGATCAGTGGTTATGGTCAATTTAATTTAACGATTCTATTACCATCATTTTAATATATTAAAACCTATAGTTATTTTCATGCTATTACTCAAGTTTATATCTCCCTGGATGTAAACGTCATTTGATCATTTAACAACAATGTTATGAATGAAAACAATTCGTGTTCATGTTTTAATGTCTGCCAACGCTTTTGTATGTAATCTGTTTTAATTTAAAATTTAATTTTAAAGTAAAATATTTAGTTTAATTTATCATTGCAATAGCTTTTTGATTCAAGCGCTGAACGTAAAGTGCTAGTGGGAATGTATTTCTCGTAAGCGCTACCTTCCTCCACACACCACGCTGAGCAAGTGGGCAATTGAGGACACTTTCAGAACCCTCACACTGTTAATGCTTTTCCATAATACTTATCTGCGGGAGTTTGAGTTTTTTTTTATTTTCCGATGTTTATTTCGCCAACAGTCAGTCGTCAGAACCTCGTTCGTTAAACAGTATTGTGTATCATTAATTTTAATTTTATTTTATTTATTTATTTGGTTCACCAACAAACGTTACACTAATACATTTGCTTAATTCTAAGACAGTGATATAAACTAAGTGCACATTCAATAATAGGTAAACACATACGGTGTTTGGCTTAGTGCTCACAGCATTTCCTACAAGCATTTACATAATAGCTGAAATATACAATACACAATGAAAAAATTTAATTAATACAAAAAAATTAGGTACTATGAAAAAATATTAATGGTTTGATAAATTTTGTATCGAAAAACTTTAAAAGAGTCGTGGTGAATATCTACTACATTATTATAAGTATTTATAAGTCTGGGTATTGGGGAATTAGATCCTAGTACAGTTCTACGAAGGGGCGGCGAAAGAGGAGTAATGTGCTTACGAGGATATCTAATTGGGATACGAAAATTAAATTTACTCAGTAATAAAGGACAATCTAACTTATTTCCAAATATTTTATATAAAAGTTGCAAATCCAGAATATCCCGGCGTTTAGACAGTGAGACCATTTTAAATGTCTTTAATCTGTTCACATATGATGCATTTTTATATGATTTTCGTGTTCAAAAGGCAAGATGCCACACAAAAATCTTTTTTGTATGCACTCAAGCCGTAGGGTATGGGTAGAATAATGGGGACGCCAGACTGTGCTACAATATTCTAATATACTTCTAACAATTGAGAAGTATTAAAATTTTTTGTGGTAACATTACGGAATTCTTTACCGTTTCTTATAAGAAAACCTAATCATCGAGATGATCTTTTAATAACACTTTCTAGTTGTGGTATTAATGTAAGTTTTTTATCGAATACTACACCTAGGTCCTTAACAGTTTCCACTTCTTGGATAACTACTCCTTTGAGGGTGTAAACCGATGGAAAAATATTATATTTGCGCGTGAATTTAACGTGTACACATTTTTTTAGATTAAGATTCATTCCATTAAGATCGCACCGTTTGGAAAGTCTCATAAAATCCTCCTGAAGAAGTATCATGTCTGACGATTTATTAACGATTTTGCGGAATATTAAATCGTCAGTATACATAAAACAATTGGAATGTATGAAACAATTAGGAATATCGTTAATAAACATCTTAAATAAAATTGGCCCCAAATGTGATCCTTGGGGAACTCCGGATGTGATGGGAAATACATCAGAACTGAACCCATTAACAACAAAAAAATACTTTCGACCTTCTAGATAAGACGTTAACCTTGTGAGAATAGGGCCTGCAAAACCATAAGCTTCTAACTTTTTTAAAAGCATAACATGTGACACTAGATCGAAAGCCTTATTGAAATCAGTATATATTACATCTATTTGCTGTTGCATGTCTACAGCTTTCACCAAGGTTTCAACAAATGTAACTAAATTAGAGCTAGTCGAACGAAATTTGACAAATCCATGTTGGTCATCTGTAATAAACTGTTATGCATAATTTTCAATATAGGGATATACTAATGATTCAAATATTTTGGGAAAGATTGATAATATTGAAATCAGTTTATAATTACTAACCAAAGATTCATCATCCGCTTTATGTACAGGGACAACTTTAGCGACCTCCCACATATCTGGAAAGCGTCCTGTTTGTAAAGATTGATTATATATAAAACGTAGAGGAGTAGATAGTTCTATAGCACATTCAGCGATGTAGTAAGGTGAAATAGCGTCTGAACTAGCTCCTTTTTTCGGTCTAAGCCCTTTAATTTTTTTAAAACTGATTTTTCATCCAAAATCAAAGTGCCAAAATGATAATTATTGTTATCTAAATATTTTAAATATTCGTTATCTGAATCATATTTATCGAGCCTGTTAGGATTGGCCACGGTGTATACTGAGGAGAAACGTGAGGCAAAAAGATTGCATATATCACACCTGTAGCAGCCTGACTAATCAGCCCTAAACGGGAATAAATAATATATACTCTGCTGCTACCATAACGCGGAAGGCGAAGATAAAAAACATTCATTTTCTAACTATCCCTGGCTACTGAGATACTGCGGACTGCATATAGATAATTTGACGTTCTTATAAAGAAACAAGAAGCAGCCGCAAATATTATTCAGCGCCACATCGACTTCACACGCCGCTATCATCACGTATCCGTCGACCAATGGGGAGCCGTTTCTTCAACACCGCAGCTCGCTTCTCCTTGCTGTTCCGGAGCTGTATCCCACGCCGCCGCCGCTCGCCGACTACGCGCGCGCACCGACCTGCATGTCTTATATAGCCCGGTCCAGCGACGTAGCTTCGTAAACAACACACAAGTCTCACGCCGGGAAACGAAACGTACATAATAGTAATATATTTTGGTTAATTTTCATTGATCATAATATAAGCAGTATAATTGGCTATGTACAATAAAAATAATTACCATTGGCAGATCAATTATGAGCCAGCCATATAAATAGAGGCAAGATGCAAATATATTCATTCCAGTCCACAGTCCATTCTATATTCGTACTCCAGTCGGACTTACATAAACAGTCGTTTCATTTCTCCACCTTGAAACCACTCGGAGTCTGTTAATAGGGGACCGTACATCGCCACTATTACAGTCGTGACCCCGTACGAACACCGAGAAGGAACACCCGCGACGTACCACTATTACATACGCGTACGAACACCGCGAAGGAAACCCGTGGCGAACACCGAGAAGGAAGACTTCAGTATTTATATAAAAAAGCAGTGTCATCAAGCCGTCATTATGGAGCAAGAGGCGAACACATATACATCAATTTTCGAGGAAATTCGGAAGCTATCATACGAAGTCGCTGCGCTCAAAGCTTCCCAGCATCACACCAGTTACCAGCAACAGTACAACCAGCGCAATCAGCAACACCGAAGATCACCTTTTCGTCGCAACTGCTCTGCAAGTAGAAGTCGAATAAGCTCAACATCAAGATCCCCTTACTGCTACTATCATCGACGTTTCGGGTTCGAGGCAAGAAAATGCACAGAACCGTGTACATTCGTACTTTACGTACTTTTTACGTGGTAGAGCCATGCTGCAGTTATATTAGTAGTATAGTTGTAGCACGAATGGGTCGGCTCGATCGGGGAAGGACCACGCTCTCACAGAATACCAGCGTGAAATAGTAGCTTAATGCTGCTGTATTTCGTGTGGTGAGTGTAGAGAACCGGAGACCCTTTTTACTGGAAATGAGGCATTCCATCTCAGTCCTCATGGGTGACAACGCATCTGCATTTTGATTTGCAATGGAAGATAGATGTAGATGTCTATGGGCCGCAGCAACCACTTACCATCAGGTGGACTGTGTGCTCGTTTGTCACCCTATTCTATATAAAAAAAAAAAAAAAATTCAAAAATGAAAATGCGAAGGCGCTCGAACTAACTAATACGCTCAATGCGATGAGATCCAGCGTAACAGCAAAATCCTACCGTCTTTTCGTCACCGATAAAAAAAGCAAGCTTACTTTCCTTATCGACACCGGAGCAAATATCTCAAATTCAAATTCAAATTCAAATTCAAATTTATTTATTGCTAGAATGTAGTACATAATGATATGATGTTATTAGTTATTAACGAGACCTTACATTCTACCATGATAATGGCGTGCAATCTTTTACAGTAAACAAAAAAATATTAATACAATTTAGTTAAGTAACTTATTGAAGAAAATGAATTAGGTATGTACCCATCCAAAAATATTTTAGCTTCAAGTTTTTAGATTACCATAAATATTACAGGTCAATTTTTTAATAAAATGTAGGTTAATGTTTATATAAATGTCAAATATCAAAAAATCAAAAAAATTGTTAAATAATTAATAAATGTTAATGTCAAAAAGATCAGTTTCTTTTTTTTTTATTTCACCATTATTAAAATAAGAGATGATTTTTATTTTCAGATGAATACATATACAGTACAACATGTTACTATATTGTCATAAACTGTGTCAAAATATTAGCAAAAAGTTAAATAAATTGCAATTTACTTATTATGAAAATATATTAAGTTTCGGCTTCAATTTTTTTTTATCAAGAGCTAATGACGTAATAGAAGAAAGATGTCGGATAATTATTAATTATTTTTAAATAGAATAAAATATCAATGCTCAGTGAAATTACAGCAGTTCATTCGTTAAATTTATAATCTAGAAATTCTTTGACGCTATAAAAAATACTTTCTGCAAGAAAATCATTGAGGCTTTTTTTAAATCTTGGTAAAGAAAGTGCTTTAATATGCTGAGGAATTTTGTTATATATTTTGACACACATATATAGACAGCTTTTATTATACTTAGATAATCTAGGAAGTGTGTCGATTACAAGTTTTTCGGGGTATCTATGGCTTCGAGAAGATATACCTTTTGCTTTAGTAAACAGATGGTTGTGTTGTTTAACGAACAAACAAATTTCATATATGTAGAGCGAGGGCAATGTCAATAACTTAAGGTTTTTGAATAAAGGTTTTTATGATTCAAATGGCGCTTTAAGAGTCATTGCTCGTAGACATTTTTTTTGAGTGATAAAGGCTTTATTTAATTGAGAACCATTTCCCCAGATAATTAACATGTAACGCAGAATTGAAACTACATACGCATGATAAACCGAGAGGGCTATATTTATGTTAGTGACTTTTCTAATATACCTTAAAGCATATACAAATTTATTTAGTCTATCGCACACTGACTTAATATGAGCCTCCCAATTAAGGTTTCTATCAATTACTAAGCCAAGAAATTTAGTTTGCGTCATTTCTTCAATTTTGGTTTCGTTGTAATATATGTCAAGCTTATTCGTTTTCAAATTATCAAATTTAATATAATGAGTTTTGGTAAGATTAACTTTTAAATTATTTAGATTTAACCATTCTATTACTGATTTGATTGTGTCATTTATGTCAGATTCATGTTTTTTAAATGAATGTTTCCTTGGGTTAGTAACAATTGTTATTGAAATATCGTCTGCAAACATAGTACATTTAAATGTAGTTATATTTGGAATATCATTTATATATAAAATAAAAAGCAAGGGCCCAAGAATGCTTCCTTGTGGGACGCCAAAGTTGTTGTTCCTAAAATCCGAATAATAAGAAGTTAGTTCATTTTGGTTATTGAGGTTTTTTATTTCAACTTTTTGTTTTCTGCTTGACAAATAAGATTCGAGCCACTGCAAAGGAATTCCTCGAATGCCCATATTTTCCAGTTTTTTAAGAAGATTTTTATGGTCTACGAAATCGAAGGCCTTACTTAGATCAAAAAACAATACAGTGGTTAGATATGAATTATTTACACTTTCTAAGATGGATTTAATTAATGTATACGCGGCCAAAGAAGTAGATTTATTTTTCTGAAAACCAAATTGTTGTGGACTGATGACATTAATCTTATTACAATATTCAGAAAGGCGCAAAAACATGCACTTTTCGAATATTTTTGAGAAAATTGATATTAATGCAATAGGTCTGTAATTATTAACATCATCTTTTTCACCTTTCTTGAACAACGGTTTAATTATTGATACTTTAAGTTTTTCTGGGAAAGTACCTGTTGAAAAGGATAAATTTATAAGATATGTAAGTATTTTTATAAAATTATCGATGGAAATTTTAATAATATTGGTACATATTCCGTCATAGCCAGTTGTTTTTGAGTTATTAAGAGATATGACTGCATTTCTAACTTCTTTTTCTGACATTTCTCTTAGAAACATTGACTTGAGCTCTGTAGAATTAGTTTTAAGTTTATTATTATTAGTTATATTATTATTGATGTTATTGTTGTGAGTCATGTTAATAAAAAAGTTGTTGAGGTTATTTGCTATATCAGTTGGGTCAGTTAAAATAGTATTGTTATCTTTTATATTAATAATGTCAATATTTTTTGAATTATTACCTATTTCGTTATTTACAATTGTCCACGAAGTTTTGCACTTATTAATGCTCGTGTTAATCAAATATATATTTCTAATTTTTTTTGATAAGTAAATACATTTTTTTAAGATTTTTGAATAATTTGTATAGATATGTTTACTAAAGATGTCTTTGTTCGTATAATATTTATATCTAAGTAATCTTTTCCGTTTGCAGCTAATCCTTAGTCCTTTACTTATCCATTTGGCTTTGTTGTATGTGTTGTTTATCTTTATTTTCATTTGCGGGAAACATAGATTGTAAAGTAGGAGAAATAAGTCATGGAATTTTTTAAATGCTCTATTTGTATCAGTTTCTTCTAAACTATCATTAAATGTAAGACTGCCAAGATAGCCATTAAATTTTTCTATATTTTCAGAGCAGTAATCTCTTTTGTAAACATAATAGGATCTAGGTTTTTGTTTCACAGATTTAACCGGTATTTTCAGCATTTGGGCAGTGTTGTGATCAGATAAATAAAGCTGTAAGATAAATGGTATTGCTGATTTAATATTACTTAATATATGATCAATACAAGACGATTTTCGGGTAGGTTCTTTGATATGTATCGTTAAGTTATAATTTAGTGCTAAATCATTTAACATAGTTGTAAATTTGTTAGACTTTAAAGTATTAATATTGAAGTCCCCTGTCAACACAATTTTCTTTTTATATCCATACTTTTTGTATAGGGTACTAAGCAAACAATTCAATTTATTTAAAAAAAAATTAACATCACTTCTGGGGGTTCTGTATAGATTTATAATAATAAGGTTATTTTCTGAGATTTCAATGCCGCAACACTCAAAATGTTTTTCTATACCATAGTCATCTAAAAATAATATTTTGTTAAAAAGTAAATTTTTTTTTACTAGGATGCAACTTCCACCTCTTTTTTCAAATCTACAAAAAATTGCCCCTAATGTGTAGTTACTTAATTTAAAGAAATTTTCTGCCCCCTTTTCTATGAATGTCTCCGATAAACAAATAATATGTGGTTCGTTATTGTTCTTCGCGAGTTCTAATATAGTCATCTCCAAAATTTCTTTTTTAGCTGTTGCACTTGCTATGTTTTGATGTAGGATATTTAGGTATTTACTTGGGCATCTATTAGACTGAGACACGAAAAAAATCACGCGTATTTTTAAGCGGAAAGTAAAAAGGTATAGTACCTTTTCGTTTTGATGTACCGTTTGCGGTGGGCTGGACTGGCTCGTTACATGATTCGCTTACGCTTATTACATTCTCCATAACACATGTTTCATACCAGCGTCTTATTGCCCCTATGGTTTCAAAGATATCGTTAAATATTATTTTTATACCATAGTTATTCACGTTGCCCGTGTACATATCAAACATTTTAAAGTCGTATTTAAGATTCAAGTTTGAGTCTACAATATAGGCGTATTCGTATTTTACATTGTCATCGTGAAGCAATTTATTGAAAGATTCAATCCTCCAGTTAAATATGTTTGAATATTTTTTATACCTATATGTTGGCAAACAAATAATTACATTAGTGTGTGTGATTTTATACAATGTTTTTCTTATATAATTTACTAAATAACGAAAATTAATTGATCTTTCAAAATCATTGCCTCCTAAAAGTATCACACAGTAATCTTTCATTGTAAAATTTTTTAATTTTAAATCTATGTTTAATAACAACTCCTCTATCCCAGAACCAGGCTTACAGTAATGACAGAAACTATAATTATGAAACTTTATTTCTAGATGTGATAATATGTTATTTTTGTTGTCACAACTAAAAATACATATTTTGTTTTTCGGACTAGGTGTGTAAGATAATGGGACCATAGTAACCATCTCTTCCCTCCTCTGCTCTACATTGGGTTTAGAGGATTTTATTGAACTAAATGGCACATTTTTTGGTAGCAATGGTAACTCTTTTACATCAATTAATTTAATATATTGGCGCAGAGAATTCAATTCTATAACGGTTTTTTCCAACTCAATCTCTAGACAAGAAATTTTATCCTTTAAAGTTGTTATTAGCTGATCCTTAGCGGGACTTGCGTTAGGGGTACTATTTAACACTTTATTAATTTTTTTGTATTTATGACTTGATATAGGAGAATTTCCAAACTTGATAAGACTAGCGTTTTTCCTCCTGTATGTTTGTAGTTCTTCCTTTAGCTTCACGTTTTCCGACAGTAACTCCTCAAGTTCATTTTCAGTAACTTGAAGTTGTTCTTGTTTTTCGGTCAATTTTAATTTATACTCTTCTAACTCCTGGTACACATTTGTATTTAAAATAGGGCAGCTACGGTTTAACAAAGTGGCTGATAGCGATGTTTCCTCATCATCATCCTGTAGAGAAGCAAAAGAGTTTTCGGTGGTGACATTTACGTAATATTTTTTCCTTGCGGTAACGTGTTCTATATTTTCAGAGAGTACCGTAGAGTTTGATATGTTATAAATACGACTACTTTCTTTATGTGAGATGTCGCTGTTAGGTTCATAAAAATTTGTGTAACTTCTACACTGTTTACACTTCCATTTACTTCGTATTGTTGGTTTCATCATCCGATAGACTTTTTCGGGATAGCCCTCGCAGTCAAATTCGAACGAATGCTTGCATATGGAACATAGCGCAGTGTCTCTGGAATCTACATATTTTTTGCATATATGGCATTTTACTAGTAGCTTATTGCTGTTGGAAATATTATCTTTTGATGAAGCTTGCGCCATCTAGAAGGGATTTCTTGTAACAATGCAAACAGTGACCTCTAGCGGGTAATGCAAAAAATTTTTCCTAAACTAGTTCAGATAATTTTATTAGAAAAACAAGTCGCATACGCAGAGATAGACAAACACTAAGCAATTCAATACGTATTAAACAGATGTCACTATATGAGTAAATCTGATGTAAGCAATGTCTGTTATGTAGTTGGGTGAAATTAATCAACAATCAATGTTATGATCCGTTAAAATTTAGAATTTAAAATTAAGCACAGATTCACTTTAAGTTTACTACTTTTCCAATAAATACTTTAGTAACCACTTCATATACGATGTTTATAGTAAATATATTTTAAGCAAATATTATTATTTAAAAAGATATATGCTATTTGTTTTAAATGTCAAATATTGTTACTTAACACTATTAGATTTCGGCACAAACACTTGTACACAATATTTGTATCTAATGTAACACTTTTATCACGTTTTTAAGTCTATGTACATAAATTTTGAATTTTTTAAATTAATATAGCACAGAGACGATGTTGACAGCGCCGCGCCCTCTCGCGAACCGTCCAATCAGTGTTACCGCCGAAGCAAGGACAGAAGTTGAAGCCACTGGATTTTCAACTCTATGCAGCAAACAATACGGTGATTCCTACATATGGAGAAAAAACAATGGAACTTGATTTAAATCTACGCCGACCATTCAAATGGAGATTTATCGTCGCAAAGCAAACCAATCATCGGTGCTGATTTTCTTCAATATCACCAGTTGATCGTCGACATCAAAAATAGAAGAATTATCGACGGGAAAACCAATCTTGCATCTCAGTCTTTTGTCCAAGCAACCAATCAGCCTACAATAAGAAGCATAGATGTTCAACAACCGTATCACAAGATCCTCGAAGAATACCCTGGTATCACAAAAATAACTTCAATGAAATTAACACCGAAGAACGACGTTGAGCATTTCATCGAAACTGATGGACCACCACTTCATTGCCGTGCACGTCCAATCGCACCACACCTATACGAGCAAGTTCGAAAGGAATTCGAAAACATGATTGAGCAAGGAATATGCCGTCCAAGCAAAAGCCCTTGGTCATCACCACTTCACATTGTACCAAAGAAGAACGGAGAATTACGAGTTTGTGGAGATTACAGAAGACTGAATTCTATTACCACTCCTGACCGCTACCCAATACCGCGAGTCAGGGATTTCACTCATCAACTATCAGATAAGACTATATTCTCCACCATCGATCTCAACCGAGCTTAACAACAAATAAGAGTACGCGATGAAGACATAGAGAAGACAGCAATAATTACCCCAATGGGATTATTCGAATTCCCAAGAATGATCCCAGGATTAAAGAACGGAGGTCAAACTTTCCAAAGATTCATACACGAAGTACTTCATGGACTGGATTTCGTTTTCGCATTTATTGATGATCTCCTTGTTGCAAGCCCCGATAAAGAAACGCATGAAACCCATCTACGCACAGTGCTACAGCGATTAGAAGACAACGGAATCACTATCAACCCTTCGAAATGCATATTTGGACAGCAAGAAGTTCAATTTCTTGGTTTCACCGTCAGCAAGGAAGGAATCAAACCGCCTGCCGAAAAAGTCAGAGCAATCATCGATTATGCGAAACCTAAAACTATCGAAGAGCTAAGGCGTTTTCTTGGGATGATAAATTTTTACAGGGAACACATACCTAAAGCCGCTGAAATCCAAGCACCACTTCACGCATACCTTCACAACACGAAGAAAAAAGATAAAACGTCAATCGAATGGAGCGATGAAGCCACGAAGGCATTTGAAGCTTGTAAAGTTGCGATCCAAAATGCAACTTTACTCGCTCACCCATCACACGAAGCAACCCTTGCTATCTTCAGCGACGCATCCGATCTCTCAGCAGGAGCCGTTCTCCAACAATACAGCAATGGGAAATGGCAACCACTTGGCTATTTTTCGAAGAAGTACATCGCCACTATTACACACCCATCTGTTATCATTACACTACCATTAGTCCCATACAGGGAGGAGGGGCGGTAGTGAGACGCGATAACAATATAGTCCGTGCAAAAAGTTATTTAAAACATAATTAAAGTGAATTCAGTGATAAAAAATCGTACAAGTGACAATAAACTATTGAATATGACTATATAGTGAAGACAAGATCCTAAGTTAATGAATTATACACAAAAAACCTAAAAGACTGAAGTGTAAGCATACAACAATCTACGAACCTTTTAAGTCCTTCGTCACGAATGCAGGAACTTAAATTGTACCAGTGTTAATTTATGAAAGTGCCGAAGTGCGAACAAATGAAAACCGTGAAAGCTACTCTTTTTTTGGAAAAACATAACCTCTAAATGATTCTGCAATTTCGCTTATCTGCTATAGTAAAGTAAAATACGAAACAGCGCCATCTATTAGAAAAGAAGCACACTACGTTCGACTACGTTTGACTTACGCACAATACGAATACGAAACAATATTAACCAATTTTACTAGAGGGCGCAACGAGTATCACAACCAGACACTATGGAGTAAATTATGAAAGCCTTACAAAATATTCAAAAAGAACTAAACGTACAAAAAATAGAAATTCAGAAAAGTGGCGAAAAGGTGACAGAACAAGTAACACTCAACATAACTAACAAATTAGAGGAGAAATTTACCATACTGGAAGAAAAATATCAAACCTTGAAAGTAAATGTTGAACAACAAGAAAATAGAATTCAATTTATGGAAAAACAAGCAAGACAAAGAAACATAATTTTCTTCGGTATTGAAGAGAGTGAGACATCCTATCATAACTTGGAGAACAATATATTGCAATTCATAAATGAAAAATTGTCCTTAAAATTTGGTTGTAGAGATATTCAAGAAATAAAGAGAGTGGGGAAAAAAGGTGATAAGCCGCGACCAGTAATTGTAACCTTTTCTACCCTTGGTTCAAAGATCAGCATTCTCAAGCAAAAAAGATTACTAAAAGATACCCAATATTACTTGAACGAGGATTACCCCAAATACATATTAGAAAAACGGAAAAAACTACTGGAAGAAGCAAATAGAGAGCGTGAGAAAGGAAATAAAGTCACGATAAAATACGATAAACTTATTGTAATAAAATCAAACAACAAAAGAACACTGATAACTTCACCAGATGCAGACCCCAATTCTCAAGCACTAGTTGGTAATAGCACAACAAGACCTATCAAGAAAAACAAAATAATAAAATCAAGCTCACCTATACGCAGATCAAACAGTGTCCCAGAAGCAGTTCTAAAACCAAGCATTTTAAGCTACTTAATAAACAATAACGTCAACACACTACATAACCAAACCAACTGCAATACAACCAACAAGTTACAGTCATAGCAACAGGCCCTCCCCTCCCTCAACGACGCAACATTCAATCAATTTCAACTAAGCAACGAAAACTATCTTCCAATCCGGCTGGTCACCGTGGAAGATCAAGACCACAACCCTCTAAAGAAGTCATCTCAAATTCAATCTTCTTCAATAACAAGAAATGATACACAAACCCAAGAAATACTTAACTCAAATAAAAATAATAAAGATCAGCTCTACATCATCATCATCATCATCATCATTACAGCCTTTCACAAGTCCACTGCTGAACATAGGCCTCCCCCAAGTAATGCCACAAAGCACGGTCCTGAGCCACCTGCATCCATCGACTTCCTGCATGTCTTACCAGGTCGTCACTCCATCTAGTGGGGGGTCGCCCTACACTACGCCTACCGGTACGAGGCTGCCACTCGAGAACCTTTCTTCCCCATCGGTTATCGGCTCTTCGAGCTATATGGCCGGCCCATTGCCACTTCAGCTTACTAATCCGTTGGGCTATGTCGGTCACTCTGGTTTTACTGCGGATATCCTCATTTCTGAGTCTATCACGCAGAGAAACTCCGAGCATAGCCCTCTCCATAGCTCGCTGAGCGACCTTAAGCGTCCTCATACGGCCAGCAGTGAAGGACCACGTCTCAGATCCATAAGTCATCACTGGCAACACGCACTGGTTGTACAATCTAGTTTTTAGAGATTGAGGTATACCTGACGAAAAGATATGTCGTAATTTCCCGAACGCTGCCCAGCCGAGTTGAATCCGTCGATTGACCTCTCGGTCGAAGTTGGACTTACCTAGTCGGACTATTTGTCCCAGGTAAACGTACTCGTCAACAACTTCGAGCATAGTGCTCCCAACAACTACCGGCATAGGTGTGACATGGACATTGAACATGATCTTTGTTTTGTCCATGTTCATCTTAAGACCTATCCGTTTGGAGGCACTATTGAGGTCATTGAGCATAGTGCTTAAGTCCTCCAGCGATTCTGCCATAAGGACTATATCGTCGGCAAATCGAAGGTGAGTGATGTACTCGCCATTGATGTCAATACCGTATCCTTTCCAGTCCAGTAGCTTGAAAACGTCTTCCAATGCAGCGGTGAAGAGTTTCGGGGATATAACGTCACCCTGTCTTACACCTCTCTGCAGTTGGATAGGTTTCGAGCTCTGGTTCTGTACTCGGATAGCCATCGTAGCCCTACTGTACAAACACTTCAGCACTTCGATATACCGACAGTCAACTTGGCACCGCTGAAGGGACTGTAGCACCGCCCAAATTTCGACGGAATCAAAGGCTTTCTCATAGTCCACATACGCCAGGCAAAGTGGCAGATTGTACTCTTCAGTCTTCTGTACAATCTGCCGCAGGGTATGTATGTGGTCTATGGTACTGAAGCCTTTTCGGAAACCGGCTTGTTCGGGAGGCTGGAAGTCGTCAAGTCTGCGTGCGAGACGATTCGTAATGACTCTCGAAAACAGCACGTAGACGCGGCTCAGAAGGGAAATCGGTCTGTAGTTCTTTAAGAGAGCGTTGTCGCCTTTCTTAAAGAACAAGACCACCGCACTTCTGCTCCACGCCTCTGGAGTAGTGCCACCATGGAGGACGGAATTGAAGAGCTTCTGAAGGACTACAAGTACCGGTGTTCCACCCGCTTTCAGAAGCTCCGCTGTAATTCCATCCTCGCCTGGGGCCCTGTCGTTTTTAAGGTGCTGGAGAGCCATTCTAATCTCGCTTAGACTGACGTCCGGGATATCATCGGAATAGTGTCGGATAAGACTTGCTCTTGGATCGTTACTCACACTTGCGTGTGGCTCCAACGATGATGTGTACAGCTGCCCATAGAACCTCTCAATCTCACTCAAAATCTCAGGTGTCCCGGAAACGATGTTGCCACACTCAGTCTTCAGCTTTGACAGTTGGCTCTTTCTGGCAGACAGATCTCTGGCAAAGACTTTGGAGCCCTGGTTCCACTCGATCGCTTCTTTAATACGAGAAGTATTAAAGTTGCGTAAGTCTCGCCGCATGCATTTGGAGATCTGTCTGTTCAGTTGCCTGTATGCTCTCAAATCTGTTGACGATTGCAGCCTCATCTCCCGTCTAACAGCCATGAGATTAAGAGTGTGATCGGAGAGTTTTTGTGTTCTTCTGCGGCGGGTCTTGCAGAACTTAGCTCCGACCGCATGGACAGTTTCCACGAGCTTGTCGTTCATATCGTCCACTGCATTGCAATCTTCTAGGCACTGGAAGCGGTTACGTAACTCGAGCTGAAAGGTTTCGGGATTCTGGATTAGAGCACGAGGGGGACGGAGCGTTGACTTCATTAGACGAGACCTCTCCAACTTAACGTTTAGGTTCAGTGTGCCTCTAACCATTCGGTGATCGCTGCCAGTTTTCATCCTTGCGATCACTGAGACATCACTGAACAGTTGGCGTCTGGTCGTCATAATGAAGTCAATCTCATTTTTTGTCGAACCGTCGGGGCTCGACCAGGTCCACTTCCTGTGGGGCCGCTTCTGGAAGAAAGAGTTCATCATAAAGAGTCCCTCTTTCTCCATAAAGTCGGCCAGCTGCTGGCCCCTTCGGTTCCGTTGCCCTACTCCAAATTTCCCTACCTTCAGCTCACCGCTTTCTCTTGTGCCTAGTTTTGCGTTGAAGTCTCCCATCAACACCGTGTAGTGAGTTTTGGAGGAATGTATGGCTCTGGAAATATCCTCATACATTTCCTCCACCTCCTCATCGGGGTGTGCCGAGGTTGGTGCGTAAACCTGAATGACCTTCAGCGAATACCGTTTGGTGATTCTGAGTATCAGGTACGCGACCCTCGTCGACACACTCCCAATCTTTACAACGTTGTTGACGAGAGACTTGTGGACGATAAATCCGACACCTCTTTGGGACAGATGGTCGCCCTCCCGGTGATAGAACAAGTTGCCGGACTCGAGGATTGCCGTGTCCTCCCCCTCTCTTCGGACCTCGGATAATCCAATAATATGCCAGCGCAACTTGTCTACCTCTTCTTCCAGCTCCAGTATCTTCTCGTCAGTCCTCAGGGTGCGTGCGTTATATGTTGCCAGGTCGAGTCGTCGTAGGTGGCAACCGAACCTCCACCGGAGATTCTTAGCACCCCCTGCCCCGCCGTTACCATGGTCGCCACCGTAGCCAGGAATAGCGGGGCCGCCGGGGACTGGGGGCCGTCTTTTTGTGTATTTGTTCATTGGGGGGTATTTGCCGTAGTTGCCACGCTTGGCGAGCGGGTTGGCAACCGCAGTTTTTTATTACGTCACAGTTGTCATCAGGAAGATGCTGCTGCCCATCTCCTGGCTGTGTCCCTCTGTCGCCTCTTACGACACCCACGGGAAGATATGGGGTAGTGGATATTCTTAACCGCCACTACACGGGAAGCTCTACATAATAACGTACAACGTCAGAACTTTATCTACTTACGAACGCTTAATCGAACTTAGCGAAGCACTTAATAGAGTCAAATACGACATAATTGGATTGTGTGAAATAAGGAGAACGGGCACCCGGATAGAAGAATATAACAATTTCATACTATGCCACACGGGACACACGCCTGGTAAACATGGAGTCGGTTTCATAATAAATAAAACCCGCAAGAACTGGATTGAAAGTTTCATGGGCATAAATGATAGAGTAGCATTATTGAACTTAAGCATACAAGGATTGCCCATATCAATTATCCAAATATATGCACCGACTGAAACAGCCTGTGAAGAAGAGATTAACACCTTCTACTCAAATGTCAATAGAGCCCTAGACCAAGCTTATAAGAACTATATAGTAATGGGTGATTTTAACGCGAAAATAGGTCAACCAAGAAAAGATGAACATCTAATAATGAAACCAAACGGGTATGGTGAAAGAAACCAGAGAGGTCAAAGGCTAATTGATTTTGCCCTCGAACACAAACTTGCCATCTTAAATACTTTCTTTCATAAAAAACCAAACCAAAGATGGACCTGGCGATCACCGAACGATAAATACAAAAATGAAATAGATTCCGTACTGTCAAATCAACCAAACATCTCCCAAAACATAGAACTTTTAAATCTGAATTACCCGTCAGACCATAGAGCAGTTAGAGCAACAATGTCTGTCACAAAGCAGAAGAAAAAACGCACAGCGTATAAAAGCAATCGCTATCCATCACTGAAAACTGAACAAGAAATATTATCTTATAAACAGAATATTTCATCTCAGTTACAAGATTTACGTAAATGCCAAGAAAAAACATCTGTACAGGCTTTCTATAAAATGTTAACCAAGGCCATAACCCAGAGCTTACAGGACGCTCGAACCCCCAACGAAATATCAAAAGATAACCATAAAGTTCTAAAAGAGCGTACACTGGAACTTATCAAGAGAAGACAAGAGTTACAGCATGCTAAGATAAAAACTCGAACCACTAAAAATGAACTATCAGCTCTATATAAATTAATAAGTAAATACATTAAATATGGCTACAAAAGCTACAGATTGAAGACTATAGAAAAACACCTGGAAAAAGCAGGAAGCTCAAAAAAGGCCCTTAAGGAACTAAGAACAAATAAATATTGGATAGATAGCTTAAACTGTAAGGACAAAATGGTAAAAAATCGAAAAGAAATCATAGATGTGGCAACCAATTTCTATAAAACACTATACAAAACACAAGAAAACGAGTGTAGCAGCCATATCAACGCAAGCGATGTTAACTCTACAAACAAAAACGGAAACATAGCACCAATAACTGAAAAAGAAGTCACACACGAAATAAAATGCTAAAGCTAGATAAGAGCCCAGGACCAGACGGCATTACAAATGAAGCTATAAAAGCTGCTTCGCCACTATTGACTCTCCCATTAACACACTTATTTAACCTTATATTAAAAACTGCTGAAATACCATCGCAGTGGGTAGAGTCCGAAATAATTTTAATTTATAAAAAAGGTGACTCAAAAGATATTACAAACTACAGGCCTATAAGCTTACTTCCGTATATCTACAAACTGTTTTCTTCCATAATTAATAAAAGAATAAGTATCACAATAGAAGCAAACCAACCAATAGAACAAGCAGGTTTTCTCAAGAGCTTTTCAACAATCGACCACATACATACTCTAGAACAAATAATAGAAAAATACCACGAGAAGCAAAGAACGCTCTACATCGCATATATCGATTATAAAAAAGCTTTTGATACTGTATCACATTCAAGCATATGGACCGCCCTGCAAGCCCAAAAAGTTCAACAAGAGTATGTAGATATAATCAAAAACATTTACAAAGGTAGCACAGCAAAAATAAAACTAGAATCCACTGGTCCTACGTTCTCCATCGGAAGAGGTGTGAAACAAGGCGACCCGTTGTCTCCTAAATTATTTATATCTATCCTAGAGTCAATAATAAAAAGATTCAATTGGGAAAAGACAGGATTAAACATCAATGGCAAGTATTTATCCCACTTACGTTTCGCAGATGACTTAGTTCTGCTATAAGAATCTAGCACACAATTACAAAATATGATCGATTCACTAAACACAGCTAGTAAGCAGGTAGGACTAGAAATGAATCTTTCGAAAACAATGGTCATGACAAACAGTATACAGAGAAGAATATCAGTTGACAATGAAACTCTGAAATATACAGACAAATATATATACCTTGGAAAACAAATTAGCTTCAACAGAAAACAAAATGAACTAGAAGTAGAACGAAGAGTACAAAATACTTGGAACAAGTACTGGTCCTTAAAAGAGATATTTTTTTTATTTATTTATTACAAAAACAGTAACAACATCATAACAGTACAAAACCAAGACGATGATGTACAAAAACCAAACAATAACTGATAAATATAACTACTGACATAAAATATATACTTATACAATTATAATTAAGAAACAAAAAATTATAATAAAATCTCACAGACCCTGTGCGCCGCTTCTGTGAACTTTGCCAGGCTGCAGTGGTAAATGTCCGTTTCTTCGGAAATAATATTCAATAACTTTAAAGCCCGCGACATAGGTGCAAACCTGAGCAGATTTGTCCTCGCGTGCGGCACCTTAAAGGTGGGATGTGGGCGACGCCTAGCCACCGCCTCATCAGGCACAAACAGCTGCAACACCTCCAGTACCTCAGGATGGTGTAGCTGGCCACGAAAGACTCGCCACACGTACTTGCAGAGTGCGACGTCCCGCCTCACACCAAGCTGGTTGTACCCGACCATGCCGATCACGAACATGCTCGGGTACATCAGCGGGTAGAAAGGATAAACGCCGTACTCCTTTAAATAAAGGAACCACGTGAATTTATTTTGAATTTTTTCCACCATGTTGATATATTTATCTTCATTTAAAAGTAACATGCCAACAAATATCAAAACAAAAGTCATGATGTCATGCCTCCTACCTTGTTTAACTTACGCATGTCAAACTTGGAAATTTACATCCAAATTAAAAAGCAAAATCATTACCTGCCAACGCGGAATAGAACGAAGTATGCTCAACATTAAAAAGATGCAAAAAATTCGTCACACAAAAATTAGAGAAACCACCAAAGCGACAGATGCTCTAACCTACGCTAAAAAACAAAAATGGAAGTGGGCTGGACACGTAGCGAGGCTAAAGGACGAGAGATGGACCACCAGGGTAATCACGTGGAAGGGTCCAATCGGCAAACGTCTCAAAGGTAGACCCTACACGAGATGGGCAGACGAACTGATAAAAATAGCTGGTACCTGCTGGCCGCAAATAGCTCAAGATAGAGACACATGGAATTATTTAGAGGAGGCCTTCACCTTCACTTGAGGAGGGGTTCATGCGAACAAACATATATATTATTATCCAGATTTAAACTTTTTCTCTATTCACTTCTTTTTTTCTTTTTATTTTTATTTCTTAGAATGAAATAAAAGGCTTATTATTATTATTATTGTTATTAGTCCCATACAATACCATTAGATACTTACTATTCTCATGCTGTTGAGTTTTGATGTAAGACCAAAAAGTTTTAGAATTTATGACAATATTATCTTCTATACATTTTATATAAGCGTAGTAGCAGGTTTTAGCTAATTTATCACATCTCTTATTAAGTAACTTTAGGCTGAGTAAATCCATTGCGTTATTATATTTTTTATACCTAGAGGTCACTTTATTTTTTTCCTTCATTACATTAATCAGACTCCGACTAAACCAAATAGGATATTTACTACTTTTGATCGTACTCCATGGGACAAATTTTTCTATTGTTAAATTTATAATTTTATAAAAAACTGAGACGATACTATTTATGTCATCCAACCCCTTAAATAACACGTCCCAATTGATTTTACTTAAATTTTCACGAATTTTGTCATAATCAGCTTTATAGAAATTACGGTTTTTGATATTAGAATTGTATTTTAGTTTATGCTTCTCAGATATAAGTAGTTATATTTCAATCGGAGGATGTAAAGGATCTATGTTACTCAATATATCATATGCCTCATTAACAATGCAATGTGAACAATTTATTAGAACTAAATTCAGGACTCTCCCCATTTTATTTTCGACGAGATTGCACTGTCGCAATTTATTAATGTAACAGAAATCTATAAGACTTTGAACCATAAAGGGAACAGAATAATTGCTATTCAATTCATTGACGAGATTCCAATTAACGTTAGGTAAGTTAGACTCACCAACAATGCAAGTCTTTAGTTAAAATTTTTCAAACAAGGAGTTACAGTTACTAAGAAAACATTCCAATATTTTAAACTGAATTGGTGGAGGAATATAGACAGCACAAAAGGCAATTGGAAAATAGTTCTTTTCATCTGTAACATCTAGAGTAACCCAAAGATCCTCACATTTACTTTCCCACATAATCATTCTTTTTGACTTTAGTCTACTAGATACAGCTATCAATACTCCTCCACCATCTTTATTAGAATGAAAACCGGTAGTTTCCCTGTCCCTTCTGTACACTACATATCTGTTATCAAATAGCTCATTATTTATAATCGTATGATTCAACCATGTTTCAGTCAATATGATGATATCATAATCGAAACAGCACAATTTACGGTAAAAATTTAAAGATTTTGTTCGCAAACCACATACGTTCTGTTAGTAAATACTTAACTGTAAATTATCGTATTTTAGTTAAAAATATTTAACATACATTATTATTAGATCTATATATAACTAAGAAGATTATGCTATTTTCTCCAGGAGGCTCATGTTTTTGATGAGGTGATAGTTAGTATTGTCGTCCTTTCTCATGAAGATTCGTCCATTACTCACCCAAACGTATTTAAAGTTTATTTCTTTCGCTTTTATCCTGGCGGTTGCATGCAAGGCTTTATTGGCAAATACTCCGTTATATAAATAGGGATCTTACTTCCGGGGAAACCGAGATAAGTTGAATTAAGCATGATGGAGACATCCATTTTATTAAATTTAGTCGCTGAAGCCAAGAACTGACCGCGTATGAAAGGTGTTGTACATACATACATATACATACATAAACACTCACGCCTGTCACCCAGAGAGGTAGGCAGAGACTACAGACTTCCATTTGGCACGATACTGACACACCTCTCTCACCTCCTTCACATCCATACACCTACGCATACATGCTCGTCGGTTAAGGGTACTCCTAATTTGGCCCGTTTTCAATAAAACGCCAATTTGGTCGATAAATTTTCGCCTAGGACGTCCTTTTCCGACTTTGCCATTCACTTCTGCAACATAAATTTTCTTTGTCACTATTTCCTCATTCATTCTATCCACATGACCAAACCACCGAAGCATTCCTTTCTTAATCCTGGTCACCACATCATCTTGCAAACCACACTCTTCTCTTATTACACAATTTCTTACCCTGTCATTCAGATTCAGCCCTAACATACTCCTTAACGACCGCATTTCTACTGCGTACATTCTACTCTCGTGCTTCTTCTGCCACACCCAACTTTCACTACCATACGTTAAAGTAGGGACCAATACAGCATTGTGAATTGCCATACGTGCCTTTTTCGACACATTTTGACTCTTCACAATAGAATGCAGGGCCCCATTTACTCTATTTCCCGCATTCACTCGTCGTTCTATATCCTTATCATATCTCCCATCCCTGCTAAATACGCAGCCCAAATATACAAACTCACCGACTTGCTCGATCAACTCCGCTTCTATTCTCATTTCACAAATCGTTTTACTTTCTTCTCTTTCAAAAACCATAACCTTCGTCTTACTTGCATTCACTTTTATACCCCTTTCTTTTAATGATCTGTTCATTAATGTAACCATCATTTGCAACTCGGCCGCCGACGACGCAAGAATGACTTGATCATTGGCGTACAAAAGGCATTTGACGGTTAACTCACCCATCCTTAATCCGCATTCTTCAACTTTCAAATTTTGCAAACAACTGTCCACAAATAGGTTGAACAGCCACGGGGAAGCCACACAGCCCTGTTTGACACCTTTATGGATGTCAAACCAGTCCGAGTAGACCCCGTTGATCCTAACACAAGCACTAGAGTGCACTGCTCAATAGACTAAATTTAGTTGCGCGACTGAATTGATGTCCTACAAAAATTTCGAGCTGTTCAGTTTTTTATTGCAATAAGAGACCTACCACGTCAAATTTACAAAAAGGCGACACCTTCCAGATGATATCTTTAACCATTTATGTACTAAGCTAATTTTGTCTTAGACGTAGTCTGATCCTTTTCTTATTTGAATTTATAAGGTTTTTACAATAAAACACATTTTTTCAGTTAAGTACTAATAGTTTCCTGTATCAGTTGTTATGTTATTATTTTTTATTTTTGTAACATGTGATTACCGAAACCAAATAATTTCCAAGTACATAATCAGAAAAACATTCTACGCATATTTAAGTTTAAAAAACCTAAAAAAAATAAGGAAATGTTGTGTTTATGCCAATATCCCATTTCCATTTGGAATAAACAGGCTATTTTCATGCTTTCCTATACGCTGCGTTTCAAAACATTTAAATAGGCTGACGAATCAATTTTGCTCAGTTTCCTTTTAATGGCTGCATCTCCTAAAAATCTATAAAACTCAGTTTTCTTTCTATTCAAAAAGCAATGGATGGTTCATTTCCCAGTGACCTTGCCGGCTAAGCCGCGGGTAACAGCCAGTTTTACATAAAAGGTCTGACAGATTGAATCCCCTTAATATATTATTTCATCTTTAACTCAACATTGTTTTCTTTGATAAGGTAATAAACTCAAAATGGCGCTTAATCACATACAATACACAAATAAATGAGAAGATATATGTTAGCGATCCCTTTTCTGAATTGGAACGAGGTTTAAATTACTTTTAACAGCAGTTTTCAAAAAACGCTTGATTAATGTTCTATAGATTCCTTCGCGGACGGCTTTAGTACATACGGTCTCTAAACATAATTTTTATTTATTATAAAATGTGTTACCTTTTATTTTACCTCAAAACACATAACGGGATATTTTTAAATTATTATCAAGTAATGAGATAGCGTACTAATGTACTTGTAAAACCATTCCGCCATCCTTTTTTCTGAAAAACGTACGTTTATATTTTCATTTTATAAAATGTAAAGGCGTAGGAAGGCTTTCATCAGAATAACTCATCCTGGGCATCTCGGGGTGCAGGAAATTGAACAAATAAATAGTCGCTAAATCACCAAATCACACGTTGTTCAATTTATCTTTCCTTAAAATCAGAATAAGTTCCAGACTAATTAGCTATTATAATTATGACACAGAAATCACAATCATCTGTAAAAAATAATAAACGATTTCACAGATTTAAAGCGATTCGTCGCGGGTATGGTGCGCAGGCTGCTATCTCTCGATCAGTCAATCGCAAGATGGCCGCCCAGCCACCATAGAAAAAGAGACGATCCGCCAGAGTAAATGTCATTGCAGTTCATTCTTCTCCATGTAGGTGGCGAACATTTTAAAAATAAATATATTCTTTTTTTTCAACCTGAAAAGATCCACCGCTGAACATTGGCTTCTCGCGTCTAGGACAATTTGCTTTGAACATGTAAACGAGGTGAATACACCACTATCTATCGAAAGCCTCTAGATTTTCTGTCATTTCTCGTCGCCTATTACGACAAACGGGTGATGGATTATTTTAAATTACAACGTTGCTACACGTCCAAATCGACACAAAATTATAGTCACGTCATTAAATTCTAAAAATCTGTTTGTCCGAATAATTTTATTTAATTGAATAGAGATTTTAAACACATTCGCTTATTCATGGCTAAGCTTTAAACAATTTCGTTCAGCTATATAATTATTACCATATCCGGCATCACGCACTTCAAAATCGCTTGGTATTAAAATCTTACATATTATGTACAATAATGAGATATGTACCATTCGTTTAATATTCATAGTCCAGACAAAATGTGTGCACGGTGTACAAAAGTGTACATTATTATTTTAATGTGTGCGGGTTTGACTGACGTAAGATTTCTTTTACTTTTAACGTTTATAAAACCCTTTTATGTAAATTGTGTATTTCCAAGAGTGTTGCAAATTATTTAATGTTCAGTTACGAATCAGATGTAATTACGCACAAAAAGTCCAAGCCATATCAAGTCAAGAAAGACTTTTATATATGAAAATAATTCTTTACTTTAGTATATAGTTATTGATAAATTGAATTAAACACAGATCTAAATTTTAAACGCCAATTTCTGTGTGCTATTTCTCATTTGTATTCTTTTGCAGCAACTACATAAAAATATAGCTGGACAAAAAGAATAAGTTCGCTCATTAACCCCTCAGTCCCCTTAAACTTCTCATGCAGTCGCATGCGCCCGGAAAATCCTGAGCGGTCGCATGCGATCGCACCCACCCGCAGCACTTAAAACCATTAAAACTTATATTTGGAGACTACGTTTCTACGAAAAAGTTTGGCATTATTACTTTTTACGCATACATTCTTTATACATGTTCAAAACACTGAAGCATTACTTTCTTCACCCTGAACAACATTTTGTGAACCACCACTTTTCTCTCATGGTACAATTTTTCATTTGATCATACCCAGCTGCTTTCAAGCTTTCCATTGCACCCATCATTTTATCCAAGCTTATCTCACTTCCTCTTTTCTTTTCTTTTGGAGTTTCTGGTTCATTTACTTTAGATGCCTCCTCACATTTGAACACGTTTTCAAAGAATTGCTTTCATATCTTCAAAGTTCAGAACTGTTTTAGAATACATCCATTCTCGTTTAGCACAACATTTAATCTAGCCTTCAGTCTAACCTAGTAATAAAGTTCTGACTTTACCCTGCTTAAGAACATTGGTATTCTCGAAATCATCAGATAGTCTCTTTTCTGTCTTCTTGTCATATAATCCATAAAAATGAAATCATGAACTCGGGTTGAATTGGGTTCTAACAGCGAAGCGGGTTGCAAGATTAAATCTATTAAATTAACGAAATTGGCATCCCGTACTCACCTGTCGCCAAAATATAAAAAAGATTGACATATCTGCGTTTATTTTTTTTTTCTAGTCACAGTCAGTTTTACTAGTTTAAGAAGGTTCCTAGTATTTTCAAAATATTTAATATATACCTTAATAACATGATTTTTCAGAACCTAAAATTGATATTCGAAAGAGTGCGATTTACGTACCAAAACGATGAATACGTTCAATATGCCTTCATAAACGTATCGATTCATAATTAAGGTGACTACTACCTTAATTATGAATTTATAACAAAACACCCGGTCACCAACAATTTAATGGTTGGTATGCAATAATGTTTATATTTTAAGTTAAAACAAGCAGATGTTAGCAAATTTGTCAAAAATGAAGACAGGGTTGTCTTGTAACAATAACTCAAAGCGTTATTCTTGCAAAAGTGATTAATTGTACAGTACGCACACATACGTTTCCACGCAATGACCGTGTAGGAATATCCACTATCACATATCATTCCCTGGGTGTCGTAAGAGGCGACAGAGGGATACCGTAATGGGAAATAGGCAGTGGCAACTGTGGCAAATGTACCTCCAGTAAGCAATAAGTGGGGGAGCGTTCAGAAGTGCATTTGCGACGAGTTGTAATGAGTTAATAAATGCTTAAACTGGAATAACGTGTCTCTTTCTTTAAAGGCAGCTTGCCTATATTTCGACAGACCTGTATTATACAATGTTTATCTATATAGGGTAGTGGACTATCTTCCACCATCGCTACAAGGTTCTATATATAGTCCTAAACATGAGAAATTTCTTTTAAAAACTGTGAAATTGACCATTCTCAGCGACTGCACTGGTTTTCAGTCCGAGTCAGTTCCTAAGGCCATTCAGCCAGCTGTATGTACTCTTTAAACACGTCTAATAATTTGAAAAATACAACAAAACTGCATTATTGGGAAAGTTAGCCCTTTAAAAAAAAACTCATACAACCCAAGTATACGGGTTGGTAGCGTACAGCGTAGTGCCGACATGTTCACGTGCAATTACTGAAACACCACCTAATTATTAACGAATTACAAGTTTCGGTTCCATATTGAATTGGCCTAACTATGAACCAATGAAGGAAATGAAACGAAACCAATTTTATTTTTCAATATAATCACCATGAATACTAACACACTTCTGACATCTGTGAATCAACATCTCTAAACCTTTATAAAAATAATCACATTTTTTATCCTCAAAATGACTGAAGACGGCCGCCTGCAACTCTTCATCGCTTGAAAATTTTCTTCCTCTAAAGTTCCGCTTTAAATTTGGAAATAAATAATAGTCGGACGGGGCCATGTCTGGACTGTAAGGTGGATGTTGAACTTCTGTGAACCCGCATTGACGAACTGCATCCTTCGAAACACCAGCGGTATGAACAGGGGCGTTGTCATGGAGCAACAGGACACCTTTAGACAGCTTGCCTCTTCGTTTTTCCTTTATCTTGTCTCGTAATTTATATATTAAAGAAGCATAATATTCGCTGTTCATGACTGTATTACGTTCTTTAAAATCCACCATCAAAATGCCTTGAAAATCCCAAAATATTGTGCACATCAGTTTTTTAGTCGATTGTTGCACCTTTGCCTTTCTAGGGGGCTTTTCACCCTTATAACGCCATTCCATTGACTCGCGCTTGCTTTGGGTATCATAATGCAAGATCATAGTTTCATCAGCAGTCACTAGCCGCTCGATCACAGTCTTTGGATTTTCGCCACAAAGATCCAAATACTCCGAAGCGCGGCGCACTCTTTCCTGTCTCAGTACCGCTGAAAGAAGTTTCGGTACCTATCTTGCACTCACTTTTTTCATGTGAAGATGTTCATGGATCGCGCGATGAACGGTACTCTTAGAGAGCCCAAGCTTTGCTGCAATTTCTCTAATCTTCAAACGGTGGTCACTCAGAACCTCCTCTTCGATAAGAGCAATCGTTTCGGGAGTGAGCACTTCCACAGGTCGACCGTCGTGGCCAAAGTCTTCGACGGTTTCTCTCCCGAGGCGAAACTCTTTCACCCAATTTTTCACTGTGCTATAGGAGGGGGCAGACTCCTTATACACGCCATCCAATCGTTCTTTTATTTGGGCAGGGGATAAACTTTCTTTAAACAGAAACTTTATGACACTTCGATACTCAGTTTTCGACATTTTGAAAAAATACGCGACTCTCGTTATTCAAATGCCTGTTAAACTAAGACTAAGCATTTCATGTCGATGCATGTTTCTTATATTAAGTGCACGATAAACGTACTATTTAATGCAACACAACATGTAGCGACATGTCGCGTTGAACTATATCAGGCCAGTTCATTATGGGACCGCCTGGTAAATATTCCTCGTCATTCCTCTGATAAATGGGCAGCGTTACAAAGGCGAGGATAGTCAAAATCAAAACCATTTAGTTGTGCAAGTCTTTTTATCGTTCTGTTCCGTTTCCTTACAGATAGATTTCTTGTATTACGAATTTTTAAGCTCCCGGTACGAGCGCAGCTTCATAGAGTTTCATCACAATTTATGCGATTTTCTTAACGACCCGTTGATCGGAATGGAGTTTAAAAAACGAGGATTAGAATGTCCGGTAAAACCAGTAAGAATTTTTTTTTATTTCTTTCACTGACAGAGATTATTACAGCCTTGTTTTAAGGAAGTCCATCATCATCATTATAATTACATCCCATCACAAGTCCACTGCTGTACATAGGCCTCCCCCAAGGAATACCACGAAGTACGGTCTTGAGCCACATGCATTCATCGGCATCTCTTACTAGCTGCTCGCTACTTCATAAATTCATATGAATAAATTAATATATATATATATATATATATATATATATATATATATATATATATATATATATATTTATATATATATATATATATATATATATATATATATATATATATATATATATATATATATATATATATATATATATATATATATATATATATATATATATATATATATATATTGACGAAATAAAAAAGAAAAAAAAGCTTACTTGTATATTTATTTTAGGGAAAATTATACTCTTTCACGAATTTCACAATAAATATGGATGACTTTCCTAACGTTTTCCCATACGAAAAGGTTTTAATCAAGGCTAAGTTGCACTTGGCCGATTCTAATAATACACGAATATCAGAAATAGATCTTTATTTATCATTAAAAAATAAAAATAAAGGCAAAAAACGCAATTAAACTCTGGCGCTTTGAAATTTCCTTACTGAAATAAAATACTAATGAAGTATGGTTTTTGGTTTTATTCATTCCTCTTTAGACGTAAGTATATATCATTTTTTTACTATCATCCGTCTGGCTGACTTGAAATACATGTTAGCTCGCATCTAGCTCAAAAAAGAGTCCTTAAATGTTAAATGTGTAGTATTCGTGTAATCATCATGCGATTAACGACAATAATAGGAAAAGGAAGGCAGTGTTATGAGAACACAACACTGGTCATATTGAATGATGATGAAACCTAGGTTATTTATTAATTGTAAAGAGGTAACATTGTAGTCAAATGTAGTTGACCAGCAGTCAAGCACTGGCATATAAGAAACAAATTTCATCCTCCTCTGTTTAAGCGACTAATCAAAAATCAAAACAAACATCTTTACAAACTTAAATTTGGTATGTTTGTATATCTTATTATATATATACTAGCTTGCCAGGCAGACGTTGTTCTGCCCTTTTCGACGACCCTGTCATGTCCTATCAAAATCCTTAAATTCGCAAATAAAATTGTGGTTCACTCATGGGCAAAAAAAACTATCCTATCTCTCAAGTTGGATCAAACTGCACAAGGTGTGCAAATTTGATTAACATCGGTTAAGTAGTTTAGGAGTCCATTGCGGACAAACAACGTGACACGTAATTAATATATATATATATATATATATATATATATATATATATATATATATATATATACATATATATATATATATATATATATATATAATACTTATATAAACACTTATATAAACACTCATGCCTGTCACCCAAAGGGGTAGGCAGAGACTACAGCCTTCCATTTGACACGATCCTGACATACCTCTTTCGCCTCCTTTACATCCATATATCTACGCATACATGCTCGTCGGTTAAGGGTACTCCTAATTTGGCCCGTTTTCAATAAATCGCCAATTTGGTCGATACAGTTTCGCCTAGGACGTCCCTTTCCGACTCTGCCATTCACTTCTGCAACATAAATTTTCTTTGTCACTCTTTCCTCATTCATTCTTTCCACATGACCAAGCCACCGAAGCATTCCTTTCTTAATCCTGGTCACAACATCATCTTGCAAACCACACTCTTCTCTTATTACACAATTTCTTACCCCGTCGTTCAGATTCAGCCCTTACATACTCCTTAACGACCGCATTTCTACTGCGTTGATTCTACTCTCGTGCTTCTTCTGCCACACCCAACTTTCACTACCATACATTAAAGAAGGGAACAACACAGCATTGTGAATTGCCATACGTGCCTTTTTTGACACATTTTGACTCTTCACAATAGAGTGCAGGGCCCCATTTACTCTATTTCCTGCATTCACTCGTCGTTCTATATCCTTATCATATCTCCCATCCCTGCTAAATACGCAGCCCAAATATACAAACTCTCTCTTAATCTACTTGCTCGATCAACTCCCCTTCTATTCTTATTTCACAAATCGTTTTACTTTCTTCTCTTTCAAAAACCATAACCTTTGTCTTATTTGCGTTCACTTTCATACCCCTTTCTTTTAATGATCTGTTCATTAACGTAACCATCATTTGCAGCTCGGCCGCCGACGACGCAAGGATAACTTGATCATCGGCGTACAAAAGGCATTTAACGGTTAACTCACCCATTCTTAATCCGCATTCTTCAACTTTCAGATTTTGCAAACAGCTGTCCATAAATAGGTTGAACAGCCACGGGGAAACCACACAGCCCCGTCTGACACATTTATGGATGTCAAACCAGTCCGAGTAGATCCCGTTGATCCTAACACAAGCACTAGAGTCCCTATAAAGAGACTCCAATGCCTGTATCAAGCCAGCGCTCAACCCAAATGAGTTCAGTGTTTGCCATAGCACATCCCTATCAACTCTGTCATAGGCCTTTTCCGAGTCCATGAACGCATAAAAAACCTTTTGGTTTTTGGCCAAAAACTTCTCCGCGATCATGCACGTGGAAAAGACTTGATCTGTACATCCCATTCCCTTTCTAAATCCCGCTTGCACATCCCAAATTTTTCCATCAGTTTCTTTCATGACCCTTTCAATCAGTACCTTAGCATACAGTTTTCCCACAAAGCTAAGAAGGCTGATGCCACGGTAGTTTTTACAGTCCTGCTGCGACCCTTTTCCTTTATATACCGGGACTATCACAGCTTTGCACCAGTCTACCGGTACCCGCTTCAGTTCCCAGCATAAATTAAACAAGGTGTGCAGCAGGCCCGCCACGACTTCCTCTCCAGCCCTTAGCATTTCGAGTGAAACTCTATCATATCCGGCAGCCTTACCTGCTTTCATGCTTTTCATTGCTTTCATTGCTTTCATTATTTCATCTATACTTATCTCGCTACCTCTTTCCTCTTCTTTCGGAGTTGCTACTTCACCTAGTACACACGTTGTCTCCTCACTCATAAACACGCTTTCAAAATATTCCTTCCATCTCTTTAAACTCAAAACTTCATCATTCAGAATATAGCAATTCTCGTCTCTTATAACATTCATCATAGGCTGTTTTGAATGTCCCCTGGCAGTTCTTACAAGTTTCCAGAACATTTTAATATTTGCGTGGAAGTTATCCGATATTCTTCTATTATTCTTATCCGTTCTTTCTTGCTTTTTTCTTTCAACTACTTCTTTTACTCTCTTATTAACATGTCTAAAGACCGTCTTTTTTATTTCAATATCATCATTTGTACCGCTAGAATTACCAGCCTTTGTTGCTAGTAAATCTAGCCATGCTCTCTTCTTTGCTTCAACTTCCATACGTATCTCATCATCCCACCATAACGTATTATTTTTCCTATCATTCTTTCTCTTACTAACACCACATACTTCGGTAGCTGCATCCACTAAACCTTTCTTTACATTTTGCCATACATTCTCCAAGTCTAACTCCTTCATACATAATTCATCCAAACCACTTATATTTTCTTTCAGTCTACATTTGAACTTGTTTTTCTCACCTTCATCTTGTAACCTTTCTGTTCTAACACGCTGTAACGCAGTGGTAGACACAGATGATCGATGGCACCAACGCCTGAATAGACCATTAATTCGGCATGAAACCAAATAATGATCCGTTCCTACGTTAGAACCCCGGTAAACCCTTGTATCTACCACTGCGCCCCTCAATCTTTCATCCACAATTATGAAATCTATCATGCTTCTATCTTCACCTATTTCCCAAGTATACATGTGAATCCTCTTGTGGCGAAAGCAAGTGTTCGTCACAAAAAGATTCTTTTCCATACATACGGTGAGGATACTTTCACCATTCTCATTTATACTTTCATCACCAAACGTTCCCAATATCCTTTCATAACCAAGCCTCCTCACCCCAACCCTTCCATTAAAATCTCCTAGCATAATAATATTTTCATTTCCCTTAGACTTCATTAACACCATCCTTAACATTTCCCAAAACTGCTCTCGGATATAAGTGGGCTTAGACATGTCTGGGGCGTAGACCCCTAACACAAACAACTTCTTTAAGCCCACTTTCATTCGTATCCATAGCAGTCTTGGGCATACACATTCATACTCTTTCACACATTGGCCCATTCTTTTTGAAAAGATGATACCTACTCCCTGGCATGCCCGCTCGATCTCGTCTACACCAGACCAGTATGCGGTATACATGCCATGTGTAGTGACATCCTTCCCCTTCCTTTTCGTCTCATTTACACATAACACATCTATTCTCTATCATACATCATATAGCATACTTCATCCATTTTATCATTCATTGCCCCACATACATTCAACGTAGCCATACGGGCCTCTGCAATCCACTTTTCGCCTCTCCGGGAGACAGAACGTGACGAGTGGCGAACCTCGTCGCTGGTTTTCCTCCCGGAGATTCTTCGCACCCCTGCCCCATTAAAAGGGCGCCGGAAACTCGGGGCCATTTCTTTTATATAGTTCCTCATGGTGCGAAATATGGGGTAGTATATTTTACGCCGCTACCACGGCGTGGAGCCGAGTCTGTGGTATCGGCTTGTCGCTCATTTAGCACCACCCGGGGACACGTGTAGGGTGGGCCTAGGAATAGGTGGTCATAGCCTACGGACGCGAGCGACTTATCCCCGCAGACCGCATTTCTACAGCATTTATTCTACTTTCGTGCTTCTTCTGCCACACCCAGCTTTCACTACCATACATTAAAGTAGCGACTAACACAGCGTTATGAATTACCATACGTGCCTTTTCTGACACATTATGGTTCTTCAAAAAAGAGTGTTGTGCCACATTCACTCTATTCCCTGCATTTACTCGTCGTTCTATATCCTTATCATATCTACCATCCCTGCTAAATACACATCCCAAATACACAAACTCATCCACTTGCTCAATTAACTCTCCTTCTATTCTTATTTAACATACCGTTTTGCTTTCTTCTCTTTAAAAAACCATCACTTTCATCTTACTTGCGTTCACTTTCATTCCCCTTTCTTTTAATGCCCAGCTCATTAATGTAACCATCATTTGCAACTCAGCCGCCGATGACGCAAATATGACTTGATCATCGGCATACAAAAGGCATTTGACGGTTAACTCGCCCATTCTTAACCCACATTCTTCATTTTTCAAAGTTTGCAAACACCTGTCGATAAATAGATTGAACAGCCAAGGGGAAGCTACACAGCCCTGTCTGACACCTTTTCGGATGCCAAACCAGTCCGAGTAGATCCCATTGATCCTGACACAAGCACTAGAGTCCCTGTAAAGAGACCTTAATGCTTGTATAAACCAGCGCTCAACCCGTATGAATTCAGTGTTTGACGTAATACATTCCTGTCCACTCTGTCATAAGCCTTTTCCAAGTCGATAAACGCACAAAAAAACTTTCTGGTTTTTAGCCAAAAACTTCTCCGCAGTCATGCGCATGGAAGAGACTTGATCTGTACACCCCATTCCCTTTCTAAAACCCGCTTGCACATCCCAAATTTTTCCATCAGTTTCTTTCATAACTCTTTCAATTAACACCTTAGCATACAGTTTACCCACAATACTAAGCAAGCTGATACCACGGTAGTTTTTACAGTCCTGCTGTGACCCTTTTCCTTTATATATTGGTACTATAACTGCTTTACACCAGTCATACGGTACCCGTTTTAATTCCCAACATAAATTAAACAAGAAGTACAGCAGGCCTGCCACCACTCCCTCTCCAGCCCTTAGCATCCCGAGTGATACTCTATCATATCCAGCTGCCTTACCAGCTTTTCATTGCTTTCATTATTTCATCTACACTTATCTTCATACCCCTTTCCACTTCTTTCGGAATTTCTTGTTCATTTAATTCAGACGACTCTTAACTCATAAACACGCTTTCAAAGTATTCCTTCCATCTGTTTAAATTCGAAACTTCATCATTCAGAATACATCCATTCCCGTCTCTTATAGCATTAATTGTAGGCTGTTTTGTATTTCCCCTGGCAGTTCTTACGAGTTTTCAGAACATTTCTATATTAGCCTGGAAATTACCAGATATCTCTCTATCATTCTTTTCCGTTCTTTCTTTCTTTTTCCTTTCAACTACTTCTTTTACTCTCTTATTTAGACATCCAAATTCTGCCATTTTTCTTTCAATCTCATCGTTCATACCACCAGAATTACCAGTTTTAGTTGCTAGTAAATCTAACCATGCTTTCTTCTTTGATTCAACTTCCAACCGTACCTCATCATCCTACCACAACGTATTCCTTTTCCTTTCATTTGTTCTCTTACTTACACTACATACTTCGGTGGCTGCATCCACCAAACCTTTCTAAATATTATGCCACACAGTATTCAAGTCTAAACGATTCATACGCAACTCATTCAAACACCTAATATTTTCTCTCAGTCTACATTTATACTTCTCTTTCACATCTTCATCTTGTAACTTCTCTATTCTTATACGCTGTAACGCAGTGGTAGACACAGATGTCCGATGCCGCCAACGCTTAAAATAACCATTAATTCGACATAAGACCAACTAATGATCCGTCTCTACGTTGGACCCCCGATAAACTCTTGTATCTACGACTGCGCTCCTCATTCTTTCATCCACAATTACGAAATCTATCATGCTTCTATCATCACCTCTTTCCCATGTATACATGTGAATCTTCTTATGACGAAAAAAGTATTCGTCACAAAGAGATTCTCTTCCACACATACGGTGAGGAGGTCTTTACCATTCTCATTTATACTTTCATCACCAAACGTTCCCAATGTCCTTTCATAACCAGACCTCTTCACCCCAACCCTTCCATTAAAGTCTCCTAATATAATAATATTTTCATTTTCCTTACATTTTGTCAACACCATCCTTACCATGTCCCAAAACTGCTCTCGGATGTAAGTGGGCTTAGACATATCTGGGGCGTACACCCTTAGCAGGAACAGCTTCTTTAAGCCCACTTTCATTCGTATTCATAGCAGCCTCGGGCTTACACATTCATACTCTTTCACACATTGACCCATTCTTTCTGAAAGGATGAAACCGACTCCCTGGCACGCCTGTTCGGTCTCGTCTACACCAGACCAATACGCGGTATACGTGCCATGTGCTGTGGCATCCTTTCCCTTTCGTTTCGTCTCTATTATTATTATTTATTTATTCTGAACAATACAAATTGTGTTGAATAATTCATGCAAAAACACAATTGAAAATATTAACTACTAAATTTACAACTATACAAAATTACAATAAAAATATGAGATTACAATAATTAGTATACAATTAAATTATATAAAATGTCAGTAACTATGAAATTACAATAAAAATTACAAGTCGAATCTCACTACTATCAATAAAATTTAAAGTTTTAAATATCACGCAAAAATAATAACTACATTTGTTACAGAAAAAAAAATCAATTATTTCTTAAAATGTTATCAAAAGTTCAAAACACATTGAATTTTATGTAATAGCGTTAGCATGTAGAAACTCGTCAACACTATAATAACATTTATCCAGTAGGAACTTTTTTAAAGTATTTTTGAAGCTACTCTTGTATAACATATTTTTTAAATCAATAGGTAATCTATTAAACAGAAGCACTGATTGATAATGAGAAGAGTGTCTAGTCATAACCATACGAGGGATGATTTTATTATGAAAGTCTTTTCTCCTGGTGTTTTCCCTTATGATTTTTTGGTCTATAGTCTCATAATCGCCAATAACTTTAGCAAATTGTGTAAGTAAGACCAGTATATACAGGCATGGAACAGTCAAGATTCCAAGTCTTTTGAAATGCATGCGACATGATTCTTGCTGTTTTATCCGGACCATGGTTCTGATTGCCCTTTTTTGCAGAACAAAGGCTTTGTGTACATTATATTTAAAGCTCCCTCCCCAGAATAAAATACTGTAACTTAGTCTTGACTCCACCAATGCGTAATAAACCAGTTTCAGATGTTTAAGATCCGCTTCGTCCCGTAAGCTTCTTAGTACGTAACAAGCTGAGCTTATTTTACTTTCAATCTCGTCTAATTCATATTTCCACTTTAATTTACTGTCTATCCTGACGCCTAAGAATCTAGCCACTTCTACAGATTGTACTGTTTTATCACCTAGTGTGACCTGCAGAGATGTGTTATTACTGACGTTATTGCGGAATAACATCACATTTGTTTTATTGGTGTTGATCGTCAAGCCGTTGACAGTAAACCATATTCTAAAGGATTCCAATATTTGGTTTATTTTAATTTCCAGTGCCGCTATTTCGGAGGCTGAGATAACAGCATTAGTGTCATCTGCAAAGAGGACTAGGTTTATCAAGTCTGTCGTTCTACGTACATAATGGTTTAAATCATTTATGAAAGTAATAAATAATACGGGTCCTAAAATGGAGCCTTGAGGTACACCCACTTTAACATTAATCATGTTGGACTTCGTCACTATTTCAGACATATTATCGTTCACCGTTTTTATTTCTACGAACATTTTTCTGTTACTCAAGTAGGATTGACATAGTTTCAGAGCCTGTCCTCGAACCCCATAATAGTGCAATTTTCCCAAAAGAAGATCATGATTGATGGTATCAAACGCGGAGCTCAGATCGAGAAAGAGTGCAGCTACCTTAAATTTGTTATTTAATTTGTCAATGACATCATTGAGCAGTGTGTCTATTGCATCCTGTGTACCGATGTTGTTTTGATAACCAAATTCTCCTCTATCAATAACCTTGTTTAAGACAAGATGAGCCATCAATCTAGACTTAATTACACTTTCAAATATTTTAGAAATTGTGGGTAATAAAGATATAGGTCTGTACATCTTGGCATCCGATATCGAGCCCTTCTTGTGAACAGGTACGACTTTGGCAACTTTCAGTTGATCTGAGAAAATGCCCTCCTGTATGCACTTATTAAAGAAAGAACACAATGGTTGAGCGAGAAGATCTATATTATCCTTTATTATAGTAATAGGAATATCATCAAAACCGCAAGATTTCTTGGCCTCTATTTTTTGTGTGATTTTTCGTACTTCTTCTACAGATGTTGGTCTTAGTGTCATAACGTTTTCGACTCGACTTATATTACATTTAAGGTATGTTAGTGCAATCTCAATATCAACTGGAATGTTATTGATACTATGATCGAACTGGTGAACAAAGGTATCAGCAATTTGAACTGGTTCGTGAATAATATTTTTGTCTACCTTTAGCATTAGTCGCGTTCGTATTTTTCCCGCTAGGTTTCTAGGTCTGTTAATGAGGTTCCATACACTTTTGGATAAATTTTTGGAACGAGCGATCTCATTTTGAACTGCATATTTTTTGTTAGTTAATTATTTTCCTGTAAATTCTAATATATTCGTTACGGTACCTGACGATTGTTTCGTCATTATGAGATCCTTTACTTGTGCAAAGAAACCGTTTCATTTGGCTTGATACTTTTATTCCTTTGGTAATCCATCGTAAATTTGATTTCTTGTTAGTGTTTACTATTTTATTTTTATTCTTGAAACAGTCATCAAATAAGGCTTTGAATTTGCTTAGAAATGTGTTTATACCCATTGAGTTCCAATCATAATTAATTAAATTCTGTCTAAAGACAGATTTATTATTTTTGGTTAAAGCTCTTTTCTTTATATAAACTATGTTATTTTTGCTTCTAGTTTTAACATTGGGGACCACAATATTGCATAATATTGCCGCGTGTCCATCTGATAATCCATTATGATCTGTGTTACAATTTATTATACTCTTGTTAGGTATGTTAGTAACAATATTTTCAATGCATGAGCTCGAATTATTCCTAATAAAAGTAGCATCAGAAATTAGTGGCCTAAAATTAAAACCGGTCAAAAGATTCACAAATTCACACATATAACACATTTTTTATTAAAAAAGTATTCGCACAACTTTTCTAATCTATCAATAAAGATATCAAAGTTTTTATCATTAGGGGTGCGATAACAACAGCAAATACAAATATTAGTTTCTAAGTCCTTCAAAGCTGTCCATTTTATATACAGATTTCGCTCTAGGCAGATCTATTATATCTCTATCTTTGCTACATAGTATGAGTGTTCCACCCCTTTTTTTATTGACTCTTGTACTATGCGATACTATTTTGTAATCCGTTAGCGCTAATAACTCCACTAACTTTTCATTCAGAAAATGTTCACTGATACATAGATAATGATACTTTACTGTAAGGGAATTTATATATAGTTCTAACTCCAGTTTTTTGTTATTTATACCACACAAATTTTGATAAAATATGTTAAGTTCCTTATTATCTACGTTGTTTTTTCGCAATTCTAAATTAATACTATTATTCACGAAAAAAAGAATCACCATTAGTTATTACACACTGATCATCATCCGTTTGTGTACTGACAGAGCACTTTTGGTGCTGCTGCTCATCATGATTAGTAGCAGGATGGACCTCACGTGATTTCAACTTAGTCATGCAGGGTAATTTAGTCACAAATTTAATATAATTATGTTTATAAGAAATTCTTAATATTTCTCTCAACAGAAGCCTAGAAATTTTGGTCTGGTTTCCTACTTGCCTATAACTAGTATCATTAAAATATAAGTTGAATGGTACATATGACGTATTTTCAAAGTGATTACAAATTGATTTAACTACATAATTTAACTTAAATTCATTAAAGTAGTAGTTTTTTTTTTATTTCACCAACCAAAACATTTGTGTGTTTCAGTTTATGTAATTGGTAATATAAAAACGATTGTAATTTTAATAAACTGCTGTCATTACAGCCGGCTAAGATCACCAAATAGTCCGAATCAGTGAAATCTTTACAAAGCTGATCACAAGAGCATAGTATTTGGTCAATATGTGCGTTAGGTTTTAAGTACTAGGTGACGAAATACTCATTTAATAAAATTTCTTGCAATTTTTTCCTTAACCCCTGGCCAGATTGATCCGCAATAATTACTACTCGATTCTTTCGTCTCGACATATCGCAGTAGGGTTTTACTTCGTCACCGCAGGGAAGGTCACTATCGCTATCTACCACTGGTGTGCAGCAATTTCGGCATCCCTTGGTAGGTGTACCGTTACAGTCCATCATGATTGCTAGTTCATCAAGATGCTCTTTCTTCGTCATAGTGAATTTGGGGGAACTATAGTCGAAGTTCTTAAATATTATAGTCCCTTTTAGGGGTCGGATAGGAGTGTCTGTTATACTGTTCTCTGATCTGTGTTTTTTATACTGCGGAGAATAAAATTTTAAAAGTGTACATGTTATTGATCTTCTTAGTCCTTGTATTCCGACAGATTTTAATAAATATATTTTCCTCTCGTAGTCTAATATTTTTTTGTTCAGTCTTCCATTCTCAAGATTTAAATTTTCTACTTCAGCGTTGGCAATATTTAATTCCGTATTTAACCTTTCTATTGTACATTTCAGGTCGGATAGTTCTAAGCAGTCTGTATATCCAATATTAGGCAGACTTTGATAAGAATTGTCAAGAAACGATTCATCATTTGATACAGTCGTTTCGATTCTAATTCTAAGCCTGTTCCTATGTGTAATGTTGTTGTAGTTTTCATCCATTATATAGAAAAAAAATATTAAGTAAAATTTTATTAGTAAGCGCCCTCTAGCGTCATAAGAGTAGATATGCTCGTTAAGTTAGGGGTTCAGCAAACACCAAATTCAATCAATATGTTTCATGCTTACTTCCTAGTCTTCTCAAGTTCAGACACGCGACACTAGATGTCGTTGGTCGTCGTATTGTGATTGTAATTATTTACTTCACTCAGCTGATCAGGATCCAAAGTCCACATAAATGATTTTGCATGTTATGGTAGTATCCGTTATGTTAATTTACACTAATAAATTTATTAAAGTGTTTTTTGCACTGTTCTTAGGCTGTCGGTTTGTTTTACAATAGAAAACTTCGCTTGGATATGGAAAGTATTGGCGTTTCTATTTTTCAGTCCATTTGTACACTATACTTGAGGAATTATGTCACAAACACTGTCACTTGTTAATGTATAATGTTAACTAGGTTCAGTTTCACACAATTTTAACGCTTATTATTATTGTTTAATATTTTTTATTCTTATTTATTACGGAGCGCTTGTTTATCTATGACGTGTGCCGCGGAACGTGTCTCGTTTACACGTAACACATCTATTCCTCTGTCATTCATCATTTCGCGTACTTCATCCATCTTATCAATCATTGCTCCACATACATTCAGCGTAGCCAGACGGGCTTCCGTAATCCTCCACTTTTCGCCCCTCCGGGAGACAGAACGTGACGGGTGGTGAACCTCGTCGCCGGTTTTTTCCCCGGAGATTTTTCGCACACCTGCCCCATTAGGGGCGCCGGGAACTTCATATATATATATATATATATATATATATATATATATATATATATATATATATATATATATATATATTGTTGTTTTTCGAAGTGTGTTGCCACTCACGCTGAAGTCGCAGTTGTATTCTGCAGGCTGCCGCCGTGTTTAGCACCATAGGTCAGCCGATTGGGATAGCATGCGGTCTTTCTTTGCATCCAACTCTTGGGGGTGGGTTTATTTATTTATTTATTTAATTATTTTGCATAATGTGTGTGTTTTACAGTTGTTATAAAGAAATAATATAGTACAACACATTAACCATTTCTGGTGTACGAAATGATATAAATTTAAAAACATTAGGTATTATATAACTACAATATAGATTAAAATTACAAAAAAAACCATTGATAATAATTAACAAACAAAAAAACATAAAATAAACTAGAAAGCGACATAATAAAACAAAAACCTTTACTATTAATTGCACTATCACATTATTAATATTTATATTTTCATGTCACATTATATATTATTATTAAAAATAGTCCAAAATTTAAAGATATTGTTTTTCCAACAACTCACTAACCGAATAAAAAGATTTATTAAATAGCCACTTTTTCAACTCGTTCCCGAAACTCTTCCTTGGTTGTAGTTTTATGTTATCGGGTATAGCGTTAAATACTTTTATACACATTGCATAGCAATTTTTATGATAATTAACCGTTTTTGGTATTTTATCAATGACTAATTTATCTGGATGCCTCAAAGGTTTGGATTTGATAATATCTCCAGCAGTTATAAACAGCTCGGGGTTATTTTTAACAAATTTTGCTGTTTCAAGAATGTATATGCACGGAAGTGTTAGTACTTTCAAATCTCTAAATATTGATTTACACGACTCATGAGGGGCCATATTACATATTGCACGTAGACATTTTTTTTGCACAATAAAAACTTTATTGATGTCTACAGAATTTCCCCATATTATTATACCGTATCTAAGTATACAATAAACGTATCCGTAATACGCCATGAGCGCTGTTGATTGCGATGCCGTTTTTGTAAGGTTCCGTAATACGTAAACAAAGCGGTTAAGTTTATTACATACTTTTTCTACGTGAGTTTTCCAGTTACAGAATGCATCTATATGTATACCGAGAAAGGAAATTTCTTTTACTTGTTCTATATTTTCGCCATTGTATACAATATTTAGCTTTGTTTCATTATTTTTTTTATTATAAAATTGTATTAACTTGGTTTTGCTTATATTTATGAGTAAATTGTTATGTTCTAACCATTCAATTATTAATTTCAAAGAATCATTAATGTGATTTACAAATTTACCAATGTCAGATTTTTTGTTACATGTCAATAGCATGGCAATATCATCTGCAAATAAAGTCAACAAATTATTTGTTACATAAGAGATGTCATTAATATACAATAAAAATAAAAGGGGACCTAGTACACTGCCTTGTGGCACGCCATATCCATTAATTAGGTACGGTGATTTATATTTCTCGAGTTCCTTGTTGTAATTTAACCTTGAAATTTCTACACTTTGCTTTCGGTCTTTAAGATATGATTCTATCCAATTTAATGCCAGTCCGCGAATGCCTAAGTTGTCGAGTTTGTTTAATAGAAGTTTATGTGAAACGAAATCAAAGGCTTTACTCATATCTATGAATATAACTGAAGTGTGATTTTTGTCATCTAAATTTTTAACAACATTTTTTACTAGATGAAAACATGCATGGGCAGTTGATTTATTGCTTTGGAATCCAAATTGTTCATCTATTATTATATTAAATTTTGAGGTGAATTCTATTATGCGCTTGTACATTGCTTTTTCAAATATTTTCGAAAAAATAGGCACTAAGGTTATGGGGCGATAATTACCCATATGACGTTTATCACCTCTTTTATAGAGTGGTTTTACTATAGATTTCTTTAATCTATCTGGAAATTTGCCATTTGTAAAAGAAAGATTAATAAGGTAAGTTAAAATGTGTGCTAATTCGTTACTGCAACATTTTATTATTTTCGTAGAGACTGAATCATATCCCACTGCATTTGTGTCATTCAATGACATTATTATATTCATTATATCGGCATAACCATGTGGGTTCAAAAAAATACTGCCGGATATATTTGTTTTATTTGTATTAATGCATTTTTTAATGGGAGATCTATTAGTAAGACTGATGAAGTATTCATTAAATGATGCAGCGATTTTAGTAGGATCTGTAATTAATTTATTATCAACTTCAATTTCATTTATAACTAAGTCTTTATTACTTTTATCAGACCCCTGTTTAATAACTTTCCACGCAGCTTTACACTTATTTTTTGAATTCTTCATAAACTTATAGTTGTTAATTTTTTCGGAAAGGCGAAAACATTTTTTAAGGAGCTTTGCGTATTTTATGAATTTAATTTTGTTTTCATTAGTATTGTGTTTGTAATATTGTAACTGTAATTTTCTTTTCGTTTTACAACTAACCTTTAAACCTTTAGTCAACCACCTGAGTTTAGATGGTTTGTTCAAAATTTTAATGCGCATCTGAGGAAAGCATAATTCATACATTAGCAGGAAAAGGTCATGAAATTTATCAAATGCGATATTTATGTCATTTTCAATATAAATATGTGACCAATTTAAACTACACAAACATTCATGGAATTTTGTAATATTATCTTCACAGTAATCCCTTTTGAAGATAAAGTAATGTTTCAAAGGGCTATATATTTGTTGTTGTACAGGTACATTTAGCATTTGCGCTGTATTGTGGTCTGACAATGCTAACTCTAATAGTTCCCCCTGAGCGTTGTAAATGTTACTAATTATATGATCTATACATGCATTACGTCTTGTGGGTTTGTTAATATGAGTTATTAAGCTATAATTCAATAGAATATCCAAAAACATATTCTTTGTGCTACTATGTTTGAGAGTATCGATATTAAAGTCCCCAGCTATAATTATATTTTTTTCATTTTGTTCGGTTATCTGATGCAAGAACGTGTCTAACTTATGTAAAAATAATTGAATAGAGTTGGGTGTTCTATATAAACATATGACGACGATTTTGTGGTTTATTATTTCAATCCCGCAACATTCGAAAGTTTCATCAGTGGCATAGTTTTTGGGTATTTCTAGATTTTTGTATTGCATGTTCAGTCTTACTAATATACATACACCTCCTCTATTCTGTTTTTTTTGCCTGCAGTACGTTGATGCTACATTATAGTTATTAATACTTACGTTTGATTCACACCCCTTTGGAATGAAAGTTTCTGATAAACAAACTATGTCGGGGCGAATTTGAATAAGAGCTTCCTCAAGCAGTTTTTTCTTACTGTAAATGCTAGCTATATTTTGATGCATCAGTTTTAGTACATACTTACTAGTGTTGGGTACAAAAAAATGTTTGTGGCATACTTTTAGATTTAGGTGGTATTAATGTAAAGTATGATGTTATTTTTTGCTGTTTTTTTGTTGGGACTTTATGGATTATATTTAGTCTAGGTAAAAAGTAGGATGTAATTTTAGTCTGTGTTTTTATTGGCGTATTACGACGGACGATTTTTGTTTGTGTGTCAAGGTTACAATGGCATACTTCCCTGCGTATATTTCCCTTAATAACTCTGGAATGTTGCATAAAACTTAAAAATTTTAAATTATAATAATTTTGATTAATAATTTGATCAATTTTTCTACATAAATCATATTTTTTCGAAATCTTAGTATATTCGACGAAGTGGCAATTTTGGTATTGATTACAGGTTATTTTCAAAATATTATTAAGTTTCCATTCATTTAAATACACATTTGTGCGAATTCCTAAAACTAATACAAGACACTCTTTATCTACTGTTTTTAGGAAGCTACTTAACTCTGTCATCACTTTATAAGGGTTTTTATCATGTTCTCCAACACTTAAAATAATACAGTCCTTTGATGTGATATTAAATAATTGGCATGTTTTCAAGATTTCTTCAGTGTCAGCTTCTGGTTTGATAAATGACTCGATTTGATAATGTTCGTAAGTTGTATTCATTCTTGATGTTCTTAACAAATTTGCCAATCCTATACATTGGTGTCCTCCAATTATGTATAATGTTTTTTTACAAAGTACTGAAGATAATTTCGACGATGTTTTATACCTTGATTGTATTTGGGTTAGTGTTTCATTGTTTTGTTGTATTTCGGGGGCATTGTTATTCCCGGAAATGTTGGTAGGTTTTTGATTTTGCATATTGTTTTTGTTTTCTAAAGATGATTTTAGGCCGCTTTCAAAGTCACACTCTTTATCGAATGTTGTGTTTGAGTGTGTATCAATGATTTGATTTATTTTAGTTCTTTTAGCATGTCGTTTATTCTTATTTGTTGACGTTACTGTTCTCTTTGAATGCTGTGCTGGACTTTTGCATATAGTTCTCAGTGTATTATTTTGTGTGCTTAACTTATTTATTTCTTTTTTTAGCTGGCAATTTTCTATTATTACGTTTTCTAACTCGTTTTGTGTACTGTGTAATTGTGAAGTTAAGTCGTTTAATTTCTCTTTTAGTTCATCTATAATAGTATCCTTTTGTAAATGTGTCGATAGGTTAAAGCTTCTTTGTGCAATTTCTGAATTCGAGGAGCATGAAAATACGTTAATTCCATCGTTTTCTAATGATTCACAAGATTTTGACTTAAATAACTTTCTAGGTCTTAAAGTAATGTAGTCGTACTTATCTTCCATCTTTTGTCGATATCGGATATTAATAGATATACGTTATTAACAAATGTTTTAATGCGAATTTGAAGTTTGTCGCTTATAGCTAATTAATCACATTTGTTCCCTTTGCTGGTACTATGGATCGAGTATTGTAAACAAGCAAGTAGGTTTCTGTTGCAACGCCCTCTGTTATGAACTTATGAAAGTTAGAAAATGAGGCATTTATACTGCACCCAAATTTTTAAACCTTTTTGATATTTAATTAACAAATTTTTCTCAATATTTTCTAGAATACGCAATTGAGTTTTAGGAATCGTAGAAAAAAGTTATAATAGCAAATATGAAGCGGTCAACGGGATTTGAACCTACGAAACGGCTTACACGTTAAAAAGTTACGATATGCCTTGTATACCACGGAGCTGTGGTGTCGCTTGCGTAGTGGATCAAAAATTTAGTTATACTATTAAGAGCTTTTGATTTGCATAACGTTACAATAGTTCATAGTCCAGACTCACATTACCGTTGAAAAAAAGAAATAAACACTATTTTGATGATTTAAATAAAATTCACTTTTCCAGGTTTATATTAATCACTTTTTTCTAAATAATATAATGTTCCTTCTAGTGTTAAAACAATTATAATATATATTGTATAGCTACTTATTGCTTTTTGTAAAATTTGTATTAAAATATATTTCACTTGTTATCACACTGTCACTATTTTAATTATTCATTAAGTTCACTTATCTATGTTTCTGATTATTATTTAGTTCAAAATGTTTTAATTGTTCTTTTAATACTTCAACGGTTATTTTATGAAATGTTTAGTAAGAATAATTAGTTTATTACAGTTTTGCTGTACTTGCAAACAATGTCACTTTAATTTCACAGTTTTTACTCCACTTTTAATTCATTTTCCGACTATTTATGTTTATTTTATTTTATTTGGAACAATTTATTACGGACTGATATGCATTTCGCGTCTTATGTAAACGACGGTAGTCCACCAAGGTATATAACCACTACGTTGCTTCTCGCCGGACGGTCCCAACGTTGTTGCTGACTCTGGCGCTGATGTAGCACTTCAGGGAGTAAAAACTTTTTATTCCTTCCTCTGTGGTGCCCATTAAAGGCAGAACTCAGCCATAGTTTAGTCGCTCCTGTAAAATAGCATAATGCTATAAGCAGTAGTGTTATCGTGCCTGGGCTGACGCATCAACGTCCCGGAATGTAAATACCAGTGCCCTAAAAAAGAAGTATAATTTCGCGTCCAGGTCATTCTAAAGAGCTATTGCTAAGACAAAGTCTGAGCACATAGGCAGAATTGGCGAGAAACTAGTTCGCTTTCCTTCTGGAACCAATGCAGTCTGGAACAAATCTAGTCTCTCGCCAAGGCTGTCTCAGGGAATTTCTGTCAGCCATCTCTTCCATCTATATATCTCTATATATATATATATATATATATATATATATATATATATATATATATATATATATATATATATATATATATATATATATATATATATATATATATATAATTAATTTATCCATTTTAAATAAAATTATATATTTGTGACCAGGATAAATAAAATATGTTTTGATCTTTCTAAACGATCTTTCTAAAGGTTTAATAATAGGCCGTTTGTATTATTTTGGCGTGATCGTCTTAGTTAGGACCCTTATTTACGATGTATTTAAGTAATTATTAAGTAATTTAAGTTAGAATGAATATTCACTAGATCAATTGAAAGCTGTTGGTAGTGCCTTATAAGCTGAGTGAACCCCGTTCACGAAGACAGGGCTCGAGAAAGGTTAAGAACATAAAACGTCCCTATTCCACTAGTATCAGGTTTACATTATTATTTTATTAACCCTTCCCGCTTGGAAAAGGCTCACAATATATTTATACAAAATACCCAATACAAGGGCTTCGCTCTCCAACATTTATTTAAAAAAAAAGTAGGGGGGCACACGGCCTCACACACGCCGTGCACTGTGAGCGCCATCCATTTTGATGCACTCCCCCCGAAAGGAACGCTAATTCGGGAACTAGACCGTAGTCCACAGCAAAATAATTGGCGAGCCAGTAAAAAAGTCTTGGCTACTTGTTAGTTCGTAAGCACAAACATCGACCGAAGTCACGCATGTCAATGCGTGTAAACGCTTTACTCTACTTGGTGAAACATGTGCCTGCTCTTTGGTTAACAGTTTATTTACGAGGGCGATTATAGCTTTAAACAAATAATAGTCAAAGAAGGAACATATAACAAGTAATAGCTAAAGTAAGGTCAGTAGCTATTTTAAATGTAATAAGAATTAAGCATGTAGTAATTAATAGATTATAGCCAAAAAAATATAAAATAAAAACTTTTTAACAAAAAAATAATAAACCTTTTTCTTTAACCTTAATAACTAAGTTCTTAGACTAATGTAAGCGTACCTAAGTAATGTTGAGTAGGTACCAAGCAATCAATGAACAAAGATCACTAAATTACCTTAAATTTAAAGAAATAACCAAATCAAATTAACAATGCAACGTAACGTAATAATGATCAGCGATGATGATGAGATAACGAAATGAAATGTTCAGCGATAAACATTAATATTTGAAAAAAAAAAAACTCTCTCCGCACGACCGCTCGCAACGATGTGTGTCCTCTCGTGTGTACCGCATAGATTACTGTGTATATACTGGAGATAGATGTGCGGCTCAAATTTTATTTTCGTTACTGATACGTGCTTCGACTAACAGATGGCGCTAAATGAAAAGTGCTTTAAGCTCGCCCTTTATTTGCGCTTTTTATTTTATATACAACCATCAATTACATTGCACAAGTGCTGCAATGTAATTAATAGTTGTTTATGATTCTTGTGCTAATTGTTAGTTTCTGCTACAAAAATAAAAACCGGTTATTTTTAAAATGTTTATTGTTTAAAAATTCTTGGTTTAATTATTGATTAACATTAGATGTGTTAAATTTACCAATATTTGCACAATATCAATTGTGATTTCTTTATACAATGTAGCTACTGTTTAGTAGATACTAACAGTGGTAGAGCCACGCGGCAGCTTTGCTGTTGCACGTATGGGCCGGCTCAAACCGTGGTGGTACCACGACCTCACAGAATACCGGCGTGAAGTGGAAGCTCTGCTTCCGCGTTTCGTTTGGTGAGTGCAGGTGGCCAGAGGCCCAAATCCCCCCTCCCCCATCAACATGGTAGCGGAATTAAATAATGATAGACTACCCCAGGAGCGTACCAGCACCCCTGGAGAATTCCTCGCTGAGCATCCACGACCATGTTTCTCCAATTCTGAGCGTGGGTGCTCAGGCTGCCCCGCGTATTCTGGGAGGGGGGGGGGCAAAATTACGCTCAAGACTACAACTGCTCGGGGCAAACGGAGCAACAAGACCAAGAAGACCCCTGCCACGCTGTCCGTGAATTTCTACAATATCAGGGGACTTCACTCTAACCTAAACGCCGTCCACTACCATCTCGAGAAGGTGAGGCCGGCTCTTCTCTTTCTGACCGAGACGCAGGTGTCCCCTCCGGCTGATGTCTCGTATCTCTCCTACCTTGGGTACAAACTGGAACACTCCTTTGTGCCTCGGGCTGGAGTTCGCGTTTACGTCAGAGAGGACATCTATTCTCGACGCCTCGGCAGACTTGAAGGTTCGGACCTGTCCATCCTTTGGCTACGCGTAGACAGCGACGACCATCCGCGCGTCTACGGGTGCCTCTATAGCTCCCATAGCGGTAATACCGAAACAGACCGACTCTTCGAACACGTCCAAATGGCTGCAGATTCGTTGCTACAGCAGATCCCCTCCGCAGAGATCGTGATCCTCGGCGACTTTAACGCCCATCACGCCAAATGGCTTGGTTCACATTTAACCGATCATGCGGGGAGATCTGTTCATGATTTTGCCTTGGCATATGGTCTGACACAACTTACTTCGCCTACGCGGATAACAGATGTGGAGGATCATGCACTTTCCCTGTTGGACCTTCTGCTGACCTCTCACCTGGACGGATATCAGATTTCCGTCGACGCCCCTTGTTGCGAATTCTGTTGCTGATGTGGTACTTCAGGGTACGGAACTTTTTATTCCTTCCTTTGTGGTGCCCATTGGAGGCAAATCTCAGCCATGGTTTGGTCGCTCCTGTAAAATAGCATCATGCTATAAGCGGGACTGCTACCAAGCCTGGGCTGATGCATCAGCGTCCCAGGATGTAAACACCAGCGCTCTAAAAATGAAGTATAATTCCGCCTCTAGGTCCTTCAAAAGAGTCATTGCCAAGGCAAAGTCAGAGCACATAGGCAGAATTGGCGAGAAACTAGTACGCCTTTCTTCTGGAACCCGTGCATTTTGGTCTCTCGCCAAGGCTATCCAGGGGAATTTCTGTCAGCCATCTCTTCCATCTCTGCACAGGGAGGACGACTCACTGGCCCATACCGCAAAGGAGAAAGCCGATCTTCTAGGCTCTTTCTGTGCGTCTAACTCGACTCTCGATGACGGGGGGAGTACGCTGCCGACCATCCAGCGGTGTGAGTGCTCCATACCGGAAGTGCACTTCGCACAGCGCTCGGTTCGCAAAGCACTCCTCTCCCTGGACATCCACAAGTCGAGTGGGCTTGACGGAATCCCCCCAATTGTGCTGAGGACGTGTGCTCCAGAGTTGGCACCGGTTTTAACGCGTCTTTTGCGGTACTCCTACTCCCTAGGCATAGTCCCAAAATCATGGAAGATGGTTTATGTCCTAAAAAAGGCGACCGCTCTGACCCGTCCAACTACCGGCCTCTCGCCATCACCTCCTTGTTCTCCAAAACAACGGAGTCCATTGTAAACTGCCAGCTCATGAGGTACCTTGTAGATCACCAGCTGATTAGTGACCGCCAATACGGTTTTCGCCGTGGTCGGTCAGCTGGTGATCTTCTGGTCTACCTAACTCACAGATGAGCGGAGGCAGTAGAGTTCAAGGGGGAGGCATTGGCCGTTAGTTTGGACATTGCGAAGGCCTTCTATCGGGTTTGGCACAAAGCGCTTCTTTCGAAGCTCCATTCCTATGGGCTTCCCAAAAAATTGTGCGATTGGATCACCAGCTTTCTTGCAGATGAGAGCATCAAGGTCGTTGTAGACGGTGCAAGCTCCGATTGCAAGCCTATTAATGCTGGTGTTCTACAGGGCTGCGTGCTATCGCCAACGCTATTTCTTCTACATATCAATGATATGTTGCATACCCGTAACATTCATTGCTATGCAGATGACAGCACTGGTGATGCTATTTGCACCGGCCGAGCCAATATTTCTCGGGAAAACGTCTCCGAGTGCCGGGACAAACTTGTGTCTGAAGTCGAGTCTTTGCTGAATAGAGTCTCGGATTGGGGACGACTAAATCTAGTCCAGTTTAACCCCCAGAAGACACAAGTTTGCGCGTTAACCGCTAAAAAGAACCCCTTTGTCGATCCCCTCAGTTTCAAGGCACTCTTCTTGTTGCCTCAGCCAGTATCGGAATCCTCGGCGTCGACATATCGAGTGACGTGCAGTTTCGTGGTCACTTGGAGGGGAAGGCCAAATTGGCCTCTAAAAAGCTTGGCGTGCCCAGCAGAGCGGGACAGTGTTTCATGGCGGCACACCGCCTACAACTTTACAAGGCGCAGGTTCGGCTGCACATGGAATACTGTTCTCATCTCTGGGCTGGGTCTCCCCAGTACCAGCTCCTTCCACTTGACCGCATCCAGCGCAGAGCGGCTCGAATCGTCAACGACCGAGTGCTTTCCGATCGGCTCGATTTACTGGCGCTGCGAAGAGATGTTGCATCTCTTTGCGTACTTTATCGCATCTATCACGGGGAGTGCTCTGAGGAATTGTTCGGATTAATCCCAGCCGCCAAATTTCGTGAACGCACTCCACCACTGTACGTTTCACAAGGAGTTTTCTTCCACGTACAACCTCCCTGTGGAATAGTTTACCACCGGCGATTTTTCCGGATCGACACGACCTGGGGACCTTCAAGAAAAGAGCTTACTCTTAAGGTTGATCGTGGGCGGCGGTAGTCACCTAACATCAGGTGAGCCGCATGCTCGTTTGCCCCTTCTTCTATAAAAAAAAGATATATTGCAGCGAATAGAATACATAGTATAATTTTTATTCAATATAGATTACTACATAAAACTTATTGAATGTCATGTTTTATTTACAACTGGTTCGACTCTTTAACATATTTCACTTTAAAATAATTTTGTTTGTATTTTTTAAATAAATTTTAATAGAACAAGCATGGTGGTGATCACCTTATTCCCAGACTTTATTTTTATTGGTGTATTCTTTGATATTATATAACACTTTTTGTACATTTTTCCTTTAATAAAACATTTAAACTTGTTAAATGACAAATTTTGTACATTTTCTGGGATTTTATAGTAAAAGCGTATAGACATTGCCCCATAAAAGAACTACTGGTTCAATGGAGTCTAGTAACAGGTATTAAAAGCTATATTTATTCTTAGTGTTTAAAGTATGAACATCTTTATTCTTATTAAATACTAAGAAAGCTATTTATGTTTTTATGTAAATACATACATCACATTCTCATAATTATAATGCGGGTTATTTCATAAAAATTTTCTCTAAGGGACTCTTTACAATTTAATATATTAATTGTCCATACGACGGCTCTATTTTACAAAACGAATGAGGCTTCAATGTTAGTCGCATGAGCCCAATAGTAATACCGAAAAAAACAGTGGTATCCACAAGACTAAACTCCTTCCCATTGTAACATAGCTATTTTTTAAATGTGTGTAACAACTATACCTTTTAAAAATACAAATAATTTACAAAAGTGACTTCTTATGCCCACTTTACCATTGTTTACATGTGTAATCAATATACTATTTTTTAACAAAATGAACATTATATATATTTTAACATAACATACTCATACATAATACAACTTTAAAAAGAATATTTAAAATTATAATCAATCTAATAAATTGTGGAAAAGACTACATAAAGCAACAAAAATAATACCAAGAAAAAATTGAATAAAACTCTAATATCTTTGACTATGCACACCCACATATTCCTGAATATGCAGTTAGTACAGTATAATATGAATGTAGTGGAAGATAATACAATTTTGAAGACAAATTGTTTAGCACTTTCAATATGTAAGCCATAAAACATATAGATTCTTAAGGAAATTGTTAATTTTGTCCTCGAGATGAACATTAAAAATGTCCTTAAATAAATACTAATTGAACCAAGTATAAACCCAATTATATTGCAAATGAAAGAACAAGATAAAGGTCATAATTAGCTATCAATTTGTTATAGATTTTGCAAAATGCTACTCTGGCAGTAATTAAAAAAATATAATAAAAGATTTATAACAAACATGATTAAATGGTGTCTATGATCAATTTACAATTAACACCAAGGTAAGCAATAATTAAGTTAATAAAACAAAGACAGAAATAATGCCTTTAAAATTTAAAATAAGAAACAATTCTCTTTGTTTGATCCTACACTTATGGAAAGGGAAATTTTATTTCAAAAGAATTAAGATTTACAGGCATGACATAGTAGACTGCTAAATGGAACCATAAATAATAATTACAGTTAGATATTGATGCGGGAGAAAACGAACTACTGAATGATGGACATGTAAGGTGACAGATAACTCAGTGTAACCTGATAAAATACCTAAATTTAAGAGTAAAGTACGAATTTTAACCAAAGTGTATCAGATGTTCTAAGATTTTGTGCAAGTAAGTCTTTACAATTGAAACATTAATAATTAATGTTAAATAAATATTTGTCTGTAACAACATTGTTTTGATTTTATTTTCAAAACATTATTCATTCCCCAAGAGAGCAAAGATACTGCAGATATTACTGACTGACTGAAGTTAGTCACTTTTGTTTGATTTTATTTAATTCCTTTAATCAACGATTTTATAAAAAAATTTCTAAAACATTATTCAGAACGTACGAGTATATGCTGTGAAACAAAGATTTACCTATTACAATGAGATTTAAGGAAGTTAAAAAAGATATGGAAACAATTTTGCCTTCGCCATTTTCATTGCTGCTTTTATTTGACATTTTTGTTTCTTAATTTTGCTTTTTAAAATCACGATTTTGTTATTTAATTTTTTTATTTTCACATCTGTACGCCTTCTTTTAAACAATGTACCTGAAAAAAGTACGACAATCAGGTATGCATATAGAGATCAAATGAAACAATTACAGAATAGATCAAATTGTATTGGAATCTCCTTTTTTAATGAATGATTTTGAATTGCAACTTCTGTCTTATAATAATATAATATATATTATGTAATATGCTATTAGAATGCTTTTGCAGTGCTGCAGTGTACACAGTGCAAAAATTTAGCATTTCCACTGCATGGCTTGCAGCCCAGTGATAACAAAAGGAAGATGGCCAAATCGTACCAGACAACGAAATGATAGCGTCCCAATATGAAATATTTATGTAAAATACCCTTATTGTTTAAGGTCTTAAAACACATTTAGGAGCTGACCCCATAGAGGTGCCTATTGGTGACCATAATGAAAGATGAGAAACGTGCAATACAGTTGGCGGGCAACTAGTGACTAACTGAAAAATCTTATTCACTAAGTATATAAGTAGATACAGTACAACATTGCTAAGAGTACATGTGTGTGCGCAGCACACCTACAATACCCCCTTTATAAAAAGGAATACAAACAAAAACTTAAAACTAACAACAAAAACTTGCTAATGCACTTGTGCGCAGGGCTGTACGGAGACTCTCACGAAAGGGGCGGCTGCCGCGGCGGGCGCGGGCGCGTGCTGCAGACTGGTGCTAGAAGCACCTATCATCTGACCCATATTTTGGCCCGATGTCGGAACGCCTGCTATTAACACTTGACGGCGATGCCAGGATTTGAACTTCTTATTAAACCTTAACCCAATAGTGTACAGGATTATCGCCCCCATAAAACTGGCTATCACATATAACCATATTTAAAAATTATCTACTTTATTCTCTTCTGAGCTTGAGAAACAATAACTGGTTTTTCTTGAAAATTACCCATACTAAAAATTGTAACACTTTTCGCACTAATGCTTTCGCAAGGGAAGTATTTCGAATGAAATACAATACATTACTAAACTAACTACATAGAACCTAAATGAAAGTGCAGTATACGTAAAATACTGAACACAATACCTCTACAATTACATTCAACTTAAATAATGTAACTTGAATATCCTGAATGAAAATATTATGCACCTAACCATGCAAATAACACTTTCACATCCATAGTAACTAAACCTGATTATCATTTAAACATGTTATAAATCTCTCATCTTATAAATCGTGAAGGTAACTTAACAATGCGACCACTTCGCGTTGTTTTCACGGTTATCGGGTTGCTTGGGCCGGGTAACGACGACGTCACCGGTGTGGGCGGTGGTAACGCAAATCGTACATGCGCAGGTACCACATCCGCTGCGTTGTCAGCGTTACTGTGACGTGGCGTTGCTTCGTTACCATCACATTCCTTTAATACATATTTAATCTGTCGATAGAAATATGTACCTGTCTATCGGGTAATTGAATTAGGTAAACCTTTGAAGCCCTTTTTATCACGCGGTATAGACCGTCGTAGGGTGGTTTCAAAGGCTTACGTATTGAATCGTCCCTAAAAAAGACATATTCACAGTTACGTAAGTCCTTGAGCACAAAAAAACTTTGACAGTTACGTGAATCTTCGGTAGTCGGCTTATAACTACGAATAGTATCTCTAATCTTATCCACTAAACAATAATCATTGACGCTACGGTTGTTCGAAGCGCTGTCATAAAAGTCTCCCGGTAGACGTAAGTTTCGTCCGAACGTTAACTCGGTTGCGCTAACCCCTGAGTCGCTGCGGGCGGCCGCACGAAGCCCAAGTAATACTGTGGGTAGCTCTTCCACCCAGGACCCATGTGATAGGCGAGCTGAAAGTGCTGTTTTTAAAGAACGATGACAACGTTCAACTGCGCCATTTCTTTGCGGATGATAAGGAGTAGTTTGAATTCTGTTAACCCCCAACATTTTTAACAGCTGGTTAAAAAGACTACTCTCAAACTGGCGACCTTGGTCGCTAGTTAACTTTATCGGGCAACCGTAACGACAAATCCAACCTTCATATAAATGTTTGGCAACAGTTTCTGCCGTAATGTCACGTAACGGAAAAGCTTCAGGCCACCTGGTCCTCCTATCAATTATCGTGAGTAAGTATCTATAACCATCCGGTGAGATCTCAAGAGGGCCAACGATATCGATGTGCAAATGCTCAAAATGATCTACTTCCAGAAACTTAGTCAGATTCGATACTGTATGTATGTTGACATTGTATGCACGTTTTTGCCCATAAAGAAACATCACGATTCGTACTAGGCCAGAAATACTATTTAGCTAACATCTTTCGAGTAGAACGAACTCCAGAATGGCTCAAATTATGTAAACTATCAAAAGCTAGGCGTCGAAACTTTTCCGGTAGGTACGGACGAGCTGTATCAGTAGACATCTCACAAAAAATAGACTTATTTAACATAGGTATAACTAGTTCCTTCAACAAAATATTATCGGTATTTAAACCAGACATAACATTCGTGATATAACTGTCACTACGCTGCTCATTTGCAATGTCATCGAAATTCAACGCAGTTGGCATAGTCACGGCTTCGATACGCGATAAGGTGTCAGCTACGATGTTATTCGTACCGGTTATATGTTTTATATTTGTAGTGAACTCACTTATAAAAGCTAAATGTCTCGTTCTCCGAAACGTTTCGCTTTCATCGCGTCCTACCCTTTGAAATGCAAAAGTTAAAGGTTTGTGGTCGAAAATGTTTTATAGCTAAGTATATAGCGACCAACTCGCGATCGTATGTGCTATATCGCTGTTGGGTGGTGGTCAGTTTTTTCGAGAAATGGCCCAATGGTTTCCAGCTATCTCTTTCTTTTTGTTGCAAGACTGCTCCCACGCATGTATTAGATGCATCAGTCATTATAGCAAGTACGGAACCTACGCTGGGGTACGTCAATGTAGCGGCCTGTTTGAGACCTGCCCTACATTGCATAAATGCTTCGTTCGCACTATCCGACCAGACGATGGGAGTCTTATCATTTTTGTTTGAGCTTTTAAGATATTTATTTAATTCTGTTAGATATAAAGTAGCGTTGGGAAGATGAGCTCGATAAAAATTAACCATACCGAGAAATCGTCTTAGCTCTGCTACAGTTTTTGGCTACGGAAATTCCACAATTGCCTGAACCTTGCCTGCAACAGCCTGACGCCGTCGGTACTAATTTCGTGTCCCAAAAATTCTAGTTTAGTTTGTCCGAAACGACATTTTACCAAATTAATTGAAATTCCATATTTATTAAGCCTTTTAAAAACAATTTCTAAATGTTGTCTGTGTTGAACTTCGTTGTCACTAGCTGTAGGTAAATCGTCTAAATAATAAAATACAAAATCAAGCCCTTGTAAAATAGAGTTCATAAAACGCTGGAAGGTTTATGCTGCACCACGCAAACCGAAGGTCATTCGAGGAAACTCGAAAAGTCCGAATGGTGTTACGATAGCGGTTTTCTCCACGTCACTTGGTGCGACAGGTATAAAATGATAACTTCTATTGATGTCTAATTTTGAAAATATACTTTTATTAGGAAGAATAAAAGTAAAATAATTCAAGCGAGAAATCGGGTATCTGTCGGGCTTTGTTATCGCATTAAGCTGACGATAGTCCCCACAAGGTCTTATACTTCCATTTTTCCTAGGAACTATATGGAATGGACTAGCCCACGCACTTTTCGAAGGACGACAGATGCCCAGTACCTGCATGATGCGAAATTCTTCTTTAACTTTTTTATACCTGTCAGGTGGCAACGGGCGCGCTTTCGCGTGCACGGGCCAGAGGTCTCGATAAAGTGGATGACATCGTGTTTCGCAGTTTCTCGGAATGACGCTGGTTTAGTGATGTCCGGGTACTTTAACAATAAATCCTGATACGGATGATTTACATCAATAGTTTTTAACACTAGGTTGAGATATATTGACAACAGATGCCGAAACATTCAATTCTGTAGTTTTATCTATTAATTTACGCGAGTTTAAAGCAACTAATAATTTGTGGTACGCTAAAAAATCGGCGCCCAAAATTGGTTGTTTGACATCTGCTAAAACGAATTCCCAACAATAAGGTCGACGTAAGTTTAAGTTTAACACTAGTGTCTTGGTACCGTAAGTTGCGATTTCACTACCGTTAGCTGGGTATAACTTATATTCATTACACTTATTTGCACGATCTTTTCTCGCGGCTGGTAAAACAGACACATTGGCACCTGTGTCAACTAAAAATCTAAGCCCAGAATTACTGTCAGGTACACACAAACGATTGAATGGAAAAATGGTACAGACCTCAAGATCCTCGGACTGTACCTCGCCGCTCAGTTTTCCGGCTGTGTTGGTTTCCACGTGTAAGGCTTTCTACACTTGTTGGCTTTTTCTTGGAACCGGTAATGGTAGAAGCATAAGTAGTTCTCCTTCCGGGGCCGGCAGGAACCGCTACGGCACCTGGACTGCGGACGACGTCGGTTGCAATTTGGGGCGCGAGACCGCGATCTCTGCTGATCGATCTGGTCCACGGTAGCCCTTATTTTAGCCACCGCAGCCTTCAACAGGGCCAAGTCAATGGCGGCCGTAGATGCTGGCGCTGGCACGGCGTAGGTAGTGGTGGCGGTATAGGAAGGCCGCACAGCCTCCATGACGTTGTCTGCGACTACTGCTAGGTTGTCTAGGTCCTTGGAGTCAGACACAGTGAGTACGGCTCGCACTTGTGTCGGAAGACGACTCTGCCACAGCACGCGAAGTGTTTCATTCAGGAACCTTGTCAGTAGCGAGCTCACGCATCCGACGAAGCAGCTGAGATGGTTTCTGCTCGCCCAGCTCTAGCTCGCTCATAAGCTTCTCAATCTGCCTCGACATTGACTCCTCATAGATGTGGAGCAGTCGAGCTTTAAGTGCGTCGTACTTGTAGGGAGGAGGCGGGTTGAGTAATATGTCCGTCACTTGCGCGATGATCTCCTTACTTAGCCTGGACACGACCAGGTCAAACTTCGCCTCATCACTCATCCTCTGAGGTACGAGGATAGCTTCTGTGCGTACGAACCATACGCGCGGTTGGTCCGTCCAAAAGTCTGAGAGCCGCGACTGTAGAGACGCTGCATCTACACCTGGCGCCATAATGGGCGGTGGCGCGGGTGGCTGGATGTCTTGAACAAGTGGCACGTTAACAGGCGGCACGTTCTTTGGCGTTGGCGGAAACGGCGTACTCATGTTACTATATAAATTGTCCGTCCCATCACAACCACGCGAATATTGCCCACTACTGAATTAACATCACGTCGGCCACGTTTATCACGTCGGGCACGTCCATCACGTCGGGGTCACCAGTTTAGGAGCTGACCCCATAGGGGTGCCTATTGGTGACCATAATGAAAGATTAAATAACTTTTGTTAACATTTATTATACAGAAACGTGCAATACAGTTGGCGGGCAACTAGTGACTAACTGAAAAATCTTATTCACTAAGTATATAGATACAATACAACACACAAGAAATACCGCTCTAAGTAGCCACAAAAAAGTTATCCATTTATTTCTATTGTTGTAACTGTTCAAAATTATTTCAAATAATAGTTTCAGAGAGCACTTAATGACGATAATCTAATGAAGATGACGTAGTACATTGTGTTTCTTCTAGTTGCCAGAACACAGATTTGCATAGAATTTCTGACCCTCTAAGAGCAACAACTCTTAGCAAACACAAATATTACTTGCCTATAAATGCTCGTATTTGTGTAGAACATACATTTAGTACTGATTGGGATATGTTGTTCAATTCTCAAAATAGTTTGAGAACATTGATCGGCTGAACAAGTGGAACACGCTCTTTCTTTTATAAGTGCTTTCAACACATTTCTTGATTTCTCGAGTATGGAAAGTGTTGAAAGAATTAATGAGCATTTGTTTCATGACTGGTTCGGAATGAATAAACAACAATTTAAAATTTTATTATATGAAAGGCCGCATCTTATAAATACAAAAAGAGGCATTTTAGGTTTAGGTGCTCTTCTAATGAAGATGAGAACTGGTGAATCAGATGACCGGTTATCTCAGTTATTAATGGTTCCAAGGCGAACATTAGAAAAATTAATGGATAAGGTTAGAGAAATATTGGTACAAGATTTTGTGTCTGGAAATCTGGGAATTGAACACATATCCCGTGAGCAATTATTACAACACAATTTAATGATTCCAAATGAAATTTATAGTCAAAATATTGAAAACGCGATAATTATATGTGATGGGACATATATTTTTATAAAGTAAAGTTTCAATTATGGGTCATACTCAGAAAAAGTGTGCATTTTAATTTTGTAACTAAACCGATATGTAACGATACTGAGAATATTCGTAACGAAACTAATCTCATAAGGTACTATACCTTATACCTACACATTAAACTAAGTACAAATTATAGATTGATATATTATTATATTATAGATGAATTATAAAACTTGTTTGGTTTAATTAGTCCTATTTGTATTAATTGACTTTGATTTTTTAGACTAACCAAAATTATAATTTTCTAAAAAGTTAATATCGGTGAATTAGATAAAAAACTAGGAATAAATGGAATGTTAACAAGTATTAATTTTTTCACACAGTAATATAATATCTCAGTATAAAAAACATGATGTCGGAGGAATATTCACGAGATCAAAATGAAGTCTAATAATTTATTAAAAGATATCAAAATTTGAGTCATTGTCACTCCCATAATTATGATTATTATTTTTAAATAAATATATATTATCATGGGTAGGAAAAAAATATTTCGAAGACGTGAAGTTTGCCAACACGCACTGGGGCAGCGCGGCAGAAACTTTCTTGCCCTAAAACCCTCTCAGAAATGAATTTTTGTTTCTGAATATCCTGAACATTAGATGTTCTTTTTTTAGTTGAATTTCAACACTTTTTTTCTATCATAATCTTCTTTCTTCCTTTAATTTTTCTATCATAATCTTCTTCCTTTTTTTTTTGAAAAATACAACTTTTGTTGAAAAAAATTGTATTAGACTAGTTTTACTTCTTTATTAATTAAATTGATTTTATTAGCTTTGTTGTTTTATTTGCAGTAAGGAAAAAAACTGCTAAAAAAGAGTAAACACCACAACGACGTATTATGACGACATATTAAATGTTATTTAAGTAGTAGTAAATAATTACATACATAATTGTTTATGTGAAATAAGCTTAACAATTTCTCAGTTTCGTAACGTTACGCAATATAACGAAATTGAGAATAAAATCTGAGAAATTATTACTTCTAAAACTATTTTTACGTAAACCAAGTGTTGCACAAGTAAATACCGAGAGTATTCTTTATGATATTACAAAAAATAATAAAAGGATTTATTTAGTAAACAAAAATTATAATAAACTTTCCAAAATAATAACTGTTTATCACCCTGAGATAAGTTTTGTGAATATTCACGTGATGACAAATCTTGAGTCCACGGTTGCGACTAAAATTCAATGGTCACGGCGGCAATAATTTTGACGTAGTTACTAGTATTGCCGGAATAGAAAAACATATTTCACTCTTTTAAATAAATGCGTTCCTAATTTTACTACACGTTACGAAACCTGAGTAACGCAACGTTATAATTTTGGGACATTATTAATTTAATCAAAATAAATAATTTTTTTAATGACTTACGAATGAATTAGGACGAGTTTAATTGCTTGATTCAGCAGGAGTAATATGGCCATAGCCATGTTAAATAACGCTTATTAATATTTGTAACAACTTGACTCTGAAAAAGTTAAATGGTCACTGGGACGCTAAAAAATTGTTCGATAGCATTTTTACAAAAAGAATGATCTCCAAAAATTTATGCCTTTACTAAAAATTAAAGTTAAAATACCAAAAAATTCTTTACATTAAGGGGAAATATAATGTCAAATGGCTTAACAAGATCCTTCGTTATGCCGAAAATGTTGCAGCATTAATTTTGAAATAAATATATGGTAAAGTTGAGGATTAATGTTAGACGAAAACACGATTTCGTAAAATTTTCTCGATAGAAAAAAAATCCAAAGTTACCTCCAAAATAAACAATAAACCGCTGTTATTCATAAAATACTTTAAATAAGATCATGAAACTTTGCATACTAACTGAACTAACTATAAAGCAGTGCTTATGTTATTTACTTTTTTTAAAACACCATTATTTTCACTGTAAAAAGAAATTACCTAAACTATCGGCGTCTTGAGCTTGAATTCTGTCGCCCCGAATTCATGCTCAAGACGCCGATAGTTTAGGTAATTTCTTTTTACAGTGAAAATAATGGTGTTTTAAAAAAAGTAAATAACATAAGCACTGCTTTATAGTTAGTTCAGTTAGTATGCAAAGTTTCATGATCTTATTTAAAGTATTTTATGAATAACAGCGGTTTATTGTTTATTTTGGAGGTAACTTTGGATTTTTTTTCTATCGAGAAAATTTTACGAAATCGTGTTTTCGTCTAACATAATCACTAACATTAATCCTCAACTTTACCATATATTTATTTCAAAATTAATGCTGCAATATTTTCGGCATAACGAAGGATCTTGTTAAGCCATTTGACATTATATTTCCCCTTAAGAGACTAACATAACAACAAGGGGAATTGTTTTTATCATATTTATAAAATTAGATATTTATTAAAGTATGAGTTCGCGGGACAAGAAAAGATAACAAATGTACATCTTTTCTGAGTATGACCCTTATATGTTCCAAAAGGACACATATTCCTTACATAAATACAAAAACTTGTTAAAACCATTTTTGCTGGTGACACCTAATGGCTACATTGTAGACTGTTTTGGCCCATACAAAGCTACCACAACTGATGCCGATGTAATGAAGTCTCTTTTCAATGAAAACTCTTTCAAAATAACGATGTTTTTATTCTAGACAGGGGATTTAGACATTCAATTAGTTTGTTAGAGGCTTGCAGCTACATAACATATATGCCGGATTCTCTGCTTGAGGGTGAGCATCAGCTCACCACTGAGCAACCTAACATGTGTCGTTGTGTGATTATATGCTGATGGGTGGTGGAAGTTGTTAACGGGTACTTCAAACGAGACTTTAAAATATTCCGGCAAGATTTTTTTAATAAAACTGTTTCATATATGATGTATATGTTTTCCATAGCTGCAAGCATTTTAAATAAATTCGGTGTTCGATTAAAAAACAGGATTGATGCTGAGCAAATCATAAATGTGATTAGAGAACGATTTCCATTAAATAATAATTTATCTAATTTTATAAATAGTATGAGACGAACATCAGATAGAATTGAACTCTCTTCAGTTTGAATTGAAATGGTCAAACTACAAAAAAGCCTTGAAATCTTTCAGAAAAGACTCCGTGTGATAACAATTAAGCCATCCTTGTTTTTTTACACTACATACTGTGCAAGCTAGTGCAATATATGTAGGTGTAGTTTTTATTGAATTATCGTTCATAATTTGTCGTCGAAACGGTCAACTTCACGAGACGGTTTGACAGACGGCCCTTTTTGACATAGAACTCTAGGAGTACGGTGAACATACGTAGGGTGCGCTTTGAGAGATGTTCTATTATTGGGTAATAAAATTGTTTTAGAGAAATCTAAGTAAATGGAAACGCGATCGCTAATTACCCTCCTCACTTATCGCTTACACTTTTAGGCTACATCGCTGTCGGATAAAGCGGCCAAGCAAGGTTTTTCGTTATAAATTAAAATGTGCAATAAATTGCCTTTAGAAATAAAGACTTCCATTAAACGCGTTTCGACAAGTGACAAAAACATACTTCTTGAATCACGCTTTCTACAATATAGAAGAATATATGAAATGTTCATTTTTTGTCTTGCTTGACACGTAAACGTAGATGTATTTTAATTTGTAATTTTAATAATCTAATGTTATCTAATATCATTGCATTGATTGTAATTTTGACAAACCAATGTTATATTTTAACAAAAAGGTCAATAAATAAAAAAGTAAAATATTTGTTGATTCGGCCTTAAAAAAATATTGTTGACATTATTATAAAAAATCGTGGCTATTTAGACATTATTTTTAAACGTGATTGTGTTTACAACATAAAAACAAACCAATCTAACTATAGTTTGTTTTAGGACATGAAAAAAAAGTCCAGCTCGTATAGAAATTTGGCCATCTTCCTTTCGAAGTTGTATATACAAGAGTTGTAACCGCTTTCTACATTTGAACCATTATTAGTCGTACTTGTTACTATTATAGTAATCTTTAACTCATCACACGGCAAACTTTCTGGTATAGTAATAGAATACAGTTACAGTAGTTACTAATTATTAATGTACGACCACCAGAGAATTTAATGGACAGATACAACTTGATCTTTCAAGAGAAGAACCTACTCTTTTTTAAATGCCCCTGGGTGTTGTGGTTCTTCATGGGCAGTGATAGTTAACCACCATCAGGTGCATGATCGTCCCTCCCCCCTCTCCTTTAAAAAATAAATTAAATACCTCCTATACAATTATCATGTGAACTTGGCAGAATCTTGTGAGGTACATTCAGTATATGTGGTGTGGGTTCCATTTCTAATTCTTCAGCATGTAAACCTGTAATAGTAGTGAAAGTATATGAGTAACACAAAACTTAATTTATTGGGCTTGTTTTATTCACTGCTACGTACCACATATATAATGATAATAATGTCCTCCAGACCAAATTTTATAGTGCCCAAAGTGTATGCGCAAGCACTGGTCACTATTAGTATTTCCAATTTCTTAATTCTAACCTAAAAATTTAGAGCTGCTGGGAATTTCTTGATAGAAATACCCAAAAACAGATTTTGGACCGACCTGGGATTCAAACCCGGGATCTCATGATCAAATTGCATTTATGACACTAGACCAATAAGGCAGTCAAGTGTTAATATAGTATTAAGGAATAAATTAATTTATTTTCTAACCCCCCTCACAACACACCCACATGATCCCTATCGACTTTGATAACAAAGTTTGTATTGTTGTTAACTAAAAAATATCACCAACGTATCATAGTAGCACGTAACTAAGACGCCAATGAACAAAACTCCACGTATCATAGCGCTAATGCATAAACACACTCATCCCAATCCGAAAGATAGACGACGCATCGCTATGCGCTACGACGTGGCCCACAAACGGTAAGGGTGTGCGATGTCCACGGGAAAGCCGTATTGCTACAACAAACCCGCTTACCATCAGCACTAAGATTGTTGTTATATAAAACCGCACCAACGTATCATAGTAGCACGCTACTAAGATGCAAGTGGACAAAGTTCCACGTATCATAGCGCTAATGTACTAAGACATGAAGATCAGTATGCTGGTTACACTTAAAAGTGCTACCAAACACACTCATCCCAATCCGAAAGATAGACGACGCATCGCTATGCGCTACGACGTCGCCCACAAACGGTATGGGTATGCGATGTCCACGGGAAAGCCGTATTGCTACAACAAACCCGCTTACCACCAGCACTAAGATGATATGTCTAGGACACATCGGTTAGCAAGTCCAAGTTTACCTCGGACCAATTGCTCGTGAAGCAGCACACATATTCGCCATAATATTCCTTTTCAAGTCCCTAATAAGGACTAGTCATTTAGTTACAGTACTAAGAGCAGTCAGTCACCCGACCACCCTTTATAATGCTTATGCATCAAGGAGACCTTCTATAATATTGCTTTTGTATCATAGACCTTACTTTCATAGTCATTATATAGGACTTCAACCTGCTGCTTTTTTAATTTTTTTTTCAAATTCCTTTCTTTTTTGTGAAAATCTATTTTTTCGAGCCCTTTTTTTAGTATTTTTTAAAAACACGAAAATTTTAATTAAACTAACTGCACTCATGATTTTTTATTCAAATAACCAGTTCAGTTTTTTCTACTATATCGCTAAGATCAAAAAATATTATTTGTATTTCATCAGTATGCAATTTGTATCTAAATATAATTTCCAAAACACACGAATTAAAAAAAAACCGAGCGAAAAATAGGGACTATATATTCGAAGTAGCTATGTTTGTAAGGAAACATTTTAGCATATTTGAAAACGCTAATAATAAACGACATAGAAACAAACTACGTACAAAATCTCATAAAACAGCCCTGTATTCAAAAAGTTTCCCGGGTATGGCTCCTAAAATTTTTAATAAACTCCCAAAAAACATCAAAGAAACCGATAACATAGACAAATTTAGGAAATTGCTTTCGAGTTTTTTTTAATAAATTAAGCATACTACTCTATCAAGGAATCTTTTGAAGATAAAATTAATAACATTTAGTAGGTACCTACAATAATTAATGTCTGATTTATTTGTCTTTATGGTGTTAAGAATTATATAATTTCTAAACATGCGAATTATAATTGAAATTGTTATTTTATTAAAAATAAATTTTGATAGTGCAGGTGATAGTGATAAACAAATATTTGTATGCCTTTTTAGGCGAAACACAGTGTTACTTATCATACCTTTTCCACCAAGTTTGTAACTTTTTTACCTATGTTTTACAAATAAATTATTTGATATTTGATTTGATATTAATTTATTAATCTTTGTTCATTGATTGCTTGGTGCCGACTCAACATTACTTAGGTACGCTTACATTAGTCTAAGAACTTAGTTATTAAGGTTAAAGAAAAAGGTTTATTATCTTTTTGTTATAAAGTTTTTATTTTGTGACTTTTGTGGCTATAATCTATTAATTACTACATGCTTAATTTTTATTACATTTAAAATAGCTACTGACCTTACTTTAGCTATTATTTGTTATATGTTCCTTCTTTGACTATTATTTGTTTAAAGCTATAATCGCCCTCGTAAAGAAAGTATTTACCAAAGAGCAGACATATGTGGCACTAAGTAGAGTAAAACACTTAGGGATATTGCTTTATCTGATCCAGAGCTAAATAAGGTATTACACAAACCTCATCATGAACGGGTTTTAGCAGAAATGCAGAGACTGAGAGGTCTACACACAAGAGACTGACAGGCCTAAGGCTACATCGTGAGGTGTTTTTGTAATGCAATGTAATTATTAATGTTGTAATACATAACTCATTAAAATCTGTAAGTAAATAATAAATCGCAACTATTTTTCCAACCTTAGGGTAAAACTTTTTTCCAAATTTATATGAGAACAATTTCTAGGTATACCCAATATAAAAAGAATTATCAAAATCGGACTACTCTGTAATAAATCACCCATATTTTCCCACCCTTAGAGTAAAAAAATCCAAATTAATGAGTATTTTGCTGTTGGTCAATAAATATAACTCCTAGAGAACCTACAACAACATAAAATCGGTCGATTAGGTGCATCAAGTAATAAGTTACAAATTATATGTGTACATGCCGCCTTTACGGGAAATTTAAGAAAAGACATCAGATATTTTATTGCCGGTCAGTTATGAGAGAAGCAAGTCATAAATAGCCAGCAATAAAATAAAATTGATCCATGCACTGCACCAAGTACTTAATAATTATTTATGTGTATATTAACTTGACAGTTTAAAAAAACAAGATAGCAGATATTTTCTTACTGTTCAGTTATGGAAGCAGCAAGTCATAAAGAGCCAGCAATAAAATAAAAGCAATCGATGAGCTTCACCAAGTAATGAGTTACTAATTATTTGTGTACATAACATATTCACTGGAGATTGTTTTTAAAAACCGGTAGATATTTTGTTGCTTGTCAGTAATGGAAGCAGCAAGGCTATAGAGCCAGCAAAAAAATAAAGCCGATCCATGAGCTGCACCAAGTAATTACTTAGCAATTATTTGTGTACGTATTCTATTCATAGGAGATTGTTTTAAAGGACGATAGATATTTTTTTGCTAGTCAGTAACAGAAGCAGCAAGTCATAATGAGCCAGCAACATAATAAAATCGATCGGTAAGCTGTACCAAGTATTTAAATTAAAATAATTTGTGTACATGCTGGCTTTACAAGAAATATTTAAAAAAAGACGGCAGATATTTTTTTGCTGGTTAGTAGTGGAAGCAGAGAGTCATAAAGAGCCACCAACAAAATAAAACCAATTTATGAGCTGAACCAAGTAATTAGTTAGCAGTTATTTGTGTATATGCTATATTTACTTGCAAATTTTAGAAAAAAAAAAGAAAGGAGATATTTTGTTCCTGGTCACTAATGGAGTCTGCTAGTCATAAAGAGCCAGCAACAAAATTATATCGACGGATAAGCTTTACAAAGTAATTATTTGTGTACTTGTTAAATTTACTTTAATTTTTTTTAATTAAAAAGGTGGCAGATATTTTGTTGCTGGTCAATAATGGAAGTAGTAACTCATAAAGAGCCAACAACAAGATAAATTCGATCGATAGGCTGCACCTGGTAATTAAATAAAATTTATTTGAGAACTTGTTATCTTTACAGGAGATTTATAGAAAAAAGAGATGGCATATATTTCGTTGCTGTTCAGTTGTAGAAGCAGCAAGTAATAAAGAGCAAGCAACATAATAAAATTGATCGATAAGCTGTACCAAGTAATAAGTTAGCAATTATTTGTGTTCATACTATATGTATGCGCGACTGCGCAGCGTACAGTACTAGCTCTGCTAAAGAAAGCAATTTAAAATATCTCGAGAGTGTAAAAAGACTACTAAGGTGTAAATAATTATAAAAAGTTAGCGCGGTGACAAAATAATTTCCATATTATAGTGAACGGAAACATTTAATAAAGACATAAAGATCTTGTGACGGTACTCAAAATGTGTGACTTCACCTACAAACAAAGAAAAACCTTCATTCTTCAATTGTAAAATGAATGTCAATGATTTAAGATCGCTAAATAAGGCTGAAATATTATTATGACGAAATATAAATTAGATAAATAAAGTGACAAAAGTGTAACATTCAACAATCTATTTATGGTAATGACGGTGAATGAAAAAAATAGTAATAAATAAAGCAAATGGCTTATATTTGTGAGTTTGCGGAAAAGAATTAGGTAATGACAATATATTATTTAAATATTTGACTATTATGCACATTAACAATAATTAAAGAAAGTGGATTAAAAAATACATCGGCATCTACTACCACCATCTAGCGGTATAAATTAATACTACGTCTCAAGTTCACAACCATTTTGAATAATCGGCACCCGTCTATTACTAACTTCACAATAACCTTTCGTTTGACCCTAGAGGCCGCGAATTGCTCTTATAACAAACATACGAATAAAGATAAAATGGATAATCTGCAGAGACTTATAAGAGAAATTAAAACAGAGTTTAGTAAAAACTTAAATTCAATAGAATCACAGTTTTTTCAATTAGAACAAAGAATGACCTCAAAAATTAATTCAAATATAAATATAAAATTCCAAGAACTGAGCAACAAATACGATAATTTACAAGCACAGGTTTTAGATCAAGAAAAAAGAATATTCGCACTCGAAAAAGCAAACAAACAAAGAAATTTAGTATAATTTGGAGTTAAGGAGGGAGAATTAACATACTTTGAGTTACAAGAAAAAATTATGCATATAATAAAAAATCAAATGAAAATTGATATACAAGACTTTGAACTTGAATCAGTAAGAAGGCTTGGTAAAAGAGGAATTAATTATTTTTTATTTTTTGTTTAGCCGTAACCACATTAGGCAAAAAATTGAAATATTGTAAAATAAAAAACAGCTCAAAGAATCGAAAATCTACGTCACAGAAGAATACACAGAAAGAGTATTAAAAAATAGAAAAAATCTAAGAGCACAACTACAACAAGAAATCTAAAAAGGGAACGTGGCTTATATAAAATATGACAAACTCATAATAAAGGATAGAAATGATGTACACCCAAATAAAAGACCACTCTCTTTATCACCTACGATACCACAGCAAATAACCAATCTACATATCGCTTCTCTAAACTCAGAAAAAGATTCCAGAAACAGTGAAAATATAAGAATTAATACGAGACATAGATCGAGCCTTAACCAAATAACATCATATTGTTACGAGCTTGAGGTTCTTGACAATAAAACTTGCCGATAAAATTACCTAAATTAACACTTTAATTCTCTTTACACAAATTAAAACTTAAAACACTAATAATTAATCACACTAATTCACTTTATTTCGCTCCGAAGCTTCGCTTGTCTCGCCGAATTCAATACTTCCTCGATCGCATCTTGCAGCGCCTATTTATATAAATTATCACGGAAATATCCAGAATATTCAAGTAAACACGCGCAAGGTACCGAGAGTTCGAGTTTCAACTTCTAGAAGTTTAGTTCTTCGGTTCGAGACTAGATGGCGCTAGTGCAGTCGACTAAGGCGCGTAACAATATTATTATAAAAATAACAATAAAGAATCCCTCAATGAACACTCAACAGATATATGAAAAGTACAGGCTCCTTCCAGACGATATGGTAAAACAATGAATGAATGGTAAAGTAGAGGTTTTATTAAAATCGTAAGAGTGGACCTCGCCACCACAGCTCACAGTTTACCAGCTCATCTGGGTCTTTCACTCTGCTTACGAGGTCAGCTGGATTGTCGGTGGTATGTACATATAGCCAGCGCCACCCCGCTGTCAGATCTCGAATCAACCGTACCCTATTTGCAACGTAAGCGCCAATTTTCAATGGTTTTGTAGCGAGCCAAGCAAGTGCGATTTGCGGATCCGAACTTTCACTCACCGTCAGACATCGATATACTGATAGGCGCGGATAAGTTCTGGGAATTATTGTGTGATGGTAAAATAAAGTTGAATAAAGGACCTTCTCATTTTGGGGGATTGTGGGAAGCAGGAGTAAAATCCTGTAAGTTCCACCTTAAGCGTGTCGTGGGTACCGCTAACTTGACGTACGAAGAGTTCAGCACTGTGTTGGTACAGATCGAAGGAGTCCTAAACTCCCGTCCTATAAGTCCTATGTCCTCAGATCCACATGATCTTCGTCCACTAAGCCCAGCTCATTTCCTCATCGGCCGGCCACTCACTGCACCAGCCTACAGAGACCTCACCGAAGCACGGATTCACAGCTTGAAACGGTTTCAAAGAGTGGAACAAATAAAACAGCACTTCTGGAAACGCTGGTCACAAGAGTATGTTGCTGAACTTCAGACAAGAACGAAATGGAAGGCGAACAGTCAAGACATAGCATTAAACACGCTTGTCGTTATTAAGGAGGACAATTTACCACCCCTTAAATGGCGTATGGGCAGAGTTACCCATATTTTCCCTGGAAAGGACGGCTTGTCGCGTGTCGCCACCATCCAAACTGCTACGGGTCCTGTACAACGAGCGTTCTCGAAAATCTGCCCTCTGCCTGTATCATCAGCAGAGGACGACAACATGAATGCAGCCTACGGCATCTCCAATCAATCAGCAACGTAGATACATCATTGGAAGCTGGAGCTGCCAAGGCGGCCGGCATGTTGGCGCGACTTCTAACGCCGCCTAGCGACGCACCGGAACACCAAACTTTTATCTACGAATCAGAGCTCGTCATTGTTAGCAACCAATCACAGCACGTCGTGCAATTAGTTATAAGATCTGTCTGTTTTAAATTTTGATTATTACCTGATACACACTGTAAGCAATAAGACGATTTAAATATAACCAACAAACGTTCAATAAATCAACACAAGCAACTTCTACTTGTATTATGCGACCGGGTTGAATTTAGAATGCGTCACTTGCATAAATACTACGAATAGCGGGATTAGGTAAACAGAAAACTACTGCTAGTCAAATTAAATAAATAAACGTTTATTTACATAATATGTGAATACTATTAAACGAGCAATTCTTGTATATATATATATATATATATATATATATATATATATATATATATATATATATATATATATATATATATATATATATATATATATATAATCGGGATCTCGGAAACGGCTCCAACGATTTTCATAAAATTAAGTGTTCAGGGAGTTTCGGGGATAATAAATCGATCTAGCTAGGATTTATTTTTAGAAAATGTCTTTTTGTCCGTGTTTTTAGGCAATGAAAAACTGCTACAATATCGTTAGAATAAGGCGGTAAATTTTGACGGATTGTTAGTGATTATAAATAGCTTAATTGGTATAATGGTCGGTCACAGAATCTTAAAACCCCGGTTCGAGCCCAGACCGACCGACCGACTTTTTTTAATATTTTTTTCATGTTCCTTTCTTTTTTGAGAAAATATATTTTTTTAGCCCTTTTTTAGTATATTTTAAAACACGAAAATTTAAATTAAACTAATTGAACTCATGATTTTTTATTCAAAAACCAGTTCAGTTTTTTCTATTATGTCGCTAAGATCAAAAAATATTATTCTTATTTCATTAGTATGTAATTTGTATCTAAATATAATTTCCATAACACACGAATTAAAAAAACCGAGCGAAAAATACCGAGCAAAGCTCGGTCAACCGGGTACTGTGAATAAAGCTACAAATAAATTTCAGTTATTTTCAATTTTGAATTCAACAATACGGCGTACCGTTGGTAATGCTAAGCGAAGTTAAATCTATCCAATGTTAACAAACTAGAGTGCATTGTCCAAGGAATTGGTTCAGCAATTCGACTCGATAAGGCCACAGGGCGTCAGTTCCAAATCCGCTCGAATGGACCAGAAAATTGTTGAGCGATAGGCTTGATGATGATGATGATGATGATGATGATGATGATGATGATGATGATGATGATGATGATGATGATGATGATGATGATGATGATGATGACGATGACGATGACGATGACGATGACGATGACGATGACGATGACGATGACGATGATGATGATGATGATGATGATGATGATGATGATGATGATGATGATGATGATGATGATGATCATCATCATCATTTAAAATAAATTTTGATAGTGCAGGTGATAGTGATAAACAAATATTTGTATGCCTTTTAGGCGAAACACAATGTTACTTATCATACCTTTTCCACCAAGTTTGTAACTTTTTTACCTATGTTTTACAAATAAATTATTTGATATTTGATTTGATATTAATTTAGTAATCTTTGTTCATTGATTGCTTGGTGCCGACTCAACATTACTTAGGTACGCTTACATTAGTCTAAGAACTTAGTTATTAAGGTTAAAGAAAAAGGTTTATTATTTTTTTGTTAAAAAGTTTTTATTTATATTTTTTTGGCTATAATCTATTAATTACTACATGCTTAATTTTTATTACATTTAAAATAGCTACTGACCTTACTTTAGCTATTATTTGTTATATGTTCCTTCTTTGACTATTATTTGTTTAAAGCTATAATCGCCCTCGTAAAGAAAGTGTTTACCAAAGAGCGGACATATGTGGCACTAAGTAGAGTAAAACACTTAGGGATATTGCTTTATCTGATCCAGAGCTAAATAAGGTATTACACAAACCTCATCATGAACGGGTTTTAGCAGAAATGCAGAGACTGAGAGGTCTACACACAAGAGACTGACAGGCCTAAGGCTACATCGTGAGGTGTTTTTGTAATGCAATGTAATTATTAATGTTGTAATACATAACTCATTAAAATCTGTAAGTAAATAATAAATCCCAACTATTTTTCCAACCTTAGGGTAAAACTTTTTTCCAAATTTATATGAGAAAAATTTCGAGGTATACCCAATATAAAAAGAATTATCAAAATCGGACTACTCTGTAATAAATCACCCATATTTTCCCACCCTTAGAGTAAAAAAAATCCAAATTAGTGAGTATTTTGCTGTTGGTCAATAAATATAACTCCTAGAGAACCTACAACAACATAAAATCGGTCGATTAGGTGCATCAAGTAATAAGTTACAAATTATATGTGTACATGCCGCCTTTACGGGAAATTTAAAAAAAGACATCAGATATTTTATTGCCGGTCAGTTATGAGAGAAGCAAGTCATAAATAGCCAGCAATAAAATAAAATTGATCTATGCACTGCACCAAGTACTTAATAATTATTTATGTGTATATTAACTTGACAGTTTAAAAAAACAAGATAGCAGATATTTTCTTACTGTTCAGTTATGGAAGCAGCAAGTCATAAAGAGCCAGCAATAAAATAAAATCAATCGATGAGCTTCACCAAGTAATGAGTTACTAATTATTTGTGTACATACTATATTCACTGGAGATTGTTTTTAAAAACCGGTAGATATTTTGTTGCTTGTCAGTAATGGAAGCAACAAGGCTATAGAGTCAGCAATAAAATAAAACCGATCCATGAGCTGCACCAAGTAATTACTTAGCAATTATTTGTGTACCTATTCTATTCATAGGAGATTGTTTTAAAGGACGATAGATATTTTTTTGCTAGTCAGTAACAGAAGCAGCAAGTCATAATGAGCCAGCAACATAATAAAATCGATCGGTAAGCTGTACCAAGTATTTAAATAAAAATAATTTGTGTACATGCTGGCTTTACAAGAAATGTTTAAAAATAGACGGCAGATATTTTTTTGCTGGTTAGTAGTGGAAGCAGAGAGTCATAAAGAGCCAGCAACAAAATAAAACCAATTTATGAGCTGAACCAAGTAATTAGTTAGCAGTTATTTGTGTATATGCTATATTTACTTGCAAATTTTAGAAAAAAGAGAAAGGAGATATTTTGTTCCTGGTCACTAATGGAATTTGCTAGTCATAAAGAGCCAGCAACAAAATTATATCGACCGATAAGCTTTACAAAGTAATTATTTGTGTACTTGTTAAATTTACTTTAATTTTTTTTAAATAAAAAGGTAGCAGATATTTTGTTGCTGGTCAATAATGGAAGTAGTAACTCATAAAGAGCCAACAACAACATAAATTCGATCGATAGGCTGCACCTGGTAATTAAATAAAATTTATTTGAGAAATTGTTATCTTTACAGGAGATTTATAGAAAAAAGAGATGGCATTTATTTCGTTGCTGTTCAGTTATAGAAGCAGCAAGTAATAAAGAGCAAGCAACATAATAAAATTGATCGATAAGCTGTACCAAGTAATAAGTTAGCAATTATTTGTGTTCATACTATATGTATGCGCGACTGCGCAGCGTACAGTACTAGCTCTGCTAAAGAAAGTAATTTAAAATATCTCGAGAGTGTAAAAAGACTACTAAGGTGTTAATAATTATAAAAAGTTAGCGCGGTGACAAAATAATTTCCATATTATAGTGAACGAAAACATTTAATAAAGACATAAAGATCTTGTGACGGTACTCAAAATGTGTGACTTCACCTACAAACAAAGAAAAACCTTCATTCTTCAATTGTAAAATGAATGTCAATGATTAGATCGCTAAATAAGGCTGAAATATTGTTATGACGAAATATAAATTAGATTAAATAATGTGACAAAAGTGTAATATTCAACAATCTATTTATGGTAATGACGGTGAATGAAAAAAAAATAGTAATAAATAAAGCAAATGGCTTATATTTGTGAGTTTGCGGAAAAGAATTAGATAATGACAATATATTAATAAAATATTTGACTATTATGCACGTTAACAATAATTAAATTAAAGAACGTGGATTAAAAAATACATCGGCATCTACTACCACCATCTAGCGGTATAAATTAATACTACGTCTCAAGTTCACAACCATATTGAATAATCGGCACCCGTCTATTACTAACTTCACAATAACCTTTCGTTTGACCCTAGAGGCCGCGAATTGCTCTTATAACAAACATACGAATCAAGATAAAATGGATAATCTGCAGAGACTTATAAGAGAAATTAAAACAGAGTTTAGTAAAAACTTAAATTCAATAGAATCACAGTTGTCTCAATTAGAAGAAAGAATGACCTCAAAAATTAATTCAAATATAAATATAAAATTCCAAGAACTGAGCAACAAATATGATAATTTACAAGCACAGGTTTTAGATCAAGAAAAAAGAATATTCGCACTCGAAAAAGCAAACAAACAAAGAAATTTAGTATATTTTGGAGTTGAGGAGGGCGAATTAACATACTTTGAGTTACAAGAAAAAATTATGCATATAATAAAAAATCAAATGAAAATTGATATACAAGACTTTGAACTTGAATCAGTAAGATGGCTTGGTAAAAGAGGAATTAATTATTTTTATTTTTTGAATTAAGCTGTTGCTTTAGCCGTAACCACGCTAGGTAAAAAAATTGAAATATTGCAAAATAAAAAACAGCTCAAAGAATCGAAAATCTACGTCACAGAAGAATACACAGAAAGAGTATTAAAAAGTAGAAAAAATCTAAGAGAAAAAATCTAAAAAGGGAACGTGGCTTATATAAAATATGACAAACTCATAATAAAGGATAGAAATGATGTACACCCAAATAAAAGACCACTCTCTTTATCACCTACGACACCACAGCAAATAACCAATCTACATATCGCTCCTCTAAACTCAGAAAAAGATTCCAGAAACAGTGAAAATATAAGAATCAATACGAGACATAGATCGAGCCTTAACCAAATAACATCATATTGTTACGAGCTTGAGGTTCGTGACAATAAAAATTGCCGATAAAATTACCTAAATTAACACTTTAATTCTCTTTACACAAATTAAAACTTAAAAGACTGATTCACTTTATTTCGCTCCGAAGCTTCGCTTGTCTCGCCGAATTCAATACTTCCTCGATCGCATCTTGCAGCGCCTATTTATATAAATTAGCACGGAAATATCCAGAATATTCAAGTAAACACGCGCAAGGTACCGAGAGTTCGAGTTTCAACTTCAAGAAGTTTAGTTCTTCGGTTCGAGACTAGATGGCGCTAGTGCAGTCGACTAAGGCGCGTAACAATATTATTATAAAAATAACAATAAAGAATCCCGCAATGAACACTCAACAGATATATGAAAAGGAATGGTAAAGTAGAGGTTTTATTAAAATCGTAAGAGCGGACCTCGCCACCACAGCTCACAGTTTACCAGCTCATCTGGGTCTTTCCCTCTGTTTACGAGGTCAGCTGGATTGTCGGTGGTATGTACATATAGCCAGCTCCACCCCGCTGTCAGATCTCGAATCAACCGTACCCTATTTGCAACGTAAGCGCCAATTTTCAATGGCTCTGTAGCGAGCCAAGCAAGTGCGATTTGTGAATTGCGAAATAAATAGGTTTCCTGTATATCAACTTTTAGAGCGAGTGTCTTATGAACTCGGTTGATTAGTTTTGTTAGTAATACCATCGCATTTAATTTCAATCGCGGTATTGTCCGTGCCACCATGGCCCGTAGTGATAGAGGCATCGGCAAAACCTATGAGTTGAACTGCTGCTGTATCCTCTGGATTCTTTATATTTTTATTTCTATGAATGTTTATTGGTTTCATTTCGGATATTTTTTTTTTGCGAAAGAAAGCCACTCCTTTTAGTAGATGCTCAGAAGGAACATCATTCCACCCTCTATTTTCAGCCCATAATTTTTGCATAAAAGCCTTGGCCCTTAGTATTATGGGGGACACCAAGCCCAGTGGATCAAACAGCTTAGAAATATAGCTCAAAATGTGCCTTTTAGTAGGTTGTTTTTCGTTAAGTTGCTCTGTACAAGAAAAAACAAAACAATCTTTTGAAACATTGAGTGTGAGCCCGAATGTTTTCATACAAATATTATTTTTTTGCAATTCTAAGTTGTCAAACTGTTGTTTGTCTGGTGAGATATCACTCAAGACTTGCTCGCAGTTTGAAGCCCATTTATGGGTATAAAAGCTCCCTTTTGTTAGTAATTCACAAAGCTGCCGTTTAGCGTCAAGAACAACGTTTAAATCCGAGTGTGAGTAACAAGCGTCATCCACGTAAGTACTATACTTTAATATATAGGAAGCAAGTGGGTAATCATTTTGATATTTTGTAGCAAGCTCATGTAAACAACGTGTAGCAAGAAAACTTGAACTTTTTTGACCATAGGTAACAGTATCTAACTGTATACATTTAATCGGTTCCGTAGGGTTACTTCTCCACAATATATTCTGCAAGCAAGCATGCCTTGGGTTAATGTCAATGCAACGAAACATTCACCTTATATCAGTGGAGAAGGTGTAGTCACCTAAGCGAAACAAAAGCATGATGTCAAAAAGTTCTTGTTGGACTGGAGAACCATTAAGCAAAATATCATTAAGTGACAATTTTTTATCTGTCTGCATGGATGCATCGAAACCACACGTGTTTTTGTGCTTTTACTATTCTCATTAACAACAGCATGATGCGGCATGAAATACAAAGGGTCCTTTTTAAAATCGAATGAATTGAAATCAATATAGTGTCCGTGTCATAATTCTAAATATTCATTTATGAATCTTTTATACTCGGAAATTAAATTAATGTTACTGTGTAATTTCCTTTCCAAGTTTAAAAATCTATAATATGCAAACTCAAATGAATTTCCAAGAGCATCATTAATTTTATCTATAGGTAATTTTAATGGAAGGTCGACTTGAAACTTACTATTTTTATGAATTGTTGTAATTTGAAAAATAGTTTCACATAATTCTTGCTCTGGAATATGTCCAATAAACCTTTCTGGGACACTTTCTTCTTGCCAGAAACGCTGTATAGATTTATTAATATCAGAGTTGCAATTAATACATAATAAAGACACCTTACTTGTATTATTAAAAATGTTGTTCCTTGGCAAGGCACCCCCTATTACATGCCCAAATTTAGTATTAATGAAGCGTGGCTGCTGAGCCTCATGCTCAGTATGCCTTGAAGCAGGTTGCTGAAGAGCTGGCTGTTGCTCTGGGAGCAGCACCTGGAAAAATATGTCGGCTCCAATTAGCATATTTATTCCTGATGGCATGTGAAAATCTGAATCGGCTAAATTTAGTTCTGGAGGGATAATAATGGCTGCCAAGTCAATTTTGTATTGTGGAAGCCTGCATGTGATTTGATCTAGCACATGACAGTTTATTGTCACCTTGTAGGGTGAAGTAAGCGAGAAAACCTCGATGGGGACAGAATATTTTGCAGCATTATTTGTGTTGCTGACCCCTACTACATTTGTATTATTTTTATTTGGAGTGATCCCTAGTACATCTATAACTTTTTAGTTAATAAGGATACCTGAGACGCTGAATCCAAAATCGCCTTGATGTGCACTTCTCTTCCACTCTGAGAATAAAGTTTTAGTTTCACAGTGGGCAACAAGACTCTATTGTTGTCAATATTAGAAATTAAAGTGACAGGTTGCTTGTGAGAAAGTTCATCGTGAAGTAATGCATTGTGATTCTGTTTGCAAATGTTGCACCGGAAATGATATTTACATTTACCACGGTGATCATTCATACATACATTGCATAATTTGCTTTCCTTGCTAAAATTTATTCTGTCTGCGGAGGGCAACAGTTTAAGGCTTTTACAATTGAATAATTTGTGGTCATTAGACTTACAATAAGCACACGAAGGAGCTGCAGGTGTAGCGACATTCACCACCGGCTTGTAATGAGTCTTGGTGACAGTAGTAGGTTCTGCATTCTCCAAGGCCAAGGCTCGCTTCTCCAGTAACAGCAGGAACTCCTTAATAGTAGGATCGGACTCATTGCCACGCTCCAATTGGTAAGCTCGTGATGTGTAAGTATCTAATTTACGATATAAAATAGTTAGAATCACAGGATCCCATGTTTCAGTGTTCACATCTAAATTTTTTAAAGCAGCTAAACGTTGTCTGACATGAGAAACAAAATCACGCAAGTTACTTGGGGTTGATCTGACCAGAGCATTCATATTGTTACGAGCTTGAGGTTCGTGACAATAAAAATTGCCGATAAAATTAACTAAATTAACACTTTAATTTACTTTACACAAATTAAAACTTAAAACACTAATAATTAAACACACTAATCAAAGTTATTCCGCTCCAAAGCTTCGCTTCGCTTGTCTCGCCAAATCCAATACTGCCCGATCGCATCTTGCAGCGCCTATATATACAAATTAGCAATGAAGCATCCGGAATATTCAAGTAAATGCGCGCAAAGCGATGAGTGTTCGAGTGTAGATTTTCTAGAAACTTAGTTCTTCGGATGGCGCTGTCGGTTGAAAGATTTGTGATGTCATTTTCTGCAAAGCTCCCCTCGCTCTCGTTCCTGACACTAGATGGCGCTAGTTGACTTATTCACGCAACAATATCTAACAATGAATTAATGTGTTCATTTACAATTTTGAACCTATGATTGTACCTATCATTTAACATTCTAAGTGCTTCATCATAGCTTTGAGGGCTCAGGGGTAGATTCTTTATTAGATCAAATGGCTCCTTTTGTAAAAACGAACGAAGATAATATAACTTTTGAACGTTATCAATCGATCTATCCTTGTGGACGACAGCAGTAAAATGGTTTATAAAAGGGATAAAATCGCTATATTTACCTGTGAATGTTGGGATATGAATAGTAGCTAACTTTGTTTTATAAACTGTATTAGCTTCTGCATTTGGCGTTGACTTGTCTTTTATGGCTTCGTTAAGCACGGTTAATATGTGAAAATACTTGGACAAATATTCGGCGACATCTTCAGAGTCATTTTCATCATAAAAAAGAATCTCCTTTTTATATGATTCAAACTCGGTAAATAATTCGGTGATACGTGCTCTTTTAGATTGTAAGATTGATAAAGTGCTAAGCTCGACGTCCTGTATAGTTGCCGACACGAGTCGTGAGCACAGATAAACTGTGGTGGGAGGTAGGTACACTGTCGGGCAAAATTATTGGGTACCTTTATTATTTCAATTCGTAATTGAATATTTTCGCCGACTTTTATGAAAATGTTTACTCGAACACATCAACTTTTACTTTGATACATTAATGTTGCAGATATTCGTGTCCGTTATTTTATTATCTACTATGAAGTATTTAATGTATACCTGGTTGTTAGAATTGATTATTTTATTAAGAAGAAGGAAGAGGTGATATGCCTTAAATAAAATCTGGTGTTGCGGTGCGCCGTACAGTAGCTACTGAGACATTAGTCGCCTCAGCAGTCTGTTTATATACGTCTATGATGTTTTTCGTAGTACTTAATTTTTTCATGTGACTAAACACTGAATAGACCATTTGTCGGGATTGTCTATTTAACACCGAATTCTTCCTTCTCTGCATATTTAGATCAAAATCTGAACACTCAAATTATAGCAACAAAAATAATTAAAAACAAGAAATAACAAAAACAATTAATAACAAGGAATACACAAGCAACAATTAACAACGAGGTAACAAAAACAATTAACGAAAATAATCTAAGTAAAAAGTTATCACTAAAATTATTGCTCTGAAGTGTACGGAAGCCGAATGATACGTTCGAAACCAATAGACGACGAGAATCGACTGATGAACCAATCACGTTGAACGTCAGCGTGGTCAACGTCGTACCGACCAATAAAAAGTGTGCTCACGACTTATGTCGGCAATTATACATTAGATACGAAGGAATATAAGCGCGTAATAGAGGCTTTCGTATAGCTTCTTGAGGTCCGCAATTGTTTTAACTTAACGGTTTTTTCATCGTCGTTGCTCATTATGCTTACAATACTAGTGTACCACTTTGTAAATACAATTACAATACTTAAAAACTAGATGCACCGTGAAACAATCGAGTAATATGTTGAAAAATTATTCTACAATTAATTACAGAGAGAATTCGTAACACAAATGGAAAATGGAGTCGGCGTCTTCTTGTTGTGCATCGCAAGCGCCGTTGGATGTAATAGGTGATTTTGCTACGTAGAGAACGAATTTCGGCCAATCACGTTACAGTATGATCGTGACAACCCAATTGCAGCTCGCTCATTGATTGTCGCAGCGTAGTATAGCTGACGTAAGTCGACGTTGACGTTTGACTTGCGTCGTCGTGTTGTCTCGTTCTAACTTTCGTTTGTTCCTATCTTCTTCTCTGTCGCACGCGAAAATATGCAGCGTGAGTGATGATGGAACAAAAAGAACGTTCTCGATACGAGGATAAAAATGCTCAAACAAATAGAAAATTGTGTGTTTGTTATTTTAGGTAGAAGTCATATAAATGCGGGAAATATATTATAGCCTTGTAGATATGACTTTCCACAAATCGTAGATATTGCTGCTCGTTGCGTGTTTCTTGAAGCGTAGTTCTTGTATTCTGGTAGGTATTTGGTAGGTACTGAAAGGCGACTTACGCACTTTGCAGGCTAGATGGACGGTGACCAACCTCATGAGCTGGATACTGTCTAGGGCCTTCCGCGTCCAATATGTAGGCTTGTCAAGATCTTGATTGACGGCTTCGATAGGACCATTTGTAGGAGTGTTGCGCTGGTTAAGGTTGATAATTCATAATCTTGACAGTGAAACGCGTCTTGCATTGAACACCTTTATTGAGAACCACGGTGGCACACGAGATTTTAATTACTGCAGACAATACCAGCACACAGTGTCAGTAGAACAGTAGTGAGAGAGTAATAACTAATACCTAAGTAATGGGGGCCGGAAGCCTTAATTATTTTTTTTTAATTTTAGAGTTCTTCCGTAGTAACAAGCAACTTCTACTTGTGTTATGCGACCGGGTTGAATTTAGAATGCGTCACTTGCATAAATACTACGAATAGCGGGATTAGGTAAACAGAAAACTACAGCTAGTCAAATTAAATAAATAAACGTTTATTTACATAATATGTGAATAAAGCTACAAATAAATTTCAGTTATTTTCAATTTTAAATTCAACAATACAGCGTACCGTTGGTAATGCTAAGCGAAGTTAAATCTATCCAATGTTAACAAACTAGAGTGCATTGACCAAGGAATTGGTTCAGCAATTCGACTCGATAAGGCCACAGGGCGTCAGTTCCAAATCCGCTCGAATGGACCAGAAAATGGTTGAGCGATAGGCCTGATGATGATGATGATGATGATGATGATGATGATGATGATGATGATGATGATGACGATGATGACGATGATGACGATGATGATGATGATAATGATGGCGATGATGATGATGATGATGATGATGATGATGATGATGATGATGATGATGATCCTTTCATGAATCCTCCTTAAATGAATCCTTTAATTAATTAAAAAACAAAAAAGTCAAAGGAACCAGAAAGGGTGTTCCCTTTCAATTCAAAAACTCCTAGACCATAGACCTAGGAGTTTTTGAGTTCGATTCCCAGGTCGAGCCTTGACCCTATTATGCAAGACGTACTAGGTGGACTGTACGTGCGGTTTCCTGATACCCCAAAACAAGATGGATGACGTGGCACGCGTCAGCCTTTTTCTTAATTCATTAGAATCAACAAACAGTTTACACAATATTTATTAATCTAAAATACATTCACTACAAAAATACAATATAATAGTGCAACCAACACCGTTGACCACCAATTACTATTAACAAATGTTTAGATTGAGAATAGCGTACAATTTTTTTCATATAATACAGTGATTGTGTATTCTAATGACACAATAATAAAGAAAAATAATAATTATTGTAATAACCAATTATACAAACTCATTATCCTCTGAGTACTGAAAGTAATTCTTTTTTATAAATACCCACCTTGTGAGCAAAAATGTCAATATTATTGAAAGTATTATTATAACAATTTAACTCTAAACTAGGGATCTTTTACCTACGTTGGTTCGCCATTTATTAGTAAAACATGTGTATTTGGCACGAACTCTGTGACACAATGGCCTATTTGGTACTCTGTATTGTGTCATCTTAAATAGTTCTATACTATCGCACTTGTTATGACAAATATCATACAGTAACATAGCTAGAATCTGTTGACGTCTAGACTCTAATTTTAGTAAGTTATATTCGATCGTCAGTTAATAGTAGGGTAATTTAACTCGTCTGCACTTGTAACTTACACTACGCAAAAACTTTTTCTGAATGGATTCTATTTTATCAATAAATAGACACCAAATAGCTACCGCATATTCGAGTTGTGATCTTATTAAAGATTTATAGAGGTGCAAATAAGTGAGAGGTTTTTAAATTCACGTCCAATACGCACCACGAATCCATACATTTTAAGAGCCTTATTAATAATAATAATAATAATAAAATATTTATTCATTGGCCAAAAGTAATAAAATATTTAAAAGTTAAACTAATACAAAAATTATATTAATGACATTTTCAACATGTGTATTAAAGATAAGTTTACTATCTAATATTATTCCTAAATCTTTAATTTTATGAACTTTTTCTAATGGAACTCCACATAAAGAATATTAAAATTACTTTCCTGACGCTTACGGGTAAACGTTATTGCTTTACATTTATTAACACTCAAATCTAACTATTGTTTTTACAGTAAGATGTAAAATTATCTAAATCTTTTTGAAAGTTAAGATGGTCATGATAATATTGAATTTTGTGATAAATTTTAATATCATCTGCGTACAGAATAAAATTAAAAAACTTGAAACTACTATTAACATCATTAATGTACAGGATAAAAAGAAGAGGCCCTAAGATTGATCCTTGTGGCACACCAGAACTTATATGCACAATATCTGACTCAAGACCTCTTATAACTACTTTTTGTGTACGATTTGTCACATACGACTTAAACCATCTCCACAAATTACCACGGAAACTATTAAAGGCCAGCTTTTCCAGAAGTAGTTTAAGGTCTACGCGATCGAAAGCTTTGCGGAAATCTGCGTATATGCAATCAGTCTGGACGTTACAATCCAGATTCTCAAATAAGTAGTTTGTATAAATTAATAAGTTAGATATAGTCGAACGCTTCTTAATAAAACCGTGCTGCTGTGGAATTATTATATTGTGAAGACTAGGATATAACGCATTATGTATTAACCTTTCAAAAGTTTTAGCGAGTGTTGATAAGATCGATACCGGTCTGTAATTCTCAACATCTTTTTTTGAGCCTGCCTTGTAAACTGGTACAACACGAGCTGTTTTCCAAATAGATGGGCATATCCCATCTTTTAAGCATTTATTTAAAAAGGTAATGAATTGGTTTCGCAATAGTATGTGCTGAAGCTTTCAGAAAATAACGAGGAATGTTGTCAATACCAGCTCCTTTATTCGCGTTTAAATTTAAAAGGGACTTTGTTATATCTTTTTCAAAAATAGAAATGTCAGTAATAACGAAATCAGAATTGTTATTACTTGATATATTAATATTATCATAACTCAAATCGTCAGTGACTGAAGTGGGTTCAAATAAATATAGAATAAATTACGTACTGACAGTAAAGGAAGCGCGGGAAGTTCTGAAGTAGGCGGGCGTCCTTTTTTGGCTAAACTTTTGAAAATTAAATTAAATTGATATTACAGGATCAGTTAAGTTGTAAAGTATATATATTAGTAGTTATTGTTGATTATTTATAGTTTTAGCTTGATTCTTCATCTGGTAAGTCATTTCATTGTATAATATGTAAATAGGATTTTTCTCTTGGCGTCCATGTTGGAGCCCGAAGACCCTGGAGGGACATCCCTCCAAGTGTCTCATGTAGTCACAATCGATGCGTCGGGAATGGAAACGGAAGGTTCAATTATAGATACAGACTGTTCGGAAAACACGAAATCGGTGAAAAGAAAGAGAATTTCAGCTAGAAATCAAAAGAAGAGAAGGAATCACAGACAAACGGGTCTATCAGATTGCCAACTTTCCCCTAACGATTTAAAGGATAATGTTATTACTAAATTGCTTGATTCTGATGATAAAAACACTGAAATTCACCATAATGATGACACTCACTCTAACAATATTACAAGTAACCCCCGCACTGCTAGGTTGCTTTATCAGGCGTCAGATCCTGCGCCTTATGTTGTCCATGTCCAAAAAATCTTACAACCAAATCAAACTGGATCTATTCACCCAGTACAATTTGGATTATTCCTTAAAAAAATTTTAATAAAAAGCATTGTAGAGGGAAGCATCAAAAAAATTGGAAGAAACAGATTGCATTTACAATTTGAAACATTTCAGGATGCTAACACATTTCTAAATCACAAATCTCTTGATGTTAATAAATACAAAGCATTTATTCCAGCCTTTACTATCACCCGCATGGGAATAGTGAGAGGTGTTCCATGTGATTGGGATGAGAAAGATATAATGGAAAATATAGACCTTCCGCAGAACTGTGGAAGTATTTTGAAAGTTCGGAGATTAAACAGAAAGGTATATGACGGCGAAACGCCCAAGTTCATTCCAACTGAGACTGTAGTTTTAACCTTTGATGGGAAGGTGCTACCTCCCAGGGTCTTTATATGTTTCAACTCCCTATCTGTAGAGCTTTATATTTACCCCACGCTGCAATGCTTTAATTGCTGTCGTTTTGGTCACACCAAAATGCAATGCAGAGGCTCTCCAAGGTGTTACAAATGTGGAGACAACCATTCAGGTATAAGCTGCGAGACTGAAAGAGATGATGCTGTGTGTATCTTATGTTCTGGTTCCCATTTCGCCACAGACAAAAAGTGTCCGGAGTACGCTAGGCAAAAAGCTATAAAAGAAACAATGGCTAGAAACTCTATATCTTATTCAGAAGCCAGTAAAATCCACCCACCAGTTTCGAAATCTTATGCTGACGTTACTGCTTCTGCTTCATTGTCCCCTTCTGGTTGAACTATTACTTATTCCAGCCCCTATAATTCAACAAGCCCTTCTAAGAGTCACACACAGTCATATAGGAAAACAGTATTCTCGAAACCCAAAGCTCGTCCCAGAAATACTAGTAAGGGATATGATCAAAAAGCGCATGCAGAGCTTATCCAAGATTACAGCAACATTCCTTCCTCTTCTACAGGTTGTCTCAAAAATTACAAAGATCTATCAGAAATAATAACAAAGGATCTCATCATTTCTATAATTCAGTACCTTTCACAATATAACCTAATTAAAATACCGTCCAACGATGCTGCTTCTTTAAAAAGTTTTTTAACTCATGGACAGTCAGGACCATCCACGAAACCAGTCTCTGGTGGTTCAATGGAATTGCCGGAGTATTAATAGCAAAAAAAGTGACCTAATTTTCTTATTGAATAGTTACAAACCATTTGCAGTCTCTCTACAAGAGACTTGGCTTCGTCCCGGATTCAACTTTAGAATTCCAGGACATATCTGTCTTAGAGAAGACAGAACAGATGGGTATGGAGGAGTTGCACTAATTCTGAAGGGCGGTGTGCCCTTTGTCCACATACTCATACCTAATCACAGTAATAAATTTTCAATTATTGCTGTTAGTGTAAATAATATTTGTTTTGTAAATATGTATATACCTCACCCTTCCACTGAAGTCTTTGACGATATTCGTAGCATTCTATCTTCCCTCCCACGCCCTATATTGGTCATGGGAGACTTCAATGCACAACATTCTATGTGGGGAAGTTCTAAGTCTGACCATTATGGGGCTAGAATGTTAGACATCTTAGATGATAATAATTTATGCCTTCTAAACTATGGTTGTCCTACTAGAAGGACTCGGCCCCATGAGGGTATTAGTGCACCAGACCTTACCCTGTGTAGTCCCTCCCTAGCTCCTACATTAAACTGGTGGCCTCTATCGTCGTCATATGGAAGCGATCACTTTCCGTTAATTATATCATTTCCTCAAAAAATTGGTGAAAAGATGTATAAGGCTCCTCCCCGGCTAAAATATAAACTTAACGATGCCAACTGGTCATTATATAGAGATAAAGTTCAACAAAATTTATCAACTATACCTTCACTGAATGACAACAATAATCATCTTTGTGCTGAAGCTTTTACACGGGCCCTACTACAGGCTGCTGAGGAAGTTTTTCCTATTAAAAATAATAGTGGCAATGGGTATATTCCATCACCTCCATGGTGGGACAGTGAGTGTTCTGCTGCGATAACCGAGAGAAAGATAGCTGAAAAAAATTACAGGAAAAATTCTACAACACAAAATTTTAATATTCTTTGTAACCTTATAACTAAAACACTTAAATTATTAAAACAAAAAAGATTTAATGGCTGGAAATCTTTTTGTGCCTCAATTTCACCACACATTTCTCCATCTGAAGTTTGGCAAAATATTCGTAGATTCAGATCCGCTTTTAAGCCTCCAAGGTTTGCTTTTATGGATAGCGGTACAGTTGATTTGTTTCTTGACAAACTAGCCCCACCATTTGTCCCATCTATAGATAATATTTCTTCTGACCTACAGTCTTCTCTCCTCTCCCAGCATGATAGTAGCGATTCATTCATTTTATTTAGCCTTTCAGAACTCAAAGGGGTTCTTTCAAAACTTAGGGACTCAGCCCCAGGTTGTGATGGAATCCCATATTCTTTTCTTCAAAACCTGAACGACTCCTGCCTTTCTTATTTTCTTAGTTTAATTAATTCAATTTTAACAACAGGTAATATTCCTCCATCATGGAAAATTCATGAAATTATCCCAATACATAAGCCAGACAAACCGATTAATGATCCATCATCTTACAGACCAATTGCATTAGCTTCAGTTATTTCTAAAATTTCTGAACATTTAGTTAAAAATAGGTTAGAATGGTTTATTGAGAGTAAGGGGTTACTATCTCCAAACCAGTTTGGATTTAGGAAAGGTAGGAGTACAATGGATAGTCTCAGCATTTTTATGACAGACTTAAGATTGGCATTTTCGCACAATAACTCTGTGTTAGCAGCATTTTTAGATGTATCTGCAGCCTATGATAATGTCAACCTTTCAATTCTGAAACAAAAAATGATTAATTTGGATATCCCACAAATTTTTATAAGATTTACAATCAACCTTCTCTCTGGTAGAATGCTTAAAGTAATATCAGAAGACTCTTACCAATCCCGTATTGCCTGGAAAGGTATACCCCAGGGCTCAGTTTTAAGTCCTTTAATTTACAATATATATTCTCATGATCTGGAAGACTCCCTTAAGGGTAAAGTTAGCACTCTCCAATATGCAGATGATTTACTCCTCTATGTCTCTGGTGATTCTGTTCACAACATGTCTGATACTATGAGATATTTCCTTAAGTTACTAAAAGTTTGGCTTGACAATAACTGTCTCAGCCTTTCAGTTTCTAAAAGTAGTATAGTCTTATTTTCTCGTATGAGGATTCCACCTCCAGTGTCTGTACTTTATAATAACATTAGAGTTCCCGTTAAAAGCGAAGCAACATTTCTTGGAGTAATTTTAGACTCGAGACTTACAGGTATCCCTCATTGCTACTATACAAGTGCCAAATGTGAGAAGATTCTAAATATACTGCGTTGCCTCTCTGGAGTTTGGTGGGGAGCCCACCCTTTCTCTCTAAAGCTTCTATATAATGCCCTTATAAGGAGTATTTTAGACTATGGAACATTTATTCTTGAACCCTGTAATGCAGTAGCCCTCCATAAATTAGACATTATCCAGTCTAAGGCTCTGAGAATAATTGCTGGGACTATGCGTTCGAGCCCTATTAACGCTTTGCAGGTTGAATTTTCTGAAGCGCCCCTGCATCTCAGACGACAATTTCTTTGTGACAGGTTCCTGTTTAGAGCATTCCAAGTCTATAATCATCCTCTTTACTCTAAGTTACGGTCACTGTTGGAATGTATGGATTATCCGTACTGGGCTCATAAATCGTCGCCATGCCTTATTGTTAGTCTCCAAAAATTCTTAGCTCTTCAAGCTCCAACACATAGATCACAATTTCTTCCTATATTTTGTGTTAACTATGATGCCTTAATTTTAAAACCATCTATTTTGTTTGATTTCGGTGTACGTAATAGACGTGGGCGTTATTTCACGTCACTAGATACAGTAACTGGCTACGCGGCGTGTAACCGAATCACTAGTTTCGAGTCATGTTACAAGCAGTGATTTTTGTAAATGCGTGATTATGATTACTGTTACCCGTGATTATTGCGGGAGTCGACTGTCGGTCGCTCGAGCGCAAAGCGCACATGTGGCATACAACAATAAACAAACCATCGTAAGTAACAGTTTTATTGTACGTTTAATTTTCATACGTAAGACTATAGACATAAACAATAAAATAGAGTAATCTCTGTTTGCAGATATTTAACGGTTTGTGATTCCGGGAAGCGAGTCACATTGAATTTAACTAAAATAATTTTTAAAACATTTTTGACGGAGTCATGAACTCGTTTATTCATAAAATTAAAATATAACTAAAAAATGAGTATAAAAAATTTAAAAATTTAAATGTTTATAATATTATAAAACTTAAAAACTGTGTGTAAATAGCCAAACAAACAAACAAATTAATTGTACAGTGTAAATAAAAGTGCAAAAACAAATGACAGTGAAAACGTTGAAAAAGTGTAAATAAACTGTAAATATCAATAATCATTGTATATACAATCAAATTGACTTGTAAATATGCATGCATTAATAATTTTATGAAAATATTAGTGTCATAGTAAACGCAAATCAATCATAAATACATTTAATGCAGTCTGTCCTAAACCTGAATAAAGTATGAAGGGAAGTTAATTTATTGATTTAACAGAAAACAGTTACTGTATAGCTACAAACACGGATTGTGATTTTCGTTTCGTGTGTAACTGTATAGTTGGTGGTGATATTTATGCAAACAATCACAGTAGCCGAATAAAAGTAGCCAGTTACAAAAATCACTAGTTTCGAAACATGTGACGCCGATGAAGTCACTGGTTTCGTTACGTTTCTTGAAAATGACGTAACGACCCACGTCTAGTATGTAAACAAGATACTTCTGCCAACGTCAAATTTATTAATATAGTTGACAGTGACAGCCGATGGAAACATTGCCATTTAATTTTTAGTGATTCTTCCAAACCCGGTTCCGAGAAGTGTGTGGGAGTTGGTGTTTTCCATCAACAGTTTGGCATTGTACAAAAAATAAAATTGCCTCCAGAGACTTCAGTATTTACTGGAGAATGTTTTGGTCTGTTGAAGTCTCTGGAGTACATTTTAATTATGAAGTTAAAAAACTCAATAATTTTTACCGATGCTAAAAGTGCCCTCCAAGCCTTGGAAAGATTTCCTTTTAGCAATAACAGAAATAATCATCCAGTTATTATTGCATGTCGTGATTTATTGTATCAATGTTACATCAAAAATTACACAGTTTCCTTTGCTTGGATTCCGGGGCATTCAGGTATCTTTGGCAATACCAAGGCTGATAGCCTTGCCAAAGCTGCAGTCAATGACGGAGATCTAGTTCCGTACAAAAACTTTTGTTGTGATTTGTCTCTCCTTCCTAAATCCCAGTTATTGAATTCTTGGACACATACTTGGCGTTCTTCAAGTCAGACTATAGGTCGATATTATAGCACGATCCAGGTGGATATACCTCATAAACCGTGGTTTTCAAATCTGACGTTTGGTAAAGCTATCACTTCGACTCTTATACGTATGAGGCTGGGCCATGCATGCATTCCCTTGCATTTGGCACGACTTAAACTTTTACCTAGCGATATATGTGAGTGTGGCAATGACGTTGGGGATTTTAACCATATATTTTTTGCTTGTCCTCGACTTGACCGTTCCGCTTTTATTTCCTCGCTTTTATCCATTAAAATTCCTTTTCCTACTTCAATTTCTGTCCTTTTATCTTATGTAAATATTGATGTATATAGAATTTTAGCCAGTTTCATTTTTCATAACAATATAAAATTATAATCATTTATGTACTCATATACTAAATTTACCTGATCCTTTTTCAAATTCCGTTCCAATTTCCAATTCAATAAAATAAATCTTACTTCCTAACCTTCTTGCATGGCTGACGCACAAACCGTGCAGGCCAAGAAAGGGAAAAAAAAATTACGTACTTCCTTGGGGTTACTAGCAAATTTGTCTTTATAAAAATTTCTGACGGAGTTTCTAGGCTACTTTTGCAATTTGTTACATATTTCCAGAAATATTTAATATTTTGCTTTACACAATTCTCAACAGTATCCATATAACGAGCACAACGTAATTTAGATTCAGTTTTAAAACGTTTTCTGTACATGCAAATGTTCTATAATCTGATAAATTTCCGTACTTTTTCCATTTAACCCAAGCATTATTTTTATTTTTGAAGATATGTATCAATGATGAATCAAACCACTTAGGAAAATTGCTGTTTTTTACAGTTTTCCTTACTATATATTTGCGTATAATACCATATACTTCGTCATAAAATAAGTCCACAGCAGCTTCAGCAGAAACATCGTCTTTCATCAAGGCCTTCCATTCAGTATCTAATATTACTTTATTAATCAATACGTATTCCGCACTTTCAAAACAGTAACGCACGTGTTTACTCGGCATGCCTCGTATCTTCTCGACAAACGGTACAATTACATAAAATGGAGGACGATGTTTATCAGTACTTACTAAAGGAATGGGGGCTGGACATAATATAATATAGTCATTTATGTTAGTAATAAATAGATCTAGAATAACATTATTTGAATTTTTATATGCATTAATTTGTGTAAAATTATAAAGTGATATAAAATTTATTAAACTATTGCGTGAAATTGATATATCGGAAGAATAATTACTTTCAAAATTAAGATCCATATCATTCCAATCTATAGATGGTATATTGTAGTCTCCTACTGGATAAAAATTATTACATAATTGGTATTGATTAACTATACAGACAAATATTCTATATAGCTCAAGTATACATCACTCATCATCCCGATGGCTATCCGAGTACAGAACCAGAGTTCGAAACCTATCCAACTGCAGAGAGTCTTACACCTTGTAAGACAGGGTGACGTTATATAACCGAAACTATTCACCGCTGCGTTGGAAGACGTTTTCAAGCTACCGGACTGGAAAGGATACGGTATTAACATCAATGGCGAGTACATCACTCACCTTCGATTTGCCGACGATATAGTCCTTATGGCTGAATCGCTGGAGGACCTTAGCACTATGCTCAATGACCTCAATGGTGTCTCCCAACGGATAGGTCTTAAGATAAACATGGACAAAACAAAGATCATGTAAACATGGACGTTAAAACGTCCATGTCCCACCTATGCCGGTAGTTGTTGGGAGCACTATGCTCGAAGTTGTTGAAGAGTACGTTTACCTGGGACAAATAGTCCGACTAGGTAAGTCCAACTTCGACCGAGAGGTCAATCGACGGATTCAACTCGGCTGGGCAGCGTTCGGGAAATTACGACACATCTTCTCGTCAGGTATACCTCAATCTCTGAAAACTAAAGTGTACAACCAGTACGTGTTGCCAGTGATGACTTACGGATCAGAGACGTGGTCCTTCACTGCTGGCCGTATGAGGACGCTCAAGGTCGCTCAGCGAGCTATGGAGAGGGCTATGCTCGGAGTTTCTCTGCGTGATAGACTCAGAAATGTGGATATCCGCAGTAAAACCAGAGTGACGGACATAGCCCAGCGGATTAGTAAGCTGAAGTGGCAATGGGCCGACCATATAGCTCGAAGAACCGATAACCGATGGGGAAGACAAGTTCTCGAGTGGCAGCCTCGTACCGGTAGGCGTAGTGTAGGGCGACCCCCCACTAGATGGAGTGACGACCTGGTAAGACATGCAGGAAGTCGATGGATGCAGGTGGCTCAGGGCCGTGCTTTGTGGCGTTACTTAGGGGAGGCCTATGTTCAGCAGTGGACTTGTGAAGGGCTGTAATGATGATGATGATGATACATCACTCTTTTGGTCAGGCGCAATATAGAGAGCATTTAATAGATAAAGTTTTTTACCTCTCCTAATCTCAAGTGTAACGTAATCTATAAGTGGGGAAAGTGCGGACGCAGAGAAAGAAGTCCGGACCTCGACAGTGCTAAGTGTACGGCGTACAGCTATGAGCACTCCCCCACAGTCCCTCCGATCACACGCGTCACGATTTCTGTCGCATCTATACACAGTATATCTGGTATCAATGAATTCGTTATCAGAAATATGACTATGTAACCATGTCTCGGTTAAAATAATTACATCATATGCATGAGAAAGTATGTTTGTATATATAGTATGTAATTTGGTCCGAAGCCCACGGCAGTTTTGGTAGTAAATAGACAAGCTATCCATTTTTAAATGTAAGAAATTGTACTGTTACTGAAATAATAATGTTAAATTTAATGATTAATATGTATTGAATTATATGTAACCCTACAAATAAATAGACATCAACAGTTATAATAATTATTTCCTTAAGATAACGAATAAAAACATAAACAAAGACTATTTTGCCCGCTTTGATCAAAAGCCAACTTAGTACATTAAATAACATGAAAACAACATTCGTAAGGCTCAACGTTCTTTTGCTTACCCGCAAGGGTATAACATTAACAAATTGATATTTAATTAAATTTACCTCACAATATAAAATATAATAAGAGAAAGGAGAATGAGTACATACTAGGACAATGTTAAATATTATTAGTTTTAAGTCCAACCTGTAATTGTTTAAAATAACACCACTATTTAATCTTTTTAATATTATCCAAAGATCGAATTGCCATAGCTTGTGACCTATCATTTTTACGCACCAATATAGTTCCATGCTTAACCCACACATACTTTATTCATTAGCTTTAGCTGCATTTCGACATTCACGAAATAAAAGCCTATTTTTTAATGTCAAATGCTCATTTACATATATATTATGCGATGGTCCAGAGATTGATAACTTCTCTGAATTTAAATTTTTACGTACACTGCAGGCAGCAAGGAAGTTGTCACGAAGAATTCTTGATGAACATTGTACAATAATATTTTTTGGGCGAGAATCCTTGTGGTCAGCATGAGGAGCTCGATGAATTGCGGTGATATCAGTCGAAAGAATCTATTGGTCAACTATAACCCCCAAATTAATTATTATAGTAAAAATATTTTCGCCTTTTTTTTCAGGTAAATTTTTGAAATTTCAAGATTATTGCTCCTAGCCTGTTGTTCCATTGATGATAACTTATTTTCCAGACCAGCATTCCGCTCCGAAACCTGTTGGAGTTTTTCTTCAAGCCCTTTAATACGAGCGTCAAATGAATCTTGACGTAACTCAGAGGAACATAGTGTGTTACCGATATCCATAAGCTTATTGTTAACTTCCAGTAACTAATTTTTTAAAGCCGTATTATCTGAAATTATCCCGGCTACGGCCAATTGGATGTTAGTTAAGGCATCCGTTATTTTGGTGAGCTCAGCAGACAAAACAGAGCGCACCGAGTTTGTCACTAATTTTTCTATGTATTTTTCGTTTAAGATATTGTTGGAAATATCGTACTATGTTCGGATACGTCGTCCATTTCTTTGCGCTTTCTACAAGTAACGAAGTTATTGGTAGAATCGATTTCACGGTGCAGATCTGGGCTTGACATAAACTTTATCTTTTGCGGAGGTGTACGTTGCATCGCAAATACACAAGTGAGAAGAAAAATATGCACTTGTCTTTTGCTAGCGGAGGTGAGGTGCGGGCGCCCTTCAGGTTCATGAGATGCAATGCTAGACAAAGAAACAATTATCCACGTTCGATCGATCGTTACAAACTTTGTAGATCGTCACAGTTAATTGAATACACAAATATGCACCGAGAAGTTGCTGTTTTTAAAAGTCAAGTTTGTATGCACTTTTTTGAATAGTTCTTCAAACAACAAACTGCACGTCTACTCTCAGTGATATTCAAAAACAGACTGGATATTCAAAAACAAACAGCCTTGGACGATGCACTCGCCGTTCCTAATCTATCACTTAACCAGTGTCAGGGTGAGGTTCACTTGAGCCGGGAGAAGAGAAGATGTGACGGGAAAACAAAACAAAAAAGGCTCAAGTGAATTAAAGAAAAAATGAAGGCTGCCTCTTTGGTCTAGTGGTTATAGTAGCTTGACTGCTGATCATGAGGTCCCGGGTTCAAATCCCGGGTTGGGCCAAATAAATCTGTTTGTTGAGTTCTTCCGTCAAGAAATTATAAGTAGCTGCCCGAATTCAATAAGTTAGCGGTGTCTCACCCCCGTGCCTCAGAAAGTACGTAAAGTCGTTAGTCCTGCGCCTGATCTCTCTCCACTCGGGTCGGTCGTCCCATTGGACTATGAGAATAAGGGAGTAGAGAGTACACCTGTGCTTGCGCATAAACTTGGGCATAATAAACCTGTCCTGCGCCGATGGTTAGTCTCTGTTGAGGTTGGACGCCGTGACTGAAATTCGGTTTAAAGAACATTATAATAATACATTAGACATTATAAATAAAGATAACAATAATAATCTTTATTTGCGTAAAACGTGGTATAAATGTTATTAACATTTAAGAACGAGCGCTCATGTTTTGCTTATTTTACATAGCATGAAATATTTTTAAACAATGTTAAATATTTCCTATGTGTTCGAAAAACCATTAATCACATGATTTAGTCAAAAATAATATATAGAGAAGTAATAGTATAATAATTAATTAAATGTTATTTCTGAGAATCGTCAATTTCAAAACCTAGTAAAAATTTGCATAACTTAAAGATATATATAACTGTTAGCGTCGCAAGATAAATCCGCTTTTGAGTCTTTTATTTTTATTGTATGACTTTTGAAAGGCTAATTTCTGAATTACAAGACAGTGTGTCAATGTTGCAAAGATAATGAATGATTGTAAAAGATATGATATAAATGTGTTGTACTTAATTTAAATTCATGTGTTACGTAATAATCGATTGCGTAACAAGAATTAAGAAAGTTGAAAACAATTATGATTAAAAAGCATTTTGCTATCGTAATATGATAAGGCGTTCCATTCCATTAAAAAGAGACAGTTTAATGCTGGAGTAGAAAAGTGTGTGTATCAGGAAAGACAAGGATAGCCCAATTCTTAGAGAGAGAGAGGGCGAGAACCTCTTATATACTCCCAAGAGTATCGCAGGATTCGATTAGGAGACTTGTAGGGGTGTTTACAATCATTTCGTAGCCAATTTCGAAGCGCATTTTAAAATATAATAGCAAATTATCAGATAAAAATTAATGTATTTCCTAATTTCTCTAAAATAATGTTGAAATTACTTGTACATGTCTTAATTATATGCTCTACTAAAGTAGGATAAAGGAAATACTATTAAGTTCTTGTTTTAGCCATAAAATATTGAAATAATGAAAAATTTAAATGTCATATTAAAGGAAAATTTTTACTTAAAACTTTGTTTATTTGTTTAAGATAGATGGAGTAGGGATAAGAACTACATTAGGAAAACTATGTGTATGTATCTGCGATGCTCGTTTAGATAAGTTGGAGAACACAGTCCAAACTATCCTGAAATCACAAGAGCAATATGACTCTTAGGAATTCAAAAGTGAAATCATGAAACTCAAGACGACCGTCAATCAGCTGCAAGCCGGTTTAAACCATAGGGACCAGGAGTTGCTTGCAAACGACGTCGAATTAAGTGGCATTCCAGAGGAGATTGGGGAGAACCCAACACACTTGGTTCTGATATGTGTTACCAAGCTCGGTTTTTTTTTGCGCCCGAAGCAAATATGGGCAACCCTCCGGAAAGCGGGGGAGGGAGGCGGTGAATGCTCATAGCATACCACGCAGCCGGCTGCGTGGTTATGTGGAGACTTTTACCCACTAAACACCGCCTTTTAGGAATTGGCTTAACGATCTGACTAGAGATCAACCAAGCTTGGTAATCACTTAGAAGAAAGGTTCAATTGTATGCGAGTGCACGGGATTTTTATGGCGCTTGAAGGGTTAAACTTTATTGAACCTTACATTAGTACAGGATCAAAAGGTGGACTTAATGCTAAAAGCATTAATTATGTATATGAAAGTTAGTTGGTTAGGTAAAAATTTACTACGAAAACTATTGTAAAATACAATAACAAGAAAATTTAAACAGAAAAGACCAATTTTCAGTCAAGTTATGGATGGTGTTTTTAATTCTGAATTTAAGGCTCGGTTTAGGTAAGTAGCGATTTTTTGAGTTCCGTGTATTTTATCTATCAAATTTGAGTGCAGATGGCAGTTTCTACATGGAACGGACTTATTACTCATAACTCATTTAACTTATTTTTATATAATTCGTTTTCTTATAATCGTATTTTCATAGAATTTTTTATCTTTTTAAAATCTTCGATTTCTCCGCTCCTTTTAGGCTTATACGGTTCGTATCGTTTAGAAACTACCATGAACCTCTAAATTTGATAGATAAAACACACGAAACTCGAAAAATCGCTACTTGCCTAAACCGAGCCGTATATTCAGAAATAAAAACCCAAATTCATCCATAACTTGACTGAAAATTTGCCTTTTGTGTTTAAATTTTCTTAAAAGTATATTAATAAGTATATAAGTAAGTAAATAGGTAAGAATATAAACAAGTATATAAGTAGGTACATAAGTAAGTATATAAGTAGGTATATTAGCAAGATTATAAGCAAGTATATAAGTAAGTATGTAAGTGTATAAGTAAGTATATAAGCAAGTATATTTGTACTGGCTTGCTTTCCTTACTTTTCTATTGCATCCGTCTTTCCAATTAACCGCAAAACAAAACTTATGGCGCCATCTGTTGGCCTACAACAAAAGCGTCTGTAAAAGAAGTCGACGCGATCGATACCCACATGCAATCAAGACTCAAGACGAACTGCATCGGTAATGGCTGTTCTTGTCTAAGCCTTCCAATATAAAAATCAATGTAAATATGTGAGTGTGCCGGGTCGACCCAGATGTGTGCATAGACTATATAATCACGTAGGAGTGTGGTCAAGGAAGACTGAAGCCTTCCACATCCGAAGATATCGTTGATGCCAAGTTGGAGTTGATCGCCTCTGCCGCTAACCGTGAGTTTACCTATTCCATTTACCCTTCCTGGTGAGCTAGACTAATTTTCTTTCACTGTAGGTAAATTTTTAGTAGCAATTCCAAAATAAGTTTCTAATTATTTTTATTTGAAGTTTTTAGGTTACAGTTCATAGCAATTCAAATTAAAAAAAAAAAAAACTTTTACAAATAAAACTTAAGTAAAGTACTTATTTCATTGTCTTAATTTGAACGATATAATAAGAAGCAACTTACTAAATTTATTTGATGTAATTTTAAAAATAGGTAGAATTATTCTCTTATATTGATTACATGAATTATATTTGCCTTTCGTGGTAACTAAACACGGTGGTAGTAGGTAAAAAATTTTACACCACATATTCAATACTGATCGTTGTTTCAATAGGCGTGGCACAATGTATATCTACCTATTAATGGCGACATTATTGGTTGGTTAAAAAATTAGGTTTGTTTTAAATTTACGGTTTTATTATTTATAACTTCAAACATAATGGCAGATAAAACAAAGTCGAACTAAACGAAGCTAGTGAATTTGAGAGACAACTAAAGTTGCTTACTATTCAAAGAGAATATGCATTTCGAGAAATTCAAATAATATGATTTATCGAAGAATATCCAAACGGATACAACTTCTACGTCTCAATTCGAGGCTAGGTTTAAGCGTATTGATTTAGTGCGTAAAGAATTCTTGGATTATACGAATCAAATAAACGAGTTAAAGTTAAAATTAAAGCCAGACGATATTATTGATATGAAGCCCATGATTGCCTTTGACGGCATGTACTACGCCGTCGATGCCGCCAGGGCTGCTCTAAGCGAGGGTCGCACTCGAGCCGACGCGCAATGCGACCCGGACCCGAGTTTGACTTCCGTATTATCATATCATAGTATGAAACCATACGCGCAAGCACGCTTACCAAAACTCGAATTACCGAAATTTGATGGAAACATTGAACATTGGCAAACTTTAATATAGGAAAATAGAAAACAATAATATAGGGTCAATCGAAAAGTTTCATTAATTGTTGACGTGTCTCTCGGGTTCGGCGCTGTCAATCGCGACAGGAGTGCCAGTTACGTCTGACAACTACCAAATTGTTTTTGCCGCTCTTATCGAGCGGTTCCAAAATAAACGAATTTTGGCCGCAACGTACTTGAATAAAATTTGTAGCTTTATTCCTTTGAAGTCTGGTAACTATGCCGATTTACGTAACTTAACTAATAAGTTAAATGAAACCGTTAATGCTCTGAAAGCTATGAAAATTAAGAACCTAGATGAGTTTCGAGATGCAAAACGGGGAGCAAATTCCTACCTTTTCTGATTTATTAATTTTTTTACAAAGTTATGTTAAAGTGCTAGAAGTTTGTCAACCGGGTAATTTTTCCGACTCTATTTTTCAATCAGGACAGTTGCATAAAAATTCGGTGCGTGCCACCGGAACACGAAATAGTCACAATAATAAACAATATCATAAAACTACATCATTGCCTTCGAACACTGCTATAGGTCCAAATGCTGCAAATAAAACAGCTGATTGTCTGTGTTGCGGGGCAGCACATGCGCTTTTCAAATGTCCGAAGTTTCAAGAACTTGATATTTCTGAAAGATATGGCTTAGTGTCTAATAAAAATGTTTGCATGAATTGTTTACGTTTAAATCATAATGCCAATAAATGTTTTTCGAAAAATACATGCTCAACTTGTGGTGAGCGTCACCATTCGTTGCTCCACGATAACACCGCCATTGTTGCTGTTCCGTGTTGGTCCACTGACAGGACTATCGATCAAACAGCAGCTACGGCTGACGACTTGACCGCGACTGCGAGCTCAGTGACTACCAGCGCTCACGTTGGTCACAGTCGTGCTCTCGTTCTACTCGGCACATGTGTAGTGCGCGTGCGCGGTTACGGTGCTCCCGCTCAGTATACTACTGCCCGCGCACTTATTGACAGTGGAGCTCAGGATAGTTTTATGACATTACCACTCGCTCAACGTTTAGGGTTGCCCATTCGTCGCTGCAATATAGCTGTAGCAGGCTTAGGAAAAAATTTAGTGCATCAAATTAAGGGTAAAACTTCGTGCGTGGTAATGCCAACGGATTCTGATAGTCCAAACTTCACTATTAATGCTATAATAATGAATACCATAACAAGTAAAATGCCTGTCGTAGAAGTACCTTCTGGGGTTCGTGCAAATTTTAAACATCTAGTCCTAGCAGACAAACAGTTCGAAAAAACCCACTAATATAGACTTGCTGCTGGGCGCAGAACTATTCCATAAAATTTATGATGGCCAACGCCTAGAAATAGGTCCCGGTTTACCAGTCGCTCTACACAGTGTCTTAGGGTGGGTGCTCACTGGCAAAATTAATTACAGCTCTCATCCTCCACCTATGGTGTCTTCCCTCGTTTCTTCCACGCGGCTTTTGAATGACGTGGTCAAGCGTTTTTGGGAGGTCGAAGAACCACCGAAAACATTTATAGCGAACCCCGAAGAGGTAAAATGTGAGGAACTATACTCCACCCTTGTGTCACGTAAACCTGACGGTCGTTACGTCGTCCCTTTGTTACTGAGGAAGCCTTGTGGTGATCTGGGTGAGTCTTTCGATATAGCAAAATGACGCTTATTGAAACTCCAAAAGCGACTCGAGCGCAATGTAGAATTAAAAAAGGACTATTCTGATTTTATGACGGAATATTCACATCTGGGGCATATGCAACCCGCAGACGTTGGATCAGGCAAATTTGTAATCCCGCATCAGTGTGTACTCCGCCCTCAGAGTACTACGACAAAACTACGTGTCGTTTTTGATGCAAGCGCCAAAACGACGAACGGAAAATCATTAAATGATATCGTATACACTGGTCCTAAGCTACAAAACGACATTGTTGATACACTGACAAAATTTCGTCTTCACGCAATCGTGTTCACCTCCGATATTTCGAAAATGTATCGCAATATAGATTTACGTCCGGGAGACCGAGGGTGGCAACACGTGTTGTGGAGAAATTCTCCAGCTGATCCCGTGCGTGAATTCGAATTAAATACAGTGACATACGGTGTAACTAGTTCACCGTACTTAGCCATTCGTACCCGGCATCGACTAGCGGTCGATCATGCTTCTGAGTTTCCTCAAGCGGCTGACGTTTTACTTCATGACACTTTAATGGACGACATTACGACGGGAGCGCCATCTTTAAAACAGGCACTTGAGCTCAAAAATGAACTTATTAAACTACTGAGCTGTGCTCAATTTGAGCTGCGTAAATGGAGTAGTAATTCGGCCGAATTTATTGCAGCTCTACCGTCTAAACATTGTCAAATACCCAGGGTCTTTTGTGACGAAAATCACGACCACATCCTTAAAATTCTGGGTATCCAGTGGGACCCCGTAGAAGACTTCTTTACGTATTAGTTTTCAGAGTTCAATTCCAATTTAACAAAGCATGCAATATTATCAAATATCGCTCGCATCTATGACCCAATTGGTTGGCTAACTCCTGTCATTCTAATAGCCAAACTATTGCTTCAAGATATGTGGCGCTTTCAGCTGAGTTGGGACGAACCCGTTCCACCTGAGGTCGCTCACCAATGGCACAACTTTATCTCTGAAATTCAACTTGTTAAACAGATTAAACTGACTCGTAGAATTACATATAATGATGCCGAAAGTTATCAATTGATTGGTTTTTGTGATGGCTCTTCACAGGCATATGGATGTTGTGTGTACTTAAGGACAGTTCGTGCCAACCATTTTAGCACGCATCTTCTGATTGCAAAATCAAAAGTCGCACCCTTAAAACCATTAACGGTTAACCGTCTAGAACTTTGCCGTGCTGTACTTTTAGGGCGAGTTCTTAAGCCATGCAAAAATTGCTGCGAGATAAAATCCCTGTCAGTAAAATGATTGCCTTTACTGACAGTAGCACAGTTCTAGCATGGTTACATACGATACGTAGGTTGGTTACATACGGAACGTGATAAACTAAAGACTTTTATTTCCCATCGTGTTGCGAAAATCATCGACGATGTATCCTTGGATAGCTGGCTACACGTATCGACATATGATAATCCTGCCGATCATTGCAGTCGAGGTCTCAGTGGTTCACAACTGGCGACATGCTGTATGTGGTGGTCAGGTCCAAGTTGGCTCGCTAACGATTCTTCCACTTGGCCAATAAAGTTCAAATGGGAATCACAAGCTTCCGCACCCGAGTTGCGCTCTACTGCTCATGTGTCTCAAACGGATAACGGCTCTACTGAGCTTGATTTTATTAGTGGACTCTTAGACCGCTACTCCACGCTATCCCGCGTTCAGCGTGTGCTAGCTTGGTGTTTGCGGGCTGTAGCAGCGTTCAAACGAAACTATAAAACTAAGAATTTCTTGAGTGTATCAGAGCTGGAGCAGTCTATCGTCTATATGGTTCGACATGAACAAAAACTTCATCTTACAGAGGAAATCAAAGCCACCAAAGCCGTTAAAAACTGAATCCCTTTATTGATGATGAGGGATTGCTGCGAGTGGGGGGCCGTCTAGAGCAATCTAATCCACCCGCAACCGTAAAACATCCCGTACTGTTGCCAAAGGCGTCTCGCTTATCTTTGCTTATCATAGATTACTTTCATGTTAATTACTTATACTGCGGTCCTCGTACTCTTCAAACGATTATTCAGCGAAGATATTGGATACTTGGCATTTGTAACTTAATTCGGTCGCGTTTATCCAAATGTATTGCATGTTTTAGGGTAAAACCCGTTGTTTGCCAACCTTTAATGGGAAATCTTCCGTCGCCTAGAGTACAATCAACGCGGTGTTTCCAAAATGTGGGAATTGACTTCGCCGGTCCAGTCATAGTGAAGGAAAGTCGTAGACGAAACGCTCGTACGTACAAGGCCTACGTGTGTGTATTCGTTTGCCTCGCAGTAAAGGCTATCCATCTTGAGGCAGTAACCGAGCTATCGACTTCTGCCTTTCTGGCGGCGTTAGATCGCTTCGTATCTCGTTGTGGCCTTTGTACCTTCATAGTGACCGACTGCGGCACTAAATTTATTGGTGCCCGGCGCTACCTTAACGAACTACAACAAATGGTTTATAAGAACAATGATTCGCTTGAGTCTAGTCTTGCGAAACGAAATATTGTCTGGCGACTGAACCATCCTACCGGGAGTAATTTTGGTGGCATATTTGAGAGCGGTGTAAAATCAATGAAGTTCCACTTAAAACGCGTTATAGGGTCACAAGTGTTGACATTCGAGGAGCTAATAACGATCCTTACTAAAGTCGAAGCCGTACTTAACTCGCGACCGTTACCGCTACTATCTCCGGATCCTAATGAGGTCGATATTCTTACACCTGGACATTTTTTCGCCCACGGTCCTCTTATATCGTTACCAGCACCTGAACTCTCTAATGAATATGTTTCCCCACGGGCCCGCTGGCAGATGTTGCAAAAAATTACGCAGTCGTTTTGGCATATTTGGCAACGCGATTATCTCCATACCTTACAGCAACGCGCTAAGTGGTTTCGAGAACAACCGAATGTTCACGTCGGAGATATTGTATTAATTGTCGATAGCAATTTACCACCACTGGAGTGGCGTTCAGGTAGAGTTCAAGACGTGCACCCTACGCACTACTAATGGACTCCTTAAGAGACCAGTGAATAAACTGTGTCCTTTACCATTAAATCAATAATATACCAATACTTGTCAATTTTTTTCTCATAATTAATATTATAGCCTTTTGTTATTTATCTGGTAGATTTAGTTGTTAAATTATGTTGTCTTATATACCATTCCAATAGGTATGCAACTAAAATTTAATTGTAAATACTGTTGTAAGTTAGGTACGTATTATTCTAAGCTAGCTTCTTTAATTTTATAGAGAGAACTGCTATTGATTATTTACTCATGAAATCTGAAACGATTTCAAGTGGGGGGAATTATGTACTGGTTTGCTTTCCTTACTTTTCTATTGCATCCTTCTTTCCAATTAACCGCAAAACAAAACTTATGGCGCCATCTGTTGGCCCACAACAAAAGCGTCTGTAAAAGAAGTCGACGCGATCGATACCCACATGTAATCAAGACTCAAGACGAACTGCATCGGTAATGGCTGTTCTTGTCTAAGCCTTCCAATATAAAAATCAATGTAAATATCGTTAGTGTGTGTGCCGGGTCGACCCAGATGTGTGCATAGACTATATAATCACGTAGGAGTATGGTCAAGGAAGACTGAAGCCTTCCACATCCGAAGATATCGTTGATGCCAAGTTGGAGTTGATAGCCGCTGCCGCTTACCGTGAGTTTACCTATTCCATTTACCCTTCCTGGTGAGCTAGACTAATTTTCTCTCACTGTAGGTAAATTTTAAGTAGCAATTCCAAAATAAGTTTCTAATTATTTTTATTTGAAGTAAGAAGTGTCGCGATTACTACAATAAAAAAAGAAGTTCAATCCGCGCATTTTTTCTATTCCAACCTATGATCATAGTGGTCAACCCTTAACGCGGAAATGTAACAATCATCTGGAAAACTATGTACTCCACCCAGAAGAAGTGAAATTGCTCACAGCTAAGCAACTCCTTCTATTAAATGTAGACATAGGGGTTAGCAGTGAACAATAGTCATAGCAGCGATCACAATAGATCATTTAGGTTGCATTGATACTGGTCTCTTCCCCTAGACCTGCATAGCTGCTCGCACATAATAAAACAAGATGGGCTGCGGTAGCGACTTATCATGAAGTGGACTGCAAGTTTTTTAGTAACTTCAATTTAATGGAAAACAAACTCTATGATTTAGCTAATTTAGAGACATTTCATTAGTTAATGCTCCTAAAATTCCTCTCCCTCCGGACCTCCGCTAGGAGTAGACGTATACAGAAACCTTATAAGTTTTATTCAAAAATATTTATTTTAAATTAACTCAATTATATATACACGAAATATTAGGAGTGCATAAGGACTAAGAAGCTTCAATATTACCTGCGCAGCGCCGAGTAAAATCTGGGACCCTGGTACAACGCTAGCAAGGTACCTTGAGACCTTTTGTTTAATATAAACTAATTAGCAATTGCGAGGTAGACAACATCTTGTCCTTGCAATAGTAGCCCCGATAACTGACTTGTCAACGCATGCGCAGCTGGTAACATCTTTACCTGCGCTTAACCATCTCCGGCTTACTTGACCGCGCCTCAGATAATAGTGGCGTTCGATTAAAAGCTCAGCGCACACTGCTACACAAATGGAATCTAATCTAATTTATTGAATAAATCTCACTCCGAATCACACCTAGAGCTGTCAGAACATCATTTGGATAATAGATTCATTGCACAGCGCTGCAAAAGAAAGTGCCCGGAGGACGATATTGAAGCTGATAGGTTTGATACCTTTAGAAAGGAAATGAGGACCATGATAAATTCTATGTTTAAGGTGCAAGAACGTGAAATTAATAATATTACCCCGGCGCTTTTAGAAATTAAGTACTCGAATTCTAGCATAGAAAAAACAATATCATTCTTAGAAACGCAAAATGAAGAACTCAAAAAAAAAAACACTGGAACATCTCGAAAGCCAACACAAAAAAGATAAACAACAAATAGCTATTCTGGAGCAAAACTTGGAAGATATGCAGCTCGAAGGCCAACTTTGAGATTAAGAACGTACCCAAAACAACCGAAGAAACCCGTGGATACTTGATAGGAGTGGTAATGACATTGTCAAAAACAATCGGAAGCAATCTTAATGAAACTCGTATCATGGACATCTTTCGAGTAAAAGGAAAAAAGGGAGCGAAGGGTGAGTCACCAATCATGATCGAGACCTCGTCCTCAATCATGAAGAGAGAACTCTTGGCTATGTGTAAGGCCTTCAACAGGAAAAATAAACAAAAGCTCTGTGCCAACACGTCTTGGCTTTAAAAGGAGTGCATGACTCGTCCCCCGTAATAAAGGTTAAATGTGATGCCCAAATAAATAACCTGATGCAGAAAACATGACTATACGTTGAGCCTTATGCGGTAAGCATTAAACATTTCTCTTTGTTGTTCAATACTCGTTGCATTATATTATTTCTTGTAACTAATTTAATATGCTATATATCGGGGCAAATCCCACTATGTAAATATATACACAAATACATAATACACAACAGAAACACACACACAATGTACATACTTACAATAACTATGTATATTCCCCACCTATTTATAAGTAAATCAAAAGAAATCGTGATATTAATAAAACTGAATCAATTCCTTATAGTACGTAAAATCAGCTTTATATACGAATACAAAAATGGATAGTTTTCTCATTAATCTGGCAGTAATAGATAAAATCCAAGTTGCACAGTCAAAAGTAGAATCAATGACTGACTTTACTATAATTGTTCAAAACATCCGAAGCATATTTAAAAATGACGACTTTTACATTTCCCTATCGAACTTTAACTTTGAAGTTCACTTGTTGGTATTAAGTGAATGTAGACTTGACTGTAACGAAGCAATACCGCAGTTAAATAATTACACCCCTTTGTCGACTACAAATCATATTAATCAGTGTGATGGGGTAGTGGTTTATGTAAAAAACTCACACACACACACACACACACACACACACACACACACACACACACACACACACACACACACACACACACACACACACACAGAAATTAAATTAATACATGCGTCATGATTACAAGTTGTATTACTCAGCTATACAATTCCTTGCATTTATCGGTCGCCTTCAATTAGAAATGCTGAACTTTTTATAAACTCATCGTGCAGACATTTAGACACTATAAAAGGACATAAAAATGTTGTTATTACCGGTGATATTAATATAAATATTATCAATAAAACCATTGAACAATCACACGAACATACAAATAGACTGGCATACCGCAATATGTTAGCAGTGCATGGCATACTTCCAGGACATGTATTGCCTACAAGGAAACACAACTGCTTGGACCAATTTATGCCGAAAATAGATATTAATATACACTTGGCTTCTATTATAGTCTTTGACACCACTATCAGCATCATATGATAATCCTAAAATTGACAAATATCGATACACAAAATGGAAATCAAAATAAAAATAACATTAAAAAATTAATAATATTAAATATAAGACAATTACAAATTATGAAAATGCACTCTTAAGCCTAAAAGAAAGTAATCTAGCTAATTTAATACTATTTGAGAATCCCACAGAATTAACTAATACACTTATTAATAAATTGAAGCAATGTTTGATGGACAACACTTTTTCAAAACGCATTCCCTCCAAGGATCGATTAATTAAACCATGGATACCCAGGTATTTTAAGGTGCATCCAAAATTGGAATAACATGCAACGAAAATTACGTGCTGATCCATATAATGATTATTGGTTAGTAGTATAGAGTAGTAATAGCCATTAGTAGCCAATGTGATGTGACGTATGGTGTCCCACAGGGAAGTGTCCTTGGGCCGGCTCTATTCTTGACTTACATCAATAGCCTCTGCAATATGAGTATTAACGCGGGACAGGTTTTTTTCTAACGCAGACCTCACTGCTGTTGTTTTCACTGCCAACACATGGGATTCCGTACGTCAAGTCTCGGAGGAGGGGCTAGTCAGGGTAGCTAACTGGTTAAAATCAAACCTCTTAACATTGAATACGGACAAAACAAGCTACATAGCATTCACAAAATATAATTCAACGAAACCTGAACACAATTTCAAAATTCAAATTCATGATTGTAACAACCTTCGAATAAATTGCTCTTGCAAAACCATTACCAAAGTTAACAATACAAAGTATTTGGGAGTTTTAGTTGACCAGAAGCTATCCTGGTACGCCCATCTAGA